>JAUCRC010000001.1:24066448-24808948 GCA_032399595.1 Tetragonula carbonaria | reverse complement strand
CTTACTTACTTACATACTTACTGACTCACTTACACACTTACTTACTTTCTTACATCCTTACTGACTCACTTACGTACTTACTTACTTACTTACTTACTGATCCACTTACTTAATTACTTACTGACTTACTTACTTACTCATATGCTTACTTACTTACTTACTTACTTGCTTACATACTTACTTACATACCTACTTATATAGTTACTTACTTACTTACATACATACTTCCTTACTTTCTTATTCACACACTAACTTACTCAATTACTTACTTACTTACTTACTTACTTACTTACTTACTGACTCACTTACTTACTTGCTTACATACTTACTTACTTCCTTACTCACATACATACTTACTTACTTACTTACTTACTTACTTGCTTACTGACATACTTACTTACATACTTACTCACATACATACTTACTTACTTACTTACTCACCTACTTACTTACTGACATACTTACTTACTTACTTTTCTTACTTACTTACTTACATATTTACTGACTCACTTACTTACTTACTTACTTACTGACTTATTTACTTACTCACTTAATTACTGACTTACTGACCCACTTACTTACATACTTACTTACTTACTTACATACTTACATATTTAGTTACTTACTTACTTACTTACTTACTTACATACATTCCTCCTTATTTAGTTAGTAAGTTACTTACTTACTTACTTACTAACTTTCTTACTTACTTACTTACTTACTTACTTACTTACTCACTTACTTACGTACTGACTCACTTACTTACTTACTTACATACTTACTCACTTACTTACTTACTTTCTTACCTACTCACTTACATACTTACTTACTTACTAACTTTCTTACTCACTTACTTACTTTCTTACTTACTTACATACTAACTTACTCACTCACTTACTTACTTACTTACTTACTTACCTACTGACACACTTACTTACTTACTTACTTACTTACTCACTCGGTTACTTACTTAATTACTTACTTACTTACTTACTGACTAACTGACTCACTTACTTACTTAGATATCGAGCTACTTTCACTGCGAAACACTATATTTCGTTGAATTTCATCGTTTCATGCATGTTTCGAGAAATGACCATGATTTAGCGGGGATTTAGCTTAATTATGAGATTTTCGTAGATAACTAGCTTCTTCCACTGCGAAACACGTTAATTCATCGAATTTCATCGTTTGATGCATGTTTCGTGAAATAAAGACGATTAAGACGAGATTTAGCTTAATGTTGATCTTTTCATAGATATCGAAATACTTTCACTGCGAAACACGTTATTTAGTTGAATTTCATTGTTTCATGCATGTTTCGCGAAATAACCATGATTTGTCGGTGATTTAGATTAATTTTGTTGTTGTCATATATATCGAGCTACTTTCCCTGCGAATCACTTGATTTCGATGAATTTAATCTTTCATTAATATTTCGTGAAATATCCATGATTTAGCGGAGATTTAGCTTAATTTTGATGTTTTCATAGATTTCGAGCAACTTTCACTGCGAATCACGTGATTTCGATGAATTTCATCTTACATTAATATTTCGTGAAATATCCATGATTTAGCGGAGATTTAGCTTAATTTTGATGTTTTCATAGATTTCATGCAACTTTCACTGCGTATCACTTGATTTCGATGAATTTCTTCGTTTCATTAATATATCGTGGAATAACCAAGATTTAGCGGCGATTTAGCTTAATGATGATGTTTTCATAGATATCGAAATACTTTCACTTCGAATCAGTTGATTTCGATGAATTTCATCGTTTCATTAATATTTCGTGAAATATCCATGATTTAGAGGAGATTTGGCTTAATTTTGATGTTTTCATAGATATCGAGCTACTTTCACTGCGAAACACGTTATTTCGTTGAATTTCATCATTTCCTGCATGTTTTGAGATATAACCATTATTTAGCGGAGATTTTGCTTAATTTTGATGTTTTCATAGATATCCAGCTAATTTCACTGCCAAACACGTCATTTCGTTGAATTTCATTGTTTCCTGCATGTTTCGTGAAATAACGACGATTTAGTGGTGATTTAGCTTAATTTTTATGTTTTCAAAGATATCGAGCTACTTTCACTGCGAATCACTTGATTTCTATGAATTTCATCGTATCTTTAATATTTCGTGAAATATCAATGATTTGGCGGAGATTTAGCTTAATTTTGATGTTTTCATAGATATCCAGCTACTTTCACTGCGAAACACGATAATTCGTTGAATTCCATCGTTTCACGCATATTTCGTGAAATAACCAATAATTAACGGAAATATAGCTTAATTTTCCTGTTTTCATATATAACTAGCTCCTTTCACTGCAAATCACTTGATTTCGATGAATTTCATCGTTTCATTAATATTTCGTGAAATAAACATGATTAAGCTGCGGTTTAGCTTAATGTTGTTGTTTTCATAGTTATCGAACTACGTTCACTGTGAAACACGTTATTTAGTTGAATTTCATTGTTTCATCCATGTTTCGTGAAATAACCATGATTTATCGGTGATTTAGATTAAATTTGTTGTTTTCATAGATATCGAGCTACTTTCACTGCGAATCAGGTGATTTCGATGAATTTCATCGTTTCATTAATATTTCGTGGAATATCCATGATTTAGCGGAGATTTAGCTTAATTTTGATGTTTTCACAGATATCGAGCTTCTTTCACGGCGAATCACGTTATTTCGTTGAATTTCATTGTTTCCTGCATGTTTCGTGAAATAACGACGATTTAGTGGAGATTTAGCTTAATTTTGATGTTTTCATAGATATCCAGCTAATTTAACTGCGAAAAATGTTATTTCGTTGAATTTCATCGTTACATGCATGTTTCGTGAAATAACCATTTATTAGACGAGATTTAGCTTAATGTTGATGTTTTAATAGATATCCATCTGCTTTCACTGCGAAACACGTTATATCGTTGAATTTCATCGTTTATTGCACGTTTCGTGAAATAACCATTTAGCGGAGATTTTTCTTAATTTGGATGTTTTAATAGATATATAGCTACTTTCACTGCGAATAATGTTATTTCGCATAATTTCATTGTTTCATGCATGATTCGTGAAATAACCATGATTTAGCTGAGAATTAGCTTAATTGTGATGTTTTCATAGATATCGAGCTACTTTCACTGCCAAACTCGATATAACGTTGAATTTCAGTGTGTCATCCATGTTTCAGGAAATGGTCATGATTTAGCTGGGATTTAGCTTAATTTGAGATTTTCGTAGATAACTAGCTTCTTCCACTGCGAAACACTTTAATTCATTGAATTTCATCATTTCCTGCATGTTTCGAGAAATAACCATGTTTTAACGGAGATTTAGCTTAATTTTGATGATTTCATAGATATCGAGCTACTTTCACTGCGAAACACGATATTTCGTTGAATGCCATCGTTTCATGCATTTTTCGAGAAATACCCATGATTTAGCGGAGATTTAGCTTAATTTTGAAGTTTTCATAGATAACCAGCATATATCACTGCCAAACACGTTATTACGTTGCATTTCATCGTTTCTTGCATGTTCCGTGAAATAACCATTATTTAGCGCTGATTTAGTTTAATTGAGACGTTTCCATAAATATCTAGCTACTATCACTGCGAAAAACGTTAATTCATTGAAATTCATCGTTTCTTGCATGTTTCGTGAAATAACCATTATTTATCGGAGATTCAGTTTAATCTTTTTGTTTTCACCGATATCGAGCTACTTTCATTGCGAAACACGTTACTTCGAAGAATTTCATCGTTTGATGCATTTTTCGAGAAATGCCCATGATTTAGCGGAGATTTTGCTTAATTTTGAAGTTTTCATAGATATCCAGCAAATTTCACTGCCAAACACGTTATTACGATGCATTTCATCGTTTCTTGCCTGTTTCGTGAAATAACCATTATTTAGAGCTGATTTAGCTTAATTGAGACGTTTTCATAAATATCTAGCTACTATCTCTGCGGAACACCTTATTTCACTGAATTTCATCGTTTCTTGCATGTTTCGTGAAATAACCATTATTTATCTGTGATTTAGCATAATTTTGTTGTTTTCATAGATTTCCAGCTACTTTCACTGCGAAACAAGTTATTTCGTTGAATTTCATCATTTCCTGCATGTTTTGAGAAATAATCATGATTTAGCGGAGATTTAGCTTAATTTTGATGTTTTCATAGATATGCAGCTAATTTCACTGCCAAACACGTTATTTCGTTGAATTTCATTGTTTCCTGCATGTTTCGTGAAATAACGACGATTTAGCGGAGATTTAGCTTAATTTTGATGTTTTCATAGATATCCAGCTAATTTAAATGCGAATAATGTTATTTCGTTGAATTTCATCGTTACATGCATGTTTCGTGAAATAACCATGAATTAGCGGAGATTTAGTTTAATTTTGATGTTTTCATAGATATCGAGCTACTTTCACTGCCAAACACGAAATAACGTTGAATTTCATCAGTTCCTGCATGTTTCGAGAAACAACCTTGGTTTAGCGGAGATTTAGGTTAATTGTGATGTTTTCATAGATATCGAGCTACTTTCACTGCCATATACGATATAACGTTGAATTTCATTCTTTCATGCATGTTTCGGGAAATGACCATGATTTAGCGGGGATTTAGTTTAATTATGAGATTTTTGTAGATAACTAGCTTCTTCCACTGCGAAACACGTTATTGCATTTAATTTCATCGTTTCATGCATGTTTCGAGAAATATCCATGATTAAGCGGAGATTTAGCTTAATTTTGATGTTTTCATATATATCTAGCTCCTTTCACTTCGAAACACTTGATTTTGATGAATTTCATCGTTTCATTAATATTTCGTGATATATCCATGATTTAGCGGAGATTTAGATTATTTTTTTTGTTTCCATAGATATCGAGCTACTTTCACTGCGAAACACGTTATTTCGTTGAATTTCATCGTTTATTGCTTGTTTCGTGAAATAACTGTGACCTCGGACGACCGACGTTTGCCTTGCAGTTGAATTAGGACTCCTAGTATATAAGAGTACAACCGTATAACCTTAACTCTAAGACGTATATATTCCAGGTATAACCATAGACGTAACAATCATGTTCGTATTCTAAGTAATATCCTAAGACGTAGTCTAAAGTATTCTGAGAAGTAACCTAAGACGTTACATAAGGTATTCTAAGAACTAGCCCATGAAGTAATCTAAGACGCATTCCAGAACACGTAGCGTAACAAATCGCCTAAACATCCTTAAGACGTCCCATAAACTTCCCAGATGAGATAAGCCATCTGGGTCGTATATCCTTCAACGCACCGATAACCGTACTCCAACCCTGGACCGTTCCCATGCTTTCCGATCTTATCTAACGACCAACGCACCACTTAACCTAAACACAGCCTACGCATTCCCGGCCCCTTAGGTATACAATCCCACGATCCTGAGCGATACTTTCCTAGAATTCCATCCCTATCCCAGAACCTAACCCTAAACAGGCAGATAAGTTCTGGTATAAATAGGGCACTGCGTAGCATGTAAGTTCAGTTCCGTTAGGACTCACAGTCTCACGAGTCTCAGTCTTAGACTCACCGCGTTCGCATCAATGAAGCCCCGCGCGGCTTCCTCTGCACGAGCAACTCCGTGTTGCCGTGTCGGCTCTGCATCCTCAGGGAGCAGAGACTACTCTGGACCTTCCGGGGACAGAGTCTCGTCGTGTAAAGATTATAATTCATCGTATTGTTCTAACTCTATTGAGAGTCAATTCACCTCTGTATCTTCCGGGAAAAGACTCCTTCGTATAAAGATTATAAGAGATAGTATCACACCAATTATATTCAGAATATATATATATTATTATTAAACCATATCGTGTGAGTCATTCAGCCTTACGCATTTTATTACGATATTGCTTTACTTACTGCGATCACAAGCGCTCTTACGTCTTCATTCATTCGTCATTGCCGGTGGTGCAGACACAGCTGCACAGGCACTGTCGTTTAACTGAAGTCTAGTATTGTCGAGATTCGGTGGTGCAGACACAGCTGCACAGTCTACTCGGCGGTGCGTTCGAGCATTTAGAATCACATGTCGCGAACCCGACACGGCGGCCGAAACTATCAACTACGTAAACTTGTTCGCGCACTCTATCAGCAAGGAGCGGACGGTCGTCTCCAGCTCGCGATCGATCGTAGACTAGAGACAGTGCAGGTAACAACGCTCCTTCAGTGGAAGCTTATCCCCATCAACTTCGCGTAGCCGCTTTCACTTGAGAGCGGCCAACATTGGACAGCCGTTCCCCACTCCACGGGTTCCAGTCATAGCCGGACGTACACGCCGACTGTACAAAAAGTCTGCATTCCTTCACGTATAAACGGGCAGAACGTCGCCATTGGTGATCCTTTAACTTGACGACGACCCCGGACGTGACATAACCATTATTTAGCGCAGATTTAGCTTAATTAAGATGTTTTCATAGATATCTAGCTCCTTTCACTGCGAAACACGTTACTTCTATGAATTTCATCGTTTCATGAATGTTTCGTGAAATAACCATGATTTATCGGTGATTTAGATTAATTTAGTTGTTTTCACAGATATCGAGCTACTTTCACTGCGAAACACGTTACTTCGTTCAATTTCGTCGTTAAATGAGGTATTGGTGAAAAACCCTTTCACATAAGTGAGATATAGCTTAATTTTGATGTTTTCATAGATATTTCGCAACTTTCACTGAGAAACACGTTACTTCGTTGAATTACATGGTTTTATGAAGGATTCGTGAAAAAGCCTTTAACCTCGGTGAGATATCGCTTAATATGTATGTTTTCATAGATATTTCGCTTCTTTCACTGCGAAACACGTTACTTCTTTGAATTTCATCCTTTTATGAAGGATTCGTGAATAATCCTTTGACCTAGGTGAGATATCGCTTAATTTTGATCTTTTCATTGACATTTCGCTACTTTCACTGCGAAAAACGTTATTTAGTTGAATTTGATCGTTTTATGATGGATTCGTGAATAAGCCTTTGACCTAAGTGAGATATCGCTTAATTTAGATGTTTTCATTGATTTTTCGCATCTCTCACTGCGAAACACGTTACTTCGGCGAATTTCATCGTATTATGAAGGATTCGTGAAAAAGCCTTTTACCTAGGTGAGATATCGCTTAATATAGATGATTTCAAAAATATATCGCTACTTTCTCTGCGAAACAAGTTACTTCGTTGAATTTCGACGTTTTATGAAGTGTTCGTGAAAAAGTCTTTGACTAATGAGATATCGCCTAATTATAATGTTTTCATAGATATTACGCTACTTTCCCTGCGAAAAACATTATATCGTGGAATTTCATCTTTTTATGAAGGATTCGTGAAAAAGCCTTTGACCTAAGTGAGATATAGCTTAATTTTTATGTTTTCATAGATATTTCGCATCTCTCACTGCGGAAAACGTTACTTCGGCGATTTTCATCGTTTTATGAAGGATTCGTGAAGAAACCTTTTAAATAGGTGAGATATCGCTTAATTATGATGTTATCATGGATATTTCGCAACTTTCACTGCTAATCACGTTATTTAGTTGAATTTCACCGTTTTATGAAGGATTCGTGAAAAAGCATTTGACCTAAGTGAGATATCGTTTAATATTGCTGTTTTCGTAGATATTTCGTTACTTTCACCGCGAACCAGGTTATTTCGTTGAATTTCTTCGTTTTATGATGGATTCGTGAAAAAGCCTTTGACCAAAGTATGATAGAGTGTAATTTTTATGTTTTCATAGATATTACGCTACTTTTACCGCCAAACACGTTATTTAGTTGAATTTCATCGTTTTATGAAGGATTCGCGAAGAAGCCTTTGACCTAAGTGAGATATAGCTTAATTTTGATGTTTTCATAGATGTTTCGCAACCTTCACTGCGAAACACGTAATTTCGTTGAATTTCATCCTTTTATGAAGGATTCGTCAAAAAGCCTTTGACCTAAGTGAGATATAGCTTAATTTTGATCTTTCATAAATATTTAATTACTTTCACTTCGAAACACGTTCTTTAGTTAAATTTCACCGTTTTATGAAGGATTCGTGAAAAAGCACTTGACCAAAGAGAGATATCGCTTAATTTAGATGTTTTCGTAGATATTTCGCTACTTCCAATGCGAAAACTTTATTTCGTTGAATTTCGTCGTTTTGATAATGATTCGTGAAAAAGCCTTTGACGTAAGTGAGATATACAATAATTTTGATGTTTTCTATGATATGTCGCTACTTTCATAGCAAAAACGATGTTAATTCAATTTCATCGTTTTATGAAAGATGCGTAAACAGGCTTTGTCATAAGTGACATAAAACTTTATTTTGATGTTTTCATAGACATTTCGCTACTTTCACTGCGAAACACGATATTTCGTTGAATTTCATCGTTTCTTGATGGATTCGTGAAAAAGCCGGAGACCTAAGTGAGATAACGCTACATTTTGATGTTTTCACAGATGTTTCGCTACTTTCACTGCGAAACACGTTATTTATCTGTATTTCATCGTTTTAAAAAGGATTCGCGAAAAAGGCTTTGAAATAAGTGAGATATAGCTTAATCTTGATGTTTTCATAGATAATTCGCTACTTTCACTGCGAAACACTTTATTTCGTTGAATTTCGTCGTTTTATGAAGTATTCGCGAAAAAGCGTTTGACCTAAGTGAGATATGGCTTAATTTTCATGTTTTCATAGATACTTGGTTACTTTCACTGCGAAGCACGTTATACAGTTGAATTTCAATCTTTTTTGAAGGATTCGCGAAAAAGCCTTTGACCTAAGTGAGATATAGCTTAATTTTGATGTTTTCATAGACATTTCACTACTTTCGCTGCGAAACACGTTATTTCGTTGAATTTCATCGTTTTACGAAGGATTCGCGAGAAAGCCATTGACCTAAGTGTGATATAACTTAATTTTGATGTTTTCATAGATAATTCACTACTTTCACTGCGAAACACTTTATTTCGTTGAATTTCATCATTTTATGAAGGTTTCGTGAAAAAGGCTTTGACCTTATGGTGATATCGCTTAATTTTGATGTTTTCATAGATATTTCGCTACTTTCACTGCCAAACACGGTATTAAGATGAATTTCATCCTTTTATGAAGGATTCGTCTAAAAGCCTTTGACGTAAGCGAGATATAGCATAATTTTGGTGTTTTCATTGATATTTCGCTACCTGGACTGGAAACACGATACTTCGTTGAATTTCATCGTTTTATTAAGGATTCGGGAAAAAGCCTTTGACGTAAGTGAGATATAGCATAATTATGATGTTTTCATTGATATTTCGCTACTTTCACTGCAAAAACGTTGTTATTCCAATTTCATCGTTTTATGAACGATTCGTAAACAGACTTTGACATAAGTGACATAAAACTTTATTTTGATGTTTTCATAGACATTTCGCTACTTTCACTGCGAAACACGTTATTTAGTTGTATTTCATCGTTTTATGAAGGGTTCGCGAAGAAGCATTTGACCAAAGTGAGATATAGCTCAATTCTGAAGTTTTCATAGATATTTCGCTACTTTCACTGCCAAACTAGTTAATTGGTTGAATTTCTACGTTTTATGAAGAATTCGTGAAAAAGCCTTTGATCTCAGTGAGATATCGCTTAATTTTGATGTTTTCATAGATATATCGCTACTTTCACTGCGAAATTCGTTATTTCGTTGAATTTCATCGTTTAATGAAGGATTCGGGAGAAAGCCTTTGACCAAAGTATGATATAGTGTAATTTTGATGTTTTCATTAATGTTTCGCTACATTCACTGCGAAAAACGATGTTACTTGAATTTCATCGTTTTAATGAAGGATTCGTGAAACAGCATTTGACATAGGTGAGAAATCGCTTTATTATAATGTACTCATTGATGTTTCGCTACTTTCACTGCAAAACATGTTATTTAGTTGAATTTCATCGTTTTATGATGGATACCTGAAAAAGCCTTTGACCTGGGTGAGGTATCGCTTAATATTGATATTTACAAAGACATATCGCTACTTTTATTACGAAAAACGTTATTTAGTTGAATTTCTAAGTTTTATGAACGATTCGTGAGAAAGCATATGACCAAAGAATGATAGAGTGTAATTTTGATGTTTCCATAGATATTTCGCTACTTTCACCACGAAACACGTTATTTAGTTGAATTTCATCGTTTTATGAAGGATTGGCGAGAAAGCCTTTGACCTAAGTGCGATATAGCTTATTTTTGATGTTTCCATTTATATTTCGCTACTTTCACTGCGAAAAACGTTATTTCGTTGAATTTCATCGTTTTATGAAGGATTCGCGAAACAACCTTTGACCTAAGTGAGATTCGGCTTAATTTTGATGTTTTCATAGATATTTCGATACCTGCACTGCGAAAGGCGATACAACGTTGAATTTCATCGTTTTATGAAGGATTACTGAAAAAGCTTTTGACCTGTGTGAGGGATCACTTAATATCGATATTGACTAAGAAATTTCGCTACTTTCACTGCGGAACACGTTATTATGTTGAATTTCATTGTTTTATGAGCGATTCGTGATAAAGCCTTTGACCAAAGAGAGATATCTCTTAATTTTGATGTCTTCATATATATTTCGCTACTTTCACTGCCAAACTAGTTACTTCGTTGTATTTCTACGTTTTATGAAGAATTCGTAAAAAAGTCTTTGATCTCAGTGTGATATCGCTTAATTATGATGTTTTCATAGATATTAAACTACTTTCACTGCGAAAAACCTTATTTAGTTGAATTTCATCCGTTTATGAAGGATTCGTGAAAAAGCCTTAGACGTAAGTGAGATATAGCATAGTTTTGATGTTTTCATTGATATTTCGCTACTTTCACTGCGAAACACGTTGTTTAGTTGTATTTCATCGTTTTATGAAGGGTTCGCGAAGAAGCATTTGACCAAAGTGAGATATAGCTCAATTCTGAAGTTTTCATAGATATTTCGCTACTTTCACTGCCAAACTAGTTAATTGGTTGAATTTTTACGTTTTATGAAGAATTCGTGAAAAAGCCTTTGATCTCAGTGAGATATCGCTTAATTTTGATGTTATCATAAATATATCGCTACTTTCACTGCGAAATTCGTAATTTCGTTGAATTTCATCCTTTAATGAAGGATTCGGGGGAAAGCCTTTGACCAATGTATGATATAGTGTAATTTTGATGTTTTCATAGATATTTGGCTACTTTCACCGCGAAACACGTTATTTAGTTGAATTTCATTGTTTTATGAAGGATTCGCGAAGAAGCCGTAGACCTATGTGAGATAACGCTTCATTTTGATGTTTTCATAGATGTTTCGCTACTTTCACTGCGAAACACGTTATTTATTTGTATTTCATCGTTTTATAAAGGATTCGCGAAAAAGGCTTGAAATAAATGAGATATACCTTAATTTTGATGTTTTCATAGATAATTCGCTACTTTCACTGCGAAACACTTAATTTCGTTGAATTTCAACGTTTTATGAATGATTCGTGAAAAAGCCTTTGACCTGAGTGAGATTTAGCATAATTATGATATTATCATAGATATTTCTGTACTTCCACTGCTGAACACGTTATTTAGTTGAATATCATCCTTTCATGAAGGATCCATGAAAAAGCATTTGACGTAAGTGAGATACAGCTTAAATTTGTTGTTTTCATTAATGTTTCGCTACATTCACTGCGAAAAACGATGTTATTTGAATTTCATCGTTTTATGAAGGATTCGTGAAACAGCATTTGACATAAGTGAGAAATCGCTTTATTATAATGTATTCATTGATGTTTCGCTACTTTCACTGCAAAACATGTTATTTAGTTGAATTTCATCGTTTTATGAAGGATTCGCGAAACAACCTTTGACCTAAGTGAGATTCGGCTTAATTTTGATGTTTTCATAGATATTTCGATCCCTGCACTGCGAAACGCGATACAACGTTGAATTTCATCGTTTTATGAAGGATTACCGAAAAAGCTTTTGACCTGTGTCAGGGATCACTTAATATCGATATTGACTAAGATATTTCGCTACTTTCACTGCGAAACACGTTATTATGTTGAATTTCATCGTTTTATGAGCGATTCGTGATTAAGCCTTTGACCAAAAAGAGATATCTCTTAATTTTGATGTCTTCATAGATATTTCGCTACTTTCACTGCCAAACTAGTTACTTCGTTGTATTTCTACGTTTTATGAAGAATTCGTAAAAAAGTCTTTGATCTCAGTGTGATATCGCTTAATTATGATGTTTTCATAGATATTAAACTACTTTCACTGCGAAAAACCTTATTTAGTTGAATTTCATCCGTTTATGAAGGATTCGTGAAAAAGCCTTTGACGTAAGTGAGATATAGCATAGTTTTGTTGTTTTCATTGATATTTCGCTACTTTCACTGCGAAAAACGATGTTAATTGAATTTCATTGTTTTATGAAGGATTCGTGAAACCGACTTTGACATAAGCAAGATATCGCTTTATTTTGATGTTTTCATAGACATTTCGCTACTTTCACTGCGAAACACGTTATTTAGTTGTATTTCATCGTTTTATGAAGGGTTCGCGAAGAAACATTTGACCAAAGTGAGATATAGCTCAGTTCTGAAGTTTTCATAGATATTTCGCTACTTTCACTGCCAAACTAGTTAATTGGTCGAATTTCTACGTTTTATGATGAATTCGTGAAAAAGACTTTGATCTCAGTGAGATATCGCTTAATTTTGATGTTTTCATAGATATATCGCTACTTTCACTGCGAAATTCGTTATTTCGTTGAATTTCACCGTTTAATGAAGGATTCGGGGGAAAGCCTTTGACCAAAGTATGATATATTGTAATTTTGATGTTTTCACAGATATTTGGCTACTTTCACCGCGAAACACGTTATTTAGTTGAATTTCATCGTTTTATGTAGGATTCGCGAAGAAGCCGTAGACCTAAGTGAGATAACGCTTCATTCTGATGTTTTCATAGATGTTTCGCTACTTTCACTGCGAAACAGGTTATTTATTTGTATTTCATCGTTTTATAAAGGATTCGCGAAAAAGGCTTGAGATAAATGAGATATACCTTAATTTTGATGTTTTCATAGATAATTCGCTACTTTCACTGAGAAACACTTTATTTCGTTGAATTTCAACGTTTTATGAATGATTCGTGAAAAAGCCTTTGACCTGAGTGAGATTTAGCATAATTATGATGTTATCATAGATATTTCGATACTTTCAATGCTAAACACGTTATTTAGTTGAATATCATCCTTTTATGAAAGATTCGTGAAAAAGCATTTGACGTAAGTGAGATACAGCTTAAATTTGTTGTTTTTATTAATGTTTCGCTACATTCACTGCGAAAAACTATGTTATTTGAATTTCATCGTTTTATGAAGGATTCGTGAAACAGCATTGACATAAGTGAGAAATCGCTTTATTATAATGTATTCATTGATGTTTCGCTACTTTCACTGCAAAACATGTTATTTAGTTGAATTTCATCGTTTTATGAAGGATTCGTGAAAAAGCCTTTCACCTAATCGGGATATCTCTATATTTTGATGTTTTGTTAGATATTTCGCTACTTTCACTGCGAAACACTTTATTTAGTTGAATTTCATCGTTTTATGAAGAATTCGTGAAAAACTGTTGACCAAAGTAAGATACATCTTAATTTTATGTTTTCATATATATTTCGCTACTTTCACTGCGAAATACGTTATTTAGTGGAATTTCATTGTTTTATGAAGGATTGGCGAAAAAGCTTTTGACCTAAGTGAGATATAGCTTAGTTTTGATGTTTTCAAAGATATTTCGCCACTTTCACTGCGAAACGCGTTATTTAGATGAATTTCATCCTTTTATGAAGGATTCGTCAAAAAGCCTTTCACGTAAGTGAGATATAGCACAATTTTGATGTTTTAATTGTTATTTATCTACTTTCACTGCGAAACAGGTCATTTCGTTGAATTTCATCGTTTTATGAACGATTCGTGAAGAAGCCTTTGACCTCAGTTAGATATCGCATAATTTTGATGTTATCATAGACATTTCGCTACTTTCACTTCTAAACACGTTGTTTAGATGAATTTTATCCTTTTATGATGGATTCGTGAAAAAGCATTTGACGTAAGTGAGATATAGATTAATTTTGATGTTTTCATTGATATTTCGCTACTTTCACTGCGAAAAACGATGTTAATTGAATTTCATCGTTTTATGAAGGATTCGTGAAACAAACTTTGACCTAAGAGAGATATCGCTTAATTTTTATGTTTTCATCGATAATTAGCCACTTTCAGAGCGAAAAAGATTATATTGGTGAATTTCGTCGTTTTATTAATGATTCGTGTAAATGCCTTTCACCTAATTGAGATATCGCTTAATTTTGTTGTTTTCATAGATATTTCGCTACTTTCACTGCGAAACACGATACTTCGTTGAATTTCATCGTTTTATGATGGATACCTGAAAAAGCCTTTGACCTGGGTGAGGTATCGCTTAATATTGATATTTACAAAGACATATCGCTACTTTTATTACGAAAAACGTTATTTAGTTGAATTTCTAAGTTTTATGAACGGTTCGTGAGAAAGCATATGACCAAAGAATGATAGAGTGTAATTTTGATGTTTCCATAGATATTTCGCTACTTTCACCACGAAACACGTTATTTAGTTGAATTCCATCGTTTTATGAAGGATTGGGGAGAAATCCTTTGACCTAAGTGCGATATAGCTTATTTTTGATGTTTCCATTGATATTTCGCTACTTTCACTGCGAAAAACGTTATTTCGTTGAATTTCATCGTTTTATGAAGGATTCGCGAAACAACCTTTGACCTAAGTGAGATTCGGCTTAATTTTGATGTTTTCATAGATATTTCGATACCTGCACGGCGAAACGCGATACAACGTTGAATTTCATCGTTTTATGAAGGATTACTGAAAAAGCTTTTGACCTGTGTGAGGGATCACTTAATATCGATATTGACTAAGATATTTCGCTACTTTCACTGCGGAACACGTTATTATGTTGAATTTCATCGTTTTATGAGCGATTCGTGATAAAGCCTTTGACCAAAGAGAGATATCTCTTAATTTTGATGTCTTCATAGATATTTCGCTATTTTCACTGCCAAACTAGTTACTTCGTTGTATTTCTACGTTTTATGAAGAATTCGTAAAAAAGTCTTTGATCTCAGTGTGATATCGCTTAATTATGATGTTTTCATAGATATTAAACTACTTTCACTGCCAAAAACCTTTAGTTGAATTTCATCCGTTTATGAAGGATTCGTGAATAAGCCTTTGACGTAAGTGAGATATAGCATAGTTTTGATGTTTTCATTGATATTTCGCTACTTTCACTGCGAAAAACGATGTTAATTGAATTTCATTGTTTTATGAAGGATTCGTGAAACAGACTTTGACATAAGCAAGATATCGCTTTATTTTGATGTTTTCATAGACATTTCGCTACTTTCACTGCGAAACACGTTATTTAGTTGTATTTCATCGTTTTATGAAGGGTTCGCGAAGAAGCATTTGACCAAAGTGAGATATAGCTCAATTCTGAAGTTTTCATAGATATTTCGCTACTTTCACTGCCAAACTAGTTAATTGGTTGAATTTCTACGTTTTATGAAGAATTCGTGAAAAAGCCTTTGATCTCAGTTAGATATCGCTTAATATTGATGTTTTCATAGATATATCGCTACTTTCACTGCGAAATACGTTATTTCGTTGAATTTCATCGTTTAATGAAGGATTCGGGAGAAAGCCTTTGACCAAAGTATGATATAGTGTAATTTTGATGTTTTGATAGATATTTGGCCACTTTCACCGCGAAACACGTTATTTAGTTGAATTTCATCGTTTTATGAAGGATTCGCGAAAAAGCCTTTGTCCAAAGTGAGATATAGCTTAATTTTGATGTTTTCATAGATATTTCGCTACTTTCCATGCCAAACTATTTAATTGGTTGAATTTCTACGTTTTATCAAGAATTCGTGAAAAAGCCATTGATCTCAGTGAGATATCGCTTAATTTTGATGTTTTCATAGATATATCGCTACTTTCACTGCGAAATTCGTTATTTCGTTGAATTTCATCTTTTAATGAAGGATTCGGGGGAAAGCCTTTGACCAAAGTATGATATAGTGTAATTTTGATGTTTTCATAGATATTTGGCTACTTTCACCGCGAAACACGTTATTTAGTTGAATTTCATCGTTTTATGAAGGATTCGTGAAAAAGCCTTTGTCTAAAGTGAGATATAGCTTAATTTTGATGTTTTCATAGATATTTCGATAATTTCACTGCGAAACACGATGTTAATTGAATTTCAATGTTTTATGAAGGATTCGAGAAACAGCATTTGACATAAGTGAGAAATCGCTTTATTATGGTGTTTTCATAGATGTTTCGCTACTTTCACTGCGAAACGCGTTATTTAGATGAAGTTCATCCTTTTATGAAGGATTCGTGAAAAAGCCTTTCACGTAAGTGAGATATAGCATAATTTTGATGTTTTAATTGTTATTTATCTACTTTCACTGCGAAACAGGTTATTTCGTTGAATTTCATCGTTTTATGAACGATTCGTGAAGAAGCCTTTGACCTCAGTTAGATATCGCATAATTTTGATGTTATCATAGACATTTCGCTACTTTCACTTCTAAACACGTTGTTTAGATGAATTTCATCCTTTTATGATGGATACGTGAAAAAGCCTTTGACGTAAGTGAGATATAGCATAATTTTGATGTTTTCATTGATATTTCGCTACTTTCACTGCGAAAAACGATGTTAATTGAATTTCGTCGTTTTATGAAGGATTCGTGAAACAAACTTTGACCTAAGAGAGATATCGCTTAATTTTTATGTTTTCCTCGATAATTAGCCACTTTCAGAGCGAAAAAGATAATATAGTTGAATTTCGTCATTTTATTAATGATTCGTGTAAAAGCCTTTCACCTAATTGAGATATTGCTTAATTTTGTTGTTTTCATAGATATTTCGCTACTTTCACTGCGATACACGTTACTTCTTAGAATTTCTACGTTTAATGAAGTATTCGCGAAAAAGCGTTTGAACTAAGTGAGATATGGCTTAATTTTCATGTTTTCATAGATACTTGGTTTCTTTCACTGCGAAACACGTTATACAGTTGAATATCATTCTTTTTTGAAGGATTCGCGAAAAAGCCTTTGACCTAAGTGAGATATAGCTTAATTTTGATGTTTTCATAGACATTTCACTACTTTCGCTGCGAAACACATTATTTCGTTGAATTTCATCGTTTTATGAGGAATTCGTGAAAAAGCCTTTGACGTAAGTGAGTTATGGCATTATTTTGATGTTTTCACAGATATTTCGCTACCTGAACTGCGAAACACGATACTTCGTTGAATTTCATCGTTTTATGAAGGATTCCTGAAAAAGCATTTGACCTGGGTGAGGTATCGCTTAATATTGATATTTTCAAAGATAATTCGCTACTTTTATTACGAAAAACGTTATTTAGTTGAATTTCATCTTTTTATGAAGGATTGGCGAAAAAGCCTTTGACGTAAGTGAGATATAGCATAATTATGATGTTTTCATTGATATTTCGCTGCTTTCACTGCAAAAACGATGTTAATTCAATTTCATCGTTTTATGAAGGATTCGTAAACAGACTTTTACATAACTGAGATACCGCTTTAATTTGATGTTTTCTTAGGTATATCGCTACTTTCACTGTGAAACACGTTATTTAGCTGAATTTCATCGTTTTAGGTAGGATTCGTGAAAAAGCCTTTGACGTAATTGAGATATAGCATAATTTTATGTTTTCATTGATATTTCGCTACTTTCACTGCAAAAACGATATTAATTCAATTTCATCGTTTTATGAAGCATTTGAAAACAGAATTTGACATAAGTGAGATATCGCTTTATTTTGATTTTTTCATAGATATTTCGCTACTTTCACTGTGAAACACGTTAATTAGTTGAATTTCATCGTTTTATGAGGTAATCGTGAAAAGGCTTCATACCTAATAGAGATATCGCTTAATATTTATGTTTTCATTCATAATTGGCCACTTGCAGGGCGAAAAACATTAATTAGTTGGATTTATTATATCGTTTTATTAATTACTCGTGTAAAAGCCTTTCACCTAATTGAGATATCGCTTAATTTTGAAGTTTTCATAGATATTTCGCTACTTGCACTGCGAAACACGTCATTTAGTTGAATTTCATCGTTTTAGGTAGGATTCCTGAAAAAGCATTTGACCTAAGTGAAATATAGCTTTATTTTGATATTTTCATAGATATTTCTCTACTTTCACTGCGAAACACGTTATTTCGATGAATTTCATCGTTTCTTGATGGACTCGGGAAAAAGCCGTAGACCTAAGTGAGATAACGCTTCATTTTGATGTTTTCATAGATGTTTCGCTACTTTCACTGCGAAACACGTTATTTATTTGTATTTCATCGTTTTATAAAGGATTCGCGAAAAAGGCTTGAAATAAGTGAGGTATACCTTAATTTTGATGTTTTCATAGATATTTCGCTACTTTCACTGCGAAACGCGCTATTTATATGAATTTCATCCTTTGATGAAGGATTCGTGAAAAAGCCTTTCACGTAAGTGAGATATAGCATAATTTTGATGTTTTAATTGTTATTTATCTACTTTCACTGCGAAACAAGTTATTTCGTAGAATTTCATCGTTTTATGAACGATTCGTGAAGAAGCCTTTGACCTCAGTTAGATATCGCATAATTTTGATGTTATCATAGACATTTCGCTACTTTCACTTCTAAACACGTTGTTTAGATGAATTACATCCTTTTATGATGGATTCGTGAAAAAGCCTTTGACGTAAGTGAGATATAGCATAATTTTGATGTTTTCATTGATATTTCGCAACTTTCACTGCGAAAAACGATGTTAATTGAATTTCATCGTTTTATGAAGGATTCGTGAAACAAACTTTGACCTAAGAGAGATATCGCTTAATTTTTATGTTTTCATCGATAATTAGCCACTTTCAGAGCGAAAAAGATTATATAGTTGAATTTCGTCGTTCTATTAATGATTAGTGTAAAAGCCTTTCACCTATTTGAGATATCGTTTAATTTTGTTGATTTCATAGATATTTCGCTACTTTCACTGCGATACACGTTACTTCTTAGAATTTCTACGTTTAATGAAGTATTCGCGAAAAAGCGTTTGACCTAAGTGAGATATGGCTTAATTTTCATGTTTTCATAGATACTTGGTTACTTTCACTGCGAAACACGTTATACAGTTGAATTTCATTCTTTTTTGAAGGATTCGCGAAAAAGCCTTTGACCTAAGTGAGATATAGCTTAATTTTGATGTTTTCATAGACATTTCACTACTTTCGCTGCGAAACACGTTATTTCGTTGAATTTCATTGTTTTATGAGGGATTCGTGAAAAAGCCTTTGACGTAAGTGAGTTATGGCTTTATTTTGATGTTTTCACAGATATTTCGCTACCTGAACTGCGAAACACGATACTTCGTTGAATTTCATCGTTTTATGAAGGATTCCTGAAAAAGCATTTGACCTGGGTGAGGTATCGCTTAATATTGATATTTTCAAAGATAATTCGCTACTTTTATTACGAAAAAAGGTTATTTAGTTGAATTTCATCTTTTTATGAAGGATTGGCGAAAAAACCTTTGACGTAAGTGAGATATAGCATAATTTTTATGTTTTCATTGGTATTTCGCTGCTTTCACTGCAAAAACGATGTTAATTCAATTTCATCGTTTTATGAAGGATTCGTAAACAGACTTTGACATAACTGAGATATCGCTTTAATTTGATGTTTTCTTAGATATATCGCTACTTTCACTGTGAAACACGTTATTTAGCTGAATTTCATCGTTTTAGGTAGGATTCGTGAAAAAGCCTTTGACGTAAGTGAGATATAGCATAGTTTTGATGTTTTCATTGATATTTCGCTACTTTCACTGCGAAAAACGATGTTAATTGAATTTCATTGTTTTATGAAGAATTCGTGAAAAAGCCTTTGACCTAAGTGAGATATAACTAAATTTTGATGTTTACATAGATATTTCGCTACTTTCACTGCGAAACACGATTCTTCGTTGAATTTCATCGTTTTATGATGGATACCTGATAAAGCCTTTTACCTGGGTGAGGTATCGCTAAATATTGATATTTACAAAGATATATCGCTACTTTTATTACGAAAAACGTTATTTAGTTGAATTTCTACGTTTTATGAACGATTCGTGAGAAAGCATATGACCAAAGAATGATAGAGTGTAATTTTGATGTTTCCATAGATATTTCGCTACTTTCACTGCGAAAAACGTTATTTCGTTGAATTTCATCGTTTTATGAAGGATTCGCGAAACAACCTTTGACCTAAGTGAGATTCGGCTTAATTTTGATGTTTTCATAGATATTCCGATACCTGTACTGCGAAACGCGATACAACGTTGAATTTCATCGTTTTATGAAGGATTACTGAAAAAGCTTTTGACCTGTGTGAGGGATCACTTAATATCGATACTGACTAAGATATTTCGCTACTTTCACTGCGAAACACGTTATTATGTTGAATTTCATCGTTTTATGAGCGATTCGTGATAAAGCCTTTGACCAAAGAGAGATATCTCTTAATTTTGATGTTTTCATAGATATTTCGCTACTTTCACTGCCAAACTAGTTACTTCGTTGTATTTCTACGTTTTATGAAGAATTCGTAAAAAGTCTTTGATCTCAGTGTGATATCGCTTAATTATGATGTTTTCATAGATATTAAACTACTTTCACTGCGAAAAACCTTATTTAGTTGAATTTCATCCGTTTATGAAGGATTCGTGAAAAAGCCTTAGACGTAAGTGAGATATAGCATAGTTTTGATGTTTTCATTGATATTTCGCTACTTTCACTGCGAAAAACGATGTTAATTGAATTTCATTGTTTTATGAAGGATTCGTGAAAAAGCCTTTGACCTAAGTGAGATATAACTTAATTTTGATGTTTACATAGATATTTCGCTACTTTCACTGCGAAACACGTTACTTCGTAGAATTTCTACGTTTTATGAATGATTCGTGAAAAAGCCTTTGACCTCAGTGAGATATCGCTTACTTTTGATGTTTTCATAGATATTTCGATACTTTCACTGCCAAACAGGTTATTTCGTTGAAATACATCGTTTAATGAGGGATTCGTGAAAAAGACTTTGACCTAAGAGAGATATGGCTTAATTTTAATGTTTTCATAGATAATTCGCTACTTTCACTGCGAAACACGATGTTAATTGAATTTCGTCGTTTTATGAAGGATTCGTGAAGGAGCCTTTGACCTAAGTGAGATATAGCTTAATTTTGATGTTATCATAGATATTTCGCAACTTTCACTGCGAAACACGTTATTTAGTTTAATTTCATCGTTTTATGAAGTATTCGTCGAGAAGCTTTTGACCTAAGTGAGATATCGCTTTATTTTGAAGTTCTCACAGTTATTTCGCAACTTTCACTGCGAAACACGCTACTTCGCTGAATTTCAACGTTTTATGAAGGATTCATGAAAAAGCATTTGATCAAGGTGAGATATCGCTTAATATAGATGTTTTCATAGTTATTTCGCTACTTCCACTGCGAAAAACCTTACTTCGTTGAATTTCATCGTTTTACGAAGGATTCGCGAAAAAGCCATTGACCTAAGTTAGATATAGCTTAATTTTGATGTTTTCATAGATAATTCGCTACTTTCACGGCGAAACCCGTTATTTACTTGAATTTCATCGTTTTATGTAGGATTCGAGAAATAGCCTTTGGCCTAAGTGAGATTTAGCTTAATTTTGTAGTAATCATAGATATTTGCTACTTTCACTGCGGAACACGATATTTAGTCGTAATTCATCGTTTGGTGAAGGATTCGTGAAAAAGCTTTTGACCTAAGTGAGATATCTCTTTAATTTCATGTGTTCATAGATATTTCGCTAGTTTCACTGCGAAACACGTTATTTAGTTGAATTTCATCGTTTTATGTAGGATTCGCGGAAAAGCCTTTGACCTAAGTGATATATAGCTTAATTTTGATGTTTCCATAGATTATTCGCTACTTTCACTGCGTAACACTTTATTTCGATGAATTTCAACGTTTTATGAATGATTCGTGAAAAAGCCTTTGAACTGAGTGAGATTTAGCATAATTATGATGTTATCATAGATATTTCGGTACATGCACTGCTAAACACGTTATTTAGTTGAATATCATCCTTTTATGAAGGATTCGTGTAAAAGCATTTGACGTAAGTGAGATATAGCTTAAATTTGTTGTTTTCATTAATGTTTCGCTACATTCACTGCGAAAAACGATGTTATTTGAATTTCATCGTTTTATGAAGAATTCGTGAAACAGCATTTGACATAAGTGAGAAATCGCTTTATTATAATGTATTCATTGATGTTTCGCTACTTTCACTGCAAAACATGTTATTTAGTTGAATTTCATCGTTTTATGAAGGATTCGTGAAACAGCATTTGACATAAGTGAGAAATCGCTTTATTATAATGTATTCATTGATGTTTCGCTACTTTCACTGCAAAACGTCTTATTTAGTTGAATTTCATCGTTTTATGAAGGATTCGTGAAAAAGCCTTTGCCCAAAGTGAGATATAGCTTAATTTTGATGTTTACATAGATATTTCGCTACTTTCACTGCGAAACACGATACTTCGTTGAATTTCATCGTTTTATGATGGATACCTGAAAAAGCCTTTGACCTGGGTGAGGTATCGCTAAATATTGATATTTACAAAGTTATATCGCTACTTTTATTACGAAAAACATTATTTAGTTGAATTTCTACGTTTTATGAACGATTCGTGAGAAAGCATATGACCAAAGAATGATAGAGTGTAATTTTGATGTTTCCATAGATAATTCGCTACTTTCACCACGAAACACGTTATTTAGTTGAATTTCATCGTTTTCTGAAGGATTCGCGAAAAAGGCTTTGACCTAAGTGAGATATAGCTTAGTTTTGATGTTATCATAGATATTTCGCTAATTTCACTGCAAACACGTAATTTAGATGAATTTCATCCATTTATGAAGTATTCGTGAAAAAATCTTTGACGTAAGTAAGATATAGAATAATTTTTATGTTTTCATTAATATTTCGCTACTTTCACTGCGAAAAACGTTATTTCGATGAATTTCATCGTTTTATGAAGGATTCGCGAAACAACCTTTGACCTAAGTGAGATACGGCTTAAATTTGATGTTTTCGTGGATATTTCGATACCTGCACTGCGAAACACGATACTTCTTTGAATTTCATCGTATTATGATGGATTACTGAAAAAGCATTTGACCTCAGTTAGATATCGCTTAATTTTGATGTTATCATAGACATTTCGCTACTTTCACTTCTAAACACGTTATTTAGATGAATTTCATCCTTTTATGAAGGATTCGTGAAAAAGCCTTTGACGTAAGTGAGATATAGCTTACTTTTGATGTTTTCATAGATATTTCGCTACTTTCATTACGAAAAACGTTATTTAGTTGAATTTCATCGTTTTATGAGGTAATCGTGAAAAGGCTTTAGACCTAAGAGAGATATCGCTTTATTTTTATGTTTTCATACATAATTGGCCACTTACAGAGCGAAAAACATTATTTAGTTGGATTTCATCGTTTTATTAATGATTCGTGTAAAAGCCTTTCACCTAATTAAGATATCGCTTATTTTTGAAGCTTTCATAGATATTTCGCTACTTGCACGCCGAAACACGTAATTTAGTTGAATTTCATCGTTTAATGAAGGATTCGCAAAATACCATTGTCCTAAGTGTGATATGGCTTAATTTTGATGTTTTCATAGATATTTCGCTACTTTCAATGCGAAACACTTTATTTCGTTGAAATTTATCGTTTAATGATGGATTCGCGAAAAAGCGTTTGACCTAAGTGAGATATGGTTTAATTTTGATGTTTTCATAGATATTTCGCTACTTTCAGTGCGAACACATTATTTCGTTGAAATTCATCGTTTTATGATGGATTCGTGAAAAAGCCTCTGTCCAAAGTGAGATATTTCTTAATGTTGCTGTTTTCGTAGATATTTCGCTACTTGCACTGCGAAACACCTTATTTAGTTGAATTTCATCGTTTTAAGAATATTTCGTGAAAAGCCTCTGACTCAAGTGAGTTAACGCTTAATTTTGTTGTTTTCATAGATATAACCCTACTTTTACTGCGAAACGAGTTATTTCGTCGAGATTCATCGTTTTATGAACGATTCGTGAAAAAGCGTTTGACCTAAGTGAGATAAAGCTAAACTTTGATGTTTTCATAAATATTTCATTACTTTCACTTCGAAACACGTTATTTAGTTGAATTTCACCGTTTTATGAAGGATTCGTGAAAAAGCATTTGACCAAAGAGAGATATCGCTTAATTTAGATGTTTTCGTAGATATTTCGCTACTTCCACTGCGAAAAACCATATTTCGTTGAATTTCATCGTTTTATGAAGGATTCGTGAAAAAGCCTTTGACGTAAGTGAGATATAGCATAATTTTGATGTTTTCATTGACATTTCGCTTCTTTCACTGCAAAAACGATGTTAATTCAATTTCATCGTTTTATGAAGGATTCGTAAACAGACTTTGACATAAGTGAGATATCGCTTTATTTTGATGTTTTCATAGATATTTCGCTACTTTCACTGTGAAACACGTTAATTAGTTGAATTTCATCGTTTTATGAGGGATTCGTGATAAAGCCTTTGACCAAAATGAGCTATCGCTTAATTTTGATGTTTTCATAGATATTTCACTACTTTCACTGCCAAACTAGTTACTTCGTTGAATTTCTACGTTTTATGAAGAATTCGTGAAAAAGCCTTTGATCTTATTGAGATATCGCTTTATTATTTAATTTTGATGTTTTCATAGTTATATCGCTACTTTCACTGGGAAACACGTTATTTCGTCGAATTTCATCGTTTTATGAATGATTCGTGGAAAAGCCTTCGACCAAAGTGAGATATAGCTTAATTTTGATGTTTTCATATATATTTCGCTACTTTCACTGCGAAACACGTTATTTAGTTGAAGTTCATCGTTTTATGAGGGATTCGTGAAAAAGCCTTTAACCTAAGTGAGATATCACTTAGTTTTTATGTTTCCATAGATGTTTTGCTACTTTCACTGCTAAACACGTAATTTCGTTGAATTTCATCGTTTCATGAATGATTCGTGATATAACCATGATCTAGGTGAGATATAGCTTAGTTTTGATGTTTTCATAGATATCTCGATATTTTCTTAGTCTGCGAAACAATACGTGGCCTACATATGACCATTCAATACTTTCGACATTCATTCTGTCAATATATCATAACGATTTTATGGTCTTGTATTATTATGCGGTTTTACAATTACCAGGGGTTACTATGTACAGCATTTTTTTTTTTTTTTTTTTTATTATAAATATCATCTAATAGTATTTCTCGTTCCTGAAGCTTTATGGATCCATGGGACTCTACTGGCCTTACTTATGTCCCTTCGAAATTTTCAATATTCATTTTCTCAATATATCATACCCATTTTATGTTCTTATATTTTTCTACGCAAAGCGGAGATCCCGATGAACACCATTTTTGTGTATATAGGTATCATCTAATATTATTTATTGGTTAATACTTTGTGATTTCTGGATTTAAGTAATAGTGCTGAAACAAGCGTTAATGAATATCCAGATAATCGCTGGGAAATTGCCTACTTCATACATACATCATCAATATTGCTCGAAGAAATCTTATTTTTGATTCGATTAATTAATTCACACTTTGCCCGCAGGTGTGCGCGAAGAATATTTGAATATTATTTCGTTGTAAATGAACTTGTGTTTCAATCAATCCCTGTTCCAAGGCATTGAATTTTCTCTTTTATATAATGTCATCATTTTCAATTTCTGTATCTGTTTCATTATCACTATTTTTATTAAAATCAAAAGAATTCGTAATTTTTTAGCATTATTGCATAGTCGACTCGACGCGTGAAAAAAATTTTTTATTTTACTATTAGACATCCACCTAATCGTCTAATCCACAGTTGATCAGCCACGTTATACAACAATCACTATCATTAACTGGAAATGTATAAAATGAAATGCTACTATCCGTCACTTTACGGTTTCTTAAATCACAAAATGGATAGATTTCTTGTAGTACAGTTTATACTCTATTGAAAATTTTTAAAATCTATTAAAAACAATTATAAATATAATTAAATTAATGTATATAAATACCTGGACACTTTATTGTAATATATATAAATATATTGACATACCTAGAAAATCTATAATTATTGTATATTTTATTTTATAATAAAAACTTATCGCCGAAATCCACAAAGGAATGCACAAACTGCATCCAAAATGGCTAACTAAAATCTAATGTTTGACATTGTTTTAAAATCAGCGTGCTTTCTTGACGTATTCATCAAAAGTCCCTAAATAAGGATGTAACAATGTTCCAAACTACGAAAATTCCTCCAAGGAAATTTCCTTCACGTGAAACATGTATATTTTTTATAAAGAATATGAATTGTCGTGAAATTATGTAAAGGACTAATACGTTATAATATTACAGATTCATCGTCGTGTTTTGTATTTGTAACTAATGTTATAATAATTATAATTTTGTCTATCCTTCTAAAAGATTCTGAAGAATCGTAGAGCAATCAATCTTCAAGACGAATCAGAATGTATGGGAAAGATTTCCAGAATTTTTCATTATCATCTCTAGTAATTTTGTGTGAAAGAATGATGAATAATATTTCTGATATGCACTCTGATTAACAACATGGCGACTGCTATTGTGCGGAAAGAACTCACACTCAAAATTAATATTTATGGGAGATGTGCTTGTAAATCTTTAAATTGTCTATATGCGAAAAATGTATGAAAATCTCTAATTTGGCAAGCTCACTCTGAAGCACATTCATGTCATCAACAGTGCGTACTGTAGACTTTAACGTTTATTATCGTACCTTTGTAACTTTTCTTAAATGCAATATTTCTATCATGAATATTTGTTGAAAAAAGAATTAACATTCAACAAATTATATTTATGAAAAGCGACGATATTATTTGCGTGACTTTTTCATTTGGTTTTTTCATATTCAATATAAGATATGAGAAAATAAAATATTATTTTTGTTTTATTTAATTCAAATAAGTATTTTCTTAAGAAAATTTTCTTAATCAAATTATAGATTAAGTTATTTTTGATATTATTTAATTGATTTTGATTTAAATAAAAATTATACTTCTAAATATTGTTTATTCTTCATTATTTAAGTAAATAAAAATAAATTTGTATAAGTGATTCGAATGCGGGTGGTCATTACTTCGGATCGAATCGGATAATTTTGGTTGAACTCGGGAAAATTCGGAGACATATCAACAATCTTGTAATTTGCCTATTTCACTAGTTTAAATTTTCATCGAGTCGACGGACAGTAATAGAAATATGGCAACCACGTGATAGTTTTAGATCGTGGCAACTACTCTTTTGTCAGGAAATCCAAAACTTGCCTGTGTCCCTTTAACTCGTTTTCCATTTGTCATTCCGCATTTCATTTATCAACGAAGGCAATTGGGTGAATATGTAAACTGATTACTCTTTCATCGAATTTCATGATTTTTGAATATATTGTCGATATTTAAATAATATTTAGAGATCGTCGAAATTAATGAGTGATTAATCTACACGTTCACCGGCAATGAAAATGAAACTATTGGAAGAAAATACGAATGAGCAATATTTTGGACTCGTATTACTACATATTGTTAAATCATTTATGTTTTGTATCATTTTTATTAAATATTTATAACAATAAATGATTTCGGTCGTTCCAAATGCAACTCAGTGAATTCGTCTTAATAAAAAACATCGTACTATAAAAAATAAAATATATGTATTGTATCATTTAAAAAAATAAATTTGAATTTGAAATTTCGAAACGGACGATTTGCAAAAAATAATTTACAGTACACAATGTGTCTTTTTAGTCCAAACAATATTTGTGAAAACATTTTGATACTCCAATCTTTTACAAAATCGGGTTTACGAAATAAAGGCAATTAATTTAAGCTGTGAATTTACATATTTATAAATAAAAAGAAGTCGTATCTAATTATTTTATTCATAAAAATATCATACCATTCCAAACCATTTTTTTTAAATTTTCTAAATTTAAATAATATATTTTTATAATATATTTATTTTTAATAAATATAAATAATCTTCTATTTCTAATAAATATAAATATCTTTTATATAAATATAAATGATATAAATCTTTTAAATAAATATAAATGATATATATATATACATATTTAATTATAAATATAAATAATATATATAGATATATAATTCAAATCAATAAATGTAAATTTTTTATCCTAATTTTTATCAATCGTTGTTTTAAATTATATTCTTTCATTGATGAAGGAATGTGCCGTCACGTTCAATTCAATAAACATTCTCGAAGCAGATGTGGCAATACTGTCCATATTTTTTAATTTTAATTTTCATTACTAGCAGTGCCGCAGTGCAAAATTTGCTTCAGTCGGTACAACAGGATGTGACACGAAAATGTGAAAAGGGGATCCTGAAGACTTCCAATCGTGTGCCGAAAAAATATGTTGCATGCGAAGTCTATTCATATACCTCGTCAGTAAGTTCAAACTTTCATAAGATCGAGTTTACAGGATAAAGATAATTCATTCAGGTTGTGAATTTACAAATTTATAAATTTAAAAACGTCATTATGTTATTCATAAAAAAATATTTCAATCAATTTTTTCTAATACTTTCAAATAGATATTAATAGTCAAATGTATACTAAATTTTTTATCCCAATTTTCATCAATCTCTGTATTAAATCGTTATATTCCTTCATTGATGAAGTACCACCACATTCAATTCAATGAATAATTCTCGAAACAAATCTGCCAGCATTGTCCATATTTTTTTATTTTCGCGGTGCAAAACTTGTTAAATCGGTACAGGATGTGATACAAAAATGGTAACGAGGCACAGAGTGCCCCGAAATCGTGCCCGAAAAAATACATGCAGTGTCTATTCATATACCTCGTCTGTGACCATTGACTTATTAGGATAGACCAGAAAATGAAGTTTCGTATCTTAGGGTCTGAAATACCGACGAGGAAAAATATCACTCCTTTTTTAGCACACTCTACGCTTAAAACAATGGTGAATTCGAGAACTACATCAAACAAAATGATACAAGTTGGTTCAAGAAAATGATTTCGATGATGTTACAGTGTTGTATATCTTCGGCACAGATGACGTACAAATACATGTGCCTCGTCTATGCCTCCAAATTCCGATACAAGAAATCAGTATTTAAAACTATTTCGTTCTATATTATGCATCTATGTATATGTCACAAAGAACTCTATCCATGTTTTAATATTAATATACATTTCATGTATATAATTGTTCATGTATATTATATTTCAATGTTTTTAAAAATGATTTTTAAATAACTACATTAACTTTTTTACTTGTTTTGATTAGCAATTGATGATTGATTACCGTATATTTATTTAGTTTTAAATGGCCACCGATCGAAATAAAGTTTGAAGGGCGTCAGATGTGAAACTCCAAAGTATAAAATCTTGACTTCAGAAGAATTCTATGTTTGGAAGGACCTTCAATTTTACGAAATCTATATATTATCACTGAGGTACATGAATAGACAAAGCATCTTACGGGGTTTCGTGGCCTGAAATACCGACATAGTAAAAAATGACTGATTTTTTAGCGCATTCTACGTTTAAACAACGATAAATTGGGGTATTACATCAAATAAAACGATCAAGGTTGGTCAAGTAGTGAATGCTCCAATAACATGATTTTTGAGACCTATTGTGGTGTTGTCAAACTTTCAATACCGAAATGTAAAGCTAGTAACTAACCGAAATCATTCTATTCTATATTAGAAAGAGCTCTATCCATCTTTTACGGATCACAACTTTTTTCAATATATAGCAAAATTTAAAATTACTAATACATGGTTTTATGTATAAATGATTTAGATTGTATCAAACATTCTTAAAAACAATTTTTAACTAAATAAATTTTCAACTATTTTAAATTATTACTAATATTAAATTATCAAATTTATATTAAATTTTTTTACATCGGACCTAATTTGAGCGTCTAGAGTAAACAAAAGCACACACAAATGCAACTCTCAAGAATCACAAGTATATCCATATAACGTGTAACATCCATCTCCAATAGCAGCCGGTCGGGCTGTAACGATGTAATTCTTATCTAATTTTTATTTACTTTCTTTCGTTGTCTTTTATACGTTAGATATCGTAAAATTACTTTCCGAAAAGTTAAATTTTCAAAATCAGCAAATATCTCAAAAGAGGCGAGCTGATCAATTGGAACAATACCTTTATTTTGTACTGGGATTTAACTAATAGGGCTGTAATTCCGTCTCGAAGACGAATCGCATGATATTTAATAACCAGGACCTTAAATACATATAAAATTTTAATTTAGTTTTGAGATATTACAGAATTAAAAAATACATCAAATTTTGCGTATTATGATATTATAAACATTATTAATTGTTGGAATATATCGATGAATGATGTGACTTGTGTGAGTGTGATTGTCTTTGGTAAATTAAACAAATGAACTTCTGTAGTTGATCTCAAGGCGTCGTTCCGAAAGTACCTATGCTTGTATGTATGTATGCTTCTCATATAAACTATATTATCGCGTATTCATATTTAAATAAATATTGACACAAATAAACTCTGACACTAATGTGTAGACTAATGTAATGTTAAAAATTCGAAAAATCCTAACATTTCGTCTTCTAATCCTAATCACAGTTTAATAGAATGATGAAAGGAGTTGTACAGCAATATAAGGAATAATTATAAAATTGTATATATTCAAAAATTGCGGTTCATCCGAATCATTCAAGAACTCGTATTGAATTGCTCGTTCAATCTCGCCTGCTGATTACCGTTCATTGTCACAAGACTGTGGTCTTATCTCTTCTGGTGATCCTCGGCCTTTATGCTTAAGTTTATACTTCTCCTACTATATACATACTACCGAATTTTTTCACAGCAAGTTTTAAGAAATTGAAAAGACATTTAAAAAAAAAACATTTCAAAAAAAGACATTTAAAAAAAAAGACATTTAAATTTTTTATGGTGGATTTCCAGTCATAAAAAAAATTCTCAATATTTTTAAAATAAAAAGTTTGAATTTTTACAAATTTCGAGAATATAATATGTATATCTTTAATTATCTTAATATATCTTTAATTTCTCACTTGCTGCATAACATAAAAATATCTTCAAAAAAGGTTTAGGGTAATCAAAATAAATATTTTAAAAAGAATTCAAGTAAACATACTTTTTTTTACAAAGTTATAATAAAACTTATATTTTTAATTATTTTAATTATTTTAAATTACCCAGGTGAGACTATTTGACATTTCGGAGTCGAATCTGATCGAATAATTTTAATAAAGCTCGAGGAAATACCTAAGATTCCGAGACAAGGATGTCCGTGCAACCTATTTCGCTATTTTCATCATTCCATGGACAGACTCGATGTGGAACAGTAATAAAAATGTGGCAACCATGTCAAATTTTTAGATTTGACAACTATGCTTTCGTCAGAAAATTCTAACTGTCGCTTTATTTGTCATTCGCACGATGACAATCGTGATGAAGACAATTGGAAAAAGAATGAGGATAACCAATATTCAATGAGAATATATCATTTTGAATTTGTATAAAATTTCAATAAATTATGTTAAAATATTAAATTCTTGACAAAATTGTAATAGTAGTTCCGTATACTACAGAATCCACGTGGTAGTAGATGCATAAACACGGAGTATAAACAACTATGATTCCTAAAAGAAATAATACTGCCTTATGTTATAAACAAAACGATGATCAGTAGGAGAGAAAGGGTAATTCAATGCGAGCTCTCAAACGATTTGGATGAACCACAACTCTTTCGAATATACGTCAAAATTATTCTGCAAATCTATTTTATATTTATTTTAAATTAATTCTCGCACAATGCCAAATTATTTTGTTCATTTGACAGTAATAGATATCCCTACTGTTTTAACGTGAAATTCAATCTCTTTAATAAACGTCTTTAATAAACGTTTCGTTCCAAAAAAAATTTCTCTAGATTAAATGATTAGAATGAAATTCAGGTAATTAAATTTTAATTTTTATGCTCTGAAAGAATATTAACAAAAATATTAAATTTCAATCACTTTCACTTTGAAATGTTGCAAAAATGACTTCGAAAAAGATTCTTTTCTGTCAGAAGAGAAGTTCTAGAAGAGGAAATAATGATTTAACAAAGTTGAAGAAATAGAAAAATCAAGGGAGGTCTCCTTCCCTTCCACATCCATAAGAAATCCAATAAAAATAAAAAAGAAAAAAAAGAAAAAAAGAAGAAAAAGAAAGAAAAAAAAAAGAAAACAACACTGACAAACGAAATATATACACAAAACAATAAATGCATATTAAAATGCAAAAACAAACCAAAATTGCACTCTGAAATGCCAAAAGCATAAAAAATAAAATGGCTGAAATGAAAAGGATATGATATACGTCATGTAGACATATATGTACGAATAAAATATAAGAATGTTTTATTCCTGCGTTATTTTTAAATAAAGTAGGAAAATATAGTTTATTATAATACGGATTGACAAATATAGTCTTAGTGCTGCGGTAAGGAAAAAAGATTGCTGCTCTCTATTCGCTCGCGACTCTCTTGTCGAATTCCTTTTCGATCTGTTTCTTTAAAGCCTTCGTCATTCTCTCTCATTTACACAAACATTTGTACTTGTAATAATTTTGAGTTCTAGGCCTAAATGGGCGGCTAAAATGAATATCCAGGCCTAACCTTCGCTCCACATGGCGGCTATTGTGTTTCGTCCTTAGGCACTGGAGAAATTTCCGTGCCCTTTCCCAGAATTCCCAATCCCACATATAAGAATATGATATAATAGCAATAACCAAAACATAGTCCTCACAAATACAACTATCAAATCTAAAACTACAATACAATTAGAAAAAAATAGAAAATTGACCAAATCAAATAAGGAAAAGCAAGAGAAGTGTCTTGACTATGCCTATCATCAGAAACAATATTAACTACAAAAGACAAGATGTCGAATGCATTAAACTTTAATGATTAAGGATAAAATTGAAACAATAACAATCAATAACTACAATAAAAAGATATACTTGATGTATAAAATTTCAACCTACAATCTAACCATAAAACAATGGAACATATTCACCAAATCAGACAACTAACATTAGACAAAACTCAGGTACAATAATCATAAGAGACTTCAAAATAAATTAACTAAACACAAGACACTACATCGTTGCCTTCGCAATTTCAACGAAGCGGTGAAAATATAATGATAACAATAAAGAATCAATATTAAAGATACTGAATAATCAACTGGCCATAAAAGAACATAAACATTTCTATATATTTAAAGGGAAGAAATGGAAAAAAGATGGTAAATTTAAAGAACACTAACGAAACTACAAAATATCAATAACGTTCATTGAGCAAAATAAAGATCAGAAATCTTTGAAGGGTCATTTTGCTTAAGGTTGCACAAGTAATATATTGCAATCACTTTGGAAAAACACACACACACACACAAAATATAATATGAAAACTTATAATTTTTATACTATATATTATCATAAGAATAATGTTAATATCATAAAATATAATTCAAAATTATGAAAAATATACAAATTAATCTAATTATATCTATTGCGTATCCAATTGGGCTTGAATTGTTGCTTATGGAGCATTTTACTCATAATCATAGGTTAATGATTAATTAATTAAATTATATTCCGATTTATTTATATTTGTGTATAGAAGTAAATTGGAAAATAAACTCTGGGTTTAACTTTACATTACTAAGGATTTAAAGCATATCAGAATTTTTAAATCGCTGATAACAGAATGAATTTTAAATTCTCGTTTTTTGTTATTTAAAATTTCTTCAAAATAATAAATGCTAAATATTCAATTACAGAAAACGTAAAATATTAAAATATTTATATTTTATAAAGTTAAAATTAATCGGAATACATATATATTTAATATTTTGGTGATCATTTGGATAATAATCAGAATCAATTATTTAATTCAAATATTTAATTTCGATATTTAATCAATTAATGAATTAATCGATAAACTATTATCTTATCTAAAATATTAACTTATGTTACAATTCATATTTGGCGCGTCAAGCTAAAGTTCATTCGGTTAGTTTTTAAAATTCACAGAAAGAGGGAGCTTAGGCTATAACGGCTATAACGGCTACACTATAAGCACTATGAATGATATAATTATTTACATTTTACATTTAATTTGATTTTCATCATAAAGTATATTTTACGATATTTTAACTAATATTTACTAATTTATAGGTAACTAATGTGTAGTTAGATTAAATTATTTTCATAAAATAATTCATCCAAGTAAAAAATTCAAGTATGCCTCCAAAAAAAAATGCAAATACTTCAAAGGCAAATAAATCGAAAGCTGTAGAAACTGGAAAAGAAGAAAAGAAAGGAGGAAATGCTGTAAAAGTAAGTCTTTTATATTTACATCAAATTAGTAAAATATTTTTAAGTATATATGTGACGTTTTATGTTAAAACGATATAAAATTTATTTTTATTAAAAATTTTTTTTTAATTGTTTAATCATATAGGTTAGACATATATTATGTGAAAAACAATCAAAAATTTTGGAAGCTTTGGAAAAATTGAAAGCTGGGAAGAAATTTAACGAAGTTGCTACTACATATAGTGAAGACAAAGCAAGATCTGCGGTAATTTGTATGCACAATATAATATTATAAATACAGTTGTTACATCTTTCTATTATCATATAACTATCAAAATTTTTACATTCCTCTAATATTTTTCACTAGAAATGATTACTGCATTAATACTATTACATTAAAAAATATAATTTCATTTATGAAATCGGTGTTGATACATGTTGATCAAACATGTTTTATATTTTTCAATATTATCAATAGTTTCGATTTAGATGCTTAAGAAACAGCATTAAATTAAATATCTTACACATATGTACATAGAATGTTTACTCAATGGAATATTTCTTCAGTAAACAAAAATTTCTATTGTCTTTAAATATATTATTTAGAAAATTTTTTGATTATTGTATAATTATAAAATGGTATTTTATTTTGTTAAAAATGTACATCTTAAATAGTACAAAATAGCAATATATTATTAAGAATATTGAATATAGTACATGTGTATTTTCATTATGAATGAGAATGCATGTGTCTGAAAAATATAAAAAAATATGTAGCATTCTATGTTGATTATGTAAAATTTGTTTTTATATGCTGCTGTTATATATTATTTGTGAAAAAAATGCTGTAAACAACTATGTAAACATTATTTATATATTTATATTATTTCTGAAAACAAAGAAATATATTTCTGTCTAATAATTTTGAAAATTAATATTTGAAAAAGGGTGACCTTGGATGGATGACTAAAGGATCTATGGTTGGACCTTTTCAAGAAGCTGCATTTGCATTACCAACCTCTTCTATTAGTTCTCCAATTTACACAGATCCTCCAATTAAAACCAAATTTGGTTATCACATTATAATGGTAGAAGGTAAAAGATGAATTTATAAACAATATTATACATTTAATATATAAATATGCATGTATCCAATTTAGTTTTATGCAATTATCAATAATTTGTACAGTAATGCTTATTACAAAATAATATTTATTAAATAAATTTTTATATAACACACACATCATTTTACATTATCTTCTTGTATATATTTATAGTATAATATTATAACAATAATATAATTGACTTATAACAGTTTATATATATTAAACAAAAAAAATTGTTTCTTTATTTTAAAATTAACATCTACATAAATAATATATTTATAAATATACTTAAAATTTGTACTTTTATAGTATATAACAAATAAATTATGATATATATATTTATAGTTTCAAAAAATAGTCATTGAAATATAATGTAGATTTCATATTAATGAAATAATATTTATATTATTAAAAGCCATATATAAAGTATATCTTACTTTCCCTTTTTTTTAAATGTAAAATTCTCTTTAAAATGTATCAGAAAAGAAATATTTTATTACTTTTGAGATAGCTTCAATATATTAATAAATTTGTAATAAACATAATAAGTATACATAACAAGTAATTATAATTATACAATATATAATAAAGCTACTTCAAATACGAATATTAGGACTGGTAAAATGAACATATCTCAATAAAGAATCATTATCTTCACACACCCATGGTTTTTTATGATGACAAGCAACATCATGCCAATTTACTCCATCTTTATAAAACTGATTTAGTACTGCTAAACAATTCTCTGGTGCACCTCCTTGTTGTATAGCTTCACGATTATCAGGTTGTGGTTTTCCAATACTGCAACAATTATTTATTAATTGTTAATTTAACATGTTATGAAAATTTATTCTTTTAACTCAAAAAGCCAACGAAAAACAATTACAGAACAAGTAATATATCATACCAGGTCGTTATGATTATTGACCAACTTGAACATTCATTACAAAAATTTTCGATTTAATATGGACTGTGTTAAAAAATATAAATATATTATAAATATATTTATAAAATAAGTGCTTATGTTTTATTATATACTATATATATAGAATATTTTCTTTTGTGATCTTTACAGATAAATTTGTAATGTATTTGTTGTTATTACATCATGGATTTTTTGCATAATTCATTCAATGAATTGTTTGTTTTTTGCAGGTGAATTCAATATAATATAGTTTATGTCCGCTTTCAAAAGCAAACTTGCTAATTATTGCAAATCTGTTTTCAAAATCACTAGCTCCTTTTCTTAATAAGATATTAATTTTTTTCTATATGATATTTTTTCTATATTAGAGACGGCTAAAAATTCAAGAAAAATGGAATCGAGCAAATCAGTTGAAATTTATTTTTCATTGCATTTGATTCATGAAGTAAAAAAGAATTTTTGTTTCATCATTAAAATTTTTCTGTACAAAGCTTCCTTAGCGAAAACAATTATGGAAACTTGTAAGATAATATAAAAAAAGTTCATATGTGTATATATGTATATTTGAAGAGCTGCATGTTATAAATTTTTCTTTAAAGATTTACTTTTATATGTACATCTATTGTTAATTTTATGAAAATTTCATATAAAATTTCAATATATTGACATTTTACTAAAATAAGACCGCATAAAATATTATTATAAAATTTTATTGCTTAAAGATCTTTTTTTCAGTATTTTTCTGTATTTGTGATCATGTATTTGGACCATCGTGTATACATACAAGTGCCCGCGTATGTACGCGATATGTATCCGTATACGAAATATAAAAATAAATGAACACTATTCTAGAAATTATTAATAAACATCGTGATATTAAAGTAGCATTGTTTAATAGTGATTTAAATAATATTAAATTTCTAGAAATTATTTGAGTTGTAGTTCAGAAAAACATCAGTTCTCCATTGACATGAAATTTCAAAATTTTGAGAAAAGAAGGATTCTAAATATAAAATTTTAATTTCAGATATTTATTAATTCCCAAGATAGATTTTATGGAATTAATGTAATCAATCGTTTTCGCTATAATAGTGGTCGACTGTCAAATAACCAATGATGTAATAGCGATATCAGTTTTAATATCCATAGGATATTCCACTTGCAATCGGTATAGTTAAACTTCTTTTTCGATTTCACTATTTTTTTAATTTTTTTGCGTTTTTCATTCGATAAAAAAAATAGGAATTGAAATTAAGTTATGTTATATTTACTCTTGTCCACAGTGTTGTGGATAATCAATTTTATGTAGGATACTCTAAATATTGAGGCCTATATTGTTTTCAATCACGTCATCAACTATGCAAGTCACAGATGACTATTACAGCACTGTTTTCGTAATATTTAGTAATATAGGCAGAATTCAATGTATTATATCAAAAATGTTTTTTTATTGCCTTAAAAACTAATAAGTACCCAAAGGTAAAATTTTGAATTTAAACTTTTATATCAATCGCCACTGATACTTTCCGGAACAATATCCATTATTTGCTTTTTTACTATTTGTAAATTCATAAACTTCGTATATTTATTAAAGAAGATGCAAATTTTATACGTTTTTTATATTATCTTTAAAATGAATATACGAAGTTTGAAATTTGCTTATACGTTTACTAAACGAAAAAATGGAGAAATATCAATAATGGCAAAAAATATTGAGTAGACGGCTATCCTTGATAAATGAAATTATTTTCATGATTTAAGAACAAAAATCGCCGTCAAATAGAGGATAGCATTAAAATATGTAGCGTTAAAATAGCCAATATCGGAATAAAAATATATAGCCAATATCGGAATAAGAGTGTATTGAAATAATATTTACTATGTAAAATTGTTTTATGCTTTCTTCACAATTGCAGTCTCTTCAAAGTTCGAAGCAACACATTCTCACGTAACACCAATACGTTCATTTTGTTTTTTCGTAAGCTTTTAGATTTCTCAGTATATCACAACAATTTGTATTTAATATTTAATCAATTCTGTTAATACTATATTTTTCTATTCACAATAAAATGATTGGGTTGATTTCACTTTTATCTTCCACTTTCTCGAACCATTCTTCTCTTAAATAAAATTGTAATAAATAATAAAGTAAATAATAAATTTTTATTTCTATATCTACTTAAATAATAATTAATAGAATTATTCTTTCTCTAACTTTTCTTTTTTTACATATATATATATTATACGAAGATTTTGTATGTTTACTCTAATGCTATGCAACGAAAAGGTGTATAAAATCTACATCTTCTTTTTTTAAATATATGAAGTGTCTTATCTATCTATTAATATATTAGTTTTATTATTTATTTTTATATAAAAAATTAATTTTTGAATATTGTAAACATTCTTATTTTTAATACTTCTAAAAAGTTAACATCTTCAATATTTCTAACTTCTAATTAGTTTAAATATTAATACTTTCTAAACGAAATTAATATCTACGATTATCACTTTGATAGATTTTTAAAGAAAATATATGAGTTCATATTTACCCTCCACTTTCAGACCAGTCATTATTAGAACGATCATTAGTAGGTGCAAGCTTTTGTAATTCTGCAGTCCAGAACCAACCATTAATATGAAGAGGTTGAAGATCAGATCTATCGCACCCTTTGAAATCACAAAGTCGACCAGATGTCCAAATATATTTCACGTTATCTAGAAAGCATAATATTTTTGTATGTATATTCTATTACTACATATTATACAAATATATTAGATATTAAATATTTCAATACTTTGAACAATGCGACTTTTAATAAATTCGTTCTCGGCAGAAGTTTCCAGAGAAACAAGGTCCATACATCTTTGCCTGCAGAAATTTCTACCTGCTAACCAATCAAGTTCTTGTCCACTCGTTCTTGGATCAGCCCATGAGTAGTAATAACCCTTGCCATTAAAACGTTCATGAATAATCCCTAACATACATAATTATCTAATTTTTTATTTGAATTGACGTAATATTCCTAATAAATATATATTTTTATCACTAATATTAAAATGTAATTTACTTAAAATATTATTTTAACTCTTGAACAATCAAAATAATTTGCGGTTTTTTATAAAATTCATTTTACAATTGTTTAATATTTTTCTTAAAAAGAAATGATTTTAAATAATTAAAATACCAATATATCGGAAATCCAAAGTTAATGGTTATTTTTCTTTAAAATTGTATATTTTAAATAAGAATAAAAAATACTAATGAAATCTCTGTATTCCTAAAAATTTTTTTATTAAATACTCGTTAAAATAATAATAAAATAATAAAATATTATTTTTAAAAAAGTACAATTTTTAATTGTAATTAACAATTTGAAAAAATTCAAATACTCTAATATATATTTTTTATTACATTAAATAGCTTTGAAATAAATATGAAAAGTATTTCTAAATTTTAAAAAAATAAAGAAATAATTGTATATAATATACATTTGAATCACACAAATTAATATACATTTGAATTATACACAAATATTTGGATTTTTACAATTAAATACATTACAATAAATCTATAATTTTAAATATAACTAATTTCTAATAATCTGAAATATAATTATCAAAATGATAAAATAAGTACTTTAAAATTTGTAAGTCCTTATTCATTGTTTCTTCCGAAGAGAAAGTTATACCAGTGATTCATGATTTTAAATATGGATTTCAGTCACGACTTAAATGTTGGATTGGTATGTTAATTATACAAGCTACTTTCTCAAATGACAAGAAGAAAGTTTAGTTGTACATAGCATAATGAGAATGAGCATTCCAGAAAGAATATAATAATGTCTTAATATTATAATGTACACACGAAGAAGTTATCTTAAAGTTTATATTTTTATAATTAAAAATATATATTTTGTAGATACACAAATATCCATTTTTATTAATAAATTCTCGTATTTTTTATTATTAAATGATATAATTTATTTCTATAAATGTTATTTGCATCTATAAACTTCATAAATATATTTAAGGAAAAATTATTTATTTACAATTATTTACAAAAAATTAAAATTGAAAATTGGATTTTCATTGTTATGTAACATTTATCACATAATTCAAATTTACAAGAAATATAATATGAAAGATTTGTCATTAATATTGACAGAAAATATAATGAAAATATTTATATAAAATTGTACTTTATTACTTACTTTGTGCACAAAGCGCAGGTATTGGAGCTTCCAAAATCCTTCTAGAAGGTTGAAACTGAGCCATTGATAAAACAATCAATGTACCAAGTATAACAAATCGTATCATTTTTATAACTAAAATTTTAAAACATAAATATTAATTTCATAAACAAACATACAAATATAGAAAACATATATACTATAACTCGCACATTTTTAATATTTATTTACACTTCTATTGCATAAATAAATTTCAATATGCTGTATAATTTGATATAGTTACAAAATGTACTATATTTACAATTAAAAATTGTCTAAGTATCTTTTCGATAAGTAATACCAAAATTGTGAACGATTTAAATTTTTTAATTAAATAATTTAATTTAATATTATAATGATGATTATAACATCATAATCATAATATAATAATTGTATTATAATTTTGTATTTGTCAATGAATGTTTGTATTATTACTTAGATAGAGATGCTCGAGTCCATTCTGACCTCATAACGCTTAATAATCGTTGCGATAAAAAAAAAGAAGAAAAGAAAAAATAATTTCATACTTATTTGCGTTATTTGCGTTAGAACCGAACGAACACATGTATTGTCGCTTACATGGTGAGTTAATCATCGAAGTATTAAAAAAATTTATAATGATAATGTCAAAATATATCAATGTCAAAAATTCATAAGATTTTATAATGCATTAGTGTTACTTTAATAATATGACAATATGAGATGCTTAAAGTCATTATCGGTGCTATAATATTTTATTGTGAATACATATATGTAACTTCTTTTTTAAAACATCACTAATATTAAAGAAAAATATTTATAAGAATAATATTAACATTTAATCATTTTAAATCACACTTTGTTCCAAAAAATATTTTTTTTTTAAATTATTAGAATTAATAAGAATATTTCATTTCTAATTAAATTAGATGAAACAAAATAATTATATTGTGAATAAATCGTAATTTTAAAACAATTTAAATTCCATATAAATTTAATAATAAAAGTAAGAAACTCAATTGCATAAAATTTTGGCAAATTAATATTATTAGTTAAATTATTTCATAAATATTTTTATCTTACAATATGAAAGTAACATCATTCATATCGATTTTGTTAAAATTTAATTATTCCTACAATGATACATATTTTTTAATCTTTTTGTTTTAATAAAAATGGAAATATAATCATTAATTAAATATAATTAAAATTAAATATAACTAAAAATTTTATAACTATTTATAAACAAATATTTACGCATTAAAAAATCTACAATTAATTGATCAACAAAATATTTTTTAAAGATTTCTTTCTATGAAATTTTGTTTCGTTCCAATGAATTAATGATGCTTACCTATAGGCGTCTTTCGAACAACTGCGATGCTTTCTTCAGAAGCACCCCTATATATACATAATGAGGACATGGTGTCAATACTTTTGCGATTACACAAGTATTTTCAGAGATATCCTACCATAATTTAATATACTTTCTTTATTATAGAATAATATATAGAATAAGTATTATTTTATTAATTGAGATTCTATATTAATTTTTGCAAAATATGAAGTGTTTTAATTATGCAACAATTTAATAAACTGATTCGTAAATTTATCGACAAACAGTGATATATTTCATTATTATTACAAATTACTAATCAATAATTATAACCAGCATAAATATTGTTCTTTAAAAATTGTAAATATAAATATTAATAATACAAAATATAATATTAATAGAATTGTACGTATATTACATATCATTTAAATTATTAAATTCTTGTTAATATTATATCGTTTAAATTATTAATCTTGTTAACATTTGTTAATATTATATATATAAAATATTAATATTATATATATAATTATATTTTTTATTAGTATTTATTACAACATATGTTACTAAAACTAAATTAATAAAAATAACTTATTTTATTGCTTTATAAGCTTATTTTCTAGAATCTAAGCAAGAAAAAATATAAGCTTTTAATCATAATAAATTATACAATATCAATTAATATAAGAATATTTTGAATTTTACAAACATATCCGAACATTTTCTAAATATTCTTCTATAATATAATTATTATTACATAATATGCTTTTAATTTGATTTAATAATTTTACTGTATTAATTTAATTTTGCTTTATAAATTGAAAAATGAAAATATTTCCTTTTTATAATAATTTTATAAACAAATTTTTACAATATTGATTAATAAAAAATTACATGTACTTAAAATTTAAAATTTAAAATATTTGTTTGAATAAAAATAAAAAAACTTCCCATTCTCTTAATTAATATTTCCAAAATATTTTTATCTTGGTAATAAAAAGTAATATAAGTACCGTTAGAAAATGATTTTAAGCGGTAATGTAGGTGACCTGGAAACCCAAAATACATACCGATTGAATGAATGCGACTTTGATTATACATAAGGAATAATTTAAATAGATATAATTTCAACAATTTTTGCAAATTATATTTATTTAATTATATTTATTATATGTATAATTTAATATTCTATATCTATAATTATATTAAAGAATAAAATATAGTGCATTATTTAAAAATGTTCCATTAAAAAACAGTTATTATCATTATAATAATTTTAATTGAATAAATTTAAGATATATTTTATTTATTTTCAAAGTATAATTAAATATTAAAACTATTCTAGAATATTATAAAAATATGCAAAAATAAATCATTTTATAAAAATTATAATGAAAAATAAATGATTCTTATTAAAAGCAAATTTCATTAATAATCATATTCATTACAGTAATAGTTAAATATAATTGTAATTACGTATATAAAATTATATAGGCAATTATAATCATTTTACTTATTAATATTTAAAGTATTAAATATTATATAAATATTAAAATATCATGTACATATATTAATAATTATATTTTTATCAGAACAGATATACACAAAGAGATTATACTATTTATAACAACTTCTACTATTCTTTTTAATAATGTATTAAAAGTAAGAAAAGAAGAAACAATATTATATTTGATAGCAAGATTAAAAGATCATAAAATTTTCATTAAATTTAAAAAATTATAGATTTTTAAACTTTTATTGTAAAAAAATACCTAAGATCATTTGAAAAAGCGAAATCTTTACTTTATTCTCTCTCTCTCTCTCTCTCTCTCTCTCTCTCTCTCTCTCTAATAAATTAATTTTATTTCAAAATGCTTCTATGAACCACGAAATAAATGTGATGATAATTTTCTTTTTCGAAACCAAAACCGAACATTTCTCTAGAATTTAACATTTGTTCATAACTCAAATCATTACACATATGAGGATAAAAATTTTTAAAAAATTTCTTAAAATATTCTTAAAATATATAAAGTTGATGTATAGTTTTTTATTGATTTCATTAATCATGAATTTTCATTGCTATTTCAACAAAATATATATTGTAGAAGAAAATTTGTAAATGTATTTCTTAAATATGGATTTAATACAGACGTACATATAATATATATGTTTATTTGTTCAAAGTATGCACACGTATATAGTATACTAATATTTAAATCCTTACAACTTTATAAAATTATATATTTAAATTTAGGTATTTAAATGCATATGAACACCTTTACAAATATTAACTGTACATAAATTAATCATTATTTAAGAGATGCTAAATATTAATTAATTAAAAGATACTAAAAATTTATTGTTTAAAATTTATTGTTTATAATTTCTACTATTATTACATTAAAAAACAAAATAGACCATTGTATGTATGTACAAATTGTAACTATATAGTATATACAAAAAGAATACATAACAAAAAAAGTAAACAATAGTATATAATAATCATTTTAAAGTCAAGATTTTCAAATAAAATCTTTTCTGTTTAATTAATATAAAAATGCAACATAAAATACATGATAATATTTCACATAAAATAAAATATTAAAATTCTATATTTTGTGTAAAATATTTTAATTCTTAATCCGGATTGTAAAATAATCTTTTACATTATAATAAAATAAAATAATATAACAATATTATTGCTAAATTTTTTTTTTAGGCGATCAAAAATTATTGATTTTTTTTTTATGATAGTCTGATAGTTTAGAACGAATTGAATCCAAAGTATAAAATTAAGTAAATTAACAAAGCTTGTATAAAAATATAATTTTCTCATTTATCATATTTATAGTAAATTTATAGATATAGGTCTTAAATTATTAATGTTATGTTTACTAAAAAGAACTCTATAAAACAAAACACTAGGATTATTTAGTGATTTAAAGTATATGTATGGTATAGCCTTAAAATCCCTAGTATATGCTATAAACAAGCTTATATGTATATATAAATTTATCTTTTTTTGAGAAATATAATGAAATAACTGTGTATTTTCGTTTTACACTGTAATAAATAATTGCACATATTGACTAAATTATTTTTTTATAAATCAGTTATGATCCTTCGTAAATGTAATAAACTAACAAACTTTATACGTGTATTATAGTTTCCTTGTGCAAAGAAACAATATGTCCACTATCCTTTTTGGCGTTCGCACTTTTCTATTTATTATATACTACAATATAAATGTGAGATGATGTGATTGAATTAATTGTTCTTTTTCAATAATGTACTATATTGTGGAACTTGTTCTTGAATTTTATTTGTGAATCATGACAGAGTCGGAACTTTGCCGGCTCTGTGCCGAAACCAAAGAGAATTTTATCGGAATTTATGAAGCAGAAGGACAAAAATTAGCTATAGAAGCTAAAATTGCTAAATGTTTACAAATTCAGGTAAAAATAGTTTTCTTTCTTTATTATTCTTCATAATTGTTTTTAATACAATAAATTTAATGATTTTTTTTTTATTCTTTCCTTTGATAAAATATAGTTTTTTTTTTAATTTCAATGTGATATTATGTTTTAATATTACTAGATTAATCTCTATATTTATAAATATATACGTAAATTGTATTAAAATTCAAATTAAAACACTGCTGCAGGTATTAACAAATGATGGATTGCCACTTACAGTTTGTATAGATTGTTGTATTTTATTGAATCAGTGTAATGAATTTTTTGAAAAAACCAATCAAGCACAAGTGTCTTTAAGACAATTACTTCTAGATCGCAAAATTGAGCCACAGCCATTAGAATCAAATATAAATTATAGTGATAAAACAATTGCATTTCCAAAAGAAGAAATTAACGAAGGAATTGTTGGATGCCACTTATCAAATTATATCCATGATACATCTAATGTCTCACATAATTATTTTATTGAGGAGAATAAAAATGGTAACCATCAAAAATATGAAAATGAAGAACCTCAAGATGTTATAAAACAAAACAAATGTAAAATTCAATTTAAAAAATCAACGCTTAAACAAACTAGAAAAAAATTAAAACGAAAGAGTCAAAAAGTGGAAGACTCAGACATGTATATAAACGCTAATTTGAAAAAAGAGCATAAAAATATAGACATAAAAACTAATATTAAAATTCCAGATAATTATATGACAGGTAAATATTCTCATCATAATAATAAGTGTAATCATGATACATATACTTTTAAATTTTAATTTTAAGTTTAAATTTTAAAATATGTTACTAGTAGAATCGTTTATAGTATTCATGAAGAAAAGATGAAATGATTGAAAAAATATTTGTATCAAATATTATTTTTTACTATGAATATAGACATTTTTTTTAAATTGAATAAAATTTAATCATTTGATATATAACAAATATTTCTAGGAAAACTACGAGTGAAACAAAGTAAGGTCTCTCATTTATTTTAAATAAAATAAAATAAAATATTAATTTTAAAGAAGCTTTTGTTAAATTGAATAATGTTTACTTTTCAATATTACTTTTTATCATATAAAACAAGATAATTTTTACAAAAAACAAATAAAAGAATATGCAAATATTGCTCTGAATGATAGTCACTGATTTAGGTAAAATTCTAAGGAAAATAAAAAGATTTCAAATATAAAATCTTGGATTTTATTTAGAAGATATTAGTCCTACAATACTGAAAAGTATCATATAAAAAACAAACTAGTGTTAGGATTGAAATTTGGGACATTCAAAATGTCTAAAACACAAATATTTAAATAGAACATCTAAAAATACTTATCTTTAAATATATTTTAAAAATAATATTTTTATTTTTTGATTTTAGTTTTCTACTTTTATTACAGTCTTAAAAGCTGCAGAAGAAAAAGCAATACAATAAATATTTATTTAGATAATAATTATCTTAATTTAAAAATTTGATACCACATTCCACATAACAGAAATGAGAGTATTCCTTTCATACTAATAGAGTCATTTTAGAAAAATTTACATATTAATGATTAACTTATCTATTTCATTGAAGTGCAGAAACAGAAAATCAATAATTTTTCAATGATTTTTGACAGAATGATTTATTTTTATATTATTTGTGGAATATATAGATACATACATATATGTATATGAACATAAAATGTTCATATTATTAGCTTCTATTAATTTTTCACTATTTTACTAGATGTTATAAAACCAAAAAATGTCATGATAACCTAAATGTATTTTAAATTTATCATAATTATCATAAAATAGTAAAATGGAAATATCTTTATATTTTATCATGATATTTTTTTTATATAACTTTTTTATGTTATATAAAAATAATTATTAAAATAAATTCAACAACCTATAACATGATTGAATTAAAAGTTGATTACAAAAGTTAAAGAAATATTTTGTAAATTTTAGTATATTTATGAAGCAATATTGAAATTCTGTACAAAAAATACAATTTTAAACTCTAAAAAGCAATTTTATTAGAATAATCAGATTATTTCATTATTTACTTATTCATATTATAAACATTCTTATAATTACATGCCAGAGTATATGTATGATTATTGTAAATACATTTATTACAATTGTAACAATGGTAAATATTCATGATTATATTAACATAGATTGTATCTTAAACAATTTACAATTTTTAAACAATAAACAATTTATTTCAATTGAAAAACATTTCATCAAAGCGAAAGAATATGTAGGAAGAAATTATATATTTGAGAAAGAAATACAAATAGATACAGTTATAAATAGATAAGTTTCTTGCATTTTGAAGAAAATCCATCTATTTCAGTACAGAAAATAATTACATTATGTAAGATAAGTTCTGTATAGAAAATTACATTATTATAAACATTTAATTATGCAAGTATTAGAAAAAAAGAATTAAAACATTACAAAATATTAATATTATTGGAAAACATTATCATCACTAAGGACAAGAACACAGTTACTTTAATATTATTTTCTAGAGAATAAAATAGTACATCAACTAGTAGATAAAAAAAAATATATAATTTACTGAGAAAAATATAAATGATTAAAAACTCAAAAAAAAAAAATTATTTTATGGAGAAAAAAACATTCTCATTCTGAATCAAATAATTTTATCCTAACATATATTATTTTGACATATCAAAAATAATATTAAAAATAACAAAGATATTAAAATAAATAAGATAAAAACGTTTTGGAAATTTGATTAATTTTTTTAAATATATTTTATACATTTTTATTTTTTAGACTTGTGTACTTTGACATTTTTGAACAGAAATTACAAAATAAGTTCAAAAATAAGTTTTGAATTAAAATAATTTTGTATGGTGCATATATATATATATATATATATATGCTGATTTCAACATATCGCATGCAATACGAAAACAAACTATTATTTTGCAAAATCTTTACTTCAGTATCTAATAAACATTTTGCCATAAATTTTTTTTATTTCTATGTCTGTTTTACATTTTCTTATAAAATCTTATAAGTATTGCAGAGATAGTAATAAATAGCTGAAGAACCTAATTGTCTATAACTTGTCATAATCCCTGCTTAATTAAAAAATTATCGAATTATGAAATAAAGGAATCTGTAATTAATATTTCATTCATACTATTTTTTTACTTTAAGTAAAAGTATCAGTTTTTTTTTATCATATATGTATCTTCTATATAAATACTTCATAAATATAGTGAACGATATAAGATAAAATAATTTAAATAAAAATTATATTGATTCCAGAAATCTTTAAATTTATATGGAAAAGTTTTGAAAAAATTAACTCCTTACAAAATTTAAATTTTTAAAAAATTTTAATGTCTTTCAATAAATAAAGTTTTTATTTATTTTAAACTTATACCTATAATAAGTATAATTATAATTGTATGTAAAGTTGTTGTTTTAATTGTATACATTTACTGATTATTATCTTAATCAATAGTCAATTTCTTTGAAACATACAATATGTAATATACTTACAGTAAGCATATGATAGAATTCGTGCAATACATTATAATAAACAGAATGGATAATAAAGAAAGTTTGTTTGGTGTAATTGTATAGTAATGATGTTCTTCAAACAAAAAGAATGTTTAAAATATAAAACTTTTGTAAAACAAAATTTTAATAAATATTCGTAATGACAGACAAGAACATTCCTCTAAGATTTAATTTAGATAGTCACTTTTAAATTGCAAATGTTTAAATAAATTTTGAAATCTAAGAAAACTGATTACACGTGAGATTGCTCTATGGTATAAATTAATATTATATGATTCAATAAAATAATTTAATTAAAAAAAAACTTTTACTAAAATTATATTACATTAAGTTCTGAATAAATTTTTCTTTACTTTTGATCTGAACTGTCAAAATATTCTTCCAAAATAAGATGAAAAAAGCAAAAGCAATTTTCCATTTATAGATACATGTAGAAAATTGTATTATGATTGAAAATGTGGATGATATGATTTTATCTTTTATATAATAATGATATAGTATGTAATAGTATAGCCATAAATTGAAATCATTTTTATTAGAATTGAATACATTTTCTACATTAATAATTATTAATATATTTAATCTTACAATTAGAGTAAAATTATCAGTTGTCATTTCTAAACCTTTAGCATTTTCTTATTCTCTGTGCACATATAGACATAGGAGACATCTAAACCTGTATGTTCTTTTATAGTTTTTTGATATGTGTTGTAAACTATTAACATATTGTCAAATAACACTAGATTATATACTTAGGTTATATATTCCCTAATACTAAGCAAATCTGATATACTTCCTTTTGTCATCATCAGTAACAGTTTTATAGAAGGGAAGCTTGTTTTAGGCATCTCATAGTGTATAATGAACCAGTAACTGAACAGTGAATGTGTTACTCACTTTATAATTATAACTTATATATTTTATTTCATAAAAAATATTATATACAATATATAAATGAAACTAATGTTATTATAAACATTATGAACTTAGCAATTAGTAGTAGAAATAGCAGCTAATACATAAAATACACAAAATTAGAATAACCATATGTACACAGATAATAACTACAGTATGTATTAGTACAATATATTGTTTTTAAATTTAGAACAAATAAATGTCTTTCTTCATTTGAAAAAAATTAAAATTTCTCAAAACAGAAATGGAAAATTTAATTTTTATAAGTTTTTGTACACTGATTTTTTCTCATAAAATAAAAATATAGCACAAATTGAATATGGGAATTCTTATTATTTTTTAAAATATATTATTTTTTTATAAAATTTTTATTAAATTGTTTTAAATATACAATTTTTGTAAAATTTTATCAAAATGCATAATAGTTACCTATGATCTCTTATTATTAGTAATATGATAAAACTTATTAGTAATACTATGTAAATTTTGATTTTTCTGTCTATTTTTACTAAATAATAATTTCAAACACAATTTAATATATGTTTAAATAAATTTCAATTACACTCTGTATTAAAAAAGCTTATTAATTACATGAAAGAGTACATTAGAATAATAATATTTATACTCTCATTTTTATATATAGGTACAGATACAGATTTAGAAATCATAGAAGCACATACAGTAGAAATATTAAAATTCGGACGTAAACGAGAAGAAAATTTAAATAAGTATCCGTGGCTTTGTACTGATTGTAATGATAAATTACCTAGTTTAGAAAAATTAGAAGAACATCATGAAACTATTCACAATCAACAAGCAAAATATATGTGTGTCTTGTGTTGTAAAGTTTATGATAAATATTACGGTTTCCTTACTCATGTCAAACGACACAAAAACAAGACAAAATTCAGGTAATATTCAACTTTATTAAAATATTTATTAAAGTTGTTTAACATTCATAATCTTTTAATAAAACTATTTAATATTTGTTATAAAGTTGTGAAGATTGTGGAAAATCATTTGTACATAAAAAAGTATTAGATTCTCATAAAGCAATTCATAGTGAAGAGCGGCCACATGTATGTCAAACTTGCGGAAAAGCATTTAGACAACAAAGTGCTTTGTATATCCATAGTCGATGTCACTTACCAGACACTATGAAAAATAGATATCCATGTGATCAATGTGATAAAAGGTATCTTTACATATATTAATTTTATTTTTTTTTTTTTTTTTTTTTTTTGATACACATTTATTAATTTTTTATACTATTTTTATAATATAAATCTTTGTATGTCATGACTTTAATTCTGTATTTTCAAATTGGTGGAGATCTATTTAAAAAATCAACAAAAAATCGATCTTGAACATGATTTTCAAGCTTAAATTTTTTTTTATTACATCACATACAGTACTGGTCACGAAGAATAAATATTTCAAAAAAAATACAGATCGCTATTTAACCGTTCTCTTGAAAAAACTGTTAAAATTCCGTTAATTTTTAATAAATTCATTCTATTTGTAATATGTTTACATTCTGCGATCATAGTAAGTAAAATATATATATAATCTAATGTCGCACGTAGATACCCCAATGCATATTCCATATTTTTCTTTTTTCTTTTTTTCTTCTCCGCTATTTAAACAGTCCGAATTAGTATTTTTACATTTCGGTCTGATTACATATTGATTTATATAACAAAAATCACATTCGATCTAATGTTTTAATTTTTCAACGGATGTAATCTATTCAATTGAGCTATAAACAATTTATTCCCACAAAGAAAAAGATCTACTGTTGTTAAATCTCTAAATTTCTCTCTACATGATAAAGAGCAAATCTGCATCCTAATCATGATGATCCAAATATTTTATTAAAATATTAGTAAAATAATCGACTATGATAATTTGGTAATATTCAAAATTTCATATGATATATCATAATACATCTCACAGTTCGAGCACTTTATATTGTTCTCATTTTCTTTTTCATATTGTGCTTTATTTCTATATGATCATTATTTTACATGTTTCTCATTTATGATATTTAACAACAATGAATTTTTTTCTTTTGTGAATAAGTCTTTCGTTTGTACTTTGAGTGAATATATTACATCCATTGAACAATTAAAACATTAAATTGAATGTAATTTTTATTATATAAAATCGTAATGTTAAGCTAATAGCTATGCTATTTTGAGTCTGTTTAAATGAAAAAGGGAAAAAGGGAAGACATAAGATGTATAATGGTGAATCTAGAGAGTATCTATTTGTAATGATAAATATTATTTTCTCTGCATTTAACTAAAATATAAAAATTAAAATATAAGCACGTTAAAAAAATAAGTTAGAAAACTAATGGAATTTTAATATTTTTTTTCTAAGAAAATGGTTGGATCCATGGTTTCTTTCAGATTTTTTTCTTCATAGAATACATTGCAACTAAAAAAAAGTGAAAATCATTCAAAGTTAATTTTAAAGTATAGTGAATATTATGTCTATCAAATTTAACTCATTAAATATACATAAGTGTTTTATTTCATTTTGGCTTTACGCGATCGCTAACTTATATAAAAATTTTGGTTATTATCTACCTAACTTATATAAATATTTTGGTTATTATCTACCTATTGTTCTACTTATTGTTTTCGTGTCAATGTCGATCTTTGGTTAATTTCAGTTATTATCTTTTACTTATAGAAAAATTTAAATTAATTGGTTGACAAACACCAATCAATATTATAATAAAAAGCATAGAGTTTTGTATTCCAATCAGAGCTAAGAAGTTAGGCAAAGAGGCGAAAACTAAAAACTAGAAGAGCAAACGATATCGTTTGGCACTTTTTATAAAAGCAGATAACTCCTTTGATGTTATTGCACTGTCTGGATACAATTTTATAATTTTTTTTTCCAAATTTCTAATGTATCCGCGAATCTTTCTCTTTAAAGTTTCCTATTAAGATCCGTTTCCTATGGTGATTTCGCGTGTGTTTATCAAATAACTTCCTGAACATATATCTACTGTATAATATCCTCTATACTCCATTTTGAGAAACAAACTCATCGTTTTACAATTAGACCAACGTGAGGCCACAAAATTGTTATCATTTTTTAACAAGAAATTTGTATCAAATTCCACCAAAGGACCGAGGTCGTAGAACGTAGAATCACTCTATAGTTGTTGTGACATATAATTTCCTTTCACTCTGTACATGTGTGCATATCTATAGTTTATATCATCATTTAATAATTTTATATTTAATTTCATGAAAAATATTTTTTACACGCCATATTAAAGTATATTATGAATCTATACTTCTGAATTAATGGAGATATATTAAGAAATTACAAAATTGATTTTAAATTTAACATTAAAGTTCAAATTTTATTTATTTTTCATTTTATTATACTTTCAAGAAACAAATATCAAATATTTTTAGCGTTAATTAAATAATTTTTTTCTAGTATAATTTAAGAATATCAATATTATATTTATAGTAGTATATATATTTACTTAATTTCTTTACCTTATTTCTCTTTCAAATTTATAAAAATAGTATCATTCTCAGAACAATCCAAACACATACTTTTATGTGGCAATTATTATTGTGTAAATACATATTTTTATTCACACAATTCTGATCTTGAATAAAGAGTTGTTTTATTTAACATGTATATATATTAAAATGTATATATATATTTTATATTATATATTATATATATATTATGTATACATGTATATATATTATAATTAAAGAAATTGTGTAAAGATTAGATTTTATATATATATATATATATATATATATATATAATCAATTTTTTAATTATTTCAAAAAGAGAAGTCTAATAAAATGTAAATATGGTGTAATTTTAATTTAGGAGTTAATTAAGTTTTAAATAACAAATTATTTTTCATTTACATTGTGACATAAATTATTCTTGTATTATTGTATTATCATTTATTTTATAAGAGTGACATATAAATAAAGTACAAGTAGTATGCAAATAATAAAAGAAGTTTTTCAGATTTTCAACAAAACCAAATTTAGTCACACATAAACGTATCCATTCCGGTGTTAGAAATTTTACATGTGATCAGTGTGGCAAGAGTTTTATTCAAAAAGGAAATCTAGAAGCTCATTTTTTAACTCACTCTGCAGACAAGCCATATAATTGCAGTCAATGTTCAAAAGCGTATGTTTATTAAAGAAAATATGATAATTTATAACTTATTTGTAATTAAATTTACATAATATACATAATATAATTTGTAGTTTCAAAACACCATTACAATTGAAAAAACACGAAACAGTTCATACAGGAGCAAAACCACATCAATGTGCTATATGTGGAAGAACTTTTAGAGAAAAAGGTACCTTAAGAGAACACCACAGAATACATACTGGTGCAATGCCATTTACATGTGAATTTTGTGGTAAATGTTTTCGATTTAAAGGAATATTAACTGTAAGTTAATTAAATAATTAATACAGTATTATTTAAAAAACAAAAAGTAATATCATTTTTAAATTTATTTTCAGACACATAGAAGACAACATACTGGTGAACGTCCATATAGTTGTTTAGAATGTCAACATCATTTCACCAATTGGCCAAATTATAATAAGCATATGAAACGTAGGCATGGAATTAATACATCACATGCAAAGCATTTGTCTCAATCTCAACAAATACAACCACAATTGCAACAATCACCAGAGCAACAATCAGAACAATCACAAGTAAATCACTTAAACGCTTCAGAACATTCAGTTTCTATATCTCATACGGAATCATCAACTGTTCATGTAAGGAATTATTGTATTTGATCTAATATTATAGCTTATAGTGTAGAAATATACGTATAACATATGAAACTTATTTCAAAGATAGATTTAAAATATGAAATGTGCAACAAATTTCATTATGTTTTCAATGAACTATCTTCAACAATTTATCGATTATTAGAAAAAAAATTTTAATCATTTTTCACAATAACCATTTCTTTAGCTTCATTCTTAAGACACAAATATTAAAAAATTTTTTTCTTTATTTATTTAAATAAATTTCTTTTTGTTAAAGAATTTATTTAAGTAACAAATAATTTGTATGCGTTATTTATTCTATATTTTACATAATTAAAATATTTAGTATTAAAGCTTTAAAAAATTTGTTAAAATAAGATAATATGGTATTTTATAATCTTTGAACTTCATTTAAAAGTCATATTTTGTTCATCATAAACATAAATGAATATTATTCCTAAGTAGGTTTTTCGCCTGTGAATTCAAACGTGACTATAATCACTATAACATTAATTCTATGTTAGTTATACAATTTGTCATCTGAAGTCCTGTTGTCATTATCCACTTGATCGCCGTGCGCGCACCGGTGCGCGCCATGCCTGTACGCTAACTAGAAGCGAATTTAATTTCTATTCCTTAACAGTGACATTTAGAATCATTTTCTAATACTAAAAAAATCGAAAAATATTCTTCCTTGATTTTGGACATATTCGAAAGCTGCTTCGAAAAAAGGCAAGAAACAAAATTCGCGTGCGAAATGAGCGGTCTCTAAAAAACTGCGGCGATCAACAGGTTAAAGAGTACATGTATATACATGTATATAACAGACATTAAAAGAGTTAATAGATGCCGCTTAAAACGAATTTAGTTAGTCTCATAGTTCGTAAAATTTTGAGTATGCATCCATTTTGATTTATTAATGATCATTAAATTACGAAAAATAAAATTTTATATTTTTTAATTTACAATTACAAAATTATTTTAATTGTCTAGGTTTTTGTAATGAAAATGATAATATTATGATTATAATGATATTTGAATGAATTCTAAGTATACAATTAGATGAGATCAATTCTCTTTTTCCATTTCACTGACACTTAATGTTCTCATTCTTGTTTTCGAAACATTTAAAAAGTAATCTCAAGAGAGATATCACTATCAATATTAAAGTTTTTTGAATTTTTTTATAAGAACTTTTTCTTTTAATAAAGCAATTTTTAAAAGAAATTCAAAAAAGATAATATTTACAATATTAATAGTTGTTGAATCAATTTACAGGAAAAGAGTCTTATTATCGATTTTGATAGTACTTTTTAATCCTTTTGTTGATATATAAACAACAAGAAAAGTTTAAAAATGAGCGGTTGGATATTAATGGCATTGAAGAGAATTTTTATAAAAGAAAAATTTTAAGAAATTAATTCTTTGCAGACCAGACTATCAGACGTATAAGTGTCAGCCTGGTTCATACCTGGTTTTGGACATACAGCGAATATACATACAATAATAATATATGTGGAAAATTATGTTTTAGAAACTCTCCATTTTATTTCATATCAACATATCAAATCAGATCAATTGTTATCCATAGATTTGTATTTCGGCATTATATACATTATTAAACTATTATTAAAAATAATCGCTTATATGTAATTCTAATTTAAATGGATACATATCATAATAGTATTGTGATTCATGTTTGATTTTTCAATTTAAACATAGTACATAGTTTTTACTTTCATCTTTATTATTTAATATGCGATAATTCATATGAGCTGTCTATGAACTATCTGCAGCAAATGCTATCCTAAAAGTTGATAATTATTTGCATATATACCAAGTAGTACTTTTTATTCTTGTTCTACTATTTTATACAATATAAGAATTTATTGTCGATAATCAAGAATAGTTTATGCCTTTTTTTTTTAACTTCCACATAAAATGATACATTGCTATATAATAATCCGTTTTATTCATACTACTTGTTACAACTTATAATCTCATTATTTGATTCTATACTGTTCACAAAAATTAGGGAATATTTCAAAATATCGCTTCAATGAATATGAATTTGATTTTTTAAACAAGAACATCAGAAAAGCAAACGACAAGTCAAAGAAAGTTGTTCGATTTTGTCTTTGTTTGCTTTTCTGATGTTCTTGTTTAATAAAAAAAAATCAAATTTTCGCTTCATATTCATTTTGAAATATTCCCTAATTTTGTAAGCAGTGTATTATGCTGGTGGATTACTTCGTATTCTTCTATTTGCTTCCCGGATGGCCAATCATCTCAAACACCTCAAATACTGAACGTAACCAATACATTTCAAATACTGAATACAATTACATACAATTCAATTTGTCCTTACAGCTAATAATAAAATGTGATCACATCTATATGCAATTTTATTCTTTGAATTTTTTATTGAATATGGAATGTATTTTCTATTAACTTACATTATTTCGGTTAAATATGATTTCATATGCAATAGTATATTTGTTAATGGTATGCTTGTAAAATATCGATCAAATCGATATCTTTTGTAGCGCTTCAGAATTTGAATTTAATAATTTTTGAAAGAGATGCAAAACAATTCTTGAACTAACTAGAGAATAGTTTTTATTAAGTTTTGTACTGTGAAATTGCCATAATCATTTAAATATATCTTATGTTAGCGTTTGCCAGAATATAAATTTTTTTTATTCCACATTCCACATTTTGTCGATTTCTATGAATTGTATTAATAAATTATTTTTTCTTGCATTTTATTAGATTGAAGTTTTGTTATATATTTCTTTGCATTTAGAATATCATATAATCAATATAATCCAAATAATTCATTTTTTGTGTTCTTACAGTTTGGACTTTGTAATTTTGTAAGTTTACGTTTATATAAAGCATCTAAAATATTTGTAAAGATATACTTTTCCTGAATATTTCAGGAAAATATCAAATTCTTGCACTATGTTTCATAGTTTGATATTCTTTCAAATTTTGTTTGCTTGAAATTGTTTCCATATTTCTATAAATATCTCATTTTTTTAATACTAATATTCGTCCACGTGTTCCACACAAATTTTGATCAATTTTTCCCTAGTGTATTTTATTAATGGTGTACTTATTCGCTTGCTTAAATAGTTTTTTGATCATACTTCCAGAATCAGAATTACTATTACTCATAATACCATAATATCACCATGTATAGTATCACATTTAAGATAAAATTCAATATCTCTACCATTAATGTCATAAAATTCTTCCTGCACCCTTATCGCAAAAAATTTGGAAATATTTATTAATTAATATTAATATAATATATTATTATATATAATTATGTATAATTTTATGCGTATTTATATATTATATCTGGAGTTATAAACACTTATACATATATTATTTTATAGTTATATACAATCATTTTTCAATCATACGCTGAAAAATAATGGATTTTCGTCTGTATCTCCAAAACGAAATAAGATACAGTTTTGCGTGAGCATTCATTTTATATCTCTCCTTTATAAACATTAGTATGCTTGATAATCAAAAATAATATCATTTAAAACAAGATTACAATATCAACGAAATTCAAGCTATGAATTGCTATGATGGATCGCTTCCATCTTTAAGCCCAAATCTGGATTTCCATTTCTTTTCAGAATTAAAAAATATACTCAAGAATATCATTTATTTCAAATCAGGCAATAAAATCGAAGCAGCAGTGACTTTTTATCTTTGTATCAAAAGTAGAAAGTAGAAAGCCAAAATTTTTCGCCGTTGAAATTAAAAAACTCGTTACTCGTTGTTATCGAAGTTAATAGCCATTGTGTAAAAAAATAAATATGGTATTTTATAGTTAACTATTTTATAGCTAAGTTTCATTTCGATAGCTGTTTTCGTTCAGACGAAAGTTAATTATTTTTTAGTCAATCTTTATATATTTATAATTATTTTTATATATATTTATATATATATTTTTTTCTTTATATATATTTATAATTATTTTATAATAATATAAAACAAAAGCACAAAACTAAAAGATTTCAGTAGCACAAATCAATTATTTGAAGCATTCAATGAGATTAATATCTGAGATGAAAATTCACCTTGTGGAGGAAGAATATTCAATACAAAAGATTAGATTCCTATGACGAAACTCTTTCGATTGTACATTGTTGTCGCGAGTTACTGTACACCGAGTGCGTTTGAACTATTTTAGCAGTGAATTGCCAACACAAAACCGTAACATAAAAACAATCCAGGTAATTATTTGTCAATGCCAGGCTGCAAAGCGTTAAATGTCGATTTAAAAAAAGAAAGTACAGACTCAGTTTCATTTCTTCCTAAAGAACAATATACAATAGACAAAAGAAAGTTTAACTTCAAAATATTGTTGTGTTATAGATGGCTATAATAATTTGTATTAGATAACTTAACTCTAAATGTTTTCTAATGATTTAATGATATAATTATAATTAATATAATTTATATTGATTTAATAATAAGAGTTAAAATTGATACACTATAACTATGGATATTATTGAACACTCAAAGAAATAGAATTTATACAGAAATTCGTTTTATGATACTTTGGATATATTATGTACTTTTTATATTATACATATGTATTTCGTGCATTTCTACTTAAATTTTACATGAATATATAAAAATCTACAGATCATTCATTACTTCTGCTAAATGTAATGCCATTTTGTAAATGTTCTTCTATACATTTATCTTTTTTGCCATTGTAAGTATTGGTTTAGAGTATAAATTCTCGACTATTATAGAATCTAAAAAAATGTAAATTATCTATTAATATAATATTATATTGGAAATCACATTATGCAACAATGTAACTTGATCTTCAAATAGGAATTATCAAGTTTAAACATGCTTTTAAATGCCAAGAATAAACAATTTAGTAAACAATTTAAAAAAATGAATGTTAAAATAATCTTGAACTGTTCCAAAATTATTATAATCCTATTAATCCTTTCGACACTGAACGTTTGTTAACAAATTCTTTCATATCTCCAAAAACAACAGAGATATTCATATGTATCGATAATAATATGTTATAATAATGGCACATCGTATACATTAATACATTTATGTGTCAATAAAATTTATTTGTGGATTTCATTTAATCCAAACCAATACCTATTGTTCTTTAAAACAAAATTCAGATTTGCGTAATTCGAGCTTTCCTCTTTGAAATGAACATTTCAATAAAACTACACATATCCATTAATAAATAATTTGTATTGAAAGTATAATACTATTATATATTAAAAGTATGTATTTTATCTGATATGTTAAAATAGTCTGATAAATTAAAAGTAAGTTAATATTAAGAGGTTACTCATGTGTTCTCTTTTTCAATATGTTTCTTTCAAGGTTATTGGGATCCAACCGCTCATATTAGAAAAGATTAATAAAAATTGTTGATGAAATAATTTTTTCCGCAAATTAACCATTGTATGAAATTACACAATTGCTATGAATATGATATCTATGATATATATGATCATATGTACATACTTAATAAAATTAAATTAGATATAATAATCCGTAGTTAAAGTAACGTCCGGACTATTTCGAAATTTTGGGACAAGTGCTTCTATTACTAGAAGACACTCTGGTTTTTCTCACTCTTCCGTAGTTAGTTTTCAATAGATCTAGAAATAATATTTCATTATTTTCCAAATATAATCTCCTTATTATTCGTCGTCTCTGTTATTCTAAATAATCAATGCAGGATTGCTAAATTAGCAATTATGACATTTGTATTTTTTCCCTTTTCCCTTCACATGTTGTCTCAGTATAAAAAAAGGAATGATATAGTGAAGTTGCTAAATCACCCAATAGTAAATTTACAAGGAAATGTCTTGGTATTCCTTTGTAGCATGTAAAAAAGATTTATTTTCTTATAAAAGAGAACAATTATATAACTTACATATTTTTAAATTATATTTTATAAACAATTTTATGACTCATCATTAAATTGCTAACGATAATAGAAATTGATTTTAAAAAATTGATACATGCATGAATTTGCATCTATGCGAAATGTGTATGACCCAAATTAATATATTTGTAATTTTAAGCATTATTATTACAAGCATCTTTCATGCGTTGTACGTATATTTTATACTTAAAAATTCAGAATTTATAGCAATTTTGCATATTACTTATATCAGTGCTACGCACTTTATAAATTTCGTGAGAATTAATTTTTAAAGACTAAATATAATTTTTTTAAATTTAAAGACAACAAAATTTAATTATAAAGAAAAACAGAAAAAAAAGATTACTCTATAATTAGGAAAATATGTACATATGCTCATATAAGTCTCTTGTCAACTGGTGTTTCGAATTAGTCTCTTGATTTTTGTTGCTTTTTCTTTTTCTGTTCATTCATATATTTCATATCAACCTTCATTTGATGGGGAAAATTGTCTAAAAGTTACTTCCTACTAGATCGTATTCTTCTCTGCTCTTTTGCACGTGATATTAATTTTCTATTCTAATCCGAATAATGGCTTACAAAGTAAAAAAAAAGTTACAAGACACGTAGCTGAATATTTATTGGAAGGCATTTTTAATGTTTTCAGTCAGTTACGAAAGTGTGTATATATATATATATTTTTTTTATTAAATTTATCCTGTCTTATGGTTATTTTTATCTTCTTTTTTCTTACTAAGACTGTTACGATTATTTGTTTGATTAGTATTGTATTAAATAAGATTTAGTTATGAAATAATGTCAAAAATTTATTGTAAATGCCATCTGCGCTCAGTCAATCACATCATTATTTTTATACTTATGTTAGTAAAATTTTCCAAGATTTCTTTTCAAATAATCGATACACTAACAAATTTGTTACCATAAATGAAATACTTATACAGTAAGATACCGCTTAAGTTTCAGCGCTAAACGAAAGAGCGTTAAACGAGATCATCTTAACACGTAAATAATGGAGATAAATGAAACAGAATAGAGAATAAGAAAATTTATCAATTTTTCCATTTCCTCGATCATTGCTTCTGGAACGGGTAATTTTTGTTGCAGAAGTTGTTGTGGTTGTAGTTGCTGATGATACGATTTTTTAGAATTGTGCGTATTATTGAAGTAGACAAATTTAATGCAGGTGCCGATATCAGATTGCCGTTCACCTGCATCTAATCGTTCGAGCACCTGCATTTTAGTTTCCAGTGAAATGCTTTTTCTTGCCGGTTTAGTTTTTTTTCTTTGCAATCACCCATTGTAAAAACTAAAAGTTGCCGCATTTATCACAATAAAATAAAATATGTTTATATTTTTATACATACAGTAACGTTGATGACCGATAAATCAATTGTGACGCAGCAAACATGCGTTCGTATAATAAATGTTATCAAACGCTGCGTGCGAGTATCAAAGTAACAAAATCTTGCGCGATTTCGAGGAATCCCAATACTACGCGTAATACTGAAACAGCGTAAAGCGGGGTCTTACTGTATAATATAATATAATATAATACAATACAATACAATACAATACAATATAATATAATATTTAATATAAAATTTAGGTTAGGTTTAGGTGTTACATACAAGAAAATATAATTCTTTAAGATATTCGATTAGGAGTTGATATCCGTAGATGATGTTTTTAATATTCTATAGATGGTCTTTTTTTGTAGAATTCATTGATAATTATTTAGAATAGAATCACTTTACTACTTTAGATAATATTTACTTATTTATATTGTCAATATCAAGAATCTGAATATGCAAAAACTTCAACTAAATTTAAATTAGGATTATATTACATTGTGGCTACCTGATAGTAATCATAGTTTTATAGACTAATCTAAATTTAATTCATTGATAACATTCTTTTTTAATACATCAGATTAATCACCTAAGACTAGAAATTGAAATATTTTCTAAATGATTATTTATACCTAAAAATGTTTTAGATAAAAGGTAAAGTTTTGAAAAAGATATTAATTGATATAATTATTATTTTTTAATGTAGATGCATAGAAGATGTTTAAAAGTCAAGTTTATTTTTTTAAGTGAAACCATTTTTAATACATTAATCGATTCAGCTCGTCATTCTCTATAAAAAAAGTATTAAACCATTTATACCAAAAAATTATTAATTCAGCAGATATTGTAACACTATACAAGTCGGCACCGCGATTGTGCATTTGTAAAATAGCGATTAGCAGTGATGCACTTTGTGTCATTTACAATTCCAATTCTAACGTTCGTTTAAAACACATTAATATCATATATTGTCAAGAAAGCAGATATTGAAAATTTTGTACATATCTTAATGAAGGTTTTTTCATTAAAGAAATAGTTTTACTATTTAGAATTTTTACATTTTCCATTTTAATTTATATATGAAATAATAACTCTTTATACCTTGCCAGAAACTTTAACTTTAATAAATTTGTTTAGCGCCATAAAAGAAGATGTTCGTTGCAACATTTTAAAAGAAATGTGTTTAGTATTTGTTTATGACCAAGTATCTTTTCTGATATACAAATACAGTTTACTACTTTATTTTATTTTTTTGGGGGGGGGGGGAATTTTGTAAGGTACGTCTATATTTAAGAGAATATTTTGAATCTTATTGTGAAAGAAAATTATTAAATATATGTTTAAAAATATTATTTTTGTACTATGTATTTTAATTCTTTTAATATACAAATCTTTAGAACCTCTTCATAATAATATAATATTTAACATTTTATTTTCTATAAATACACTTTAATTTCTATTCTCATTCTACATTACATTTTTTTTACAAAAAAGTGCCAGCCACTCGCACATGGTCATGCGAAATATCACTGACCATATGGTGTTAATTAAACTAATTCGAAGTAATATATACTTGTAGAGTATCGACCTTATCTGTAATAGTAGCATTAATAATAACAGAAGATTATGTAACGTTTATTAATTGTTTATTGTGATTAAAATAAAATAAATATTTATTTCACCGTACAAATACAAAATTCTGACAAAATAGCTCAAAGTAATGATCATTGACACTAAACATTTTTGTAATCTAACAATAAATCTTAAAGAATGTTTCACATTACTTAGTAGTTTACATTGCTTAACACAAATACGCACGCATACATCATTGCAATAATATTTTTACATTTTTCTACAATTCGTTGACGTATGTCTTCATGTACATAAGCGTAGACTATTTTTTATTGTTAGGGTTGGTCATAGAAAAAAAATCTAATGGGTTGAAATCTAGTGAACGGACTGGTCCAATGAACTGATCCACTTCATCTAATCCATCAAGAGAGAAAACATTCAATGTTTTTTTAAATATTACAATACAATTACAATATCGCTTTTTTAATAACTGAATAAGACATGATGAAGAATAAGACAATACCATTAGCAAACGAAATACAAGTACAACACAATACTGTTAGCAAATGAAGAAAGAATCATCGTTTCGAAATAAAAAATAATTTGAGAAACAAAACATTATCTGATCTAAAAAGCGATGAAATTGAACGAAGAAATTCGACTTTGAACAAGTATCACACTGCAATATTTTAATTAAAATATCTCCTAAACTAATGATTTTTCAATATAAATGGTTTAATACGTTTTCATAAAGAATAACGAGTTAAATCGATAGTGTATTAAAAGATAATTATTGAAAAAAAGATAAATATTGAAAAAATTAAAATTAAATTAAATATTAAAAACTAAATACTAATGTATACTTTAAATAAATAAAAAATACGATTTCACATAAAAAAACAAATGGCTTAATATTAAAAGATAATTACATCAATTAATATCCTTTTCGAATACCTAAAACATTTTTTTGATATAGTATCATTTCGAAAATATTTCAACTACTAATTTTTTAGATGACTTACTCGGTATATAAAAAAAAAAAATAAAAATGTGTAAAATGAATATCAGTGGAGAAATTAAGACAATTTTTTTTGAAAATTTACATGCATGTAAGTACTTATTTTCTTGCAAATTTTTTCTATTGCAGGCATTGAAAATAATTCCCTTCAGAATCCAAGTATTTTTGTATTCAACTAATAGTAATATGTATTAATATGTGATATCAGTTATTTCTTCTGCAGAATTTATGCAGCTTTGGTTGCTTGGACATTGAATGTCAATGTCAGTGTCATTTCAAGCTCATGTTTTTTACATATATGAATGTATTTTTTTACCAGCTACACGATGCAAAAAAAAAATATCTAAAAAAAACATCAATGACTTTGAAAATTCCTTAAAAAAATGGCCTTAAAAAATTTTTTTATCAGTTATTGATCTTTTGATACTATTCACATTAGGCAAAAAATAGTTTTTGCATAATCACAATTCGGAAAATATTTATCTAAATAATGGACCACTCTATATATATATAATAACAAACAACAATATTTAAATCGGATTGTTTCGTATTTGAACAGATAATATAAAGGTGGATTTATGCTATCTATTCATGTACAGAACGATTTAGTCCAAACTAACATTCTTATGGATAACAAGATACGAATGATTACACAAGATGTTTCCAAAATTATGGTACAATCGGTCAGAGTGTAATTCTACAAAATAAATCGAAAAAAAAAAGATTTTATATGATGCTCAGTTTTCGAGAAAATTAAGTTTGAAAATTTATCAAATATGTACGTATGTATATGTACACATGTGTACGTATCAACTTTTAATAAAACATATTCAATTTATTTTCTTAAATGAAAAAAATCTTATTCTACATTTTTTATTTATTTTTGTACATAGGATAATCTCTTATTAATTATTCTTTTTATTGAATTAGCTAAATTCAATACTTTATAATTCATAATTTTCAAATTCTAACCAGTTATACCATTTCGAAAACATCCTATATATAACATTGCAGATCCGATCTGACTGTTATATTTCAAGCCGGATAGCATTCTCGCAAAGAATATTTTTAATTGAAACGACAATTAACGACAATTCGTATAAATTCTACGTATAAATTTTATTTCTCGTATAAATTTTTTTTTTTTAATTGAATCGTACTGTAACTGATGGCATAAATATTACTTTTTGCTTATACTAAATCGTTCCGTATTTGAACGAATAATACAAATCTATCTTAAACCAGACATAGCGTACAGTAGAGCGATGAACTTCTCTGTCGCGAGCCGCACAAACTGCTCACTCAGTCTGTTGGTTCCTATAAAAATTAGTTCCCATTCTGTTTATTCTATTTCGCTGCAGCGATTCATATAAATTACTTTTTTTTATCTACCTTTAACTTTAGCAACTACAAGAAAACAATTTATATCTACATATATATCTAATGCGAGTATTGTGGCCACGGCATTCTCAACAGTGAAAAGATCGATACAATGAGGGTAGTGTTAGCGATCAAAAAAATAAGAACACATACGGCGCGTGGGCCGCCAGGTAGCCATCTCTGATGTAGAATATAGGAATGCATCATATATTTTATACACATTTTTTTATTTAATTGTTTTCGATTTATTTCTGTTCTATTGTTTCTGTCCCTTATTGAACTTAACTTACAAGTATATTGTAAATGTTTATTCACATAGTATATGAGATTTATATTTATAGAATATGTAAAAATGCACATACATATATATGTATATGTACACATATATGTATTTCGTATATATGTATGTATCTGAAAAACATGTAGAATTTATGAACAATATTTTCAACATAGATTTATCATCTGAACATTTTTTTTAACATTATTTGATCTAATATAAAGGATATTCAGCGATTTTTTAATTGACAATTTATTTATAATGAAACACTATAACGCTAGCATTACGGTAAATTATTTTTGCATATTTGTAATTGATATTTGTCGATTTAACTATTAAGGATTAACATTGCGTTAACATTTTATTTGTGATTTTCTCATTATCAAACAATTTGTATTATGGAATTATATTATGGAATTATAGAATTATATTATGGAATTCAGCTTCTTAATATTGTAACTATGAACAGAAATTTCAAGATTCATTTAATATTTTTAATCATTTTATCTTTAAAAATTTTTAATATTATGACAAATTATTTGCTTTATTGTTTATGAAAAATTATATACAAATAATTCTTTAATAAATTAAAAAATTAAGGCAAACTTGTATGCCAAAAAAGAATATTCTTCATCATATAATATAACGAATATATATATTTTGTATATTTGTTCCAATACTATTACATAGTTTTTAGTTTCCCAATCTATGAATTTGTTTAAAAAATGCAAAACACACACAATATACACACAAATTATTATTTAAAAATAAAACATTTCAAATATTTTTATTGATTATCTTAATTTAAATTTATTTTTATTTTTAGAGTCAAGATTATTTCACTCTCGATATTCATTACAATATTCCATTATAAAAACTGACAATTTTGTAATAATATTTAAGATGATTTTAAAGGAGTAGTGTGAAAAATCGATGTTTAATTGTTTTGCATATATCAAAAATATAACATTCTAGAAATATGGATTGGCGGATTATTGGCAAATTAAATTATCTCTATGTAAAATGCGAATAAAATTTTAAATGCGTTTTTCTGGGAACTATGTTTTTATGTTAAGAAATATATAGCCATAACCTGTATCATAGTCATGCCAAAATATATCTTTCTCTAGTTTTTATAATTTTTTAAACATAAAAGAAAATCAAAATTTCAAAATGTCACCATTTTTAAAATTTTTTTTTATTTTTTTTTTTTCTATATCCATTATAGTCACATTTATACTAATTAAGAATTAATTGGTTTTAAAGTCAATTTCAATTTTGTTTTTTCGACAAAGTTTTTGTTACTATTATCTACTAAATTTTTGTAAAAAAATTTGCAAAATACAAAGAAAGCACTCATCACACTAGAATACTCCCTTCTAGGAAGTCTATTATGATTTTCAAATATTTAAAATAATGTAAATTAAATAACATAAATTTTATGCAGGAAATATAACAGGGAAAATAATTTTATGTTCTATTTAATATACAGTGGTCCATTTTAGCGAGGGCATTTAAATATCTTTTCAAATTGTGATGATGTAAAAAATATTTTTTATCTAAAATAAATGGTAAAGGCCAATAATTAGTAAGAATTTTTTTCAAAATCTTTTTACCAGCAATTACACAATGCAATTAAACAATACAGTCATATGATTAGAAAATGTATCTTTATACACTTGAAATACCTCTCTCAAGTACTAATCAATTTTACCATAAATGAATATCATATCAATCTTTTCTTACGTTGAGTATTTCATTATGAATTACTGACAAATTTCGATACATTGATCAGAACTTCAAGTTACTAGAAAAGATTATTATTGACAATGTAATAAATAGTGAACATCTTTATTTATATTTATTATTAAAATTCCGATTGTCGCATTGGTCAGAGTCGTGGTTAGTCAAGGTGATCTCGATAAAGATAAAGATAAATTATCTCGATAGCGATAAATTTATAATATAAAACTTACACTTTGAAGATCATGTTCTTCATATATCTGAACATATTTTTTACCAGCTTTACGATAGAGTAAAAAAGAAATATATATATATATATATTTCGTTTTTTTATATATATATACATATATATTATTATATTTTTATATATATAGATAGATAGATAGATAGATAGATAGATAGATAGATAGATAGATAGATAGATAGATATAGTTGTATGGAAAAAAAACATCAATGATCTTGCAAATTCTTAAAAAAAAATTCTTAGCAGTTATTGACCTTTCAATATCATTCGTGTTAAATAAAAAATATTTTTTGCATCATTACAATTCGAAAAGATATTTAAGTGGCCTCATTAAATGGACCATTCTATATAAATAAGTTTATTTGTAAGATAATCAAGAATAATATTGAGACAACTATTAACAAATATCACTCACAATATTTATCAAGTATTACTATTACTATAATATATATATAAGATTAAATAAAAGTAAAATTTTTAAAAAAATTATTGAAATATCAGATTGATGAAGCTCAAAAAAGATGAGATCAAAACTGATGAATTTATTATTTTAAATATTGATATAATTTTGAAATATGTTGCACGTATGTTTATAATTTTAATTCAATGCAGTTAAATATTTCTAATAGCTATATTAAAATGAAATATTAAAAAATTATTAGTTACATATGATGTAAAATGATTAATAAAATGTATATATACATATACATATACATATGTACATGTATATTTCGTTAATTTTAAATATACTGTATATGGAATAAAAAATTAATTATTTCATTTAAAACATCAGATATACAATTAAATATAGAAATATTAATTAAAATTTTTGAAATCATAATTAGTAATTAAATATTTCTGATTTGAAAAATGGAACTGTTTGATATTATAACTAAAATTAGAGTTAACTGTATTGATTAGTATATATTAAGTTTCATTATTTTGTACGTATATTAGATCAGCGTTTTTTAACCTATAGTTTTAACCTTATAAGTGAGGGAAAATACGTTTTGGAGGCTGCCACAACAAAACGTTATTTATAGAAAATCCTTGATAAACAAAAGATTAAGAAACGCTGAATTAGATTATAATTCAATTATTCCTCAGAAAAAAAGTAGTATTTATTTATTTTTATCTATCTAGGTAATACAAACTGTTTCACATACGGCTACTCAACCAATAGTTGTACAAACTATTCCAACTAGCACTGTCCAAAATTTTCAAACCGATATATCCAATACAGTACAAGACACAGTTTTTCGAGAAAGGAGTGGAACATACTTCAACGCAGTACCAGCGACCTTGCAAAACTTTTTACCACCTAACTTATCATATAACTTTTATAATATATCTAATATTACATATAAAGAATAATTTAGTATAACATAAAAGTAATATCCAAATCTATTCAAACAAATATATGTATACAAGCTTGTTTAAATAATAAGAAATTCCTTTTTGATTTTTACTTACTAACGTATTTGTACATTTTAAGTGATATTAAAAAATAATTTTTGCAGAAATTATATTTTTATTTGTATAATTAATAATACAGTCGCAGAGAATGGTTACTTTTATATTTAGAATTTATTTTTATCATTAATATAGATCAAACTACAGCATATATTTGCTAAAGAAAAATTATAACACTTTTAATATTCACTGTATAAGTGAATATAATAAAAAAATTTCATGATTGAATTGTTTATACTTTTTTTTTAATAATATACAGGTAAGTAATATAAGTAATAATATACAGGGTAAGGGATGCATCCTCTAGTCCAGGACTATTAAATATAAGGTGAGGAGCACATACCCGGGACGCAGTACTATTAGGCTCATAAAGTAATTGCCAAAATTACTTCATGCGTCTGACTTGGTCATCATAATCATGAAACACCTTAGCTTCCCGATCACGTGATCAGACAAAGAGAGTCGGTTTATACAAGGGCTTCATGCGCCGCGAGAGTCTAGAATAACAGTCCAGAAATATAGTCCAGGACAGCAAACCACAAAATAGTTCAACACTGTAAGAAATATACATATATATTTCTATGATTTATACTTTATACAATTATACAATTTAGTATTTATACAAAAATGTTGCAGCTCATCCAATAGCTCGAATCCAGTTGATCTCGTCTTTTTTTTTCTTTTCTTCCTTGAGTTTTACCTTTTCTGCAGTCTCTGGGGTGACGTGTCCCTGTAATTTGCATTTAACATGTAAACTTCGGTTGATTAGTGATGATAAGTTGTTATAGATATGTTTAATGCAGACTGTGGTTGCAGGAAAAAATTTTCAGAAAACCTGCGGTGCTTGTATGGGATGTTGACCGTGTGAAGTTGAATAGTTAAGCGTGTGTAATTGCATGTTTTGGGAGCCTGGTCCAGATTCTTAATGGTATGCTGTTGTCGTAATTACTGGTGTTTCTTTTGTAATATATTTATGAATAATCAATATGAATTAGCGATAACGTGTAGCTATTTAATAAGGGTATCGTAGGGTTTGTTTAAAATATGGAGAAATTTGTTTTGAATTCTTTGTATTTTGTTAATGTGCGTTTTGACAGCGGCAGTCCAAATTTGATGTCCATAGGTAATGGGGCTTATACATGTTTTATTTTGATCTTGAATGGGTAAATTAACTTAATTATTTCTTGATAACTATTTCTTGATATGAGTGGGTAAATTCTGCGAAGTGCGAGATATACTAGATGAATTCTTTTTCCTATAGCAGGTGCCCATGTGATTTTGGAGTTAAGGATGACTGTATTTTACCGTGAAAGACTAGGGGATATTATGACAAGCGATTGTGATCGGTTTTAATATTTTTCTTTATAATAAAAGTGATAGTTTGTGTCTTCTTGGGATTAACGGTTAACACCTAGTAATATGTCTATGTGATTTTGAATGTACGAGGTAGTTTTTTTAGATTCCATAAGGAGGCGTATATAGCGATGTCATCTCCATAGATGACGGTGTGTGTATTTTAGGCTCTGAGAATCATTTATATGTGGGATTGGGAAAGGGCTCGGAACTTTCCGCAGTGCCCAAGGATGAGATACAATAGCCGCCATGTGGAATGAAGGCCTGGGATATTTGTTTTAGCCGCCCAGGCCTAGAACTCAAAATCATCAAAAGTACGAATGTTTGTGTGCATGGGTGAGAACGACGAATGCTTCAAGGAAGCAGATTGAAAAGGGATTCAGAGAGTTGTAAGTCACGAGCGAGTAAAGACGTAGCGAGCGAATACAGAGTAGCAATCTTTTTTTCCTTACCGCAGCACTAAGACTATATTTTTGTCAATCCACGTTATAATAAACTGTGCTCTCCAACTTCATTTTAAAACAACGCAGGAATAAAACATTTCTGTATTTTTATTCCTACAAATATATAGTATGAACAGGAGAGAGCCAAGTATAGATCCTTGAGGAACATCGGTTGAGATATTTTTTATTGTTGAGTTAGAATCATTTATTGAGACATAGAAGTTCCTACTAGCTTGTTATGATATTGATGAGCTGTGCAGAAATGTTTATTTCGTGTAGTTTTGTTAGTAAGGCGGTATGCCAAACTGAGTCAAAAACTTTTGGAGGTCCAGTAGTAAGTTTCTGTTCTTATTTTATTCTATAATAATATATTCTGTGACGCGCTGTAGCTGGTGTATGCAAGAGTATTTTTGTCGGAAGCCGAATTATTGTGGAATTATGACATGAGATTTATCTATATGTGTAAGGAATTGGTAAATGATTTTTTCAAGAATTTTGCCTAAGATATTCAATAGGCTAATTGATATAGCAAAATTGATCTTGCCTTTTTTCTTTTTTTTTTTTGTAGTTGATTTAATTGCAGTGCCTAGGGTTTGGTAACCCCATAAAAAGATGTATTTGTTGGACGGATGCTTCTCAGGAGAGATAGTGTGACTTTATGGTTACTAGGTGAGCAGGAAAAATTTCAAAAAACCTGCATATCATTATTGGTTTCTCTTTTTGAGTTTTGACCCTGTTCGTTTTATGAAGTGACAATTACGTGTTTAGGTAGCTTTTTTTTATTTTTAGTGGGATATTGTTGACGTTGTAGTTTTCTGTTTGGCTGATGAGTAGGTTTTGACGTGAGAGTGAGTTTGCAATATAATCCTGAATTGTTTGAATATATTCGCTATTTCGTGTAATATGCGGATGGGTGTATCATACGGTTTGTTGAGGATGATGAATAAGAATTTATTTTGAATTCTTTGAATCTTGCTAATGTATGACTTCGCTGCTGCAGCCCATATTTGCTGACCGTATGTTATTATCGACCTAACGCACATCTTATATAGGTTTAATTTGATATTTGTTTTGAGATTGCTGTTTCTGTGGAGTGGCGGGTACAGTCTTCTAAGTGAAAGCTAGATTTGTTCTTTTGGTGGTCGCTGGGATTTTTGGGCCCAGGTGATTTTAGCATCTAGTAGCTAAGGTACTGACTATGGGGGACCAAAAGATGTTGTGTCCTGCGATGTTCTTAGTTTGTGGATTTGGATCTCTTTGTGAAGGCAATGACTTGCGTTTTGACTGGGTTGATTTTTAGTTTCCAGTTTGTAAAGTAATCTTAGAGTTAATTAAGGTGTGCTTGAATATACTTGCAAGTCTTTCGATGTCGTGTTCGATGGGAGAAGTTGTATTCCGCGCAGTTGTGTATTTTTTCGAAGTTTACAGCCAGGCTTTCGGCTTTTTCTTCGTCTGTGTAGTGGGATGTGTGGGATGTAGAACTTTAGAGTATAGGTACCGGGTTTTATCGGGTCCGGTAATCTTGAAGGTCTGTCGAAGTGTGTGGTGTCCGTCTTCTTGATGCTTGCAAGCTTGTCCTGCCATATTTGGTTTCGGACTTCTGCGATATATTTGCGAATGAGATTTGAGAGAAGGTTTCTAGCTTGTGGAAGAGCTGTGTTATCAGTTTTTTTAGAACTTTCGCCTGTGTTTATTTCTCTCCTTGATGAGGTTTTGAAGAATTGGGTTTGAGGGGGAGAATTGATCATTTGAAGTTTTGGACATTGCGTTTCGAAAAGATTTTTGGATTAGCCGGGTGAGTGCTTCCATTTCGTTGTCTATGTCGACTGTGGTTGTTAGTTTCTGGTTTATTTTGAATTTGCTGCAGTTTTTGGCAAATGTGTTCTAATCAGTTTGGTATTGTCGTCTTGCGTTGTTTGGATTGTGAGTGAGAGGATCACCGGTAGATGATTTGATGATAAATCGTCTATAGTGTGGCTATTTTGTAGGAAGGAGACATTTGACAGGAAAATGTCGATGTTAAAGGGAGTGCAGTTTGATTTTCTATGGTGTAAGTGCAGCTGTGGATGATTTGATAATTGTGTAACTCAGAATGATTTTTGAGGAATCATTTTTATTTCTTTTGGTGTTGTTCCATAGGGTGTGCTTGGCGTTGAAGTCACCGCTGATGTAGAATCCTAGTTCTTGCGACAATTCGATGACGTCCAGATCGGTGGGGTTTATTTTGACTTGGAGGGGTGGGGGTATGCTGCTCCGCAAGAGCAGCAAGAGGCTCGAGAAAAGCTCGGAAAAGTATGGAAATTGTCTAGATGGGTCAATAATCGATGAAAATTCGGACATGTTCGGCTTTGTTGTTATCGGAGAATCCGTGGGGGACCCATCCAGCCAATTTCCATACTTCTCCGAGCTTTTTGAGACGACGAACGATGGTCGAACGGTCCACATTGAAATCTTCAGCCAACATTCTCGTTGTCAAGCTTTCGTCCTCTTCCACGACTGCCAAAAGTGGCTGGTCGTCGAAATTTGATGGTCGACTTCTTTCTTTTTCATCTGCGAGGTTTGTATCGCCCGATTTGAACTTCTTGAACCATCTTTCAACTTGACTTTTGCTGATTGTGCCTTCGCCAAAAAGTTCGTTAAAATCGCGAAATGACTGGGCTGCATTCCAACCTTTCTCGAAGTGATAGAGCATAATATGGCGAATATGGATATGATTTTCGATACGCATTTTCACTATCTGAAAAGAGAGGATTATTATTGTGAAAAAAATAAACAAAACGCTAATTTTCAAAGAATAAAAAAGTCACGATAAAAAGCCGCAATAATTATGCACCGACCCAATATTTTGTTGTTTCTCATGAAAAATTCGCCTTTCATTTGCATACAAAAAAAACGCAATTTTGGCCAACATAATACATACGAAAATACGGTAGGATCTCGTACAAAATTAATGCAACAATGAAACTATTTTCTTTGTACGTCTATTCACCATGTATAAGAAAATGATGCTTTTAAAAACTCTCTTCTGCTAATTAATTTTTTAAAATTATAAGTTGTTTTATTATGGCAATTATTTTAATTATATTACATTAACATGAATGAATGAAATAGTCCAAAATTAATTTGACGTACAACATCGTAGCTTCTTCTAACTCTCGTTAGCAATTTGTGCCACTAGTCCTTTGAACCGGATCCGCGATTTATAGAAATGTAATATATGCACAGAAACAGCAGTTTCACGAACAGACCTCGTTTCCATCATGAAAAAAAGGTCTTCTATCTTCATTAAAAAATCTTGAGAGAAGCGGAGTAGCCAGTATCTTCTGAAGTTAGAGTTGCCATAATCCAGAAACGATCACAATAAAATTCAATCAAAGATGAGCTCGTTACATACAAATTATCAATCTGTTTCTTTTTTTGCCTTCGTTTAAAATGAGGTTGTCAATTTCTAACATATCCGAGAAACCCGCGTTTCATATCCGCGAATTGAAGTAAGGACGACATTCTTTCAAAACGTAACAACAAAATTTCATTTCAATGTTCAAAATATCAAGATTTGATACGTAAAGAAGTCTGTCAAATTACGCAATCGTATTCAGAGACTGCATAATCACAGAAACTTTCAATAACATCCAGAACGATAAATAAAATTAAAACTTGTCGAATAATAAAATTTTGAAGAAATCAAAAACGAATAACCACAACAAACCATTATGACGATATAATTAGCGATCGTTATACAACCAAAATTTTTGGCGCCGCTGTTTCAATCTGTGAGCTCTACGACAGCAATATGCAATTCGTCCGCATTTTCTTCGTTCTCATTTTTAATAAATTTGCCAAAGATGAACTTTCCGAAATTTGAACTTCTATCTGAACAAACAAATCGAAACATGTGTTACGTTCAAAGATGCGTTTAATACGCTAATCGGAGCAATCGGAGTTGGATAAAATTCAAAAATTATATTATTTACGTTTGTCGTTAAATGGAAAAGCTAAAACAATCGCAGTCTTCATCATTTTGAAAAATAATTATGATAATAGCCTGAAATCGTTTATCAGAAATATACGATAACAAACACGTAATACGCTGCTCTGATGCGATGCCTGATAACTCGATTAGTGATCCGTGATCTAGCAAATCACATACAGCAGCATATTCGTTCAGTGCAAGTTTTGGACAGATCATAAGAAAATAACGCAATTAATCGAACATCGTCATTTTGGAAATGAGCGCGGAAACGAAGGGCATGGGAACAAACATTGGCAGATACGGAAGTACCGAAAATCACAGACTGTTCAAATACCTTCATATATCGCACCAGTCAAAAGAGTTCGATCATATGTACAGGATCGCGTGGATAATGTGAAATCTCGTGAGACTGTGTCATGATCACAATTTAATATAATTTCATATAATTAAATGCAAAATCCGTAACGAAACACGCACAGTGTATCAATACACAAAATTCGGCAAAATGACAATTCAACAACGCATTAATTCCACAAAAAAGGCGCGATTATGTTTAAATTGCTCGTTTCGACTATTCAATAGACAAAGTCAGTTGCAAAGTCAGAAAATGTCGAGTTTACAATAAACCGCATAATATTAATTGTAAGTTGCATTAAAACGCACAGTGGACCGGATTGAGAATTTTTACGACATTTTTGAATAATTCTTGACTCATAAAAAATATCGCAATGAAAACTGACATAAATATTTATAAAAAGTATTCAATGATATACAACATGATATATTTCATGTTCATTTAATCACTGTTTCATTAACTTTATAAACAAATTTGACAAATTGTTTGTTTCATATTCTACTTAATATAATAATATAATAATATAATAATTATTGAACTAATTTAAATCACATGTTGTGAAATTTTAATTTAATTTTGAAATTATGAACAAAATTGAATAATATTCACGAATTGTGCTTAAATTTCAATTTGTAACGCGAATGCTGGAATGCTAGTAATGCTATAAATGTGGGAATCCCGAACGTGTCCCTAATTTTGTGGAATTTCAAAACAAAAGTTTTAATGCGACGGTTACAAAAAAAATTAAAACTCGCTCTCACAACTCGCTATTCTCTCCTCTATATTCTCTCTTGACTCGATACTCTCTATGAACTTTACACTCTCGCGACTCGCTATTCTTTATGATCATTGACTAACAGAATAGACATTGCATCTTACGGACTTTCGTGGCCTGTGACCTGAAATACCGACATACTAAAAAATCACTGGTGCAAAAATCACTCTACGTTTAGATAACGTCGAGTTGGGGAACTAGTGAATGAACCAGCAACATGATTTTTGAGATTCACACAACAGTGTTATCAAACTTTCAACACTGAAATGTAAAACTAGTAACCACAGACGAAGTAACCGAAATCATTCTACTCTATATCAGAAAGAACTCTATCCATGTTTTTACACCTTTTTGCAATATATAATAACTTAAAATTTTAAAATTATTAATACATGGCTTTATGTATATTTTTGCAGATCAAGACCAAATGTAGAGAAAATTTATACCTGCAATTTCACAGAACTTTATTAGAACAAGATATATTTTTTACGCGGTAGCTTCTTGACGTAAAAATATGTATATTTTTCTCTGTTTGTACTTTGATCCTTGACCGAACCTGAAGACAGCTCATAACATGACGAATTCCTAACGAAGTGACATAGGTTTCAGATTTCCTATTCAAAGCACACCTGCTGAAATACATTCTAAGAGGATTTTCTCTAATGCTGTTCTATTCAGGAAACAAAAATATAGAAAACATAATATTTTAAATTTAAAATTAGGAAAAGGATTTTTAATAAACGATTCTTTTTAATTTCTTTTATTATTATTTTTAACAAAATTTTTTATTTCTTGAAATATATATATATATATTTTTTTATAGAACAGTATAACAAATAAATAAATAATACAAACTTTCTTATTTTTAAAATGTTGCTTTTTCATTTTGATTGTTTAGCAAATATTTCAAAAAATTCAACTTTTATTAATTAAAAAATATTTCGCTTTTCGCTGTAATCATTGAAAATTTTTATGAATTATGACTAATTTTTCCGAAACAATATCATGGAACTTGGACGAATTTTAACAAAAAGAAAGAGAAAAAATGATACTACGTTTTATTGCAGCATGCCTTTTTTTCTTCATTATCTTATAACACAGCGATAATGATAGAAATAATAGAATAACTCGTTCATGTCATCAATAATACATCCCAGTGGGTTTAATATTTATTATTGTACTTTTACTAACTGTTTTTAAATGCAATGTATATATTTCTATCTATATATTTCTATTTAAATGCATAATATATATTTCTATCACGAAGATTTGTCAGGAAGAGAATCAGATTTGTCAACATTCAACAAATTATATTTATAAAAAGCGACGATAATATTTGCATGACTTTGTCATTTGGTTTTTTCATATATAACGGATATGAGAATTTGAAAAAATTATTTTTATTTAATTCAAATATGAAATAAGCATTTTTTTGAAAATCAAAAATATAGATTAAGTTATTTTTAATATCATTTAAATGATTTTATTTAATTCTAAAATTATTTAATTTTACTAAATTTTATTTGAAATTATACCTTAAAAATTATACCTTTAATTATTGTTTATTAATTATTATTTAAATAAAAATTTGCCCAAATGATTCGAATAATTCGGATAGCCCACACTTCAAGTCGAATCGGATAATTTTGATTGAGTTCAGGCAGATTCGGATAATATACGAAAAATCCTCTAACTCGCCTATTTCGCTAGTTTAACCATTTCATCAAATCGACGGACAGAACAGTAATGTGGCAACCATGTGAGACTTTTAGTTCTTGGCAACTATGCTTTCGTCGGGAAAATTAAAACTTGCCTGTGTTCCTTTACCTCGCTTTTCTTTTGTCATTATGCACAATAATGAAGGCAAAGTGGTTGAAAGTGTAGACTGATTACTCCTTCGCCAATTTCGGTGATCTTTGAATATATTGTGGACAGTTTCTTCCTCTAATGGGTATGTTAGGCTTTGTTTGTTAAAAAAAGAATCGTTCGGGATATTGATTTCTAAACGATATTTAAGGATCGTTGAACTCAATGAAAAAGTGGTTAATCTACAAGTTCACCGGCAATCAGGAGGGAGGAAAATGCGAATAAGCAATGTTTTAAACTCATAAAATCTTAATACTAACATATATATCATTAAGTCACTCATACTTCATATCATTTTTATTAATAATTTATAACAATAAATGATTTCGAACGTCGAAAATGCAACTCAGTGAATTCGTCTTAATAAATAACATCGTACTATAAAAAGGAAAATATGCATGATATCATTTAAAAAAAAAATTAGACTTCGAAATTTCGAAACGAATGAATTTTGCAAGAAATAATTTACAACACATAATGTGCTTCTTTATTATAAACAATATTTGTAAAAATATTTCATCGAAATATTCAAACTTTCATAAGATCGAGTTTACAGGATAAAGATAATTCATTCGGGTTGTGAATTTACAAATTTATAAATTAAAAAACGTCATATCTAATTATGTTGTTCGTAAAAAAATATTTCAATCAATTTTTTCTAATACTTTCAAATAGATGTTAATAGTCAAATGTATACTAATAATTTTTTATCCCAATTTTCATCAATCTCTGTATTAAATCGTTATATTCCTTCATTGATGAAATACCACCACATTCAATTCAATGAATAATTCTCGAAACAAATCTGGCAACATTGTCCATATTTTTTGAGTTTCGCGGTGCAAAACTTGCTGAATCGGTACGACAGAATGTGACACGAAAATGGTAACGGGGCAAAGGTGCCGAGAAAATACATGGTCATGCAATATCTATTCATATACCTCGTCTGTGCTGTTAGTCAATGATAAGATACAATATCTACTCTGTGCCTTCGTCCTTAGTACATTACACACACATACACAACCTAATATTTTAAGTCCTCCGCCTGTGCGACTAAACAAATATTCTCAAGCCTAGCCTTCACTCTAAACATCCCAAATGGCACTCCACAGACAATTGTTTCGTTTTTGGGTACTGGTTCCGGGTTCTTTCCCAGAACTCCCCATTCCACATAAATAAAAAATAATGAAATTAAAATCAATATGTGTAATTATACTTATTCTATTAAGCATAAGAGAATGAAGTGTTAAAATTAATATAACTTCTATTACTCTTCTTTTATTTGTACAAATATTAACTCCATGACTTCTGCATCTAATTTTTTATATTTTTTATCTGTTAATCTTATTCTTAAAGTAGACACGTATAGATCTGATGTTAAGAGTAGTCTGTAAAGCATATTCTAGATTTGTAACAAAAATTTTTTACCTGGTTTCTTGCGGACAATTGTGGACACAAGTTGGTATGTAATACTATTCATAGTTGGAAACGAAGTATTTTTTGTACTTACTGTAAAGAAAGTCGACAGTATTATGGAACTCATGTTGAAGATCAATCATAAAACAAGTAAATAGGACCCCTTGACTTTCTATAACCGGCCAGCTCCTAGAAAGACAAGGAACACTACCTGTGGACTATAAAGGACAGTCGGAAGTGCAGGCGAATTCAATCAACAGATTCATATTGGTATACATATTGGCAACAGCATATGAGTCACCCTGCAACCGTTGAGCAGAGAAGTCACAAGCGACATTCGGACAGCATACGGGCGTACACATATTCTTTTGGTATCTGAGTGGATTAGCCTAAATAATAAAAGTGAAAGTGAGTGCACTGCAACCTCCGACATCAACTTCCGCCCTGGAGGGAACCAGGAAGGAAATATCACCGAATACTTCATGGCCCGTGCCAAAACGCAGACCATCTGTATCGATTAAAACGTCAATCACAGTCAAGAGGAGAACATCCTCACTATCAGACTCAACACCACCTGTCATTATACAAGAAGGTATGGACATCACACCCACCATTGCCACGCAAAATAGATACGGTATTCTCGCAGACTGCCTAGTCAATAACGAAAAAAAATCCAGCAAGACACTCAAAACCCCCTAGAACCCGAAGCACACACAAACTCCACCCCCCCTGACCCCTCCAAAATTAAACCTCCTCCGATTTATGTTCATGGTAACATAAATCACCAAAAGTTCCTTGAAGCCCTCCAAGTCAAATTCCAAAACAACTTTCACATAAAATACACAGCTGATAAACTTAAAATCTCCTTCCAAAAACTCGCAGACTATAAAGAATTTAAAGAAATATGCCGCAATGATAACATACAATTTCACACGTATGCGATCCCTTCCGAAAAAGTTCTGACAGTCGTACTAAAGGGACTGATCAAGCTCCCAGACAAGATCATAATCAACAATCTCAAAACACAAGGACTCACACCAATAAATTGCTCTGAAATACCAACACACACACTATACAAATTTATGTACAGTATACAAATTTACCTTTGCCCCAGGAACCACAATCGCCAAAATTAATCACGTAAGATTTATTGAAAACATAAAAATTTACTGGGAAAAATACGAATCCAGAAAACCGACCATCCAGTGCTATAGATGTCAAGCACATGGACACTCATCAGTCAACTGCAATAAGATACCCAAATGCGTTAAGTGTACAGGCTCCCACTACTCAAGAAACTGCACCAAAACCGCTGAGACCCCACCGACATGTACTAACTGCGGCGGAAACCACCCGGCAAATTACTCAAAATGCCCTGCACTCCTGGCATTCCTAGCAAAAAGGGCAAAACACCAAAACCAGCCGCAGCACCCACTGACAGAATAGTACACTGCACCGCCACAAGCTCTCCGGACTTCCAGCAACAAAGACAAAAATGATAAATCCTCCCACAATCAAAACTGGACAACCAAAAACTTTTACTCAGACCTCCACCTACGCAAACATTACTGCAGGAAAACCAAACCTTCCCAGTGCCACCGCACCCTCAGAAGAACAATTACTAAAAACCATTGCCGAAGCAGCAAATCTTGACCTATTCCTGCGCATCATTGAACTTATCCAAAAGCATTACACTAAATGCACAAATAACCTGGATCGAGTAAAGGCAACTACTGATAGTAAAGACACTTTACTGATAGTAAAGGAACTCGAAACTGGACCGTAAAACCCAGCTAAAAATACTTTTATGGAACGCCACTAGCGTTGAAAACAAACACCTTGAATTCCATAAATTTCTTATTGAACACCAAATAGACATAGCCCTGGTGACAGAAACCTGGCTTGCAGCAGAAAATTCCCTCCACCTCCCAGGATACAACATAATCCGGAAAGACAGGGAAAATTTGAACAGTGCTACGCCCAGAGGAGGCGTATTAATCGCAATCCGAACCAACATACCATTTGAGCACACCATCCAGCCAATCATCACAACCATAGAAGCAGTCCTAGTTCAGACAAAAACCACACCCAAAATAACCATCGGAGCAGTGTACGTACCACCAAATCATAAAATAACCCAACTCGAACTGGACAAACTCACACATCAGAACAGGGCTAGATACTACCTGATTGGAGGAGACTTTAATGCCAAGCACAAATTGTGGAACAACTTCACTAAAAACACAAATGGAATTGCAATCAAAAAGCATGCAGAAACTGAAAACTACCTCATCATACACAGTCCTACATTCACCTACAAGCAACCAAACTGCAGACCCTCCAACATTGACATATTCCTATCAAACATCCCATACCAGCACAAAGTCAAAACACTAAACGAACTCTCCTCAAACAATCTCCCGGTAATACTTGATATAGAAACGGGCATAAACCACGGGCAAAGCAGGAAAACCCACAACACGAACTGGGATAAATACAGGAAAAAATGCAATACCCTCCAAATCAACACCCAAATTAACACACCAGAGGAAGTCGATACACAAATTACAGAGCTCCAAAGCAAAATACACCAAGCTTACAGGGAAGCAACCCAACAACACACCACCCCCGCCCCACAGTATCACACAGACACAAACTTACAAAACCTCATTCGATCCCGCAACAGATACAGGAGAAAATACCAAAAAACAGGAAACCCTATGTATAAACTCCTCCGAAATACGCTAACAGCGCAAATTCAGAAAAAAATTCAGCAAAACAGGAATACGGAATGGCAAGCTAAACTCTCCAGGATCACCAAGGCAAACCACACACTCTGGCAGACATACAAAGCAGTAGGAAACAATACACGCAAAATCCCTGCTCTCCAAAATCCACATACAAACGACACATATTACACGGACGCTGAAAAAGCTGAGGCACTAGCTGATATATTCGTCGGCTACCACAACAAGGCTCACTTGGCAACCTCCCCACTGGACGAAACTATTGCAAGACAGACAAAGACTACAAACCCTATAAAAACACCGAAGATACACGAGCTGACAAACACCAAATCATAACACCTCAAATAATCCGCAATATCATCAAAAAACTACCCAGGAAAAAGGCTCCGGGTCCGGACAAAATCACCTTCGAGCAGCTAAAAAACCTCCCTTAGAAAGCAATAGTCCAAATTTACTACATCCTTAAAACATGCCTCCAAATATCCTACTTTCCTGATATCTGGAAGATTGCAAAAATCCATCCAATCCCTACACCCGGCAAAAACAACACTGAAATTAACAGCTACCGCCCCATCAGCTTACTCAGCACACTGAGTAAAGTTTTCGAAAAAGTAATCCTAACACACCTACTCAAACACCTTGACCAGCACAACATCATCATCCCCCAACAATACGGCTTCCAGGAAGGACACTCATGCATACAGCAACTCCTAAGAGTTACGGAATTCGCCACGATAGAACACAATAAAAACAGATGCACACAGCTTGTTCTGCTTGACATTCAAAAAGCCTTCGACTCCGTCTGGCACCAAGCCCTAATATATAAACTACAACAAATACACACTCCCCTTACAATCATCAGAATAATACAAACGTAGTTACCTGACGAACAGAAAAATGTTTGTCACAATAAATGGAACTAACTCAAGGTCAAAACATACAGCTGAAGTCCCCCAAGAATCTATCCTGGGACCCATCTTTTACAACATCTACACAAATGACATTCCCACCTCAAATAAAACCCATCTGGCCATCTACGCAGACGACACTGCAATTTATGCTTCCTCCTGGAGCCCCAGCCAAGCCTCCACATACATCCAGGAGCACCTCGACCAGATCCTAAAATACCTAAGCAATTGGAAACTCTCAGTCACCTCTGCAAAGACCCAGGCCATCACATTCACAAGAAAAACCCTCCTCCTCTCTACGCAAATCCGGGTATACGACCACCCTATACCCTGCGCCAACGAAGTTAAATACCTAGGGGTCATTTTGGACAAAAGACTGGCATGGGCCCCGGCCATAAAAGCTCGTGCCAGGCTAGCACACCCTGCCCTCAAGAAAATATACCCACTTATAGCGGACAATAGCAAAATCTCGAAAGAAATTAAAATCATTCTATGCAAGACATGCATTCGACCTTTGATCACGTACGGACATCAGGTGTGGGCCGCGGCAGCCAAATCGTACATCCAAATAACACAGAGAGTCCAAAACAAGTTCCTCAGGATAATACTTGACAAACCGAGAGAAACCCCCATATCCACACTACACAAAATGGCCAACATTCAAAAAATCAAGGATTTCATCACGGAATCCACTGCACGGACATACAACCATGCCCACTCTAACAAAATTTATAATTTTAACTTTACGTATAATATATTTTATAAGTTCGTATCTTCTTATAAAATTTGCTGCTGATATAGTCATATGGTTGTCACGCTAAACTTCACGTAAGCGCAAAACTGAAGGGTTCCTCTCTCATTTTAAAGCGACTGTTCTCTTTAGATAATTTGACGGTGATTATTGAATCGTAGAATACTTTCTTCAATACAGTTCACAGCCTCATTTTGAATACATTCTCCAATTTGATTATAATAATATATATAAATGTTCTACACGATATCGCGGTGTAATGCGATCTCGATAATTAACGATAATTAACATGTTATAAAATTTCAACTTGGCAATGGGACAATAAGAAAAGTAATATTTTCCTCACGTTCGGTTAAAAAAGTAAGGAGAATTAACGTTAAAAATAAGAATTAATTTACAATTGTATATTGAATTTATTTTACTGAACGTGTACAAGATTGTAAAATTGAGCGTGATAAACAAGTTGTCTGTACGAAAGACAAGATAGGACTGATCGTTGTTTATTGATTATTGAACACTTGCGAGTCAACAATTTTTGCTGTTCTTAAAACTCGTCGTCAAATTACGTTGATCTATTGATTATATTTTTCGGAAGTTGTAGTGAAGATGGTGAATAACGCAAGTGATGATGAAAAGAACAAAAACAGCAATTACCCAAGGCGGACAGTCAAACTTCGAGCTGAATTATTAAAACAACTTGAAAATAAAAAAGAAAAATTAAAACTATTGCAATTCACAACAATTCTTTAACATTTGGGAATGTACATCAAGTAATTGCTAAAACACTAAAGCTGTTGAGTAAGAAATATTATTGGCCTGAAATGCAACGTAAAAAATTACATTACTTCGTACGAATTCCAAAAGAAAAAAATTCATTGGAAAAAAGCTTCCTTACAATTCACTGACACACAACTTCATAGTTTAATGAGAAAATATTTTTCGACATTGTGGAATTTTTGGAAGCTACAAAGGTGGTTTTTGCTATTATATTTTAACCTTACAAAACAACTTGAAATTTGTGCAGACATTTGCTCTACGAAAAGTGGCAGCCGAAGAAATTTATAAATTTTAGTAGAAAAATACATATCCTACTTCGGTAAACATATCCTATTTCTAAAAACTTAAAACAACAGATACGGCAGAATTAACAGAATAATTATTTTTCGTGTTTAAAATACATGTTATAGCCTTAAGTCGTTTCTGACCATATTTATATAAATGGAGGCCTCGAGAGGTACATACAATTTTAAAGGAATACTTTTGTTCAAATAGATCAATCGAATTATTATATGAATACATAATTCATAAATTGTTACAACGGGACGGAATATACCGGTTCTAGTTCATCAATAAATTTAACGAATTAATTTTTGTTCGAAATCAAATCACACTGGACAAGATAACGAAAGAAACTTATGCCAATTACTTGTTGCGACTGCGTTTAAAGATCAAAAATGTCCTGAAAAATTATTACACAATAAAATATAAAGTTATCAACATCACTATGAAATAAACTACACTTAATATAGTTACACACCAACGAGAGCAGAAAAGTCAACAATTCCCCATATCTTAAATTCAAAAAAAACATATGAAATTATAGAAACCATTGGAAAGACAAATCTTAGAACCAAACGAAATTCTAAAAATCGAAATAATTCGTATTAATTTGATGAAATCTACGTTTATTAAAGAGTAATCATTATGGCGTGTCATGGCTCAATGAAGAGTCTGAGCATTTCAAGTAATTGTCTAAACTTTGCCAGTTATAATATTTTACAAAGAATGGAAAATCGTCATACGTTACGATAACAATGAAATTCTGCGAATGGAGAATGAAAACTCTTACAAAAAACTTCCTTGATCTGAGGGCCAAATTGAACACTATTATGAAGATTGTCCAGAACACGTATATGAATGTACCCGTCTGTGACGCAAGTATGTAACTTGTTTTCGCCAATAGCAAAAACATTGCACAAACCATTTTTTTAGCATAGAAATACATAAAAGAAGTCATCAAACTAAAGAACGAAATTGGAAAGACTGGCTTAACATTATAAGCAATGTAAATACAACTTTATTCGGTATTATGTTCAGTACGTCAGATGCCGATACACAATATTATAATCAACAAATAAAGTGATTAGACGCAAAATAGATTAGCAAAAATTGTCGCAAACGAGACAAATAGTTTTAAATCCGTTATTGTAGATACTCAGAGTTTTATAAATTAAGATAAATTAAAACTTAGAACTAATCAATTAATTAATAGAGTAAATGAAATTAATAAGAGCATCCATAGTGAGAAAATTCTCGACTTTAATGAATTAGTAAATGAATTTTCAGACGCATTGACTTTATTACAATAAATAATTCTGTATGTTGAACAAAGTCAAGTCCATTCTAGTCTCATAGATCTGATATTAAACAATATTAGACGTATATTAATGTAAAGAAAGTTGGATGGTGCTGCTCTCTAAAACGGAATATCAGTTTGAGATTAGATTAGACGGAGATCTATTTAACAAATAAATTCCATCAATATAATAGTTCTTAAACGAGAAAAACTTTGTTTCGAATATACATGTTGGAGGAAACCAAACATATGGCGCATCTTACTATCAACCGTTGATCAACCTAATATAAAACTTAAGTATGTACAATTTAGTTCTAATTTGTTACTTTGTTTGTTATTTTAAATTATACTATGCACTTGTTTGTGCTCACTATACAAGAGCAATATAAATTCTTATAAAAAGTAGATATTTGTAAAAAAAGGATACCACGATATTTTATAATCTTCGAGGAGCCATGCATTCCGGTAGGATCGAAAAATTTATACAAGAACGCCTCAAAACACAGATTGACTAAAGTAAACCATTTATTGTTAGTAGTTAATAGAATGCATAGATAAGCATTGCGCGTTACTTGCATATGATATGCAAGTATCCTACAAATCGAGAATTCATTAAACACTAACATATAATTTCAATAACCACTAATAACAAAAGAAAAGTTACCTTCTACTATAACAATGCATTCAAAAATAATAATTGAATATTGTCACATATAAAATTCTATAACATAAGCAAACACAAAGTCATTTGTGTTTGTCAGAGTTTTAGCAAGATTCAAGGTGCTTTTTCTCAAAGTACTGTTGTAAAAAAAATTTGTTATTTAGAGAAATCATTGTATAAATTACAAATATTATTGAAAAAATGGAGTATAGACGAACATAAAATTATTTACAAGAGTCTGTCACTTGTAAAAGACTTACAAATTCAATATATAGATAAAACTCTATGTCTATATAATATTTGTTGAAGTTTACAATTCTTCAAAACTAAATAAATTTTCTTGTATGATTTCTGTTTCAATTTCCACACAGTGCAGTTTCTATTGTGTGATAATATCTTACTTATGTATTTAAATACGTACATGTTAACCTTGGCAACTTCCAATGGATCTACTTATGAAATCTCATTAGAAAGAATTAAAAAGTAATTATAAATCTTTTTATATATTATTATTATTAATAAATATATTTGTATATATTTCTATATATGTATTAATAACATTTTTTAATAATTGGTTTTTTATGTTGTTAATTTCTTTGCTGTTGATTGCATTGTTTTTCTACATTATATACTACATGTTTATGTAAATTATAAATAAAATTATTTACTATGTTATTATATATACAAGCTTGTTACTAACTAATAACAATAGAAATCTTTTTAGTAACAATACAATAGAAAACAAGACAAAAAATAAGAAAATACTCATCTATGATTAACAGAAAATATTGAGCTAAAATGTTTTAAAAATATGAAAATCGCAAAATAATATTATCTCTTAATTAAAAATTAATTTTAATAAATTTATACTAAGAATTAAATAAATTTATTAATAATGAGAATAATTATTAATAACAATTTTACCTATGTTATCCATTTGTATTAACTATTTAAATATTTTCTTACACCTTAGTAGTTATAAATATAATTTATTATCAAATCAAATTCGAGATTACTTATTTATTATGCCTAAAAAAAAACAAAAAACAGATTTTATTTCTTTAAAATAAATTCATTTATGCATATTAACATTTTATGCTACATAATATATCTTTTAACAAAGGATTGTAATATGTATGCTATAATCAAAATCTGTAGAAATATATATTATGCTCCAAAAAACTATATACTCAGAGTATTTATAAGCACAATTAATAAGCCAAAATATTATTAAAAATACAATACAGTTACATCTGTTGCAACAAATAAAATATATGTTAATAGAATTGGCATTCCAAATGCAAAGAGGTAAGTCTATTTTTCTTATTAATTATTATAAAAGATTAATATTAATAAAAAATATTGCTATTTCTAATGTACTTGTAATTAAAAAATACTTAAAATTTTTTGCTTCTTTTGTAATTTTTTTTAGATATAACTGGAAGACAATTTTTCTGAAGATAGTATATTAGATAATAACCATTTATCCAATATAAAGAAGAAAATTAAATTTATACAATATTAAATATGAAAAGGAAGAAAATTTTTAATAGTATCACATTGTTAAAAATATTTTGCAAGCGTGACTTTGTTGAACATATATTTTTTAAAAATTTAGAAAATTAATAATAATAATTTATTAGAAGTTATCAATATACCTATGATCTATAATTACAAGTAATGCATAACACTTGTGTAACTAATTTATTTAATATCTAAATAAATAGTACATATAAAATAATACATATACCAGAACTATTAATTTGATTTACTAGCAGCTAATTCTTGAACTCGTTGCAATATCTCTTCAGATTTGAGATTTTGTAGAGGAATACGACGTTCTACTCCAAGTTCTAAAACATAATCACGTATTGTTATTAAATAAGAACATATTACTTTGATAATATTCAATTATTTTGTTAACATTGTTTTTAAGCATACACATTAATATAAAATATTATAAAATTTACCATATCGTGCATATAAAACGGGTTCTGTATCAGAACATTCCCTAATTAAAACTGGAAAATTTGGGTTACTTCTTTTAAGTGGCACATATTGCTGTTCAATGAAATCTCTAAAATTATAAACAGGTTAAAATATAATAAACTCAATTATAAATGAAACGATTTATTAATTAAAAAACTATAGTAAACAAAAATATAAAAATGACACATTTTATATAAACAACTTTTATTACCTAACACCCTGACTAGACTTTGATGTTTGACATAAAAGAATTCGTAACTCTTTTAACTGAGGACCAAACTTTATTGCAGCCATCTTTAAAGTTGAATCGTTACCAATATACAGAAACAAAAGGGTTAAATATGCGTAAGATCTAATTTTAGTTACTGTAGCATTGAGTCAAGAAATTATTGTCTTATTATTGGTAACATTTTTTACTAGGAATATTGCACTTTAAATTTGCACTTTAAATATTGCAAATTTAATTTAATAATTTACAGATTTTTCTGTTTTGATATTTTAGTATATTGAAAAAAAACTTTAAAAAGGCACAATATCATAAAGGAAAGTATTTTTAACAATTATAAACAAGTATATTTAATTATATTTAAATATATTTAATTAGGAAATATGAAATTTAAGAATATATATAATTCAAACTAAATTCTAATATAACTATATATTCAAATTAGGCGGAAAAGACTAAAAACTAAGCAGTAAAAAAGAAAATTTAATTTAATTTTTATAGATAAAATACTACAAAAATTTCTAGACCTAAATACCTAACCTAAACCTAATCCAAACCTAACTTTCAGTTTGAGTGAAGTTTGGATAGTTTTAGGAACATATATAATCTCGGACTTCATACTTTTTAATTACAATTAAAAATATTTAAAATTATTTACGAGATTTTTTACTGAAACATTTTTAGATGATATCTTTCTATATATTAAAATTTGAATAAAATTACTGAGAAAATAAAATTGGAAAATGACTCTTGTATCGATAATATAGAAAGTGACATAGAAATGATAAGTTTATGCACAGATACAAAATGCCTATTCACATACCTCGTTCACAGATGATATTTGTATATCAATTTTTCATTGCAGATTAGTGGTAGCTGTGTCTAAAGATTTACAGAAAGACTTCTATGAATATTTTCCTAGATTTCTAATGGCGATCATCGACTTACTGCAAATAAAGGATACAGAACAAATAGAATACACATTTATGTTGTTAGCTTATTTATTTAAATTTTTATGGAGATACTTGGTTAAGAATGTAAAAACTGTATTTGATCAGTTATTATCATTATTAGCGAACATGCAGCCAGCTTATGTAAATAGTTTTGTTGCTGAAAGTTTTGTGTTCGTGGTACGTAAGATTAAGGATAAAAATTCTTTCTTAAAGACAGTGTTGTATATATTGAAAAATAATCCAGATGAAATACCAGGATGTGGTAAATTACTATTCGAATTAGTATCTGGTGTACCAGGCCAACTTCATTCATGTGCAGAGCAAGTGCTTTTATTGTACTTCAATGCGTTGAATCATTGAATCAAAGTTTAATGTTTCAAATAGTGGAAGAAATTGTTAACTGTATATTGCAAATTGTATACATCCACAAAAATGTCAGATACTTTGGTCTGTACTTTTGAATGCTGTGGATAAATCTATTGAGAAAATCAAGCAGTTTCAACCAAAAACTGTAAGAAAGAAAAGTCTAATTCTTTTAATGCAGTTGTTGAATATAATATCAGTCACAGAAATGGGAAAATGGTTGCAAATCCCCTTTGATTAAGATGTTGGTACATGTTTTGGACATGTTCAAAGATAAGAATGATGTATTAGAAAAAGTTATAAATGTATCAGTTATTCTTTTGGCAGCTAATGTTTAATACAGGAAACATCCAGCCAAATATTATTTAAAATTATGTCAGTGAAAGATATTGAATTATCGTATAGTGCTGCTGAAAGTTTAATCCATTATTCGTCATTCGAAACTTTAATATTGCCACATATAATACGACAATGATAATGTTCTACAATTATTTATTAAAATAATTAAAGCCAAAGTTCCTTTGTGTCTTAATGGTATTAATTTAAACAAATGGACGAAATACATCTTAGATATACAAGGTTTAATAGTATTGTCTAATAGTATTAACTATTTCCAAAAGCAGTTAGAAGATTTATTTGATGATAATATATCAATAAATGCATTAAAAACGTTAATTATTTTACCGCATCTAAAGCCTATATCAGAAGAATTTAAAGGTATTTTTAAAAAAGGAATATTGTCTCTGTACAAACGGATATTAAATAATACTAACACAGAAATTGAAATGATCAAATTATGTTTGACATTTCTAATAGCTTTAGAATCTGCAATTCACATATTGGAATTAGAATCTCTGCACGAATTTATGGAGAAGAATGATTTAAAAATATTAGATTTAATTACTAACTATCCTGATAATAAATTCATTCTGAATGCAACAGATCTATGTATAACATATTTTAGTACATCGCAATACAAAGAAGTGTATATAAATTGAACTGTACTTGATAAATTAAATAGCAGTATTGCACAAAAATTAAGTTCACTTTTCAGTGAAATACGCTTAATAGTAACTCATTTATATTATTTATTCTCCAACATTACTGAAGTGAAATCGCATACTGCGAATGAGAAGAAGGAAACAAATGCTATGGAACATATGTATCTGGGAGAATGTGAACCTATAATTGTACAGAGTTATCGAAGTAAAACTATTGCATTTACAAGCATTGTCACATGAAAGTGGCGCAATGATAAATTTGGATTCGAAATATCATGAACTTCCATTAAGATATTCACTAGGAAATCTATATATAAATTTCTCTTTGTTATGGGAACCTGTAAGTAAAATTATAGTTATTTTCGCAATCAGAGAATATGAGGCCTATATTCTTAACTGAATTAAAATCTAATCGTAAAGTAACTATAACTATAAACCATTATTTGAATGTAAAGTTATTTCTGAAATAAAAAATGCAATAATGTAACATACAAAAATGTAATGATAAACCAGACTATGAAAATCATAATATCATAATTGAGGAGGCTCAATTTAAAGTATTTGAAAAGATGACAAATCCAAGAACATTATATAGGGAATCAGAGATGCAAAAAATTTATTTGAACTTGCTGTCATCAAAAGTTCCTGACATTCAAAAGGATGCTTTAAATTGTGTTCTAACATATATAGATATAAATATTTACTACCTTAAAAGGATAATTTGCTTGGTATAATTAATGAAAGAAAGCTGAAAAAATGAACTGATACGTTTTAAGGTCGATAAAGAAAGTAATACTATTGCGGAAGAACATCATGTTGAATTTATACCCATATTGATGCGAATAATTTACGCTAAAATGATTGCAGAAACAGGAATGAGAACTGATGGTAGCTGAAGGTACTTTAAAACGTAAAATAATCTTACGTTTTTATCTAGGATTGAAAAGAATGAAATGATTATATTTACTCACATGGCGTTTAAGCCTTTCAAAAAATATATGCTCGAATTGGATAAAATGAACGATCAACAAATTAATTTCAAACAGCTTACACAAAATATTATTAATACTGTAGATTTGAGTAACGTTATTCCACCTAAACGTTTACAGAGCCCGACGAATTTACATTGCAATTTTGATAGAGCAATTTGGCAGCAAGATGGGAAAGAAATTGTTACCTTACTTACTTAGTTTGGTAATCTGCATTCTAGCAGAAATAACTGGAATTTTACAGAAATCGGACAAAATCTATACTGGTTATTTACGATCTATCAAAAACGTAAGATCAAGTAGCATTTTAATATTAGCAAGGTTTTTTTGTCACTATGAAAATTATGAGTGGAATGAATATGAAATGGATAGCTTATTTAATGGAACTGTATTTCCATGGCTCGAGCAGTTACCCATAGACGGTATTCATAGTCCCACTCCATTACTAAAAGCAATTATGGCATGGAACCAGAATTCACGTTATTATTCCTTATTTATAAAATATCGCGAAGATAATAAATTTCTTACTCCACTTTTATGTATAATGAAACTTTTATTGGGCCCAAAAACTGAATCATGCGTTATTAATGCTATTGTAGAGATGATTGAGAAAATGGTAACGCTGCAGGATTCTGGGAATAGCACGGAAGTCGAGTTAATACATTTTTTGTTCCTTTAACACCTATACTTAATAATTTACTTGAATTAAATGATGAAGCATTATCTAATGGTGTTAATTATGGATGTACCATTGTTCTTCCTCATGTCTTTAATATTTTACAGTACATTAAAAGTAAACTTGAAAAGTCAAACAGAGGAATAAGTAAATTAGAACTTCTGATTTTATCACGGATATCAAAATTTGTAAAAGATGCAGATGCATGCGATATGCTTCTTACTTTTACTTTACCAATATTAGCTAAAAAAGCTACAGCCAAAGAAGCGGAAGAAATGATTATTGAATTAATTACTACTGCGATAAATCTTGTAAAACAAATGAACAAATACATATACGTACAATTCCACCTTTGTTAGGTACATTGTCCGCAATTCCTGCTCGTAAACTTTTGTTGGAACTTTATAAAACCATTGTGGAAAAGTCTAGTGATGATTATCATAAGATACTAATGAAAAATTACTAATTAATAAGTTCCTTTAATGCATGGGATTAGTAGATGGCTTGATCAGCCAAATTTTCAAAGAAGATTGGATGCGTTTTCTAATGCAAATTAATAATGCAACAGAAAAGAACGAGATTACATTAGAATTTGGGATAGGCATCATTCATAATTGTTATTACATTTTTAAAAATGTAGTCAATTTAGCATTGAGAGATAATGGTGACAATGCCTTAAGTTTCTGGATTCTAAACTGGCACAGAAACATAAAGGAAATACTGCAGATAGACGTTATCTAATGGATCATACAATTTTGCCACTTATAAGAAAAGGGATAACCAGCAAAGTTGAAGTTGTGAGGCTTCAATCAATATCCTTTTTGGGACATTTAGCTATGGAATGTTCAAACAACCATCCTGTTTTACGAGATTTATCGGTGTTAACTAATAAAGTCGACCCTGAAGTAGATTTTTTCGAGAACATGCAGCATTTGCAACTGGAGCATGAAGTCGAGCATTTCTTAAATTTTGTGATATAACAGAAACACTGAAAAAACCATTCGATCCAAGAACATTAACACAGTTTATCCTCCCTTTCGCTTCTTCGTATTTATGCAATGAAACTTTTATGCATAAGAACAGTCTTATTGATACTGCAATAGAAACAATTGGAACTGTATGTAGATTTTTACCATGGCATCAATGTGAGGTTATTCTGAAACATTACTTGGAAAAACTAAGGCATTCCATTGAATTTCAAAAACAGCTTGTTGAAATCATTGTTAGCATTTTAGATTCCTTTCACTTTGATTTATCAAAATATAAATCTGCAGAGGAATTTTTAGTGTCAAAGGAGATCAAAGAAATCTCTGAAAGGAAAATGATTTCCGGTGACAAAGAAGATGAAAATGTTGAAGAAAGTGACGAAAAAAGCGATGATAAGACCAATGAAATAGAAGTAGAAGAAAAACTAGACGAAGCTTTGAATTCTGAAAATATGGAAGAAACTGTAGAAAAAGTACAAAATGAGACCGTGGAAGAAACTGTAGAAAAAGTACAAAATGAGATTCAGGAAGAAGTACTTGTAATGAAAAAACAGATCATTCTTTCACAGAACGGAGCATGACGAGTTGTGTTTAGTATGTCCAAAGAATTGTTATCACAATTCCATCGTTCTATTATAGAAACAAGTCGCGAAAGTAGTCACAAGATTAATAAAAAAAGAGTTGCAATGGATAATGAGGAAGAGGAGTTAATGCGAGTTCCCATCACTCTTGCTTTTGTTAAATTATTACAAAAATTACCTGAACATATTTTAGATATTAATTTACCAGAGTAAGTATATAACATATGTACTTTCATGTGAAATTAGAATAAATCATTCAAGTACTGTAATTAATTGTTTCAGAATCTTTATGAAGTTATGTACATTCTTAAAATCTCGCTTGGAATCTGTACGACGCGTCACTCGAGAAATATTACAAAAAATTATGATAACTTTGGGTCTGAAGTATCTTCATCATCTTCTAAAAGAAATGAATACTTTATTAACAAAAGGTTTTCAAGTTCATATTTTTGCATTTACCGTACAGTCAGTGTTAGTTGCTCTGAAACCACATTTTCAGAAATTTGATATCAATGGAAATCTTCAAAGTATTTTGTCTGTGAATAATATCATAAATATATATTAAAATCTAATATATTTTAATAATAAGTATATTTTAATAATATATTTATATTTTAATAATAGTAAATTAATATATTTTTAATGTTAATACCCTCCTATTTTAACTAGGTATGTAAAGTAGATCTATTTGGGTTAACAGTAAAAGAGAAAGGAAGTAATAGAAATAGTAAAACATGTATTAGAAGCGAAATCTACAAAAGTTTCGACATATTTCATATATTAGCACAATATACTGAATCATGTTTAGCAGACTTAATTTTGTCATTGAAAGAAGTGCTTATGAAATGTCATTCGCATAAAACTATAGAAAAAGTTGTGGAATGTTTTAAGAATATAATATTAGGTTTAGCTGATAATACATTTATACCATTGGAGCAAATGTTAATATTCTTTTATGGTGTAGTTTCTCAAAGTATTCCCGAACTTAAGCCCGAGAAGAATGCTAAAGATTTAACATTAACATTAACAGAAAAGGAAGCAGAAATACTCACTAGACAGAAACCAGATTGCTTTATCATATCTCCAGAACCAAAAAATAAAATAGGCGTAAACCTACTTCAAAAACATCAAAAAAACACCAATGTTCACGTATTATAGAATTTGATTTGAAACTTTTCCATATTCTATTAAAAAGAGACAAAATATCTAATGCAAACTTTAATGCCTTGATAGATCCGTTTATACCATTTATAAGTGAATGCATAAAACCTCAACACGTTAAGGTAAATTTATTTTTGTCTTATCGCAAATAACATTTGTAATTAATTATTAATATTAATATGTATTATATTTTTCTAGCTAAGTACCTTGGCTTTACAGTGCTTAAATTAGTTGCTCAAAATGGAAAAAGTTTCAATTTCTGATATTTGTTCATCTGTTTTTAACACCTTGCATAAATATGCTGCGGCCGGACTAAGTAAAGTGATAATTTCGATTTGGTGGTGGCTGGTTTTAAGTGTATGTCCGTAATTGTTCGCGATGTGAAACACTATGTAATTAATATTGATCAATTGAAGGTCTTAATCATGTATGCTGAACAAGATATGCACAGTACTGAGAAATAGGCAACAGCGTTTGGTTTGTTCAAAGCGATAATCACTCGAAAAATGATTTTTCCGAAATGTATGATGTTGTGGAGAAAGTTGCTGCTTTAAGCATTGCCTCAGAACTAGAACATGTTAGAGTACAATCCCGTTCCGTTTTTTATACTTATTTGATCGAATATCCACTTGGAAAACGTCTGCAGAAACACATAGCATTTTACTTAACAGAAAGTCTTAGTACTTTAGAGATGATTTATAGTATTGTTACGGGATTCCCACTAGTAAGTACATTTAATTTTTTTAGTTTTCCTTTTCTTTTTTTCTGCTGATTAATGCAGTTACATAACTTGTTTATTAATTATAATTTTAGAAAACGTTAATCTTGAAGTCAGGTATTATCTTTATAATGGTAGGTGCAAGATTAGTAAATGACGATGATTCAACATGTCGTAACTTGTGCGCTAAATGTATTAAAGAAATGATTATACGTATAGCTTACAATGAAAGAAGTAAACTTTTTGATATAGTTGTAATGTGGTTGAAAGATCCTAACATAACTGTTCGAAAATGACTTTCAAAAGTGTATACATAGTGGAATAAAATTATTTTGTTTTTATGTCATTTTAGGTAATGCATCGAACATTGGTAATGCATTGAACAATTAAACGGTATACTTGTAATAACAAGAAAAGACACTTTCGAGCCTCGTTTAAAAGAAACATTACCCCTTCTTTTAAAACAATTTCATGCATACGTCAATGATAACGATGTGCCTGGTCGTGAAACTACGCACTGAAACTACGCACAGATAAATAAATTCAACTAAAAACGGAGTGTAATATCCGAAGAAAATGAAAGACCATCATACATTTCAAGTGCTACAATTGTTACTGAAAATATTGGCAAATTGTACGGCATTTCTTAAAAGTGATGAATACAAAGACGCTGTTCATTCATTTGCTGGTAGGTTTAATGTGTCACGCTATCTAATGATTATTCAATATTGATCAAGTTCTATGGATTTCAGAGTATCTTTATAAGCACATCTTCATATATGGGAGCGTTTAGCAGCGTCTCAGCAGATCGGATTTATCTTAGCTGTTCTCGATATCGACAAAATTGTAGACCTTTCAGAAAATCCTGGAAAGTGTCAAGCAGAAACAAGTTACATGTATTCTGATTCTACTGCCTTTGTAAAAAGTTTGACTTTAGATTTAATTGCACAACTGCAGCCTGATATGATGTTAGAGGAATTAGCTGATCAGACTGTTAAAAATTTAATTTTCATCGCAAGAATTTTGCTGTCTTTAAATGGGTTGTTGGTATACTGGCTACGACACCTATGGAATATTCAAATGTAGTACCTTTTAATATCGTTCGTAAGGAATCCAGAATTAGCCGCCAGACGTAAAATTACAAGGCAGCAGAGAAAAAAAGAAGCTAAAAGAAGAAAATTAGACACATCGAGAGGAAAGAAAAGACCAATCCAAACGCGTGAGGAACGAAGACGATTTCGATATTGTGTGAATTATTTAAAAATAAAATAAAATTTTGTTAAGAAAATGTTAAGTATTTTTAATAATTGCAAATATGACATACATAATCAATATGCAATATTTTATGACAATAATTTTATGTAATAAATATGTACATATGTATGTTTTATTACTCAGTGATAAATGAATTTATTGTAAGATAAAAGGCAATATTTATCTTACATTATTTATGTATAATTCATATTAATATTATTATTTCTATGTAATATTTTTCAATGCTGAACTTTTTTACTTATATTACAAATATATTATATTACTGTACATGTTTGTGTATAAAATAATATGAATTTGAAATTGATAATTTTAAGTTGTATGTAATTTAAATAATCATTGAATGTTATCGGAGTTCCTGAAAGCTATTTACTTTCTGGTCAAATTTAATTTACTGTAATGAGAATATTATCAATTTTAATAATTTCAACATACTGATTAGACAGTAGTAAGTATTATATGAATGTGTCCTATTTATAAATATATCGCTATATTCGAGCATGAAAGAAGTAAAAAGGTAATTTCAAATATAATTAGTAGCAATAAAGAAGCTGATACGGGACATGCAATACGTTATATAAATGCCAGAAATAGAGTTAAATTTATTTAATCGAGTTTTCTTTATTTTTAGTGCATATAAGCAAGAAACTAATTGTTGCTTATCAGTATTCATGCCAATTTGGGAGACTTCACTTTAGCGGTTCCATATAAAAGCCGGAACTGAAACGTGAAATTTGACATATTAGTCGAGGAAGGAGAATTTCAACCAACCGGTCAATCGTCCACGGTAGAACCAACTTTATTTCGAACGTTTTCATTGATTACACGTAAATTCACGTCGACGAGACGAAGATAAAATGTTCACTACTGTGTTATTAGCAATAGTGACACTCATACTAATTATTTATTTAACAGTCAAACGAAATACAGGAAATGCTCCACCAGGTAACTAGAGTTATTTTTCATTAGATACATCAAGTCACGTTGCTCGATCACATTCAATAGAATCAGAGTGATCATTGTCAAACAAATCAGTATTTTTTTTTTTTTTTTTGTTTCTTTTAGGAGTAATATTATCGCGCCATTTACCGCAGATATTGAGTAAAAATTTTTCCTTCCCAATTTTATATCGAGCGTAATAATGAACACTTACTGTAACGCACTGTGGAGACTATAAATGTTATCGTTATTATTCATATACAAGTTTTTCCAATTATGTATGGAAATATTAAATTATTAATTTAAGAATTAAGCCAAATTAAGATGAATGAATTAAAAGAATAGACCATTAACAATGAATAAAATCGTGCGGACGTTTCTATTCTAGTTGGCTTAACTATGAACCAGGTCACTGAACTGCTTTAAATTAGAGCCTTTATTCTTCCTTCAATGAGGCTATCTATTTCGTATTAATTACTCTTAGACATTCTCACCACAGGAAAATTCACTACAGTAATATACTCACACGTATATGTGCATATGTCTATATCGCCTATATGTACATAAGAAATATGTGTACATATATGTAATTTAGTAACTAAATAAGTAAATAAATAATTAAATATTGATCAAATAATAAATATATAAATAATAAATAACAAATACATTAACGATCGAATAATGTGGATTTTGAACTGTTTCTTTCGACATTGATTACATAATATTCAGAAATGTCAATCGATATTTCTAACACTATAATATTTTTTAATCTTATAACATGCTACTAGTAATATATTATATAAATAAATAATCGCCGTCACTATTATTGTCTCTAATTATTATGTATAATTATTCCATTCATTACAGATGGTTCAAATATTTCAAATAAATTCGTCGAATGTTTACATCTCTATTCTGAAAACTAATTTCTTTTCGTGAGAACAATAGAGAACAGAACATCGATCACGATATGCAAAACTATAGAATGAATTTCTGTTTCATTTTCCTCAAATTTTTATTACTTTCTAGGACCATTTCCATGGCCGTTTTTCGGTAATCTGTTTCTACTGAAACGTTTGACTCGTGAACTTGGGGGACAGGCCCAAGTGTTCCTAGAGCTTTCGAAGCGGTATGCGAGCGATGTTATACAATTGACCATTGGTAATGACAAAGTATTGGTCGTTTCTGGATTCAAGCTGTGTGAGACGATACTAAAGAGCCATGAATTTGAAGGACGTCCCTGGAATGAATTTATTAAAATTCGAAACATGGGCAAAAAGCAAGGTATCGGAACTCAATTTCTGAAGTACATTTTAAATATTAATTCTATGATTATAATTTTCTCTTGTAAAATACGAATATTTTAAGTACGAATATAAATATTTATCCGTCATTATATTTTCTTCGGTAATGATATTTTTACAATTTATATTATAAATAGCGATTCTGTCAGTGAAAACATCGGTTACTAACTCTATTTCGTTATTAATTAATCTGTTTAATATATTTATATTTTAATATATTTCGTATTTCAAACGTTCGAATTTAGTTATAATATTTACAAAATTGTCACGAATAGTAATACTATTATCTTATTCATCCTTGCTGAAGGTATAGTATGACCATGTTTGAATCTATTATTTCATTATAACGAAAATTAAAAAATTAATATTCGTTGAAAACCGATTGAATGCCATATCAGAATAAATAAAAACAGAAGAAGAAACACAGAGATCATGTGAATTAATTAATTTAAAAAAATTAATTTTTCACAAATTTTTAAAAGTTTAAAAGTTCCTAGTCGTATTGTCATATATGAACAATTGCTTGAAATGGATTTGCCTTGATTGATCTTCCTACTAATTTGAATAATCGATGTTTCATTATACTATATTTATATTGTGTTATACTATATAGTAGATGTGCGAACACATACATTTGAATATTAGCGATTGTATCATTTCAATACTATCAATAGGCATTTCAATGAACGACGGAACAGAGTGGAAAATATTACGCAACTGGATGATGCGAGCCATGAAAAATTTCGGTTTCGGTAAACGCGAAATGATTGAACTCACTAGAAATGAATTGATCACACTTCTGGATAGCATGAATAAAAAGGGCCCACTTCGGCTTAAAATATTGATTACACGACCTGTGATGAATGTTCTCTGGTTTTTGACGTCGGGACAGGCATTTAGCACGAACGCAAGGTACGTAAATACACGTGTTCTATTGGAGTTTTTTTATTTTGTGGAGTACCGTTTTCATATTTGGTAACTCCCATGCGTATAAACAAGTGGATTGTTTATACGTTTGCTTGAATTTTTTCTTCTTTTTTTTTTTACTACAGGATAACGTTTTTTTACCATCATGCGTAGAAACACGTTGCATTTCTTGATTTGATGAGATTTCTAACAAAATCTTTTCATTAAATGTACAATGTACGAAATTTTGTTTCGTTTTTATGCAACTGTCATCTTAATAAGCAACTGTCGTCTTACTATGATGTGTAAATAATGAAATTATCTTAAAAATAAAAGTAACGATTCATAAGAGTTTACAGTAGGCCACACGTTTGAAGCACATTATGACTGTTTGCCCCTTCTAACGTAGCGTAAAGTATTTTGTGGACTTGGTCGAACGTCGATCACGAGCCTTTGACATGACGGGCGGGTTTCTCACAGCTTTCCCTTGGATTCGTTACATTGCACCTGAGCTCTCAGGATACAATCTTCTGTGTACGCTGAATAATGAGCTCAAGGATTTCTTGATGGTGTGTACATTATGTAAATCAATTATGATTTTACATTTGTTAAAGACGCTCTTCGACATTCAGTCAGTTACACGTGAATTTCTTTGTTTACCTAGAAAACTATCGCTGAACACAAAACGAATTACAAGCCAGGAAGTGAGGCAGATGTAATTGACATGTTCCTTAATGAAATGGAGAACAACGAAGAATCTAACATCTTTACAGGTTTGATCAAATTATATGTTGTTTTATTCGTGAACGCGATCTCTCTTTAATTCTCTCGAAACTCATGTGCTGTGAAAAAAGAACATTTTTAATATTTCTCATTGAATTAAAAAATAGAAAATTTTATATTATATCCGTTTTGTTTTTAAAGTATTAATGTTAATATTAACAGCTACGACATTACACGTTAAGAGAAAGTATTTTCACTAGAAGTTGCACGCGACGACATAAAATGTGTAAATTCCTTTTTTTTTACGTAATATACTTTCCAGACGGTCAGTTGGTAGCAATATTGGTCGATGTTTTTCTTGCTGGTTTTTCAACTACGAGCACGGCCTTGGACTTCCTGTTTTTATCTATGATAGTGTATCAGGATGTGCAACGTAAAGTCCAAGAGGAAATCGACTCGGTGATACCACGTGACAGACTTCCTGAAATAGAGGATAAAGCGAAGTAATCAAAAATTTTTTCTCAAATATTCCCTCTTATCTATGGAAAAATTTTAATTTAAATTTAGTTGAAATTGTTAAATCATTGAATTCTTCTACAAAATCTTCTATATCGTGTGTCGTGTATAGTTTTTCATCGGAATTCTCTCATGAGAGAGTAAAAGAGATGAAATCAGAGAATCTCTGAGAGAGTTCAATGAAGAGATCAGAGAAATAGTGAAGAAAATCGAAATTTTGTACCTTCACAGGCTCCCATATGTGCAGGCTGTAATAGACGAAGTATACCGGCTATGGCCAGTATTCCCTATAATTGGGCCGCGACGAGTCCTTAATGACACGACTCGCGATAAATACACGATACCAAAGGATACCACTGTTTTGATCAATCTGTACTCCATTAATAAGGATCCTAACCTCTATCCGGAACCAGACAAGTTCATGCCTGAAAGATTTATGAAGAACGGCGCTTATGAATCAGACGCACATTCCTTAGAATTTGGAAAAGGTAAGAGAGATTAGATTTTACGAAATGTATTTGTAAAATTTAATTTTCTGTCGTTGTAATGTCATGAAAATTTCACGGAACATAGGGTCTATTTTATTAAGGTATAATAATATATAATAATGTAAACGAGGTAGTAGGGTACTGTTCATTATCTTTATGAAAGTTAAGAATACTTCTTACGAAGTTGATTAGTATAGTCATCGTGAGCTAGAGACGAAGCAGTGACACTGCCTTTATTACAATGACCATTAAAAAGATGGTTTTATACACTTACATTTTCTATAATTTTAAATGCAGGAAAAAGACGATGTCCAGGCGAGGTACTAGCAAAATCCGCGATATTCATGTTATTTGCGGGCGTAATGCAGAAGTATAGTTTGTTTCCAATTCCCGGTAAAGGACCGTACTCTGTTGAAGTTATCTATGGCCTGACATCATCACCAAAACCTTATGAAGCACTCGCTGTGCCACGATAATACCTATGTATCTTGTTTACGTACTTGTTCTCTGATGAATCAATTAGCCATTTACCATGAATGGCTCATGGTAAAATTCAGGTAGGATGAACGAGATCATCTATGTATATCGTTTAATGTATCTATTTTAAATAAATAATTGCGTGCATGTATTTTTACTTTTTCGATTGTTATTCTAATCATTGATCAAGATGTTGCCGATGCCCGTCGAAATTTCGGTTTGAAGCAAGTTTGCTAGATAGAAGCCAAGTTGGTTTGACTTCAACAAATTTTTCTCTCGAATATTGTTTATTGTTTCTGTCTCGTGAAAGTCGCTTTACGCATCGTTTTACGTGTTCGTCGAAATCAGCTCGTTTCGCAGAAGCTCAAATGTATTTTCGCTCACGTGCCACGTGGTGATTCGATCCTTTTATATTACGCCTCAACGTGTCTGTCAATGTTCCTTCTCGCTGAAAAATAGATTCTGTAAAGCTCAAAAAGATCACGTAGTTTGTTACACAATATTATAATTTTCTATTTATCAAATAATAGCCAAGTGTACGATTTTCTAGTTATTACAAATATATGATCTCAGTATATAACTATATAGCGAATAATATTTTTCTTCCAAATTCTTTTTATCATATATATGTAATAACTAGAAAAGCGTACACTCGGCTGTTACATGATAAATAGAAAAGTTTCAATAAGAATATTTTTTTCTTAAATAAACATGTTTGTCGGCTCTAATGCTTAATTAGTTATTTCAAATTGCCATCATCTAAGGACATAATATTTTAATTATCACGTACAGAGCAACAATTTATTCTTGGAGACACTGGAGAATCTACTTATAATTGTTACTTACATAATATTCTGTTTTTCTGTTCTGCATTTAAAATATAAATAACGTATTACGCTTAAAAGTTTACTATAATATTTACGTTACACTACAGTTTATGACATCAGATCTTGCCTGAAGCTTTAGATAATAAGGTTTTGCTGATATAGTGAAACTATTGTGTCCATTTGGATCCGACTCGCCGTGCTTCGGAGTAGTAATTTCAATGTCGAAGTAATGTATAACGTAGGCGAAGAATAAAAATGAAGATGTCCGGGCCAGCATTTCACCCGAACAACGTCTTTTACCTAAAAGGCAAAACATCATCGTTAATTCCAGAACATTTTACCTGAAAATATGCAAAAGCTTCAAATATTCACATTTACAATATTATTGAATTTTTATTTAAATGATCATCTGATTAGCAAGGGGAACTACGTAAGCTCAAAAGATTTGATTTTATCTGATGATGATAATTATTTCTGGATTATTGAACTGTGTGCACGTATGTGTATATATATAATTCGAAAATGTTTCACGCGAAAGGAAATGAATTAAATTCATCACGATGGAATACATACTAGTTCTATCAGTTTATACAAATCCTAGTTTATGGTAAAAAAAATTTGTGTACAACAACTGACTTAAGCCGAATGATATGCTGGCATTATTTTGGCAGAATCGATTATTTGCATCGAGTAATCGTCGAGGTTGAAATTTTTCTGGATGATCCCTGTAAGCTGGATCGTTTGACACACTATGAAAATCCAAAAGAATTATAGTATCCTGAAATTATAAAAATGTATGAACTAATGTCTTCATTCGATACTTATATTAGCGGTACTTGCTTTAGGTATATTATATCCGTTCAAAGTTACGTTCTTCATAGCCTTGTGAGGGACTTAGAGTGGCGCCAAGATCAAAAATCTCTGAACCTAATGTAACAATCATCTGTTTATGCAATTGAAAAAAAAATTATATTTATTACACTAAAATAATAGAAACTATGTTGTTTTTATAGCACAACTAATCCAAATCACTAATTACTTCCGCTAGAAACGATTCCATCAGAGGTAGTGATGAATAATCTTCTAAAGTAGGAGATCATGATCTTCCTACGACATTATCCAGTTCTTCCTGGAGCATTTTAATCCATTCTGAGTGTAAGGATAAAAACAGAAAAGTAGTAGCTAACGTATCTGTCGTCGTCTTCGAGCCACCAATAAGTTTTCTCCTTTTAAACAATTGAATTACTATTTCATAACAAATGGAATATTATTTTTCAATTCGACAAGTATAAAATCACTCTCAATCACTCTCAAAGTATTGTCGAACGTAAGCTCGAGAAGAATGCCAAAAAATTAACAGGAAAAAAAAGCAGAAATAATCACTGGAAAGAAACCAGATTGCTTTATCATACCTCCAGAACCAAAAAATAAAACAGGGCAGTAAAGCTACTTCAAGAACATCAAAAAACACCAATGTTCACGTTATTATAGAATTTGGTTTGAAACTTTTCCATATTCTATTAAAAAGAGATAAAATATCTAATGCAAACTTCCTCTTCCTCTTCCTCAAACTAATTCCTTGATATATCCGATTGTATTATTTATAAATGAGTGTATAAAATACAATACCAACATATTAATAGTAATTAATTATTACTATTAATATGTTGGTATTATATTTTTCCAGCTAAGTACCTTGACTTTACAGTGCTTAAATTGGTTGCTCAAAATGGATTTAGTTTCAATACAAGAAACAATTTCTCATATTTGTTCATCTATTTTTAATATCTTTGATAAATATGCTTGCAGGCAGCCTAAGTAAAGATGATAATTTCGATTCAGTGATGGCTGGTTTTAAGCGTATGACCGTAATTGTTCGTGATGTGAAACACTAAGTAATTAATACTGATGAATTCAAGATTTACAGTATTGTTACAGTGTTCCCACTAATAAGTACATTTAATTTTTTTAGTTCTCCTTTTCTTTTTTCCTGCTGATCTATGAAGTCACATAACTTGTTTATTAACTGTAATTTTAGAAAACGTTGCTCTTGAAGTCTGGTATTATTTTTATATGATGGGTGCAAGATTAAAGTAAATGACGATGATTCAACATGTGCGCAAAATGTATTAAAGAAATGATTAGACGTATACCTTACAATGAAAGAAGTAAACTTTTTGATATAGTTGTAACGTGGTTGAAAGATTCTAAGGTAACTGTTCGAAAATGATTTTCAAAAGTCTACACATAATGGACTAAAATTATTTTGTTTTTATGCCGTTTTAGATAATGCATCTGACATTGGCTGCACAATTAAACGGTATACTTGTAATAGCATGAAAAGACACTTTTGAGCGTTTAAAAGAAACATTACCCCTTCTTTTGAAACAATTTCATGCATACGTCAATGATAACGATGCAACTGGTCGTTTTGTGAAACTACGCACTGAAAAAGAAATTAAACTAAAAGCGGATCGTAATATCAAGGATCTGGAGAAAATGAAAGACCATCATACATTTCAAGTGCTACAATTGTTACTGAAAATATTGGCAAATTGTACGGCATTTCTTAAAAGTGATGAATATTAAGATGCAGTTCATTCATTTGCTGATAGGTTTAATGTGTTACGCTATCTAATGATTATTCAATATCGATCAAGTTCTGCGGATTTCAGAGTATCTTTATAAGCACATCTTCATATATCGTGGGTGCGTTTATCAGCGTCGGATCGGATTTATCTTAGCTGTTCTCGATATCGACAAAATTGTAGACTTTTTAGAAAATTGTTTACCTTTTAGAAATCCTGAAAAATGTGAAGCAGATACTAGTTACATGTATTCTGATTCTACTGCCTTTTTAAAAAGTTTAACTTTATGTTACACACCTGCATCCTGATACGATGTTAATGGAATTAGCTGATCAGACTATTAGTAATTTAAGTTTCATTGCAAGAATTTTAAAATCTTTAGAACAGATTAATACAACTGCGATAGATTGAGTCAATGAAACTGAAGATAAAGATAAGAAAATGGTACTCTTCTTTGGCTTATTAGGAGACTGAGAAATAGCTCAGGCTCCTACGTTAATAACGGTGGTATCTATTGTTATCTTTTTTATCGTTCTTATAATGTTAAATAATTAATTAGGTTGTTATATAATTAATTAGAAGTTATAACAAATAATTAATTAGATGTTAAATAATTAATTAGGAGTTATATTCCTTTTTTCAGCGGTCTGCTTTATTTAAATGGGTTGTTGGTATACTATCTACGACACCTATGGAGTATTCAAATGTAGTAATTTTCAATATCATATCAACAATTGTGCGTGAAGTATTTGCGGCAAAAGAAAAGAATTCAACAATTCAAGGCGGTTAGGTAAAGAAGCGGCTGTGATGACTAAAAACCGTTTAGGTAACGAGGAGTACACGAGATTATTAAGTCGAATGCAACAAAACTTGGATATTAAAAAAGGGGAATGAAGAAAAATACATACGCGGCAGGAATAGTATTCTTTATTCTTAACTTTCTTATAAGATAAGTAAATAAATTATAAAATACCAAAATTTTTTTGCTTCAGTTCGTAAGGAATCCAGAATTGGCCGCCAGACGTAAAATTACAAGGCAGTAGAGAAAGGAGGAAGCTAAAAAACAAAATTAGACACATCGAGAGGAAAGAAAAGACCAATTCAAACGTGTGAGGAACGATGACGATTTCCATATTGTGTGAATTATTTAAAAATAAAATATAATTTTGTTAAGAAAATGTTAAGTATTTTTAATATGACGTACATAACCAGTATGCAATATTTTATAACAATAGTTTTATGTAATAAGTATGTGCATTTGTATATCTTACTTCTCAATGATAAATGTATAATTATTATAAGATAAATTTAAAATTAAGTATATTTATTATAAGATAAAAGGCAATTTGACTCATATTAATTGGATATAATTTATATTAATATTACTATTTCTAACATTTTTCAATACTGAACTTTTTTACTTATATTACAAATATATTGCCTTACATGTTTATGTATAAAATAATATGAATTTGAAATTAATCATTTTAAGTTTTATGTAATTTAAATAATCATTCAATATTATCGGAGTTCCTAAAAGCTATATACTTTCTGATCAAATATAATTTGTTGTAATGAGAATATTATCAATTTTAACAATTTCAACGTAATCATTAGACTGTCGTAAGTATTATATGAATGTGTGCTATTTATAAATATATCGCTATATTCGACCATGAAAGAAATAAAAAGGTGATTTCAAATATAACTAGTAGCAATTAAGAACCTGATACGGGACACGCAACACGCTAGATGAAGGCCAGCAATAGAGATAAATATTTTTAAACATCATTTATTGAAGTATCGCCAATCGGGAGATACTTTGTTTTTAGTGCATATCAGCAATTAACTAATTGTTACTTATCAGTACCCATGCCAATCGGAAAGACTTCGCTTTAGCGGTTCCATATAAAAGCCGGAACTGAAACGTGAGATTTGATATATTAGTTGAGGAAGGAGAATTTCAACCAATCGGTCAATCGTCCACGGTAGAACCAACTTTATTTCGAACGTTTTCATTGATTACACGTAAATTCACGTCGACGAGACGAAGCCAAAATGTTCACTACTATGTTATTAGCAATAGTGACACTCATACTAATTATTTATTTAACAGTCAAACGAAATACAGGAAAAGCTCCACCAGGTAACTAGAGTTATTTTCCATTAGATACATCAAGTCACGTTACTCGATCACATTCAATAGAATTAGAGTGATCATTGTCAAAGGAATCAGTATTTTTTTTTTTTGTTTCTTTTGGGAGTAATATTATCGCGCCTTTACCGCAGATATTGAGTAAAAATTTTTGCTACCCAATTTTATACCGAGCGTAATAATGAATACTTAATGTAACGCGCTGTGGTGACTATAAATGTTATCGGTATTATTCATATACAAGTTTTTCCAATTATTTATGGAAATTTTAAATTATTATTTTAAGAATTAAGCCAAATTAAGATGAATGAATTAAAAGAATAGACCATTAACAATGAATAAAATCGTGCGGACGTAGATTCTATTCTAGTTGGCTTAACTGTGAACCAGGTCACTGAACTGGTTTAAATTAGAGACTTACTCTTCCTTCAATGAGGCTATCTATTTCGTATTAATTATTCTTAGACATTCTCACTGCAGGAAAATTCACTACAGTAATATACTCACAGGTATATGTGCATATGTCTATATCGCATATATGTATATAAGAAAAATGTGTACATATATGTAATTTAGTAACTAAATAAGTAAATAAATAATTAAATAATAATATTGATCAAATAATAGATATATAAATAATAAATAACAAATACTTTAATGATCGAATAATGTGGATTTTGAACTGTTTCTTTCGACATTGATTACATAATATTCAGAAATGCAATCGATATTTCTAACACTATGATATTTTTTAATCTTATAACATGCCACTAGTAATATACGATATAAATAAATAATCGCCGACATTATTATTGTCTCTAATTATTATGTATAATTATTCCATTCATTACAGCTAGTTCAAATATTTCAAATAAATTCGTCGAAAGTTTAAATATCCATTCTGAAAATTAATTTCCTTTTATGAGATATAATAGACAACAGAACATGGATCATTATATAAAAAACCATGGAATGAATTTCTTTTTGATTTTCCTGAAATTTTTATTATTTCCTAGGACCATTTCCATGGCCGTTTTTCGGTAATCTGTTTCTATTGAAACGTTTGACTCGTGAACTTGGGGGACAGCCCCAATCGTTCCTAGAGCTTTCGAAACAGTATGCAAGCGATGTTATACAATTGACCATTGGTAATAACAAAGTATTGGTCGTTTCTGGGTTCAAGCTGTGTGAGACGGTACTAACGAGCCATGAATTTGAAGGACGTCCCTGGAATGAATTTATTAAAATTCGAAACATGGGCAAAAAGCAAGGTATCGGAATTCAATTTCTGAAGTACATTTTAAATATTAATCCTGTGATTACAATTTTCTCTTGTAAAATACGAATATTTTAATTATGAATATAAATACTTATCCGTCATTATATATTTTCGGTAATGATATTTTTATAATTTATATTATAAATAGCGATTCTGTCAGGGAAAATATCGGTTACTAAATCTATTTCGTTATTAATTATTCTGTTTAGTATTTATATTCTAATATATTTCATCCTTCAAACGTTCTAATTCATTTATAATATTTACGAAATTATCATGAATATTAATACTATTATTTTATTCATCCTTGCCGAAGGTATCGTATGACCATGTTTGAAACTATTATCTCATTATAATGAAAATTAAAAAATTAATTTGCGTTGAAAACTGATTGAATGCCATATCAGAATAAATAAAAACAAAAGAAGAAACACAGAAATCATGTGAATTAATTAATTTAAAAAAATTAATTTTTCTCAAATTTTTGAATGTTATTTTCTAGTCGTATTTTCATATATCAGCAATTGCTTGAAATGGATTTGCCTTGATCTTCCTACTAATTTGAATAGCCGATGTTTCATTAAACTATATTTATATTGTGTTATACTATATAGTCGATGTGCTAACACACATTTGGATATTAGCGATTGTATCATTTTAATACTATCAATAGGCATTACAATGAACGATGGAAGAGATTCGAAAATATTACGGAGCTGGATGATGCGAGGCATGAAAAATTTCGGTTTCGGTAAACGCGAAATGATTGAACTGACTAGAAATGAGCTGATCATACTTCTGGATAGCATGAATAAAAAGGGCCCACTTCGGCTTAATATATTGATTGCACGACCTGTGATGAATGTTCTCTGGTTTTTGACGTCGGGACAGGCATTTAGCACGAACGAAAGGTACATAATTATATGTGTTGTATTGGATTTTTTTATCTTGTGGAGTACCGTTTTCATATTTGGAAATTCCCATGCGTATATAGACAACTGATTGTTTACATGTTTGCTTGTATTTTTTATTCTTTTTTTTTTTACTATAGAATGACGTCTTTTTACCATCATGCGTAGAAACACGTTGCATTTCTTGATTTGTTGAGAATTCTGACCAAATCTTTTCATTAAATGCACAATGTACGAAATTTTGTTTCGTTTTTATGCAACTGTCATCTTAATAAGCAACTGTCGTCTTACTATGATGTGTAAATAATGAAATTATCTTAAAAATAAAAGTAACGATTCATAAGAGTTGACAGTAGGCCACACGTTTGAAGCACATTATGACTGTTTGCCCCTTCTAACGTAGCGTAAAGTATTTTGTGGACTTGGTCGAACGTCGATCACAAGTCTTTGACATGACGGGCGGGATTCTCACAGCTTTCCCTTGGATTCGTTACATTGCACCTGAGCTCTCAGGATACAATCTTCTGTGTACGCTGAATAATGAGCTCAAGGATTTCTTGATGGTGTGTACATTATGTAAATCAATTATGATTTTACATTTGTTAAAGACGCTCTTCGACATTCAGTCAGTTACACGTGAATTTCTTTGTTTACCTAGAAAACTATCGCTGAACACAAAACGAATTACAAGCCAGGAAGTGAGGCAGATGTAATTGACATGTTCCTTAATGAAATGGAGAACAACGAAGAATCTAACATCTTTACAGGTTTGATCAAATTATATGTTGTTTTATTCGTGAAAGCGATCTCTCTTTAATTCTCTCGAAACTCATGTGCTGTGAAAAAAGAACATTTTTAATATTTCTCATTGAATTAAAAAATAGAAAATTTTATATTATATCCGTTTTGTTTTTAAAGTATTAATGTTAATATTAACAGCTACGACATTACACGTTAAGAGAAAGTATTTTCACTAGAAGTTGCACGCGACGACATAAAATGTGTAAATTCCTTTTTTTTTACGTAATATACTTTCCAGACGGTCAGTTGGTAGCAATATTGGTCGATGTTTTTCTTGCTGGTTTTTCAACTACGAGCACGGCCTTGGACTTCCTGTTTTTATCTATGATAGTGTATCAGGATGTGCAACGTAAAGTCCAAGAGGAAATCGACTCGGTGACAGACTCCCTGACATAGAAGATAAAGCGAAGTAATCAAAAATTTTTTCTGTAATATTCCCTGTTATCTATGGAAAAATTTTAATTTAAATTTACTTGAAATTGTTAAATCATGGAATTCTTCTACAAAATCTTCTATATCGTGCGTTATGTATAATTTTTCATCGGAATACTCATGAGAGAGTAAAAGTGATGAAATCAGAGAATACTCTCATGAGAGAGTGCAATGAAGAGATTAGAGAAATAGTGAAGAGAATCGAAATTTTGTACCTTTACAGGCTCCCATAGAGGAAGTATCCCGGCTATGGCCAATATTCCCTATAATTGGGCCGAGACGAGTCTTTAATGACACGACTCTCGATAAATATACAATACCAAAGGATACTACTGTTTTGATCAATCTGTACTCCATTAATAAGGATCCTAACCTATATCCGGAACCAGACAAGTTCATGCCTGAAAGACACATGAAGGACGGCGCTTATCAAACAGACCCATGTTCTTTACAATTTGGAAAAGGTATATGAGAGATTAGAGTTTACGAAATGTATTTGTAAAACTTAATTTTCTGTTGTTGTATTCTCATGAAAATTTTTCACGGAACATACAGTCACTTTTATTAACTTATAATAATATGTAATAATGTAAACGAAGTAGTACTGTTCATTATCTTTATAAATGTTAAGAATACTTCTTACGAAGTTTATTGGTATAGTCATCGTGAGCTAGACGAAGCAGTGAGACTGTCTTTATTACAACGATCATTAAAAAGATGGTTTTATACACTGACGTTTTCTATATATAATTTTAATTGCAGGAAAAAGACGATGTCCAGGCGAGGTACTAGCAAGATCCGCGATATTCATGTTATTTGCGGGCGTAATGCAGAAGTATAGTTTGTTTCCAATTCCCGGTAAAGGACTGTACTCTGTTGAAGTTATCTATGGCCTGACATCATCACCAAAACCTTATGAAGCACTCGCTGTGCCACGATAATACCTATGTATCTTGTTTACGTACATTCTCTGATGAATCAATTAGCCATTTACCATGAATGGCTCATGGTAAAATTCATAGGTAGGATGAACGAGATCATCTATGTATATCGTTTAATGTCTCTATTTTAAATAAATAATTGCGTGCATGTATTTTTACTTTTTCGATTGTTATTCTAATCATTGATCAAGATGTTGCCGATGCCCGTCGAAATTTCGGTTTGAAGTAAGTTTGTAAGTTTTAAGTGTATACGTATAATGATACATACTAGTATGTATTCCATCGCGATAAATTTAATTCATTTCTTTTCGCTTGAAAATGTTTCATCTAACATGCACTTCATGCGTTGTTAATTAAGATGTGATGATGTTAAAAGAAGAAACTTTTTAAAATTACCTGAAGTCATCGTGAACAGTTTCGAGAATTTCTATGAATTTTTCGTTTCCGTGATCAAACCTGTGACCAGTAAACATACGCCAGAGAGAATTCAGAATTGCAATGTCAAAAGCTGTATGCATTGATACTGGGTCTTTGGCACTGGCATAACGAAGATAATTTGTGAGATTTTTAGCTTCGACAATCAGCTGTTTTTCCATAATTGCTGCCCAAAATTTCTGAGATGGCGCATTGTGAAACGACGACACTGAGACCATATTGGTCCATCTGTGAATAAAATTCCTATTCAAATTTATCAATGAGAATAATATTAATTTATTAATGAGAAATTTTCAAATCTAGTTGCAATGATTTCATTGCGAATGGAGAAAAGAACGTTATGGCCATATTTCCTATAATTGGTTAATGACACGACTCGTGAGGAAATACACGATACCAAAGGATATCACTGTTTTGATTAGTCCTGTAGTTCATTAATAAGGATTCTGTAACCTCTATCTGAACTCAGACAAGTTCATGCTAACAATTTATGAGAATGGCGCTTATGAATCAGATGTACATCCTTAGAATTGGAAAAAGGCAAAATAGATCAATATTTTACGAAATGTATTTGTAATATCAATTTTCTGTCGTTGTAATGTCATGAAAATTTCATGGGACAGAAGGTCCATCATTAGGTATACAATATATAATAATGTAAATGAGGCAGTAGGGTACTGTTCATTATCTTTATGAAAGTTAAGAATACTTCTTACGAAGTTGATTAGTATAGTCATCGTGAGCTAGAGACGAATATGACACTGCCTTTATTATAATGACCATTAAAAAGATGGTTTTATACACTTACATTTTCTATAATTTTAAATGCAGAAAAAGACGATGTCCAGGCGAGGTACTAAGTAAAATTTGCCGAGAATCACGTTATTTGCGGGCGTAATGCAGAAGTATAGTTTGCTTCAATTCCCGGTAAAGGATTGACTCGTTGAAGTTATCTACGGCCTGACATCATCACCATAAACCTTACGAAGCACTCGCTGTGCCACGACAACACCTATGTATCTGTTAGGATTTGTCCGATGAATCAATTAGCCATTTACCATGAACGGCCTCACTGTAAAATTCAGGTAGGACGCTGAGGTCATCTATGTATATCGTTTAATGTATCTATTTTAAATAAATAATTGCGTGCATGTATTTTTACTTTTTCGATTGTTATTCTAATCATTGATCAAGATGTTGCGATACCATGCGAAATTTCGGTTTGAAGTAAGTTTGTAAGTTTTAAGTGTATACGTATAATAGTGCGTACTAGTATGTATTCCATCGCGATAAATTTAATTCATTTCTTTTCGCTTGAAAATGTTTCATCTAACATGCACTTCATGCGTTGTTAATTAAGATGTGATGATGTTAAAAGAAGAAACTTTTTAAAATTACCTGAAGTCATCGTGAACAGTTTCAAGAATTTCTATGAATTTTTCGTTTCCGTGATCAAACCTGTGACCAGTAAACATACGCCAGAGAGAATTCAGAATTGCAATGTCAAAAGCTGTATGCATTGATACTGGGTCTTTGGCACTGGCATAACGAAGATAATTTGTGAGATTTTTAGCTTCGACAATCAGCTGTTTTTCCATAATTGCTGCCAAAATTTCTGAGATGGCGCATTGTGAAACGACAAGCGCTGAGACCATATTGGTCCATCTGTGAATAAAATTCCTATTCAAATTTATCAATGAGAATAATATTAATTTATTAATGAGAAATTTTCAAATCTAGTTGCAATGATTTCATTGCGAATGGAGAAAAGAACGTTATGTAAATACCTTTCCTTTTCCCGAACGCACGGACTCTGAAGAAGAACCTATCCGGTCTTCCGTTGAATTCTTACTGACGAAGAACTTTCTTTACTAGATCGTGCGTTGAAATTATAACGACTTTCTGGTTTCCTAATTTCAGGCTCAAAATCGGCCCATAGGTTTTCGTCAAATTTTAGAAAGCCAAGTAAGTATTTGTGTTCAGTTTCGATCGATGAAACGTGAGGAAGCAACCGATTTAAAATTTACAATATATTGAAAAAAGTTGTGATCCGTAAAAGATGAATAGAACGCTTTCTAATATAGAATAGAATGATTTCGGTTAGTTACTAGCTTCACATTTCGGTATTGAACGTTTGATAACACTGCAATAGGTCTCAAAAATCATGTTGCTGGAGCACTACTACTAACAGCCGAGTGTACGATTTTCTAGTTCTTACATATATGTGATAAAAAGAATTTGAAAGAAGAATTTTAAACACTATATAGTTATATATTCAGATCATATATTTGAAATAACTAAAAAATCGTAAACTTGTCTATTACTTGATAAATAGAAAAGTATAATATTGTGTAACAAACTACGTGATCTTTTGAACTTTACAGAATCTATTCTTCAGCGACAAGGAACATTGACAGACACGTTGAGGCGTAATATGAAAAGATCGAAACGCCACGTGGCGCGGCTGCTAAGGAACATTTGAACTTCTGCGAATCGAGCTGATTTCTTTGAGCACGTTAAACGATGCGTTAAGCGACTTTCACGAGATTGAAACGTAAACAATATACATTGGTATTATCGTGGCACGGCGAGTGCTTCATAAGGTTTTGGTGTTGTTGAGATGCCATAGATGACTTCAACCGAGTATGGTCCTCTACTAGGAATTGGAAACAAACTATATTTTTGCCATTAATACCGCAAATAACATGAATATCGCGGATCTTGCTAGTACCTCTGGACATCGTCTTTTTCCTGCAATTCAAATTATAGAAAACGTCAGAGCATTAAACCAACTTTTTAATGATCATTGTAATAAAGGCAGTGTTCACTGATTCATCCATCTCACGATGACTATACTGATAAACTTCGTAAGAAGTATTCTTAACTTTCATAAAGATAATGAACAGTACACTACCACTTCGTTTACATTATTACATATTATTATACCTTAATAAAAATAGACCTATGTTCATAAAACTTTCACGACATTACAACAACAGAAAATTAGATTTTACATGTACATTCGTAAAATCTAATCTCTCTTATACCTTTTCAATTCTAAAGTATATGCGTCTGGCTCACACGTTATTCCTCATAAGTCTTTCAGCATGAACTTGTCTGGTTCCGGATAAAGGTTAAATCCATACTGATAAGTACAGGTTCGTCAAAACAGTGGAATTCTTTGGTATCGTATCTTTATCAAAAATCGTGTCATTAACTTCAGCAGCCAATTATAGGGAATACTGGTCATAGCCGGTATACTTCGTCTATTACAGCTTGCACATATGGGAGCCTGTAAAAGTACAAAATTTCGATTTTCTTCACTATTTCTCTGATCTCTTCATTGAACTCTCTCAGAGATTCTTTGATTTCATCACTTTTACTCTCTCATGAGAGAAATTCCATTGAAAAGTTGTTGCATGATACACGATATACAAGGATTCTGTAGAAGAATTCAATGATTTAACGATTTCAACTGAGTTCAAATTAAAATTTTTCATCAATAGAGTGAATGTTTAAAAAAAAGTTTTTTAATTACTTCGCTATACGTTTATATCAGAAGTTGTCACGTGGTATCACCGAGTCGATTTCCTCTTCAATTTTACGTTGTCCTTGATACACTACCATAGATAAAAGCAGCAAGTCCAAGGCCGTGCTCGTAGTTGAAAAACCAGCAAGAAAAACATCAATCAATATTCCTACCAAATAAGCGTCTGGAAAGTATATTACATAAGAAATAAGGAATTTACGCATTTTATGTCATTGGTATGCAACTTTTAGTGAAAGTGCTTCTCTAACGTGTAATGTCGTAGCTGTTCATATTAACATTAATACTTTAAGACAAAACCTTAATTACTTAAGACGAAAAATTATATAGTATAAAATTTCCTATTTTTTTATTGAATGAAAAATATTAAAAATGTTCTTTTCACAGCATTGGATTTCGTAAACAAATAGAGTAGCCGATCACGGATAAAACAACATATAATTTGATCATACCTGTAAAGATGCTCAATTTCATTGTCTCCATTCATTAAGGACATCTGGGTTACATACTGCCTCACTTCCCGGCTTGTAATTCGTTTTGTGTTCAGTAATAGTTTTCTACGTAGACAAAGAAATTCACGTGTAACTGACTGATTGTCGAAGAGCGTCTTTAATAAAATATAAAATCGTCAATTGATTTACATAATGTACACACCATAAGAATTGCTAAGTCTCAATTTTCTTGGCGTACACAAAATATTATATCCTAAAGCTCAGGTGCAATGTAACAAATCCAAGGGAAAGTTATAGAGAATCCCGCCCATCCTGTCAAATGTCTTGATAGACGTTCGATCAAGTACAAAAAATAATTCATGCTACATTAGAAAGAGCAAACGGTCATAATGTGCTTCAAACGTATGGCCTAGTGTAAACTCTTATGAATCATAATTTTCATTTTTAGTAAACTAAGTTCATTACCAGCATTCATAAAACGGCAGTCCTTATAAAGTAAATAAGTTCCTTAAGAAAGAAACAGACTTTCGTACATTGAACATTTGAAGAAAAGATTTTCTCAGAATTATCAACAGATAAGAATGCAACGTGTTTCTGCGCATGATGGTAAACAGTACCCTATAGTTAAAAACAAAGAAGAAAAATTCGACAATCATGTAAACAATCCACTTGTTTATACGCATCGAAAAATGCTAGATATGAAAACGGTACTCCACAAAATAAAAAAATCCAATACAACACGTACTATTGCGTACCTTGTGTTACATTAGTAAATATATCGACATGGGAACACAGAGACATTCCAAACACCAGGCCGTGTAATCATTGCTTTAAATCGAAGTGGGCCCTTTTTATTCATGTATGCAGAAGAATGGTCAGCTCATTTCTAGTCAGTTCAATCATTTCGCGTTTACCAAAACCGAAATCTTTCATTGTTCATCCAGCTACGTAATATTCTATATACTTGTTTCATTCGTCTGATGAATCAATTAGCCATTTACCATGAATGGTCATGATAAAGATAATTCCAGTGCGGATGAACAAGATCATATTATTATGTATATCGTTTAATGTCTCTATTTTAAATAAATAATTGCGTGCATGTATTTTTACTTTTTCGATTGTTATTCTAATCATTGATCAAGATGTTGCAATCCGTCGAAATTTCGGTTTGAAGTAAGTTTGTAAGTTTTAAGTGTATACGTATAATAATACATACACTAATATGTATTTCCGTCGCAATAAATTTAATTCATTTCTTTTTTCGCTTGAAAATGTTTCATCTAACATGCACTTCATAGTTGTTTTCATTAAGATGTGATGATGTTAAAAGAAGAAACTTTTTAAAATTACCTGAAGTCATCGTGAACAGTTTCTAAGAATTTGCTATGAATTTTTCCAGTTTCGTGATGGACATCAGCCAACAGGCAACATTACGGCCAGAGAGAATTCAGAATTGCAAATGTCAAAAGCTGTATGCATAATACTGGGTCTTTGGCACTGGCATAACGAATGATTTTATGAGATTTTTCAGCTTCGACAATCAGCTGTTTTCCATAATTGCTGCCCAAAATTTCTGAGATGGCGCATTGTGAAACGACGACGCTACAGAACCATATTGGTCCATCTGTGAATAAAATTCCTATTAGAGAATTTCAGTGAGAAATGATATTGATTTATTAATGAGAAATTTTCAAATCTAGTTGCAATGATTTCATTTGCGATGAAAAAGAACGTTATGTAAATACCTTTCCTTTTCCCGAACGCACGGACTCAGAAGAAGAACCTGTCAGTCTACATTGAACTATACTCGCAACAAAGAAGAATTTTCTTTATGCGATCGTCATTGAAATTTTAAGCAATTGTAGCTCAACTGCAGCTCAAAATCAGCCGTAGGTTTTCATCAAATTTTAGAAAGCCAAGTAAGTGTTTGTGTTCATTTGATAAATAAAAACATAAAGAGCAACAGATTTGTTAAAATTTACAATATATTGAAAAAAATTATGATCCGTCAAAAGGCTGAACCCAGACACTTTCTGATATGTAGAATAGAATGATTTCGGTTAGTTACTAGCTTCACATTTCGGTATTGAACGTTTGATAACACTGCAATAGGTCTCAAAAATCATGTTGCTGGAGCACTACTACTAACAGCCGAGTGTACGATTTTCTAGTTCTTACATATATGTGATAAAAAAGAGATTTGAAAGAAGAATTTTAAACGCTATATAGTTATATAAAGTATATATTTGAAATGACTAAAAAATCGTAAACTTGCTTGTACTGATAAATAGAAAAGTATAATATTGTGTAACAGACTACGCGTTGATCTTTTGAACTTTACAGAATCTATTCTTCAGCGACAAGGAGCGTTGACAGACACGTTGAGGCGTAATATGAAAAGATCAAGAACGCCACGTGGCGCGGCTGCTAAGGAACATTTGAACTTATGCGAATCGAGCTGATTTCTTTGAGCACGTTAAACGATGCGTTAAGCGAGCCTTCACGAGATTGAAACGTAAACAATATACGTTGGTATTATCGTGGCACGGCGAGTGCTTCGTAAGGTTTTGGTGTTGTTGAGATGCCATAGATGACTTCAACCGAGTATGGTTCCTTACAGAAATGAAGATCGACTCTGCTTTTCATTAGCCCACAAATGACATGAATATCGCAGATCTTGCTAGTACCTCTGGACATCATCTTCCTGTCCAATCTCAAATTATAGAAAACGTCAGAGCATTAAACCAACTTTTTAATGATCAGCTTCTAATAAAGGCAGTGTTCACTGATTCATCCATCTCACGATGACTATACTAAGCTTCATAAAGGTGTTCTAATTTTTAGTAAAGATAATCAAACAGTACACACCACGCTCGTTTACGTCTGTTACATATTATTATACCTTAATAAAATAGACCTATGTTCCGTGAAATTTTCACGACATTACAACAACAGAAAATTAAATTTTACATATACATTTCGGTTAAAATCTAATCTCTCTTATACCTTTTCCAAATTGTAAAGTATATGCGTCTGGCTAGTAAGCGTTGTTCCTCATAAGTCTTTCAGGCATGAACTTGTCTGGTTCCGGATAGAGGTTCGAGATCCATACTGATAGAGTACAGGTTCGTCAAAACAGTGGAATTCTTTGGTATCGTATATTTGTCGAGAGTCGTGTCATTAAGGACTCGTCGCAGCCAATTGTAGGGAATACTCGTCATCAGCGGTATGCTTCGTATGTGTTGTTCCAGCTTTGCACATATAGGAGCCTGTAAAAGTGCAAGTTTTCGATTTTCTTCACTGTTCTCTGATCTCTTCATTGAACTCTCTCAGAGATTCTTCGATTTCATCACTTTTACTCTCTCATGAGGAGATTCCATTTGAAAAGTTGTACATGATACACGATATACAAGATTCTGTAGAAAGAGTTCAATGATTTAACGATTTCAACTAAATTAGAATAAATTTTTCCATCAATAGAGATGAATGTTTAGAAAAAATTTTTGATTTATTTCAGCTTCTGTCCTCTATATCGGAAGTTTTTCACGTCATATGCACCAGTAAAAGCTATCTCTTCGAACTTTACATGCAGCGTCCTGATACACTTCCATAGATAAAAGCAGCAAGTCCAAGGCGTATTCGTAATGGAAAACAGCAGGAAAAACATCAATAGCAATATGCTCGGATAAGCCATCTGGAAAGTATATTACATAAGAAATAAGGAATTTACGCATTTTTATGTCGTCATGTACAACTTTTAGTGAAATTATTTTCCTAACGTGTAATGTCGTAGCTGTTAATATTAACATTAATACTTTAAGAACAAAACCTTAATTACTTAAGAACAAAAAATTATATAGTATAAAATTTCCTATTTTTTTATTGAATAAAAAATATTAAAAATGTTCTTTTTTCGGCACATGGATTTCGTGAGAACTAAATAGAGATCGCGTTCACAGGATGGGACAAGCATATAGTGATAACATTTAAAGATGTTCATGCCCCAGTTGTTCTCCATTCATTAAGGAACATGTCAATTACATCTGCCTCACTTCCCGGCTTGTAATTCGTTTTGTGTTCAGTAATAGTTTTCTACGTAAACAAAGAAATTCACGTGTAACTGACTGATTGTAAAGAGCATCTTTAATAAATGTAAAATCATAATTGATTTACATAATGTACACACCATCAAGAAATCCTTGATCTCATTACTCAGCGTACACAAAATATTGTATCCTAAAAGCTACCAGTGTGGGTGCTAACAAATTTTAAAGAAAAACTACTGAGGATCCCGCCCATCCTGTAGATGTCTTGATGAGTCATTCAATCAGTGCAGAAAGTAATTCATGCTACATTAGAAAGAGCAAACAGTCATAATGTGCTTCAAACGTATGGCCTAGTGTAAACTCTTATGAATCGTAATTTTCATTTTTAAGATGGTTTGATTAGTTAGCATACAGTAAAACGGCAGTTCCTTATAAAGATGATAGTTCCTTAAGAAAGAAACAGACTTTCGTACATTGAACATTTGAAGAAAGATTTTCTCAGAGAATAATAATCAAGAAATGCAACGTGTTTCTCGGCATGATGGTAAAGAAATTATTCTTATACGAAAGAAAAAATTCAAGCAATCATGTAACAATCCACTTGTTTATACGCATGGGAGTCACTCAATATTGAAAACGGTACTCCGCAAAATAAAAAAATAGATAAAGCATCATCTAGTATTTTATTTATATCGTGGTAGAGTGCCCTGTCCCAACATAAGAACCCAAAAACGTTGACGCAGGCCGTGTAATCATTGCTTTAAATCGAAGTGGGCCCTTTTTATTCATGTATGCAGGAAGAATAATAGCTTTCATTCTAGTCGTTCAATCATTTCCGCGTTTACCAGAAAACCAAAATCTTTCATTGTTCGCGTCATCCAGCTACGTAATATTCTCCAATCTCTTCCGTCGTTCATTGAAATGCTTGTTGATAGTACATATATATTAAAATGATACAATCGCTAATATTCAAATGTGTGTTTCGCACATCGACTATATAGTGTAACACAATATAAATATAGTATAATGAAACATCGATTATTCAAAATCATACAGAAGATCTGTCAAGGCAAATCCATTTCAAGCAATTATCCGTATATGATAATACGACTAGAAAATTACATTTAATAATATTGAGAATAATTAATTTTTTTAAATTAATTTCATAAAATGATATCTGTGTTTGTTCTTCTGTTATTCTATTTATTCTGATATGGCATTCAATCCGTTTTCTACGCAAATTAATTTTTTAATTTTCATTATAATGAGATAATAGTTTCAAACATGGTCATCTATACCTTCGGCAAGAATGAATAAAATAATGGTATTACTATTAGCAATAGCTAAATGACTTAGAACGTTTGAAGTATAGATATATTAATATATAAATATTAAACAGAATAATTAATAACGAATGGATTTAGTAACCGAAATTTGCCCTGGCAGAACAGCTTTGTAATATAAATTATAAAAATATCGTTACCGAAAAAATATAATGACGGATAAATATTTATATAGTAAACTGTGAATGCATTACTTTTGCAAGAGAAATTATATTCATTGTATAATTAATATTTAAAATGTACTCGGAAATTGAGTTCCAATACCTTGCTTTTACCATCTTTTCGAATTTTAATAGAGTTCATTCCAGAGACGTCCTTCAAATTCATCCTATTTAGTATCGTTTCACACAGCTTAGATCCAGAAACAACCAATACTTATCCATACCAATGGTCGATTGTACGATATCGCTCGGCGTCGCTTCAAAGGTGTCAGAAACAATTCGGGCGTCCACCAAACTCGCATGCAACATCAAGTAGAAACGGATTGTCAAAAAACAGCCATGTAAATGGTCCTCAAAAAGTAATAAAAGACTTAAGGAAAATGAAAAAAAAATTCATTCATGGTTTTTCATATAATGATAAATATATGTTTATTTTTTATATTCCATTAAAAAGGAATAGAGCTTCCCAAGATGGAGTTAAACCTTTAACAGAGTTTATTTAAAATATCAAATCGCTCTAAATGAAATGGAATAATTATACATAATAATTAGAGATCATAGTAATGAATCGGTTATTTATTTATAAATATATTTCTAGTGGCATGTATAAGAATAAAAAGTATTATAGCGTTAAAAATATCAATTGTCATTTCTGAAGATTTTGTAACCAATGTGAGAAGGAAACAGTTCAAAATCCGTATTATTTGTAAACATCAAGGTGTTTGTTTTTATTATTTATATATTTTATTTATTTCATCAATATTTATAATTAATTATTTGTTTACTTATTTAGTTTATAAATTACATATATGTACAGTAATATTTGTGTATAAATATATCAATATAATCATGTGCACATACACATATGCGGTATTACTCTAGTTGAATTTTCCTGTGCGATGAGAATGTCTAAGAATAATTAATACGAAATAGAGAAGCCACATTGACGGAAGAATAAATACTCTAATTTAAACCAGTTCAGTGACTTGGTTCATTATTAACTGGGATGGAATTTATAGTACGCACGATTTTATTCATTGTTAATGGTCTATTCTTTTGGTCAGCAGTTCATCTTCGGTTTGGCTGAATTCTTAAATGAATAATTTAATATTTCATAAATAATGGGAAAAACTTGTATATAAATAATAACGATAACATTTATAGTCACCACTGCGCGTACATTAAGTGTTCATTATTACGCTCGATATAAAATTCGAAAGGAAAAATTTTTAGTCAATACCTGCGGTAAAGGTAGCACCAATAATGTCTCCTCTAAAAGAACGAGAAAAAAAAAGATCTACTTTGTTGACAATGATCACTAATTCTATTGAATGTGGTATGGTAACCGTAACGGACTTGATGTATCTAATTGAGAAATAACTCTAGTTATCTGGTAGAGACCTTTCTTATATTTCGTTTGACTGTTAAATAAATAATTAGTATGAATGTCACTATTTGCTAATAACACAGTAGTAAACATATTTGTTTCTCTCATCGACGTAAATTTTCAAGAAAAGAATAAAAACGTTCAAACTAAAGTTGGTTCTACCGTGGACGATTGACCGATTCGTTGAATGCTTCTTCTTGGCTTGGTGCGTCAAACTTACGTTCCAGTTCCGTTTTATGGAACCGCTAAAGCGAAGTATACCTGATCGGCATGTATAATGATAAGCAACAATTAGTTTCCTGCTTATATGCAATAAAAATAAAGGAACTACAGTTGACAATACTTCAGTAAATGATAGCTTATCTTGTGCAAATTTATCACTATAACAAATTTATCTCTAATTCTGACATTTGTTTAACATGCTGTGTGTCCCGTATCAGTTTTTATTGCTTCTAATTATATTTGACGTCACGTTTTTCATGGACAGATATACGATGTATTTGTAAATAAGTCATATTAAAATTACCTTTTGGCATACATGTTCGGTTATGTACGTCATATTCGAATTTATTAAAAATACTTAACATTTTCTTAGCAAAATTTTATTCTATTTTTAAATCTTCGCGTAATATTTTTGGTTCTAAAAGTGTGATAATGCAGATCTAGTTTCTGTTTAGTGAATACTTCTACTTTCTCTTCTGTTAATTCTTTAGCATTCTTCTCGGAAATAAGTTCGAGAACGCTCTGAGAGAGATGAAACGTTTTATACTCAACAAACTCTGAAAAATAATATTCCCATTTATTATCAAATAGTAATTTAATTGTTTAAAAGGACAAAACTTATTGGTTCTATCCCTGGATCTCTTCTTAGCTGACTCGAAGACTGGTCTACAGTAAGCTTAACTACTGTGTTTATTTCTTATCTTTACACTCTGAATGGATTGAAATGTTCAGGAAGAAGTGGATAATGTCGTAAGCAGATCGTGATCTCCTACTTGATCTACTAGAAGATTATTAGTCACTGCTCTTTGAAGGAATCGTTTCTAGCGGAAGTAACTAGTGACTTGGATTAGTTATGCTATAAACACTACATTTTGTAGTTTTTATTATTTTAGTATAATTGTAATATAATTTTTTTTTCGCAATTGCATAAATAGATGATTATTACATTAGGTACAGCGATTTTTTATTTTGGGGCCGCTCTGTGTTCCTCTAAATCTATTGAAAACGGATATAAATTTATCGGATATAATATACCTAAAGCAAGTCCCGCAAATATAAGTGTCGAATAAAGACATTAGTTCATAAATGTTTATAATTTTAGGATACTATAATTCTTTTGGATTTTCATAGTGTGTTAAACGATCCAGCTTACTGGAATCATCCAGAAAAATTTCAACCTCAACGATTTCTCAATGCAAATAGTCGATTATGCCAAAGTAATCCAGCATACCATTCGGCTTAGATCAGTTGTTGTGCACAGATCTTTTTTCTATAAACTAGGATTTGTATAAACTGATAGAACTAGTATGTGTTCCATCGTGATGAATTTAATTCATTTCTTTTCGATTTATAAACATTTTCGAATTATATATATACACATACGTGCACACAATTCAATAATAAGAAATAATTCAACAGATAAAGTTAGATCTTTTAGAGCTTACGTAGTTCCCCTTGCTAATCAGATGATCATTTAAATAGAAATTCAATGGTGATATCTAAATGCTGAATACTAAAAATTTTTGCATATTTTAGGGGGGTAAAATGTTCTGGAATTAACAGTGATGTTTGCCTTTTAGGTAAAGAAATTTTTTGCGGGTGAAATGCTGGCCCGGACATCCTTATTTTTATTTTTCGCCTACGTTATACGTTATTTCGACATTGAAATTTCACGGAGCACGGCGAGCTGGATCCAAATGGTCACGATGGTGTCACTATATCACCGAAACCTCATTTATCTAAAGCTACAGGCAAGTCTGATATATAGTCAACAAACTGCAGTGCAACGTAAATATTATAGTAAAGTTTTACGCGTAATGTGTTATTTACATTTTAAATGCAAATATAAAGACGAAAAATTATGTGACAGTTACGAGTAAATTCTCCAATGTCTCCAATGCCACAGAATAAATTACTATCTGAGCGTGATAATTGAAATATTGTGTCTTTAGATGATGGCAATTACAAAATAAATAATTAAGCATTAGAGTCGACATACATGTATATTTAATAAAACAATATTCTTATTGAAAATTTTCTATTTATCAAGCAACAGCCGGGTGTACGAATTTCAAGTTCTATAAATATTTAAGAAAAAATTTGAAAGAAGCATATTATTCTCAACATTTTGTGATATTGTTTAACAAACTATGTGATCTTTTCGAGGCTTTATAGATCTTATTTTTCAGCGACAAGAAACATTTGACGGACAAGATGAGGCGTAATATAAAAGGTTCGAATCGCCACGTGGCACGCGAGCGAAGTACATTGGAATTACCGCGAGAACGAGCTGATTTCGTCAAACGCGAGCAAAACAAATCATAAAGTAACTATCCTCAGCAGGCGGAAACAATCAAATGATATTCGAGAGAAAAATTTATTGAAGTCAAACTCGACTTCTGTCCAGGGATGAATTTACTTTCAAATCAAAATTTCGACGGGCATCAGCAACATATTGATCATTGAGCTAGCATTCCAGTAAGCAACCACAGCATGCACGTATTAATTTATTTTAAATTCATGCGCATAAAATTAATATATACATACATGAGCTCGTTCATCCTCCCTGTGAAGCAATTAGCCATTCATGGTAAATGGCTAATTGATTCATAGGAAATGTACGTAAACAAGATACATGGGCATTATCGTAGCACGGCGAGTGCTTTATAAGGTTTTGGTGATGATGTCAGGCCATAGATAACTTCAACAAGAGGAACGGTCCTTTACCCGGAATGGGAAACAAACTATACTACATTACGCCCACAAAATAGTTAGCTGAATGTACGGATATGGCTAGTACCTCGCCTGGACATCGTCTTTTTCCTGCAATTAAAAATATAAAAATGTCATCTATATAAAACCATCTTTTTAATGATCATTGTAATAAAGGCAGTGTCACTGATTCATCCATCTCACGATGACTATACTAATCAATTTCGTAAGAAGTATTCTAACTTTAGTAAAGTAATGAACAGTACCTTACTACCTCGTTTACATTATTATATATTATACCTTAATAAAATAGACCCTATGTTCCGTGAAATTTTCACGACATTACAACAACCGAAAATTAAATTTTACAAATACATTCGTAAAATCTGACTATCTTGTACCCCAAATTCTAAGGATATAGGTCTGATTCACATTAGGCGTCATTCTTCAAAAATCTTTCAGGCATGAACTTGTCTGGTTCCGGATAGAGGTTAGGATCCTTATTAATGGAGTTAAGATTGATCAAAACAGTGGTATCCTTTGGTATCAGTATTATTTATCGAGAGTCGTGTCATTAAGGACTAGTCGCACCGATTGTAGGAATACTGGCCATAGCCAATATACATCGTCTATTACAGCCTGCACCTATGGGAGACCTGTAAAGGTACAAAGTTTCGATTTTCTTCACTATTCTTGGTATCTTAGCTTTACTCTCTCCACATGAGAGAATTCCCAATGAAAAATTATACATGACACACGATATGAGGGTTTTACATTAGAAGAATTAGATGATTGACAATTTCAACTAAATTTAAATTTAAATTCTTACATAGATAAGAGGGAATATTTAGAGAAAAGTTTTTGATTACTTCGCTTTATCCTCTCTTTCGGGAAGTCTATCACGTGGTATCACGAGTCGATTTCCTCTTGAACCTTACGTTGCACGTCCTGATACACTATCATACATAAAAATAGGAAGTCCAAGGCCGTGCTCGTAGTTGAAAAACCAGCAAGAAATATATCAACCAATATTGCTACCAATTATTGATCGTCTGGAAAGTGTATTACATTAAAAAAAAGAATTTACACATTTTATATCGTAGTGTGCAACCCTAGTGAAAATACTTTCTGTTAACATGTAATGATGTAGCTGTTTCTATTAATTTGGTCCTTTAAGAACAAACTAGATGTAATATAAAATTTTCTATTTTATAATTAGATGAAGTTCTTAAAATCGTTCTTTTTTCACAACATAATTTGGGGGATTTAAATAGCTATCGCGTTCACGAAAAAACATCCAATTTAATCATGCCTGTAAAGATGTTAGATTCTTCAATGTTCTCCATTCAGTTAACAAAACGTATCACAATTTGCATCTGCCTCACTTCCTGGCTTGTAATTCGTTTTGTGTTCAGTGATACTTTTCTACGTAAACAGAAATCTACCATTGTAACTGACTGATTATCAAAGAGCGTCTTTAAGAAATGTAAAATCATAATTGATTTACATAATGTACACACCATCAAGAAATCCTTGAGCTCATTATTCAGCGTACACAAGAGATTGTATCCTGAGAGCTCAGGTGCAACTATTAACAAATCCAAGGAAAGCTATGAGAAATCCCGCCCATCCTGTCAAATGCTCTTGATGAGCGTTCAATCAAGTCCAGAAAATAATCGTGCTACATTAGAAAGAGCAAACAGTCATAATGTACTTCAAACGTATAGCCTAGTATAAACTCTTATGAATCGTAATTTGCATTTTTAAGATAATTTGATTAGTTGCACATTATTTAGACAACAGTTGCTTATTAAAATTATAGTTGCATAAAAACAAAACAAAATTTCGTACATTGTACATTTAATGAAAAGATTTTGTCAGAATTCTCAACAGATCAAGAAATGCAACGTGTTTCTACGCAAGATGGTAAAAAGACGTCATCCTATAGTAAAAAAAAAAGAATAAAAAATACAAGCAAACATGTAAACAATCCAGTGCTATATACGCATGGGAATTTCCAAATCTGAAAACAAACTGCCGCAAGATAAAAAATCCAATAGAACACATGTATTTCTGTATATTACAGTCGTACTAGATGCCTCGACATCAAAAGCCAAAAAACGTCATCACAGTCGTATAATCAATATTTTGAGCCGAAGTGGGCCCTTTTTATTCATGCTCTTGGATTGTGATCAATTCATTTCTAGTCAGTTCAATCATTTCGCGTTTACCGAAACCAAAATTTGTCATGGCTCGCATCGTCAGTTACGTAATATTTTCCACTCTGTTTCATTCATTCATTGAAATGCCTGTTGATAGTATTATAATGATACCATCACAATATTCAAATGTGTGTGTTCGCACATTTAGTATATTGTATAAACAATCTAAATATAGTAATGAATCATCAATTGTCAAATTATTAGGAAGTTCAATAAAGCAAAGGGGTCCGTTTGAAGCAGTTGCTCATATATTGTAATACGACTAAAAAATAACTTTTAAAAATTTATGAAAAATTAATTTTTTTGGTTTAATAATGCATATCTTATGTATTCTTTTCTGTTTTTATTTACTCTGATATGGCATCCAATCATTATTCAATGAAAATTAATTTTTTAATTTTCATTATAATGAGATAATAGTTCCAAACATGGTCATACTATACTTTAACAAGGATGAATATAAATAATTAAGTATCTTATTCATAAATATATAGTTTCGTAAATATTTAAATTAATTAGAACGTTTGAAGTATGAAATATATTAAAATATAAATATTAAACAGAATAATTAATAACAAAATAGATTTAGTAACTCGATTTTTTCCCTGACAGAATCGCTATTTATAATATAAATTATAAATATATAGTTACAACATAATGACGGATAAATATTTATATTCATAAAATATTCGTATTTAGAGAAATTTATAATCATAGACTTAATATTTAAAATGTACTTCGTACTTTAAATTCCAATACCTTGCTTTTTGCCATCTTCGAACTCGTAATGATTCATTAGGGACGTCCTACAAATTCATGGCTCGTTAGTATCGTTTCACACAGCCTAAATCCAGAAACGACCAATACTTTGTCATTCCAATGGTCAATTGTATAACATCGCTCGCATGCCGCTCGAAAGCTCTAGGAACGATTGGGCCTGTCCCCAATTTGAGTCAAACATTTCGATAAGAAACAGATTACCGAAAAACGGCCATGAAATGGTCCTAGAAAATAATAAAAATTTCAGGAAAATGAAAAAGAAAGTAATTCCATGGTTTTTCATATAATGATCGATGTTCTGTTGTCTATTATATCTCATAAAAAGAAATTAATTTTCGAATAAAAAATTAAATTTTTCAACAAATGTATTTGAAATATTTGAACTAGATGTAATGAATAGAATAATTATACATAATAATTAGAGTCAATAATAATGTCGGCGATTATTTATTTATATAATATATTACTCGTAGCATGTTATAAGTTTAAAAAATATCATAGCCTTAGAAGATGTCGATTTAGTTTTTTTTTCTAAATATTATATTAATCAATATCGGAGGAACATTAAAAATCCATATTATTCGATCAGTAATTGTTATTTATTATTTATATACTTATTATTTGATCAATATTATTATTTAATTATTTATTTACTTATTTAGTTACTAAACTACATATATGTACACATATTTCTTATGTACATATATGCGATATATTTATATGCACATATACGTGTGAGTATATTACTGTAGTGAATTTTCCTGTGGTGAGAATGTCTAAGAATAATTCAGTGACTTGGTTCATTATTATGCCAACTAGAATAGAATTTACAAACGCACGATTTTATACATTGTTAATGGTCTATTCTTTTAATTCATTCATCTTAATTTGGCTTAATTCTTAAATTAATAATTTAAAATTTCCATAAATAATTGGAAAAACTTGTATATGAAAAATAAAGATATCATTTATAGTCACCACAGCGCGTAGCATTAAGTGTTCATTATTACGCTCGATATAAAATTGGCAGGAAAAATTTTTAACGCAATATTCGCAGTAAAGGCGCGATAATATTACTCGTAAAAAGAACAAAGAAAAGAAACTGATTGGGTCTGAAAGCAACAAAAAGGAGAAACTGAGTTGGTCGACAATGATCACTCTGATTCTATTGAATGTGATCGAGCAACGTGAATTGATGTATCTAATGAAAAATGACTCTAGTTACCTGGTGGAGCATTTCCTGGCTTGAGCTGTTAAATAAATAATTAGTATGAGTGTCACTATTGCTAATAACACAGTAGTGAACATTTTAGCTTTGTCTCGTCGACGTGAATTTACGTGTAATCAATGAAAACGATCAAACTAAAGTTGGTTCTACCGTGGAAGATTGACCGATTGGTTGAAATTCTCCTTCCTCAACTAATATGTCAATTCTCACGTTTCAGTTCCAGCTTTTATATGGAACCGCTAAAGCGAAGTCTTTCCGATTGGCATTGGTACTGATAAGCAACAATTAGTTTTTTATTGATATGCACTAAAAACAAAGAATCTCCCGATTGGCGATACTTCGGTAAATGAAGGTTAAACAAATTTATCTCTATTTCTGGCCTTTATCTAACGTGTTGCGTGTCCGGTATCAGTTTCTTAATTGCTACTAGTTATACTTGAAATCACCTTTTTACTTCTTTCATGGTCGAATATAGCGATATATTTATAAATAGGACACATTCATATAATACTTCCGACAGTCTAATGAGTACGTTGAAATTGTTAAAATTGATAATGTTCTCATTACAACAAATTATATTTGTCCAAAAAGTATATAGCTTTTAGAAACTCCAATAATATTCAATGATTATTTAAATTACATACAACTTAAAATGATCAATTTCAAATTCATATTATCTAATACACAAACATGTACAGTATTATATTTGTAATATAAGTAAAAAAGTTCAGTATTCAAAAATGTTAGATAGAAATAGTAATATTAATATAATATTATAATAGTAATATATAATAGTAATATTAATATAATATAATATAAATTATATACAAATTATATGAGACAAATTGCCTTTTATCTTACAATAAATATACATTTATCAGTGAGAAATAAGATATACAAATATAGATATTTATTACATAAAATTATTGTCATAAAATATTGCATACTGGTTATGTACATTCATATTTGCAATTAATAAAAATACATAACATTTTCTTAACAAAATTTTATTTTATTTTATTTTTAAATAATTAACACAATATCGAAATCGGCTTCGTTCCTCACGCGTTTGTTTGGTCTTTTCTTTCCTCTCTCGATGTGTCTAATTTTGTTTTTTAGCTCCATTTTTTCTCTGCTGCCTTGTAATTTTACGTCTGGCGGCTAATTCTGGATTCCTTACGAACTGAAGCAAAAAAATTTTCGTATTTTATAATTTATTTACTTATCTTATAAGAAAGTTAAGAATAAAGAATACTATTCCTGCCGCGTATGTGTTTTTCTTCATTCCCCTTTTTTAATATCCAAGTTTTGTTGCGTTCGATTTAATCATCTCGTGTACTCCTCATTACCTAAACGGTTCTTAGTCATCACAGCCGCTTCTTTACCTAACCGCCTTGAATTGTTGAATTCTTTTCTTTTGCCGCAAATACTTTACGCAATTGTTGACATGATATTGAAAATTACTACATTTGAATACTCCATAGGTGTCGTAGATAGTATACCGACAACCCATTTAAATAAAGCAGACCGCTGAAGAAAGGAATATAACTCCTAACTAATTATTTAACATCTAATTAATTATTTGTTATAACTTCTAATTAATTATATAACAACCTAATTAATTATTTGACATTATAAGGACAATAAAAAAAGAAAACAATAGATACCACCGTTATTAACGTAGGAGCCTGAGCTATTTCTCAGTCTCCTAATAGCCAAAGAAGAGTACCATTTTCTTATCTTTATCTTCAGTTTCATTGACTCGATCTATCGCAGTTGTATTAATCTGTTCTAAAGATTTCAAAATTCTTGCAATGAAACTTAAATTATTAATAGTCTGATCAGCTAATTCCATTAACATCGTATCAGGATGCAGTTGTGTAACATAAAGTTAAACTTTTTAAAAAGGCAGTAGAATCAGAATACATGTAACTAGTATCTGCTTCACATTTTTCAGGATTTCTAAAAGGTAAACAATTTTCTAAAAGGTCTACAATTTTGTCGATATCGAGAACAGCTAAGATAAATCCGATCCGACGCTGATAAACGCACCCATATATGAAGATGTGCTTATAAAGATACTCTGAAATCCGCAGAACTTGATCAATATTGAATAATCATTAGATAGAGTAACACACCTATCAGCAAATGAATGAACTGCATCTTAATATTCATCACTTTTAAGAAATGCCGTACAATTTGCCAATATTTTCAGTAACAATTGTAACACTTGAAATGTATGATGGTCTTTTTCTCCAGATCCTTGATATTACGATCCGCTTTTAGTTTAATTTCTTTTTCAGTGCGTAGTTTCACAAAACCACGTGCATCGTTATCTTTGACGTATGCATGAAATTGTTTCAAAAGGAGGGGTAATGTTTCTTTTGAACGAGGCTCCAAAGTGTCTTTTCTTGTTATTACAAGTATACCGTATAATTATCCAGCCAATGTCAGATGCATTACCTAAAACGGCATAAAAACAAAATAATTTTAGTCCATTATGTGTAGACATTTGAAAGTCATATTCGAACAGATACCGTAGTATCATTCAACCACGTTACAACTGTATCCATCAAAAAGTTTACTTCTTTCATTGTAGGCTATACGTCCAATTCTCATTTCTTTAATACATTTTTAGCACAATTTACGACATGTTGAATCATCGTCATTTACTAATCTTGAACACAACATTATAAAGATAACACCAGACTTGAAGTGCAACGTTTTCTAAAATTACCGTCAATAAACAAGTTATGTGATTACATAAATCAGCAGGAAGTCAGAAAAGGAGAACTAAAAAAATTAAATGTACTTATTAGTGGGAACAGTGTAAGAATACTGTAAATCTTGAATTGATCAGTATTAATTACATAGTGTTTCACATCACGAACAATTACGGTCATACACATAAAACCAGCCATCACTGAATCGAAATTATCATCTTTACCTAGGCTGCCTGCAAGCATATTTATCCAAGATATAAAAAATAGATGAAGAAATATGAGAAATTGTTTCTTGTGTCGAAACTAAAACCATTTTGAGCAACCAATTTAAGCACTGTAAAGTCAAGGTACTTAGCTGGAAAAATATAATACCAACATATTAATAGTAATAATTAATTACCATTAATATGTTGGTATTGTATTTTATTGTACTGCTATTGTATTGTACTTTATACACTCATTTATAAATAATACAGTCGGATATATCAAGGACTTAAAGTTTGCATTAGATATTTTGTCTCTTCTTAATAGAATATGGACACGTTTCAAACCAAATTATATAAAAACGTGAACATTGGTGCTTTTGATGTTCTTGAAGTAGCTTTTCTGCCCATTACATTGTGGTTCTGGAGGTATGATAAAGCAATCTCCTTCCTGTCCAGTGATTATTTCTGCTTTTTCTTCTGTTAATATTTTAGCATTCTTCTCGGGCTTAAGTTTGGGAATATTGTAAGAGTGATTAGCGTTTTATACTTGTCGAAATGAAAAATGATGTTTCATTCTTTATCAAATAATAATTTAATTGTTTAGAAGGGGAAAACTTATTGGTGGCTCGAAGACTACGACAGATACGTTAGCTACTACTTTTCTATTTTTATCATTACACTCTGAATGGATTAAACTGCTTCAGGAAGAACTGGATAATGACGTAGGCAGATCATGATCTCCTACTTTAGAAGATTATTCATCACTACCTCTGATGGAATCGTTTCTAGCGGAAGTAATTAGTGATTTCGATTAGATGTGAATATAAAAACAACATAGTTTTTATTATTTTAGTGTGACAAAAATAATTTTTTTTTCAATTGTATAAATAGATGATTGTTAGGTTAGGTTCGAGAGTTTTGATCTTGGCGCCACTCTGAGTCCCTCACAAGGATATGAAGACCGTATCTTTGAACGGATATAATATACCTAAAGCAAGTACCGCTAATATAAGTATCGAATAAAGATATTAGTTCATACATTTTTATAATTTTAGGATACTATAATTCTTTTGGATTTTCATAGTGTGTTAAACGATCCAGCTTACTGGAATCATCCAGAAAAATTTCAACCTCGACGATTTCTGGATGCAAATACTCGAATCTGCCAAAATAATGCCAGCATACCATTCGGCTTAGGTTCGGCTCAGTTGTACACAAATTTTTTTACTATAGACCAGAATTTGTGTAAACTGATAGAATGATAGTATGTATTCCATCGTGATGAATTGAACTCATTTCTTTTCGCGTGAAACATTTTCGAAATATATATATATATATATATATATATATATACATACGTGCACACAGTTCAATAATACGGAAATAATTCATCAGATAAAATCAAATCTCTTGAGCATACGTAGTTCACCTTGCTAATCAGACGATCATTTAAATAGAAATGGCAACACATTTTACAACGCATAATATTGTAAATGTAAATATTTGTAGTTTTTCCATATATTAAGATGCAAAAATTTCAAATGTTTACATTTACAATATTATGAATTGTAAAATGTTCTGGAATTTACGATGAGGTTTTAGGCTCTTAGGTAAAAGGCGTTGTCCGGGTGAAATGCTCACCCGGACATCCTCATTTTTATACTTCGCCTACGTTATACATTACATCACCATTGAAATTACACCGAAGCACGGCGAGTCGGATCCAAATGGACACAATTGTTTCACTATATCAGCAAAACCTTATTATCTAAAGCTTCAGACAATATCTGATGTTATAAACTGTAGTACAACGTAAATACTATAGGAAAGTTTTAAGCGTAATACGTTATTTATATTTTAAGTGCAGAACAGAAATACAGGATATTATGTAAATAACAATTATAAGTAGATTCTCCAGTGCCTCCAAGAATAAATTATTGTTCTGTACCCGATAATTGTTATGTCCTCAGATGATGGCAATTTGGAATAGCTAATTAAGCATTAGAGTCGACAAACATGTATATTTAACAAAAAAATATTGTTAGAGAAACTTTTCTATTTATCATGTAACGTGTAACAGTACGATTTTCTAGTTCTTACATATATGTGATAAAAAGAATTTGAAAGAAGCATTTTAAACACTCTATAGTTATATATTCAGATCATATATTTGAAATAACTAAAAAATCGTAAACTTGTCTATTACTTGATAAATAGAAAAGTATAATATTGTGTAACAAACTACGTGATCTTTTGAACTTTACAGAATCTATTCTTCAGCGACAAGGAACATTGACAGACACGTTGAGGCGTAATATGAAAAGATCGAAACGCCACGTGGCGCGGCTGCTAAGGAACATTTGAACTTCTGCGAATCGAGCTGATTTCTTTGAGCACGTTAAACGATGCGTTAAGCGACTTTCACGAGATTGAAACGTAAACAATATACATTGGTATTATCGTGGCACGGCGAGTACTTCATAAGGTTTTGGTGTTGTTGAGATGCCATAGATGACTTCAACCGAGTATGGTCCTTTACCAGGAATTGGAAACAAGCTATACTTCTGCATTACACCCGCAAATAACATGAATATCGCGGATCTTGCTAGTACCTCTGGACATCGTCTTTTTCCTGCAATTCAAATTATAGAAAACGTCAGAGCATTAAACCAACTTTTTAATGATCATTGTAATAAAGGCAGTGTTCACTGATTCATCCATCTCACGATGACTATACTGATAAACTTCGTAAGAAGTATTCTTAACTTTCATAAAGATAATGAACAGTACACCACCACTTCGTTTACATTATTACATATTATTATACCTTAATAAAATAGACCTATGTTCCGTGAAATTTTCACGACATTACAACAACAGAAAATTAAATTTTACATATACATTTCGTAAAATCTAATCTCTCTTATACCTTTTCCAAATTGTATATGCGTTTGGCTCATAAGCGTTGTTCCTCATAAGTCTTTCAGGCATGAACTTGTCTGGTTCCGGATAGAGGTTAGGATCCATACTGATAGGGTACAGGTTCATCAAAACAGTGGAATTCTTTGGTATCGTATATTTATCGAGAGTCGTGTCATTAAGGACTCGTCGCGGCCCAATTATAGGGAATACTGGCCATAGCCGGTATACTTCGTCTATTACAGCTTGCACATATGGGAGCCTGTAAAAGTACAAAATTTCGATTTTCTTCACTATTTCTCTGATCTCTTCATTGAACTCTCTCAGAGATTCTTTGATTTCATCACTTTTACTCTCTCATGAGAGAATTCCGTTGAAAAGTTGTACATGATACACGATATACAAGATTCTGTAGAAGAATTCAATGATTTAACAATTTCAACTAAATTCAAATTAAAATTTTTCCATAGATAAGAGTGAATATTTGAGAAAAAATTTTTGATTACTTCGCTTTATCCTCTATATCAGGAAGTCTGTCACGTGGTATCACCGAGTCGATTTCCTCTTGGACTTTACGTTGCACATCCTGATACACTACCATAGATAAAAGCAGCAAGTCCAAGGCCGTGCTCGTAGTTGAAAAACCAGCAAGAAAAACATCAATCAATATTCCTACCAAATGACCATCTGGAAAGTATATTACATAAGAAATAAGGAATTTACGCATTTTATGTCGTCGTGTGCAACTTTTAGTGAAAATACTTTCTCTTAACGTGTAATGTCGTAGCTGTTAATATTAACATTAATACTTTAAGAACAAGACGGATATAATATAAAATTTCCTATTTTTTAATTCAATGAAAAATATTAAAAATGTTCTTTTTTCACAGCACATGAGTTTCGAGAGAATTAAATACAGATCGCGTTCACGAATAAATAACATATATTTTGATCAAACCTGTGAAGATGTTAGATTCTTCGTTGTTCTCCATTTCATTAAGGAACATGTCAATTACGTCTGCCTCACTTCCTGGCTTGTAATTCGTTTTATGTTCAGTGATAGTTTTCTACGTAAACAAAGATATTCATGTGTAACTGACTGATTGTCGAAGAGCGTCTTTGATAAATGTAAAATCATAATTGATTTACATAATGTACACACCATCAGGAAATCCTTGAGCTCATTATTCAGCGTACACAGAAGATTGTATCCTGAGAGCTCAGGTGCAATGTAACGAATCCAAGGGAATGCTGTGAGAATCCCGCCCGTCATGTCAAAGACTTGTGATCGACGTTCGACCAAGTCCAGAAAATTCTTTACGCTACATTAGAAGGGGCAAATAGTAATAATGTGCTTCAAACTTGTGGCCTACTATAAATTCTTATGAATCGTTACTATCATTTTTAAGATAATTTCATTATTTACACATAATAAAACAACAGTTGCTTATAAAAATGATAGTTGAATAAAAACGAAACAAAATTTCGTACATTGTACATTTAATGAAAAGATTTTGTCAGAATTCTCAACAAATCAAGAAATGCAACGTGTTTCTACGCATGATGGTAAAAAGACGTCATCCTATAGTAAAAAAAAAGGAATAAAAAATACAAGCAAACATGTAATCAATCCAGTTGTCTATATACGCATGGGAATTTCCAAATATGAAAACGATACTCCACAAGATAAAAAAATTCAATAGAACACATGTATTTATGTACCTTTCGTTCGTGCTAAATGCCTGTCCCGACGTCAAAAACCAGAGAACATTCATCACAGGTCGTGTAATCAATATATTAAGCCCTTTCTGACGATCTTTTCAGACGATCAATTGCTAGCATTATTGGTTGATGTTTTTCTTGCTGGTTTTTCAACTACGAGCACGGCCTTGGACTTGCTGTTTTTATCTATGATAGTGTATCAGGATGTGGAAGTAGGCCCTTTTTATTCATGCTATCCAGAAGTATGATCAGTTCATTTCTAGTCAGTTCAATCATTTCGCGTTTACCGAAACCGAAATTTTTCATGCCTCGCATCATCCAGCTCCGTAATATTTTCGAATCTCTTCCATCGTTCATTGTATTACCTATTGATAGTATAAAATGATACAATCGCTATTATCCAAATGTGTGTTAGCACATCGACTATATAGTATAACACAATATAAATGTAGTTTAATGAAACATCGATTATTCAAATTAGAAGGAAGGTCAAGGCAAATCCATTTCAAGCAATTGTTGATATATGAAAATACGACTAGAAAATAACATTCAAAAATTTGAGAAAAATTAATTTTTTTAAATTAATTAATTCACATGATATCTGTGTTTCTTCTTTTGTTTTTATTTATTCTGATATGGCATTCAATCAGTTTTCAACGCAAATTAATTTTTCAATTTTAATTATAATGATATAATAGTTTCAAACATGGTCATATTATACCTTCGGCAAGGATGAATAAAATAATAGTATTAATATTCATGATAATTTCGTAAATATTATAAATTAATTAGAACGTTTGGAGGATGAAATACATTAAAATATAAATATTAAACAGAATAATTAATAACGAAATTGATTTAGTAACCGATATTTTCCCTGACAGAATCGCTATTTATAATATAAGTTTTAAAAATATCATTACCAAAAATATATAATGACGGATAAATATTTATATTCATAATTTAAATATTCGTATTTTACAAGAGAAAATTATAATCATAGAATTAATATTTAAAATGTACTTCAGTACTTTGAGTTCCAATACCTTGCTTTTTGCCCATGTTTCGAATTTTAATAAATTCATTCCAGGGACGTCCTTCAAATTCATGGCTCGTTAGTATCGTTTCACACAGCCTAAATCCAGAAACGACCAATACTTTGTCATTACCAATGGTCAATTGTATAACATCGCTCGCATACCGCTTCGAAAGCTCTAGGAACGATTGGGCCTGTCCCCCAAACTCACGAGTCAAACGTTTCAATAGAAACAGATTACCGAAAAACGGCCATGGAAATGGTCCTAGAAAATAATAAAAATTTCAGGAAAATGAAAAAGAAATTCATTCCATGGTTTTTCATATAATGATCGATGTTCTGTTGTCTATTATATCTCATAAAAAGAAATTAATTTTCAGAATGGAGATTTAAACTTTGGACGAATTTATTTGAAATATTTGAATTAGCTGTAATGAATGGAATAATTATACATAATAATTAGAGTCAATAATAATGTCGGCGATTATTTATTTATATAATATATTACTCGTAGCATGTTATAAGTTTAAAAAATATCATAGTGTTAGAAGTATCGATTGCATTTCTGAATATTATGTAATCAATGTCGAAAGAAACAGTACAAAATCCATATTATTCGATCAGTAATTGTTATTTATTATTTATATACTTATTATTTGATCAATATTATTATTTAATTATTTATTTACTTATTTAGTTACTAAATTACATATATGTACACATATATCTTATGTACATATATGCGATATATTTATATGCACATATACGTGTGAGTATATTACTGTAGTGAATTTTCCTGTGGTGAGAATGTCTAAGAATAATTAATACGAAATAGAGAACCACATTGACGGAAGAATAAAAACTCTAATTTAAACCAGTTCAGTGACTTGGTTCATTATTATGCCAACTAGAATAGAATTTACAAACGCACGATTTTATTCATTGTTAATGGTCTATTCTTTTAATTCATTCATCTTAATTTGGCTTAATTCTTAAATTAATAATTTAAAATTTCCATAAATAATTGGAAAAACTTGTATATGAAAAATAAAGATAACATTTATAGTCACCACAGCGCGTAACATTAAGTGTTCATTATTACGCTCGATATAAAATTGGCAGGGAAAAATTTTTAACGCAATATTCGCGGTAAAGGCGCGATAATATTACTCGTAAAAAGAACAAAGAAAAGAAACTGATTGGGTCTGAAAGCAACAAAAAGGAGAAACTGAGTTGGTCGACAATGATCACTCTGATTCTATTGAATGTGATCGAGCAACGTGAATTGATGTATCTAATGAAAAATGACTCTAGTTACCTGGTGGAGCATTTCCTGTATTTCGTTTGACTGTTAAATAAATAATTAGTATGAGTGTCACTATTGCTAATAACACAGTAGTGAACATTTTAGCTTCGTCTCGTCGACGTGAATTTACGTGTAATCAATGAAAACGATCGAACTAAAGTTGGTTCTACCGTGGAAGATTGACCGATTGGTTGAAATTCTCCTTCCTCAACTAATATGTCAATTCTCACGTTTCAGTTCCAGCTTTTATATGGAACCGCTAAAGCGAAGTCTTTCCGATTGGCATTGGTACTGATAAGCAACAATTAGTTTTTTGCTGATATGCACTAAAAACAAAGAATCTCCCGATTGGCGATACTTCGGTAAATGAAGGTTAAACAAATTTATCTCTATTTCTGGCCTTTATCTAACGTGTTGCGTGTCCGGTATCAGTTTCTTAATTGCTACTAGTTATACTTGAAATCACCTTTTTACTTCTTTCATGGTCGAATATAGCGATATATTTATAAATAGGACACATTCATATAATACTTCCGACAGTCTAATGAGTACGTTGAAATTGTTAAAATTGATAATGTTCTCATTACAACAAATTATATTTGTCCAAAAAGTATATAGCTTTTAGAAACTCCGATAATATTCAATGATTATTTAAATTACATACAACTTAAAATGATCAATTTCAAATTCATATTATCTAATACACAAACATGTACAGTATTATATTTGTAATATAAGTAAAAAAGTTCAGTATTCAAAAATGTTAGATAGAAATAGTAATATTAATATAATATTATAATAGTAATATATAATAGTAATATTAATATAATATAATATAAATTATATACAAATTATATGAGACAAATTGCCTTTTATCTTACAATAAATATACATTTATCAGTGAGAAATAAGATATACAAATATAGATATTTATTACATAAAATTATTGTCATAAAATATTGCATACTGGTTATGTACGTCATATTTGCAATTAATAAAAATACATAACATTTTCTTAACAAAATTTTATTTTATTTTATTTTTAAATAATTAACACAATATCGAAATCGACTTCGTTCCTCACGCGTTTGTTTGGTCTTTTCTTTCCTCTCGATGTGTCTAATTTTGTTTTTTTAGCTCCATTTTTTCTCTGCTGCCTTGTAATTTTACGTCTGGCGGCTAATTCTGGATTCCTTACGAACTGAAGCAAAAAAATTTTCGTATTTTATAATTTATTTACTTATCTTATAAGAAAGTTAAGAATAAAGAATACTATTCCTGCCGCGTATGTGTTTTTCTTCATTCCCCTTTTTTAATATCCAAGTTTTGTTGCATTCGACTTAATCATCTCGTGTACTCCTCATTACCTAAACGGTTCTTAGTCATCACAGCCGCTTCTTTACCTAACCGCCTTGAATTGTTGAATTCTTTTCTTTTGCCGCAAATACTTTACGCACAATTGTTGACATGATATTGAAAATTACTACATTTGAATACTCCATAGGTGTCGTAGATAGTATACCAACAACCCATTTAAATAAAGCAGACCGCTGAAGAAAGGAATATAACTCCTAACTAATTATTTAACATCTAATTAATTATTTGTTATAACTTCTAATTAATTATATAACAACCTAATTAATTATTTGACATTATAAGGACGATAAAAAAAGAAAACAATAGATACCACCGTTATTAACGTAGGAGCCTGAGCTATTTCTCAGTCTCCTAATAGCCAAAGAAGAGTACCATTTTCTTATCTTTATCTTCAGTTTCATTGACTCGATCTATCGCAGTTGTATTAATCTGTTCTAAAGATTTCAAAATTCTTGCAATGAAACTTAAATTATTAATAGTCTGATCAGCTAATTCCATTAACATCGTATCAGGATGCAGTTGTGTAACATAAAGTTAAACTTTTTAAAAAGGCAGTAGAATCAGAATACATGTAACTAGTATCTGCTTCACATTTTTCAGGATTTCTAAAAGGTAAACAATTTTCTAAAAGGTCTACAATTTTGTCGATATCGAGAACAGCTAAGATAAATCCGATCCGACGCTGATAAACGCACCCATATATGAAGATGTGCTTATAAAGATACTCTGAAATCCGCAGAACTTGATCAATATTGAATAATCATTAGATAGAGTAACACACCTATCAGCAAATGAATGAACTGCATCTTAATATTCATCACTTTTAAGAAATGCCGTACAATTTGCCAATATTTTCAGTAACAATTGTAACACTTGAAATGTATGATGGTCTTTTTCTCCAGATCCTTGATATTACGATCCGCTTTTAGTTTAATTTCTTTTTCAGTGCGTAGTTTCACAAAACCACGTGCATCGTTATCTTTGACGTATGCATGAAATTGTTTCAAAAGGAGGGGTAATGTTTCTTTTGAACGAGGCTCCAAAGTGTCTTTTCTTGTTATTACAAGTATACCGTATAATTATCCAGCCAATGTCAGATGCATTACCTAAAACGGCATAAAAACAAAATAATTTTAGTCCATTATGTGTAGACATTTGAAAGTCATATTCGAACAGATACCGTAGTATCATTCAACCACGTTACAACTGTATCCATCAAAAAGTTTACTTCTTTCATTGTAGGCTATACGTCCAATTCTCATTTCTTTAATACATTTTTAGCACAATTTACGACATGTTGAATCATCGTCATTTACTAATCTTGAACACAACATTATAAAGATAACACCAGACTTGAAGTGCAACGTTTTCTAAAATTACCGTCAATAAACAAGTTATGTGATTACATAAATCAGCAGGAAGTCAGAAAAGGAGAACTAAAAAAATTAAATGTACTTATTAGTGGGAACAGTGTAAGAATACTGTAAATCTTGAATTGATCAGTATTAATTACATAGTGTTTCACATCACGAACAATTACGGTCATACACATAAAACCAGCCATCACTGAATCGAAATTATCATCTTTACCTAGGCTGCCTGCAAGCATATTTATCCAAGATATAAAAAATAGATGAAGAAATATGAGAAATTGTTTCTTGTGTCGAAACTAAAACCATTTTGAGCAACCAATTTAAGCACTGTAAAGTCAAGGTACTTAGCTGGAAAAATATAATACCAACATATTAATAGTAATAATTAATTACCATTAATATGTTGGTATTGTATTTTATTGTACTGCTATTGTATTGTACTTTATACACTCATTTATAAATAATACAGTCGGATATATCAAGGACTTAAAGTTTGCATTAGATATTTTGTCTCTTCTTAATAGAATATGGACACGTTTCAAACCAAATTATATAAAAACGTGAACATTGGTGCTTTTGATGTTCTTGAAGTAGCTTTTCTGCCCATTACATTGTGGTTCTGGAGGTATGATAAAGCAATCTCCTTCCTGTCCAGTGATTATTTCTGCTTTTTCTTCTGTTAATATTTTAGCATTCTTCTCGGGCTTAAGTTTGGGAATATTGTAAGAGTGATTAGCGTTTTATACTTGTCGAAATGAAAAATGATGTTTCATTCTTTATCAAATAATAATTTAATTGTTTAGAAGGGGAAAACTTATTGGTGGCTCGAAGACTACGACAGATACGTTAGCTACTACTTTTCTATTTTTATCATTACACTCTGAATGGATTAAACTGCTTCAGGAAGAACTGGATAATGACGTAGGCAGATCATGATCTCCTACTTTAGAAGATTATTCATCACTACCTCTGATGGAATCGTTTCTAGCGGAAGTAATTAGTGATTTCGATTAGATGTGAATATAAAAACAACATAGTTTTTATTATTTTAGTGTGACAAAAATAATTTTTTTTTCAATTGTATAAATAGATGATTGTTAGGTTAGGTTCGAGAGTTTTGATCTTGGCGCCACTCTGAGTCCCTCACAAGGATATGAAGACCGTATCTTTGAACGGATATAATATACCTAAAGCAAGTACCGCTAATATAAGTATCGAATAAAGATATTAGTTCATACATTTTTATAATTTTAGGATACTATAATTCTTTTGGATTTTCATAGTGTGTTAAACGATCCAGCTTACTGGAATCATCCAGAAAAATTTCAACCTCGACGATTTCTGGATGCAAATACTCGAATCTGCCAAAATAATGCCAGCATACCATTCGGCTTAGGTTCGGCTCAGTTGTACACAAATTTTTTTACTATAGACCAGAATTTGTGTAAACTGATAGAATGATAGTATGTATTCCATCGTGATGAATTGAACTCATTTCTTTTCGCGTGAAACATTTTCGAAATATATATATATATATATATATATATATACATATATATATATATATATATACATACACTAGCACACAGTTCAATTAAATTCGGAAATAACATCAGGATAAATAGATTTCTTTCAAGCATCCATCATTCGCCTCCTAATCAGACGATCATTTAAATAGAAATGGCAACACATTTTACAACGCATAATATTGTAAATGTAAATATTTGTAGTTTTTCCATATACTAAGATGCAAAAATTTCAAATGTTTACATTTACAATATTATGAATTGTAAAATGTTCTGGAATTTACGATGAGGTTTTAGGCTCTTAGGTAAAAGGCGTTGTCCGGGTGAAATGCTCACCCGGACATCCTCATTTTTATACTTCGCCTACGTTATACATTACATCACCATTGAAATTACACCGAAGCACGGCGAGTCGGATCCAAATGGACACAATTGTTTCACTATATCAGCAAAACCTTATTATCTAAAGCTTCAGACAATATCTGATGTTATAAACTGTAGTACAACGTAAATACTATAGGAAAGTTTTAAGCGTAATACGTTATTTATATTTTAAGTGCAGAACAGAAATACAGGATATTATGTAAATAACAATTATAAGTAGATTCTCCAGTGCCTCCAAGAATAAATTATTGTTCTGTACCCGATAATTGTTATGTCCTCAGATGATGGCAATTTGGAATAGCTAATTAAGCATTAGAGTCGACAAACATGTATATTTAACAAAAAAATATTGTTAAAGAAACTTTTCTATTTATCATGTAACAGCCGAGTGTACGATTTTCTAGTTCTTACATATATGTGATAAAAAGAATTTGAAAGAAGCATTTTAAACACTCTATAGTTATATATTCAGATCATATATTTGAAATAACTAAAAAATCGTAAACTTGTCTATTACTTGATAAATAGAAAAGTATAATATTGTGTAACAAACTACGTGATCTTTTGAACTTTACAGAATCTATTCTTCAGCGACAAGGAACATTGACAGACACGTTGAGGCGTAATATGAAAAGATCGAAACGCCACGTGGCGCGGCTGCTAAGGAACATTTGAACTTCTGCGAATCGAGCTGATTTCTTTGAGCACGTTAAACGATGCGTTAAGCGACTTTCACGAGATTGAAACGTAAACAATATACATTGGTATTATCGTGGCACGGCGAGTACTTCATAAGGTTTTGGTGTTGTTGAGATGCCATAGATGACTTCAACCGAGTATGGTCCTTTACCAGGAATTGGAAACAAGCTATACTTCTGCATTACACCCGCAAATAACATGAATATCGCGGATCTTGCTAGTACCTCTGGACATCGTCTTTTTCCTGCAATTCAAATTATAGAAAACGTCAGAGCATTAAACCAACTTTTTAATGATCATTGTAATAAAGGCAGTGTTCACTGATTCATCCATCTCACGATGACTATACTGATAAACTTCGTAAGAAGTATTCTTAACTTTCATAAAGATAATGAACAGTACACCACCACTTCGTTTACATTATTACATATTATTATACCTTAATAAAATAGACCTATGTTCCGTGAAATTTTCACGACATTACAACAACAGAAAATTAAATTTTACATATACATTTCGTAAAATCTAATCTCTCTTATACCTTTTCCAAATTGTAAAGTATATGCGTTTGGCTCATAAGCGTTGTTCCTCATAAGTCTTTCAGGCATGAACTTGTCTGGTTCCGGATAGAGGTTAGGATCCATACTGATAGGGTACAGGTTCATCAAAACAGTGGAATTCTTTGGTATCGTATATTTATCGAGAGTCGTGTCATTAAGGACTCGTCGCGGCCCAATTATAGGGAATACTGGCCATAGCCGGTATACTTCGTCTATTACAGCTTGCACATATGGGAGCCTGTAAAAGTACAAAATTTCGATTTTCTTCACTATTTCTCTGATCTCTTCATTGAACTCTCTCAGAGATTCTTTGATTTCATCACTTTTACTCTCTCATGAGAGAATTCCGTTGAAAAGTTGTACATGATACACGATATACAAGATTCTGTAGAAGAATTCAATGATTTAACAATTTCAACTAAATTCAAATTAAAATTTTTCCATAGATAAGAGTGAATATTTGAGAAAAAATTTTTGATTACTTCGCTTTATCCTCTATATCAGGAAGTCTGTCACGTGGTATCACCGAGTCGATTTCCTCTTGGACTTTACGTTGCACATCCTGATACACTACCATAGATAAAAGCAGCAAGTCCAAGGCCGTGCTCGTAGTTGAAAAACCAGCAAGAAAAACATCAATCAATATTCCTACCAAATGACCATCTGGAAAGTATATTACATAAGAAATAAGGAATTTACGCATTTTATGTCGTCGTGTGCAACTTTTAGTGAAAATACTTTCTCTTAACGTGTAATGTCGTAGCTGTTAATATTAACATTAATACTTTAAGAACAAAACCTTAATTACTTAAGAACAAAAAATTATATAGTATAAAATTTCCTATTTTTTTATTGAATGAAAAATATTAAAAATGTTCTTTTTTCACAGCACATGGATTTCGTGAGAATTAAATAGAGATCGCGTTCACGAATAAAACAACATATAATTTGATCATACCTGTAAAGATGTTAGATTCTTCGTTGTTCTCCATTTCATTAAGGAACATGTCAATTACATCTGCCTCACTTCCCGGCTTGTAATTCGTTTTGTGTTCAGTAATAGTTTTCTACGTAAACAAAGAAATTCACGTGTAACTGACTGATTGTCGAAGAGCGTCTTTAATAAATGTAAAATCATAATTGATTTACATAATGTACACACCATCAAGAAATCCTTGATCTCATTACTCAGCGTACACAAAAGATTGTATCCTGAGAGCTCAGGTGCAATGTAACGAATCCAAGGGAAAGCTATGAGAATCCCGCCCATCCTGTCAAATGCTCTTGATAGACGTTCGATCAAGTCCAGAAAATAATTCATGCTACATTAGAAAGAGCAAACAGTCATAATGTGCTTCAAACGTATGGCCTAGTGTAAACTCTTATGAATCGTAATTTTCATTTTTAAGATAATTTGATTAGTTGCACATAGTAAAACGACAGTTGCTTATAAAGATGATAGTTCCTTAAGAAAGAAACAGACTTTCGTACATTGAACATTTGAAGAAAAGATTTTCTCAGAATTCTCAACAAATCAAGAAATGCAACGTGTTTCTGCGCATGATGGTAAAGAAGCATTACCCTATAGTTAAAAACGAAGAAGAAAAAATTCAAGCAATCATGTAAACAATCCACTTGTTTATACGCATGGGAATTACTAAATATGAAAACGGTACTCCACAAAATAAAAAAATCCAATACAACACGTCTATTTACGTACCTTGTGTTCGTGGTAAATGCCTGTCCCGACGTCAAAAACCAGAGAACATTCAACACAGGCCGTGTAATCATTGCTTTAAATCGAAGTGGGCCCTTTTTATTCATGCTATGCAGAAGAATGATCAGCTCATTTCTAGTCAGTTCAATCATTTCGCGTTTACCGAAACCGAAATCTTTCATTGTTCGCATCATCCAGCTACGTAATATTCTCCAATCTCTTCCGTCGTTCATTGAAATGCCTATTGATAGTACATATATATTAAAATGATACAATCGCTAATATTCAAATGTGTGTTTTCGCACATCGACTATATAGTGTAACACAATATAAATATAGTATAATGAAACATCGATTATTCAAATTAGTAGGAAGATCTGTCAAGGCAAATCCATTTCAAGCAATTGCTCGTATATGATAATACGACTAGAAAATTACATTTAATAATTTGAGAATAATTAATTTTTTTAAATTAATTAATTAAAATGATATCTGTGTTTGTTCTTCTGTTCTTATTTATTCTGATATGGCATTCAATCCGTTTTCTACGCAAATTAATTTTTTAATTTTCATTATAATGAGATAATAGTTTCAAACATGGTCATACTATACCTTCGGCAAGGATGAATAAAATAATAGTATTACTATTCACGATATTTTCGTAAATGTTATAAATTAATTAGAACGTTTGAAGTATCAGATATATTAATATATAAATATTAAACAGAATAATTAATAACGAAATAGATTTAGTAACCGAAATTTGCCCTGGCAGAACCGCTATTTATAATATAAATTATAAAAATATCGTTACCGAAAAAATATAATGACGGATAAATATTTATATTCATAATTTAAATATTCGTATTTTACAAGAGAAAATTATATTCATATAATTAATATTTAAAATGTACTTCGGAAATTGAGTTCCGATACCTTGCTTTTTGCCCATGTTTCGAATTTTAATAAATTCATTCCAGGGACGTCCTTCAAATTCATGCCTCTTTAGTATCGTTTCACACAGCTTAAATCCAGAAACGACCAATACTTTGTCATTACCAATGGTCAATTGTACAATATCGCTCGCATACCGCTTCGAAAGCTCTAGGAACGATTGGGGCTGTCCACCAAACTCACGAGTCAAACGTTTCAATAGAAACAGATTACCGAAAAACGGCCATATAAATGGTCCTAGAAAATAATAAAAATTTCAGGAAAATGAAAAAAAAATTCATTCCATGGTTTTTCATATAATGATCGATGTTCTGTTTTCTATTATATCTCATAAAAAGGAATTAATTTTCAGAATGGAGATTAAAACTTTCGACGAATTTATTTGAAATATTTGAACTAGCTCTAATGAATGGAATAATTATACATAATAATTAGAGATCATAGTAATGAATCGGTTATTTATTTATAAAATATATTACTAGTGGCATGTTATAAGAATAAAAAGTATTATAGCGTTAAAAATATCAATTGTCATTTCTGAAGATTTTGTAACCAATGTGGAGGGAAACAGTTCAAAATCCGTATTATTCGATCATTAAAGTATTTGTTTTTTATTATTTATATATTTATTGTTTCATCAATATTTATAATTAATTATTTATTTACTTATTTAGTTATTAAATTACATATATGTACACATAATACTTGTGTAGATATATGCGATATAGTCATATGCACATACACGTGTGAGTATATTACTGCAGTGAATTTTCCTGTGGTGAGAATGTCTAAGAATAATTAATACGAAATAGAGAGCCACATTGACGGAAGAATAAATACTCTAATTTAAACCAGTTCAGTGACTTGGTTCATTATTAAGCTAGAATAGAATTTACATACGCACGATTTTATTCATTGTTAATGGTCTATTCTTTTAATTCATTCATCTTAATTTGGCTGAATTCTTAAATGAATAATTTAATATTTCCATAAATAATGGGAAAAACTTGTATATGAATAATAACGATAACATTTATAGTCACCACTGCGCGTTACATTAAGTGTTCATTATTACGCTCGATATAAAATTGGGAAGGAAAAATTTTTAGTCAATACCTGCGGTAAAGGCGCGATAATATTACTCCTAAAAGAAACAAGAAAAAAAAAAATTCTGTTTTGTTTGACAATGATCACTAATTCTATTGAATGTGGTATCGAGTAACGTGACTTGATGTATCTAATGGAAAATAACTCTAGTTATCTGGTGGAGCATTTCCTGTATTTCGTTTGACTGTTAAATAAATAATTAGTATGAATGTCACTATTGCTAATAACACAGTAGTGAACATATTTGCTTCCTCTCGTCGACGTGAATTTACGAGAGAAGAATGAAAACGTTCGAACTAAAGTTGGTTCTACCGTGGACGATTGACCGATTCGTTGAAATACTCCTTACTCAACTAATACGTCAAAATTTACGTTCCAGTTCCGTTTTATATGGAACCGCTAAAGCGAAGTATACCTGATCGGCATGTATAATGATAAGCAACAATTAGTTTCCTGCTTATATGCAATAAAAATAAAGGAACTCCCGGTTGACGATACTTCAGTAAATGATAGCTTATCTTGTCAAATTTATCACTATAACAAATTTATCTCTAATTCTGACATTTGTTTAACATGCTGTGTGTCCCGTATCAGTTTTTATTGCTTCTAATTATATTTGACGTCACGTTTTTCATGGACAGATATTGCGATATATTTGTAAATAAGTCATATTAAAATTACCTTTGGCATACATGTCGGTTATGTACGTCATATTTGAATTTATTAAAAATACTTAACATTTTCTTAGCAAAATTTTATTCTATTTTTAAATATTTCACATAATATTTTTGGTTCTGGAGGTATGATAATGCAATCTGGTTTCTGTTTAGTGAATACTTCTACTTTCTCTTCTGTTAATTCTTTAGCATTCTTCTCGGAAATAAGTTCGAGAACGCTCTGAGAGAGATGAAACGTTTTATACTCGACGAATTGAAAAATAATATTCCATTTGTTATCAAATAGTAATTTAATTGTTTAAAAGGACAAAACTTATTGGTTCTATCCCTGGATCTCTTCTTAGCTGACTCGAAGACTACGACTACAGGTAACTTAACTACTGCTGTTCTTTCTTTATCTTTACACTCTGAATGGATTGAAATGCTCCAGGAAGAAGTGGATAATGTCGTAGGCAGATCATGATCTCCTACTTGATCTACTAGAAGATTATTCATCACTACCTCTGAAGGAATCGTTTCTAGCGGAAGTAACTAGTGACTTGGATTAGTTATGCTATAAACACTACATTTTGTAGTTTTTATTATTTTAGTATAATAAATATAATTTTTTTTTTCAATTGCATAAATAGATGATTGTTACATTAGGTACAGCGATTTTTTATTTTGGGGCCACTCTGTGTTCCTCTCAAATCTATGAAAACGGATATAAATTTATCGGATATAATATACCTAAAGCAAGTCCCGCAAATATAAGTGTCGAATAAAGACATTAGTTCATAAATGTTTATAATTTTAGGATACTATAATTCTTTTGGATTTTCATAGTGTGTTAAACGATCCAGCTTACTGGAATCATCCAGAAAAATTTCAACCTCGACGATTTCTCGATGCAAATAGTCGATTCTGCCAAAATAATGCCAGCATACCATTCGGCTTAGATCAGTTGTTGTGCACAGATCTTTTTTACTATAAACTAGGATTTGTATAAACTGATAGAACTAGTATGTGTTCCATCGTGATGAATTTAATTCATTTCTTTTCGAGTTATAAACATTTTCGAATTATATATATACACATACGTGCACACAGTTCAATAATCAAGAAATAATTCAACAGATAAAGTCAAATCTTTTGAGCTTACGTAGTTCCCCTTGCTAATCAGATGATCATTTAAATAGAAATTCAATGCATAATATTGTAAATGTAAATATTTGAAGTTTTTGCATATTTTCAGGTAAAATGTTCTGGAATTAACAGTGATGTTTTGCCTTTTAGGTAAAAGACGTTTTGCGGGTGAAATGCTGGCCCGGACATCCTTATTTTTATTTTTCGCCTACGTTATACATTACTTCGACATTGAAATTTCACCGGAGCACGGCGAGCTGGATCCAAATGGTCACGATGGTGTCACTATATCACCGAAACCTCATTATCTAAAGCTTACGGCAAGATCTGATATCATAAACTGCAGTGCAACGTAAATATTATAGTAAAGTTTTACGCGTAATGTGTTATTTACATTTTAAATGCAAATATAAAAACAAAAAATTATGTGACAGTTACGAGTAAATTCTCCAATGTCTCCAATGCCACAGAATAAATTACTGTTCTGAGCGTGATAATTGAAATATTGTGTCTTTAGATGATGGCAATTCAAAATAAATAATTAAGCATTAGAGTCGACATACATGTATATTTAATAAAACAATATTCTTATTGAAAATTTTCTATTTATCAAGCAATAGCCGGGTGTACGAATTTCAAGTTATTATAAATGTTAAGAAAATTTGAAAGAAGCATATTATTCTCAATATTTTGTGATATTGTTTAACAAACTATGTGATCTTTTCGAGCTTTATAGATCTTATTTTTCAGCGACAAGGAAACATTTGACAGACAAGGTGAGGCGTAATATAAAAGGTTCGAATCGCCACGTGGCGCGCGAGCGAAGTACATTTGGAATTCTACGAAACGAGCTGATTTCGTCGAACGCGTAAAACGATGCGTAAAGCGACTCTCACGAGGCAGAAACAATAAATAATATTCGGGAGAAAAATTTATTGAAGTCAAACTCGACTTCTATCCAGGGATGAATTTACTTCAAATCAAAATTTCGACGGGCATCAGCAACATATTGATCATTAGACTAACAATCCAAGTAACAACACATGCGCGTATTAATTTTTTTAAAATACATACATTAAACAATATACATACATGAGCTCGTTCATCCTACCTATGAAGCAATTAGCCATTCATGGTAAATGGCTAATTGATTCATCAGAGAATGTACGTAAACAAGATACATGGGCATTATCGTAGCACGGCGAGTGCTTTATAAGGTTTTGGTGATGATGTCAGGCCATAGATAACTTCAACAGAGGACGGTCCTTTACCCGGAATGGGAAACAAACTATACTTCTGCATTACGCCCACAAATAACATGAATATTGCGGATCTGGCTAGTACCTCGCCTGGACATCGTCTTTTTCCTGCAATTAAAAATATAAAAAATGTCAGTGTATAAAACCATCTTTTTAATGATCATTGTAATAAAGGCAGTGTCACTGATTCATCCATCTCACGATGACTATACTAATCAACTTCGTAAGAAGTATTCTTAACTTTCATAAAGATAATGAACAGTACACTACTACCTCGTTTACATTATTATATATTATTATACCTTAATAAAATAGACCCTATGTTCCGTGAAATTTTCACGACATTACAACAACCGAAAATTAAATTTTACAAATACATTTCGTAAAATCTAATCTCTCTTACCTTTTCCAAATTCTAAGGAATATGCGTCTGATTCATAAGCGTCGTTCTTCAAAAATCTTTCAGGCATGAACTTGTCTGGTTCCGGATAGAGGTTAGGATCCTTATTAATGGAGTACAGATTGATCAAAACAGTGGTATCCTTTGGTATCGTGTATTTATCGAGAGTCGTGTCATTAAGGACTCGTCGCGGCCCAATTATAGGGAATACTGGCCATAGCCGATATACTTCGTCTATTACAGCCTGCACATATGGGAGCCTGTAAAGGTACAAAATTTCGATTTTCTTCACTATTTCTCTGATCTCTTCACTTTTACTCTCTCATGAGAGAATTCCGATGAAAAATTATACATGACACACGATATAGAAGATTTTATAGAAGAATTCAATGATTTAACAATTTCAACTAAATTTAAATTTAAATTTTTACATAGATAAGAGGGAATATTTGAGAAAAAATTTTTGATTACTTCGCTTTATCCTCTATTTCGGGAAGTCTATCACGTGGTATCACCGAGTCGATTTCCTCTTGAACTTTACGTTGCACGTCCTGATACACTATCATACATAAAAATAGGAAGTCCAAGGCCGTGCTCGTAGTTGAAAAACCAGCAAGAAAAATATCAACCAATATTGCTACCAATTGATCGTCTGGAAAGTATATTACATAAAAAAAAGGAATTTACACATTTTATGTCGTCATGTGCAACTTCTAGTGAAAATACTTTCTGTTAACATGTAATGATGTAGCTGTTTCTATTAACATTGGTCCTTTAAGAACAAACTAGATGTAATATAAAATTTTCTATTTTATAATACAATGAAAAATATTAAAAATGTTCTTTTTTCACAACACATGAGTTTCGAGAGAATTAAATAGCTATCGCGTTCACGAAAAAAACATCCAATTTGATCATACCTGTAAAGATGTTAGATTCTTCAATGTTCTCCATTTCATTAAGGAACATGTCAATTACATCTGCCTCACTTCCTGGCTTGTAATTCGTTTTGTGTTCAGTGATACTTTTCTACGTAAACAAAGAAATCTACGTGTAACTGACTGATTATCGAAGAGCGTCTTTAAGAAATGTAAAATCATAATTGATTTACATAATGTACACACCATCAAGAAATCCTTGAGCTCATTATTCAGCGTACACAAGAGATTGTATCCTGAGAGCTCAGGTGCAATGTAACGAATCCAAGGGAAAGCTGTGAGAATCCCGCCCGTCATGTCAAAGACTTGTGATCGACGTTCGACCAAGTCCACAAAATACTTTACGCTACATTAGAAGGGGCAAATAGTCATAATGTGCTTCAAACTTGTGGCCTACTATAAATTCTTATGAATCGTTACTTTCATTTTTAAGATAATTTCATTATTTACACATTATTTAGTCAACAGTTGCTTATTAAAATTATAGTTGCATAAAAACGAAACAAAATTTCGTACATTGTACATTTAATGAAAAGATTTTGTCAGAATTCTCAACAGATCAAGAAATGCAACGTGTTTCTACGCAAGATGGTAAAAAGACGTCATCCTATAGTAAAAAAAAAGGAATAAAAAATACAAACAAACATGTAAACAATCCAGTTGTCTATATACGCATGGGAATTTCCAAATATGAAAACGGTACTCCACAAGATAAAAAAATCCAATAGAACACATGTATTTATGTACCTTGCGTTCGTGCTAAATGCCTGTCCCGACGTCAAAAACCAGAGAACATTCATCACAGGTCGTGTAATCAATATTTTGAGCCGAAGTGGGCCCTTTTTATTCATGCTATCCAGAAGTGTGATCAATTCATTTCTAGTCAGTTCAATCATCTCGCGTTTACCGAAACCGAAATTTTTCATGGCTCGCATCATCCAGTTGCGTAATATTTTCCACTCTGTTCCGTCGTTCATTGAAATGCCTATTGATAGTATTATAATGATACCATCGCCAATATTCAAATGTGTGTGTTCGCACATTTAGTATATTGTATAAGACAATATAAATATAGTAATGAATCATCGATTATTCAAATTATTAGGAAGATCAATAAAGACAAATCCATTTGAAGCAGTTGCTCATATATTGTAATACGACTAAAAAATAACTTTTAAAAATTTATGAAAAATTAATTTTTTTGGTTTAATTAATTCATATTACTTCTGTGTTTCTTTTTCTGTTTTTATTTACTCTGATATGGCATCCAATCCATATTCAATGAAAATTAATTTTTTAATTTTCATTATAATGAGATAATAGTTCCAAACATGGTCATACTATACCTTAAGCAAGGATGAATAAGATAATAGTATTACTATTCGTAAATATGATAATTTCGTAAATATTATAAATTAATTAGAACGTTTGAAGTATGAAATATATTAAAATATAAATATTAAACAGAATAATTAATAACGAAATAGATTTAGTAACCGATATTTTCCCTGACAGAATCGCTATTTATAATATAAATTATAAATATATCATTACCAAAAAAATATAATGACGGATAAATATTTATATTCATAAAATATTCGTATTTTACGAGAGAAATTTATAATCATAGACTTAATATTTAAAATGTACTTCAGAAATTGAATTCGGATACCTTGCTTTTTGCCCATGTTTCGAATTTTAATAAATTCATTCCAGGGACGTCCTACAAATTCATCGCTCTTTAGTACCGACTGACACAGCTTGAATCCAGAAACGACCAATACTTTGTCATTACCAATGGTCAATTGTATAACATCGCTCGCATACCGCTTCGAAAGCTCTAGGAACGATTGGGCCTGTCCCCCAAACTCACGAGTCAAACGTTTCAATAGAAACAGATTACCGAAAAACGGCCATGGAAATGGTCCTAGAAAATAATAAAAATTTCAGGAAAATGAAAAAGAAATTCATTCCATGGTTTTTCATATAATGATCGATGTTCTGTTGTCTATTATATCTCATAAAAAGAAATTAATTTTCAGAATGGAGATTTAAACTTTGGACGAATTTATTTGAAATATTTGAATTAGCTGTAATGAATGGAATAATTATACATAATAATTAGAGACAATAATAATGTCGGCGATTATTTATTTATATAATATATTACTCGTAGCATGTTATAAGTTTAAAAAATATCATAGTGTTAGAAGTATCGATTGCATTTCTGAATATTATGTAATCAATGTCGAAAGAAACAGTTCAAAATCCACATCATTCGATCATTAAAGTATTTATTATTTATTTTTTATATATTTATTATTTGATCAATATTATTATTTAATTATTTATTTACTTATTTAGTTACTAAATTACATATATGTACACATTTTTCTTATATACATATATGCGATATAGACATATGCACATAGACGTGTGAGTATATTACTGTAGTGAATTTTCCTGTGCTGAGAATGTCTAAGAATAATTAATACGAAATAGAGAGCCACATTGACGGAAGAATAAAAACTCTAATTTAAACCAGTTCAGTGACTTGGTTCATTATTAAGCCAACTAGAATAGAATTTACATACGCACGATTTTATTCATTGTTAATGGTCTATTCTTTCAATTCATTCATCTTAATTTGACTTAATTCTTAAATTATTAAAATTAATAATTTAAAATTTCCATAAATAATTAGAAAAACTTGTATATGAATAATAACGATAACATTTATAGTCACCACAGCGCGTAACATTAAGTGTTCATTATTACGCTCGATATAAAATTGGGAGGGAAAAACTTTTAACGCAATATTTGCGGTAAAGGCGCGATAATATTACTCGTAAAAGGAACAAAGAAAAGAAACTGATTGGGTCTGAAAGTAACAAAAAGAAGAAACTGAGTTGGTCGACAATGATCACTCTGATTCTATTGAATGTGATCGAGCAACGTGACTTGATGTATCTAATGAAAAATGACTCTAGTTACCTTGTGGAGCATTTCCTGTATTTCGTTTGACTGTTAAATAAATAATTAGTATGAGTGTCACTATTGCTAATAACACAGTAGTGAACATTTTAGCTTCGTCTCGTCGACGCGAATTTACGTGTAATCAATGAAAACGTTCGAACTAAAGTTGGTTCTACCGTGGAAGATTGACCGATTGGTTGAAATTCTCCTTCCTCAACTAATATGTCAATTCTCACGTTTCAGTTCCAGCTTTTATATGGAACCGCTAAAGCGAAGTCTTTCCGATTGGCATTGGTACTGATAAGCAACAATTAGTTTTTTGCTGATATGCACTAAAAACAAAGAATCTCCCGATTGGCGATACTTCGGTAAATGAAGGTTAAACAAATTTATCTCTATTTCTGGCCTTTATCTAACGTGTTGCGTGTCCGGTATCAGTTTCTTAATTGCTACTAGTTATACTTGAAATCACCTTTTTACTTCTTTCATGGTCGAATATAGCGATATATTTATAAATAGGACACATTCATATAATACTTCCAACAGTCTAATGAGTACGTTGAAATTGTTAAAATTGATAATGTTCTCATTACAACAAATTATATTTGTCCAAAAAGTATATAGCTTTTAGAAACTCCGATAATATTCAATGATTATTTAAATTACATACAACTTAAAATGATCAATTTCAAATTCATATTATCTAATACACAAACATGTACAGTATTATATTTGTAATATAAGTAAAAAAGTTCAGTATTCAAAAATGTTAGATAGAAATAGTAATATTAATATAATATTATAATAGTAATATATAATAGTAATTTTAATATAATATAATATAAATTATATACAAATTATATGAGACAAATTGCCTTTTATCTTACAATAAATATACATTTATCAGTGAGAAATAAGATATACAAATATAGATATTTATTACATAAAATTATGGTCATAAAATATTGCATACTGGTTATGTACGTCATATTTGCAATTAATAAAAATACATAACATTTTCTTAACAAAATTTTATTTTATTTTATTTTTAAATAATTAACACAATATCGAAATCGACTTCGTTCCTCACGCGTTTGTTTGGTCTTTTCTTTCCTCTCGATGTGTCTAATTTTGTTTTTTTAGCTCCATTTTTTCTCTGCTGCCTTGTAATTTTACGTCTGGCGGCTAATTCTGGATTCCTTACGAACTGAAGCAAAAAAATTTTCGTATTTTATAATTTATTTACTTATCTTATAAGAAAGTTAAGAATAAAGAATACTATTCCTGCCGCGTATGTGTTTTTCTTCATTCCCCTTTTTTAATATCCAAGTTTTGTTGCATTCGACTTAATCATCTCGTGTACTCCTCATTACCTAAACGGTTCTTAGTCATCACAGCCGCTTCTTTACCTAACCGCCTTGAATTGTTGAATTCTTTTCTTTTGCCGCAAATACTTTACGCACAATTGTTGACATGATATTGAAAATTACTACATTTGAATACTCCATAGGTGTCGTAGATAGTATACCAACAACCCATTTAAATAAAGCAGACCGCTGAAGAAAGGAATATAACTCCTAACTAATTATTTAACATCTAATTAATTATTTGTTATAACTTCTAATTAATTATATAACAACCTAATTAATTATTTGACATTATAAGGACGATAAAAAAAGAAAACAATAGATACCACCGTTATTAACGTAGGAGCCTGAGCTATTTCTCAGTCTCCTAATAGCCAAAGAAGAGTACCATTTTCTTATCTTTATCTTCAGTTTCATTGACTCGATCTATCGCAGTTGTATTAATCTGTTCTAAAGATTTCAAAATTCTTGCAATGAAACTTAAATTATTAATAGTCTGATCAGCTAATTCCATTAACATCGTATCAGGATGCAGTTGTGTAACATAAAGTTAAACTTTTTAAAAAGGCAGTAGAATCAGAATACATGTAACTAGTATCTGCTTCACATTTTTCAGGATTTCTAAAAGGTAAACAATTTTCTAAAAGGTCTACAATTTTGTCGATATCGAGAACAGCTAAGATAAATCCGATCCGACGCTGATAAACGCACCCATATATGAAGATGTGCTTATAAAGATACTCTGAAATCCGCAGAACTTGATCAATATTGAATAATCATTAGATAGAGTAACACACCTATCAGCAAATGAATGAACTGCATCTTAATATTCATCACTTTTAAGAAATGCCGTACAATTTGCCACTATTTTCAGTAACAATTGTAACACTTGAAATGTATGATGGTCTTTTTCTCCAGATCCTTGATATTATTACGATCCGCTTTTAGTTTAATTTCTTTTTCAGTGCGTAGTTTCACAAAACCACGTGCATCGTTATCTTTGACGTATGCATGAAATTGTTTCAAAAGGAGGGGTAATGTTTCTTTTGAACGAGGCTCCAAAGTGTCTTTTCTTGTTATTACAAGTATACCGTATAATTATCCAGCCAATGTCAGATGCATTACCTAAAACGGCATAAAAACAAAATAATTTTAGTCCATTATGTGTAGACATTTGAAAGTCATATTCGAACAGATACCGTAGTATCATTCAACCACGTTACAACTGTATCCATCAAAAAGTTTACTTCTTTCATTGTAGGCTATACGTCCAATTCTCATTTCTTTAATACATTTTTAGCACAATTTACGACATGTTGAATCATCGTCATTTACTAATCTTGAACACAACATTATAAAGATAACACCAGACTTGAAGTGCAACGTTTTCTAAAATTACCGTCAATAAACAAGTTATGTGATTACATAAATCAGCAGGAAGTCAGAAAAGGAGAACTAAAAAAATTAAATGTACTTATTAGTGGGAACAGTGTAAGAATACTGTAAATCTTGAATTGATCAGTATTAATTACATAGTGTTTCACATCACGAACAATTACGGTCATACACATAAAACCAGCCATCACTGAATCGAAATTATCATCTTTACCTAGGCTGCCTGCAAGCATATTTATCCAAGATATAAAAAATAGATGAAGAAATATGAGAAATTGTTTCTTGTGTCGAAACTAAAACCATTTTGAGCAACCAATTTAAGCACTGTAAAGTCAAGGTACTTAGCTGGAAAAATATAATACCAACATATTAATAGTAATAATTAATTACCATTAATATGTTGGTATTGTATTTTATTGTACTGCTATTGTATTGTACTTTATACACTCATTTATAAATAATACAGTCGGATATATCAAGGACTTAAAGTTTGCATTAGATATTTTGTCTCTTCTTAATAGAATATGGACACGTTTCAAACCAAATTATATAAAAACGTGAACATTGGTGCTTTTGATGTTCTTGAAGTAGCTTTTCTGCCCATTACATTGTGGTTCTGGAGGTATGATAAAGCAATCTCCTTCCTGTCCAGTGATTATTTCTGCTTTTTCTTCTGTTAATATTTTAGCATTCTTCTCGGGCTTAAGTTTGGGAATATTGTAAGAGTGATTAGCGTTTTATACTTGTCGAAATGAAAAATGATGTTTCATTCTTTATCAAATAATAATTTAATTGTTTAGAAGGGGAAAACTTATTGGTGGCTCGAAGACTACGACAGATACGTTAGCTACTACTTTTCTATTTTTATCATTACACTCTGAATGGATTAAACTGCTTCAGGAAGAACTGGATAATGACGTAGGCAGATCATGATCTCCTACTTTAGAAGATTATTCATCACTACCTCTGATGGAATCGTTTCTAGCGGAAGTAATTAGTGATTTCGATTAGATGTGAATATAAAAACAACATAGTTTTTATTATTTTAGTGTGACAAAAATAATTTTTTTTTCAATTGTATAAATAGATGATTGTTAGGTTAGGTTCGAGAGTTTTGATCTTGGCGCCACTCTGAGTCCCTCACAAGGATATGAAGACCGTATCTTTGAACGGATATAATATACCTAAAGCAAGTACCGCTAATATAAGTATCGAATAAAGATATTAGTTCATACATTTTTATAATTTTAGGATACTATAATTCTTTTGGATTTTCATAGTGTGTTAAACGATCCAGCTTACTGGAATCATCCAGAAAAATTTCAACCTCGACGATTTCTGGATGCAAATACTCGAATCTGCCAAAATAATGCCAGCATACCATTCGGCTTAGGTTCGGCTCAGTTGTACACAAATTTTTTTACTATAGACCAGAATTTGTGTAAACTGATAGAATGATAGTATGTATTCCATCGTGATGAATTGAACTCATTTCTTTTCGCGTGAAACATTTTCGAAATATATATATATATATATATATATATATATATATACATGCGTGCACACAGTTCAATAATACGGAAATAATTCATCAGATAAAATCAAATCTCTTGAGCATACGTAGTTCACCTTGCTAATCAGACGATCATTTAAATAGAAATGGCAACACATTTTACAACGCATAATATTGTAAATGTAAATATTTGTAGTTTTTCCATATATTAAGATGCAAAAATTTCAAATGTTTACATTTACAATATTATGAATTGTAAAATGTTCTGGAATTTACGATGAGGTTTTAGGCTCTTAGGTAAAAGGCGTTGTCCGGGTGAAATGCTCACCCGGACATCCTCATTTTTATACTTCGCCTACGTTATACATTACATCACCATTGAAATTACACCGAAGCACGGCGAGTCGGATCCAAATGGACACAATTGTTTCACTATATCAGCAAAACCTTATTATCTAAAGCTTCAGACAATATCTGATGTTATAAACTGTAGTACAACGTAAATACTGTAGGAAAGTTTTAAGCGTAATACGTTATTTATATTTTAAGTGCAGAACAGAAATACAGGATATTATGTAAATAACAATTATAAGTAGATTCTCCAGTGCCTCCAAGAATAAATTATTGTTCTGTACCCGATAATTGTTATGTCCTCAGATGATGGCAATTTGGAATAGCTAATTAAGCATTAGAGTCGACAAACATGTATATTTAACAAAAAAATATTGTTAGAGAAACTTTTCTATTTATCATGTAACAGCCGAGTGTACGATTTTCTAGTTCTTACATATATGTGATAAAAAGAATTTGAAAGAAGCATTTTAAACACTCTATAGTTATATATTCAGATCATATATTTGAAATAACTAAAAAATCGTAAACTTGTCTATTACTTGATAAATAGAAAAGTATAATATTGTGTAACAAACTACGTGATCTTTTGAACTTTACAGAATCTATTCTTCAGCGACAAGGAACATTGACAGACACGTTGAGGCGTAATATGAAAAGATCGAAACGCCACGTGGCGCGGCTGCTAAGGAACATTTGAACTTCTGCGAATCGAGCTGATTTCTTTGAGCACGTTAAACGATGCGTTAAGCGACTTTCACGAGATTGAAACGTAAACAATATACATTGGTATTATCGTGGCACGGCGAGTACTTCATAAGGTTTTGGTGTTGTTGAGATGCCATAGATGACTTCAACCGAGTATGGTCCTTTACCAGGAATTGGAAACAAGCTATACTTCTGCATTACACCCGCAAATAACATGAATATCGCGGATCTTGCTAGTACCTCTGGACATCGTCTTTTTCCTGCAATTCAAATTATAGAAAACGTCAGAGCATTAAACCAACTTTTTAATGATCATTGTAATAAAGGCAGTGTTCACTGATTCATCCATCTCACGATGACTATACTGATAAACTTCGTAAGAAGTATTCTTAACTTTCATAAAGATAATGAACAGTACACCACCACTTCGTTTACATTATTACATATTATTATACCTTAATAAAATAGACCTATGTTCCGTGAAATTTTCACGACATTACAACAACAGAAAATTAAATTTTACATATACATTTCGTAAAATCTAATCTCTCTTATACCTTTTCCAAATTGTATATGCGTTTGGCTCATAAGCGTTGTTCCTCATAAGTCTTTCAGGCATGAACTTGTCTGGTTCCGGATAGAGGTTAGGATCCATACTGATAGGGTACAGGTTCATCAAAACAGTGGAATTCTTTGGTATCGTATATTTATCGAGAGTCGTGTCATTAAGGACTCGTCGCGGCCCAATTATAGGGAATACTGGCCATAGCCGGTATACTTCGTCTATTACAGCTTGCACATATGGGAGCCTGTAAAAGTACAAAATTTCGATTTTCTTCACTATTTCTCTGATCTCTTCATTGAACTCTCTCAGAGATTCTTTGATTTCATCACTTTTACTCTCTCATGAGAGAATTCCGTTGAAAAGTTGTACATGATACACGATATACAAGATTCTGTAGAAGAATTCAATGATTTAACAATTTCAACTAAATTCAAATTAAAATTTTTCCATAGATAAGAGTGAATATTTGAGAAAAAATTTTTGATTACTTCGCTTTATCCTCTATATCAGGAAGTCTGTCACGTGGTATCACCGAGTCGATTTCCTCTTGGACTTTACGTTGCACATCCTGATACACTACCATAGATAAAAGCAGCAAGTCCAAGGCCGTGCTCGTAGTTGAAAAACCAGCAAGAAAAACATCAATCAATATTCCTACCAAATGACCATCTGGAAAGTATATTACATAAGAAATAAGGAATTTACGCATTTTATGTCGTCGTGTGCAACTTTTAGTGAAAATACTTTCTCTTAACGTGTAATGTCGTAGCTGTTAATATTAACATTAATACTTTAAGAACAAAACCTTAATTACTTAAGAACAAAAAATTATATAGTATAAAATTTCCTATTTTTTTATTGAATGAAAAATATTAAAAATGTTCTTTTTTCACAGCACATGGATTTCGTGAGAATTAAATAGAGATCGCGTTCACGAATAAAACAACATATAATTTGATCATACCTGTAAAGATGTTAGATTCTTCGTTGTTCTCCATTTCATTAAGGAACATGTCAATTACATCTGCCTCACTTCCCGGCTTGTAATTCGTTTTGTGTTCAGTAATAGTTTTCTACGTAAACAAAGAAATTCACGTGTAACTGACTGATTGTCGAAGAGCGTCTTTAATAAATGTAAAATCATAATTGATTTACATAATGTACACACCATCAAGAAATCCTTGATCTCATTACTCAGCGTACACAAAAGATTGTATCCTGAGAGCTCAGGTGCAATGTAACGAATCCAAGGGAAAGCTATGAGAATCCCGCCCATCCTGTCAAATGCTCTTGATAGACGTTCGATCAAGTCCAGAAAATAATTCATGCTACATTAGAAAGAGCAAACAGTCATAATGTGCTTCAAACGTATGGCCTAGTGTAAACTCTTATGAATCGTAATTTTCATTTTTAAGATAATTTGATTAGTTGCACATAGTAAAACGACAGTTGCTTATAAAGATGATAGTTCCTTAAGAAAGAAACAGACTTTCGTACATTGAACATTTGAAGAAAAGATTTTCTCAGAATTCTCAACAAATCAAGAAATGCAACGTGTTTCTGCGCATGATGGTAAAGAAGCATTACCCTATAGTTAAAAACGAAGAAGAAAAAATTCAAGCAATCATGTAAACAATCCACTTGTTTATACGCATGGGAATTACTAAATATGAAAACGGTACTCCACAAAATAAAAAAATCCAATACAACACGTCTATTTACGTACCTTGTGTTCGTGGTAAATGCCTGTCCCGACGTCAAAAACCAGAGAACATTCAACACAGGCCGTGTAATCATTGCTTTAAATCGAAGTGGGCCCTTTTTATTCATGCTATGCAGAAGAATGATCAGCTCATTTCTAGTCAGTTCAATCATTTCGCGTTTACCGAAACCGAAATCTTTCATTGTTCGCATCATCCAGCTACGTAATATTCTCCAATCTCTTCCGTCGTTCATTGAAATGCCTATTGATAGTACATATATATTAAAATGATACAATCGCTAATATTCAAATGTGTGTTTTCGCACATCGACTATATAGTGTAACACAATATAAATATAGTATAATGAAACATCGATTATTCAAATTAGTAGGAAGATCTGTCAAGGCAAATCCATTTCAAGCAATTGCTCGTATATGATAATACGACTAGAAAATTACATTTAATAATTTGAGAATAATTAATTTTTTTAAATTAATTAATTAAAATGATATCTGTGTTTGTTCTTCTGTTCTTATTTATTCTGATATGGCATTCAATCCGTTTTCTACGCAAATTAATTTTTTAATTTTCATTATAATGAGATAATAGTTTCAAACATGGTCATACTATACCTTCGGCAAGGATGAATAAAATAATAGTATTACTATTCACGATATTTTCGTAAATGTTATAAATTAATTAGAACGTTTGAAGTATCAGATATATTAATATATAAATATTAAACAGAATAATTAATAACGAAATAGATTTAGTAACCGAAATTTGCCCTGGCAGAACCGCTATTTATAATATAAATTATAAAAATATCGTTACCGAAAAAATATAATGACGGATAAATATTTATATTCATAATTTAAATATTCGTATTTTACAAGAGAAAATTATATTCATATAATTAATATTTAAAATGTACTTCGGAAATTGAGTTCCGATACCTTGCTTTTTGCCCATGTTTCGAATTTTAATAAATTCATTCCAGGGACGTCCTTCAAATTCATGCCTCTTTAGTATCGTTTCACACAGCTTAAATCCAGAAACGACCAATACTTTGTCATTACCAATGGTCAATTGTACAATATCGCTCGCATACCGCTTCGAAAGCTCTAGGAACGATTGGGGCTGTCCACCAAACTCACGAGTCAAACGTTTCAATAGAAACAGATTACCGAAAAACGGCCATGTAAATGGTCCTAGAAAATAATAAAAATTTCAGGAAAATGAAAAAAAAATTCATTCCATGGTTTTTCATATAATGATCGATGTTCTGTTTTCTATTATATCTCATAAAAAGGAATTAATTTTCAGAATGGAGATTAAAACTTTCGACGAATTTATTTGAAATATTTGAACTAGCTCTAATGAATGGAATAATTATACATAATAATTAGAGATCATAGTAATGAATCGGTTATTTATTTATAAAATATATTACTAGTGGCATGTTATAAGAATAAAAAGTATTATAGCGTTAAAAATATCAATTGTCATTTCTGAAGATTTTGTAACCAATGTGGAGGGAAACAGTTCAAAATCCGTATTATTCGATCATTAAAGTATTTGTTTTTTATTATTTATATATTTATTGTTTCATCAATATTTATAATTAATTATTTATTTACTTATTTAGTTATTAAATTACATATATGTACACATAATACTTGTGTAGATATATGCGATATAGTCATATGCACATACACGTGTGAGTATATTACTGCAGTGAATTTTCCTGTGGTGAGAATGTCTAAGAATAATTAATACGAAATAGAGAGCCACATTGACGGAAGAATAAATACTCTAATTTAAACCAGTTCAGTGACTTGGTTCATTATTAAGCTAGAATAGAATTTACATACGCACGATTTTATTCATTGTTAATGGTCTATTCTTTTAATTCATTCATCTTAATTTGGCTGAATTCTTAAATGAATAATTTAATATTTCCATAAATAATGGGAAAAACTTGTATATGAATAATAACGATAACATTTATAGTCACCACTGCGCGTTACATTAAGTGTTCATTATTACGCTCGATATAAAATTGGGAAGGAAAAATTTTTAGTCAATACCTGCGGTAAAGGCGCGATAATATTACTCCTAAAAGAAACAAGAAAAAAAAAAATTCTGTTTTGTTTGACAATGATCACTAATTCTATTGAATGTGGTATCGAGTAACGTGACTTGATGTATCTAATGGAAAATAACTCTAGTTATCTGGTGGAGCATTTCCTGTATTTCGTTTGACTGTTAAATAAATAATTAGTATGAATGTCACTATTGCTAATAACACAGTAGTGAACATATTTGCTTCCTCTCGTCGACGTGAATTTACGAGAGAAGAATGAAAACGTTCGAACTAAAGTTGGTTCTACCGTGGACGATTGACCGATTCGTTGAAATACTCCTTACTCAACTAATACGTCAAAATTTACGTTCCAGTTCCGTTTTATATGGAACCGCTAAAGCGAAGTATACCTGATCGGCATGTATAATGATAAGCAACAATTAGTTTCCTGCTTATATGCAATAAAAATAAAGGAACTCCCGGTTGACGATACTTCAGTAAATGATAGCTTATCTTGTCAAATTTATCACTATAACAAATTTATCTCTAATTCTGACATTTGTTTAACATGCTGTGTGTCCCGTATCAGTTTTTATTGCTTCTAATTATATTTGACGTCACGTTTTTCATGGACAGATATTGCGATATATTTGTAAATAAGTCATATTAAAATTACCTTTGGCATACATGTCGGTTATGTACGTCATATTTGAATTTATTAAAAATACTTAACATTTTCTTAGCAAAATTTTATTCTATTTTTAAATATTTCACATAATATTTTTGGTTCTGGAGGTATGATAATGCAATCTGGTTTCTGTTTAGTGAATACTTCTACTTTCTCTTCTGTTAATTCTTTAGCATTCTTCTCGGAAATAAGTTCGAGAACGCTCTGAGAGAGATGAAACGTTTTATACTCGACGAATTGAAAAATAATATTCCATTTGTTATCAAATAGTAATTTAATTGTTTAAAAGGACAAAACTTATTGGTTCTATCCCTGGATCTCTTCTTAGCTGACTCGAAGACTACGACTACAGGTAACTTAACTACTGCTGTTCTTTCTTTATCTTTACACTCTGAATGGATTGAAATGCTCCAGGAAGAAGTGGATAATGTCGTAGGCAGATCATGATCTCCTACTTGATCTACTAGAAGATTATTCATCACTACCTCTGAAGGAATCGTTTCTAGCGGAAGTAACTAGTGACTTGGATTAGTTATGCTATAAACACTACATTTTGTAGTTTTTATTATTTTAGTATAATAAATATAATTTTTTTTTCAATTGCATAAATAGATGATTGTTACATTAGGTACAGCGATTTTTTATTTTGGGGCCACTCTGTGTTCCTCTCAAATCTATGAAAACGGATATAAATTTATCGGATATAATATACCTAAAGCAAGTCCCGCAAATATAAGTGTCGAATAAAGACATTAGTTCATAAATGTTTATAATTTTAGGATACTATAATTCTTTTGGATTTTCATAGTGTGTTAAACGATCCAGCTTACTGGAATCATCCAGAAAAATTTCAACCTCGACGATTTCTCGATGCAAATAGTCGATTCTGCCAAAATAATGCCAGCATACCATTCGGCTTAGATCAGTTGTTGTGCACAGATCTTTTTTACTATAAACTAGGATTTGTATAAACTGATAGAACTAGTATGTGTTCCATCGTGATGAATTTAATTCATTTCTTTTCGAGTTATAAACATTTTCGAATTATATATATACACATACGTGCACACAGTTCAATAATCAAGAAATAATTCAACAGATAAAGTCAAATCTTTTGAGCTTACGTAGTTCCCCTTGCTAATCAGATGATCATTTAAATAGAAATTCAATGCATAATATTGTAAATGTAAATATTTGAAGTTTTTGCATATTTTCAGGTAAAATGTTCTGGAATTAACAGTGATGTTTTGCCTTTTAGGTAAAAGACGTTTTGCGGGTGAAATGCTGGCCCGGACATCCTTATTTTTATTTTTCGCCTACGTTATACATTACTTCGACATTGAAATTTCACCGGAGCACGGCGAGCTGGATCCAAATGGTCACGATGGTGTCACTATATCACCGAAACCTCATTATCTAAAGCTTACGGCAAGATCTGATATCATAAACTGCAGTGCAACGTAAATATTATAGTAAAGTTTTACGCGTAATGTGTTATTTACATTTTAAATGCAAATATAAAAACAAAAAATTATGTGACAGTTACGAGTAAATTCTCCAATGTCTCCAATGCCACAGAATAAATTACTGTTCTGAGCGTGATAATTGAAATATTGTGTCTTTAGATGATGGCAATTCAAAATAAATAATTAAGCATTAGAGTCGACATACATGTATATTTAATAAAACAATATTCTTATTGAAAATTTTCTATTTATCAAGCAATAGCCGGGTGTACGAATTTCAAGTTATTATAAATGTTAAGAAAATTTGAAAGAAGCATATTATTCTCAATATTTTGTGATATTGTTTAACAAACTATGTGATCTTTTCGAGCTTTATAGATCTTATTTTTCAGCGACAAGGAAACATTTGACAGACAAGGTGAGGCGTAATATAAAAGGTTCGAATCGCCACGTGGCGCGCGAGCGAAGTACATTTGGAATTCTACGAAACGAGCTGATTTCGTCGAACGCGTAAAACGATGCGTAAAGCGACTCTCACGAGGCAGAAACAATAAATAATATTCGGGAGAAAAATTTATTGAAGTCAAACTCGACTTCTATCCAGGGATGAATTTACTTCAAATCAAAATTTCGACGGGCATCAGCAACATATTGATCATTAGACTAACAATCCAAGTAACAACACATGCGCGTATTAATTTTTTTAAAATACATACATTAAACAATATACATACATGAGCTCGTTCATCCTACCTATGAAGCAATTAGCCATTCATGGTAAATGGCTAATTGATTCATCAGAGAATGTACGTAAACAAGATACATGGGCATTATCGTAGCACGGCGAGTGCTTTATAAGGTTTTGGTGATGATGTCAGGCCATAGATAACTTCAACAGAGGACGGTCCTTTACCCGGAATGGGAAACAAACTATACTTCTGCATTACGCCCACAAATAACATGAATATTGCGGATCTGGCTAGTACCTCGCCTGGACATCGTCTTTTTCCTGCAATTAAAAATATAAAAAATGTCAGTGTATAAAACCATCTTTTTAATGATCATTGTAATAAAGGCAGTGTCACTGATTCATCCATCTCACGATGACTATACTAATCAACTTCGTAAGAAGTATTCTTAACTTTCATAAAGATAATGAACAGTACACTACTACCTCGTTTACATTATTATATATTATTATACCTTAATAAAATAGACCCTATGTTCCGTGAAATTTTCACGACATTACAACAACCGAAAATTAAATTTTACAAATACATTTCGTAAAATCTAATCTCTCTTACCTTTTCCAAATTCTAAGGAATATGCGTCTGATTCATAAGCGTCGTTCTTCAAAAATCTTTCAGGCATGAACTTGTCTGGTTCCGGATAGAGGTTAGGATCCTTATTAATGGAGTACAGATTGATCAAAACAGTGGTATCCTTTGGTATCGTGTATTTATCGAGAGTCGTGTCATTAAGGACTCGTCGCGGCCCAATTATAGGGAATACTGGCCATAGCCGATATACTTCGTCTATTACAGCCTGCACATATGGGAGCCTGTAAAGGTACAAAATTTCGATTTTCTTCACTATTTCTCTGATCTCTTCACTTTTACTCTCTCATGAGAGAATTCCGATGAAAAATTATACATGACACACGATATAGAAGATTTTATAGAAGAATTCAATGATTTAACAATTTCAACTAAATTTAAATTTAAATTTTTACATAGATAAGAGGGAATATTTGAGAAAAAATTTTTGATTACTTCGCTTTATCCTCTATTTCGGGAAGTCTATCACGTGGTATCACCGAGTCGATTTCCTCTTGAACTTTACGTTGCACGTCCTGATACACTATCATACATAAAAATAGGAAGTCCAAGGCCGTGCTCGTAGTTGAAAAACCAGCAAGAAAAATATCAACCAATATTGCTACCAATTGATCGTCTGGAAAGTATATTACATAAAAAAAAGGAATTTACACATTTTATGTCGTCATGTGCAACTTCTAGTGAAAATACTTTCTGTTAACATGTAATGATGTAGCTGTTTCTATTAACATTGGTCCTTTAAGAACAAACTAGATGTAATATAAAATTTTCTATTTTATAATACAATGAAAAATATTAAAAATGTTCTTTTTTCACAACACATGAGTTTCGAGAGAATTAAATAGCTATCGCGTTCACGAAAAAAACATCCAATTTGATCATACCTGTAAAGATGTTAGATTCTTCAATGTTCTCCATTTCATTAAGGAACATGTCAATTACATCTGCCTCACTTCCTGGCTTGTAATTCGTTTTGTGTTCAGTGATACTTTTCTACGTAAACAAAGAAATCTACGTGTAACTGACTGATTATCGAAGAGCGTCTTTAAGAAATGTAAAATCATAATTGATTTACATAATGTACACACCATCAAGAAATCCTTGAGCTCATTATTCAGCGTACACAAGAGATTGTATCCTGAGAGCTCAGGTGCAATGTAACGAATCCAAGGGAAAGCTGTGAGAATCCCGCCCGTCATGTCAAAGACTTGTGATCGACGTTCGACCAAGTCCACAAAATACTTTACGCTACATTAGAAGGGGCAAATAGTCATAATGTGCTTCAAACTTGTGGCCTACTATAAATTCTTATGAATCGTTACTTTCATTTTTAAGATAATTTCATTATTTACACATTATTTAGTCAACAGTTGCTTATTAAAATTATAGTTGCATAAAAACGAAACAAAATTTCGTACATTGTACATTTAATGAAAAGATTTTGTCAGAATTCTCAACAGATCAAGAAATGCAACGTGTTTCTACGCAAGATGGTAAAAAGACGTCATCCTATAGTAAAAAAAAAGGAATAAAAAATACAAGCAAACATGTAAACAATCCAGTTGTCTATATACGCATGGGAATTTCCAAATATGAAAACTGTACTCCACAAGATAAAAAAATCCAATAGAACACATGTATTTATGTACCTTGCGTTCGTGCTAAATGCCTGTCCCGACGTCAAAAACCAGAGAACATTCATCACAGGTCGTGTAATCAATATTTTGAGCCGAAGTGGGCCCTTTTTATTCATGCTATCCAGAAGTGTGATCAATTCATTTCTAGTCAGTTCAATCATCTCGCGTTTACCGAAACCGAAATTTTTCATGGCTCGCATCATCCAGTTGCGTAATATTTTCCACTCTGTTCCGTCGTTCATTGAAATGCCTATTGATAGTATTATAATGATACCATCGCCAATATTCAAATGTGTGTGTTCGCACATTTAGTATATTGTATAAGACAATATAAATATAGTAATGAATCATCGATTATTCAAATTATTAGGAAGATCAATAAAGACAAATCCATTTGAAGCAGTTGCTCATATATTGTAATACGACTAAAAAATAACTTTTAAAAATTTATGAAAAATTAATTTTTTTGGTTTAATTAATTCATATTACTTCTGTGTTTCTTTTTCTGTTTTTATTTACTCTGATATGGCATCCAATCCATATTCAATGAAAATTAATTTTTTAATTTTCATTATAATGAGATAATAGTTCCAAACATGGTCATACTATACCTTAAGCAAGGATGAATAAGATAATAGTATTACTATTCGTAAATATGATAATTTCGTAAATATTATAAATTAATTAGAACGTTTGAAGTATGAAATATATTAAAATATAAATATTAAACAGAATAATTAATAACGAAATAGATTTAGTAACCGATATTTTCCCTGACAGAATCGCTATTTATAATATAAATTATAAATATATCATTACCAAAAAAATATAATGACGGATAAATATTTATATTCATAAAATATTCGTATTTTACGAGAGAAATTTATAATCATAGACTTAATATTTAAAATGTACTTCAGAAATTGAATTCGGATACCTTGCTTTTTGCCCATGTTTCGAATTTTAATAAATTCATTCCAGGGACGTCCTACAAATTCATCGCTCTTTAGTACCGACTGACACAGCTTGAATCCAGAAACGACCAATACTTTGTCATTACCAATGGTCAATTGTATAACATCGCTCGCATACCGCTTCGAAAGCTCTAGGAACGATTGGGCCTGTCCCCCAAACTCACGAGTCAAACGTTTCAATAGAAACAGATTACCGAAAAACGGCCATGGAAATGGTCCTAGAAAATAATAAAAATTTCAGGAAAATGAAAAAGAAATTCATTCCATGGTTTTTCATATAATGATCGATGTTCTGTTGTCTATTATATCTCATAAAAAGAAATTAATTTTCAGAATGGAGATTTAAACTTTGGACGAATTTATTTGAAATATTTGAATTAGCTGTAATGAATGGAATAATTATACATAATAATTAGAGACAATAATAATGTCGGCGATTATTTATTTATATAATATATTACTCGTAGCATGTTATAAGTTTAAAAAATATCATAGTGTTAGAAGTATCGATTGCATTTCTGAATATTATGTAATCAATGTCGAAAGAAACAGTTCAAAATCCACATCATTCGATCATTAAAGTATTTATTATTTATTTTTTATATATTTATTATTTGATCAATATTATTATTTAATTATTTATTTACTTATTTAGTTACTAAATTACATATATGTACACATTTTTCTTATATACATATATGCGATATAGACATATGCACATAGACGTGTGAGTATATTACTGTAGTGAATTTTCCTGTGCTGAGAATGTCTAAGAATAATTAATACGAAATAGAGAGCCACATTGACGGAAGAATAAAAACTCTAATTTAAACCAGTTCAGTGACTTGGTTCATTATTAAGCCAACTAGAATAGAATTTACATACGCACGATTTTATTCATTGTTAATGGTCTATTCTTTCAATTCATTCATCTTAATTTGACTTAATTCTTAAATTATTAAAATTAATAATTTAAAATTTCCATAAATAATTAGAAAAACTTGTATATGAATAATAACGATAACATTTATAGTCACCACAGCGCGTAACATTAAGTGTTCATTATTACGCTCGATATAAAATTGGGAGGGAAAAACTTTTAACGCAATATTTGCGGTAAAGGCGCGATAATATTACTCGTAAAAGGAACAAAGAAAAGAAACTGATTGGGTCTGAAAGTAACAAAAAGAAGAAACTGAGTTGGTCGACAATGATCACTCTGATTCTATTGAATGTGATCGAGCAACGTGACTTGATGTATCTAATGAAAAATGACTCTAGTTACCTGGTGGAGCATTTCCTGTATTTCGTTTGACTGTTAAATAAATAATTAGTATGAGTGTCACTATTGCTAATAACACAGTAGTGAACATTTTAGCTTCGTCTCGTCGACGCGAATTTACGTGTAATCAATGAAAACGTTCGAACTAAAGTTGGTTCTACCGTGGAAGATTGACCGATTGGTTGAAATTCTCCTTCCTCAACTAATATGTCAATTCTCACGTTTCAGTTCCAGCTTTTATATGGAACCGCTAAAGCGAAGTCTTTCCGATTGGCATTGGTACTGATAAGCAACAATTAGTTTTTTGCTGATATGCACTAAAAACAAAGAATCTCCCGATTGGCGATACTTCGGTAAATGAAGGTTAAACAAATTTATCTCTATTTCTGGCCTTTATCTAACGTGTTGCGTGTCCGGTATCAGTTTCTTAATTGCTACTAGTTATACTTGAAATCACCTTTTTACTTCTTTCATGGTCGAATATAGCGATATATTTATAAATAGGACACATTCATATAATACTTCCGACAGTCTAATGAGTACGTTGAAATTGTTAAAATTGATAATGTTCTCATTACAACAAATTATATTTGTCCAAAAAGTATATAGCTTTTAGAAACTCCGATAATATTCAATGATTATTTAAATTACATACAACTTAAAATGATCAATTTCAAATTCATATTATCTAATACACAAACATGTACAGTATTATATTTGTAATATAAGTAAAAAAGTTCAGTATTATAATATAATATAAATTATATACAAATTATATGAGACAAATTGCCTTTTATCTTACAATAAATATACATTTATCAGTGAGAAATAAGATATACAAATATAGATATTTATTACATAAAATTATTGTCATAAAATATTGCATACTGGTTATGTACGTCATATTTGCAATTAATAAAAATACATAACATTTTCTTAACAAAATTTTATTTTATTTTATTTTTAAATAATTAACACAATATCGAAATCGACTTCGTTCCTCACGCGTTTGTTTGGTCTTTTCTTTCCTCTCGATGTGTCTAATTATGTCTTTTTAGCTCCATTTTTCCTCTGCTGCCTTGTAATTTTACGTCTGGCGGCTAATTCTGGATTCCTTACGAACTGAAGCAAAAAAATTTTCGTATTTTATAATTTATTTACTTATCTTATAAGAAAGTTAAGAATAAAGAATACTATTCCTGCCGCGTATGTGTTTTTCTTCATTCCCCTTTTTTAATATCCAAGTTTTGTTGCATTCGACTTAATCATCTCGTGTACTCCTCATTACCTAAACGGTTCTTAGTCATCACAGCCGCTTCTTTACCTAACCGCCTTGAATTGTTGAATTCTTTTCTTTTGCCGCAAATACTTTACGCACAATTGTTGACATGATATTGAAAATTACTACATTTGAATACTCCATAGGTGTCGTAGATAGTATACCAACAACCCATTTAAATAAAGCAGACCGCTGAAGAAAGGAATATAACTCCTAACTAATTATTTAACATCTAATTAATTATTTGTTATAACTTCTAATTAATTATATAACAACCTAATTAATTATTTGACATTATAAGGACGATAAAAAAAGAAAACAATAGATACCACCGTTATTAACGTAGGAGCCTGAGCTATTTCTCAGTCTCCTAATAGCCAAAGAAGAGTACCATTTTCTTATCTTTATCTTCAGTTTCATTGACTCGATCTATCGCAGTTGTATTAATCTGTTCTAAAGATTTCAAAATTCTTGCAATGAAACTTAAATTATTAATAGTCTGATCAGCTAATTCCATTAACATCGTATCAGGATGCAGTTGTGTAACATAAAGTTAAACTTTTTAAAAAGGCAGTAGAATCAGAATACATGTAACTAGTATCTGCTTCACATTTTTCAGGATTTCTAAAAGGTAAACAATTTTCTAAAAGGTCTACAATTTTGTCGATATCGAGAACAGCTAAGATAAATCCGATCCGACGCTGATAAACGCACCCATATATGAAGATGTGCTTATAAAGATACTCTGAAATCCGCAGAACTTGATCAATATTGAATAATCATTAGATAGAGTAACACACCTATCAGCAAATGAATGAACTGCATCTTAATATTCATCACTTTTAAGAAATGCCGTACAATTTGCCAATATTTTCAGTAACAATTGTAACACTTGAAATGTATGATGGTCTTTTTCTCCAGATCCTTGATATTACGATCCGCTTTTAGTTTAATTTCTTTTTCAGTGCGTAGTTTCACAAAACCACGTGCATCGTTATCTTTGACGTATGCATGAAATTGTTTCAAAAGGAGGGGTAATGTTTCTTTTGAACGAGGCTCCAAAGTGTCTTTTCTTGTTATTACAAGTATACCGTATAATTATCCAGCCAATGTCAGATGCATTACCTAAAACGGCATAAAAACAAAATAATTTTAGTCCATTATGTGTAGACATTTGAAAGTCATATTCGAACAGATACCGTAGTATCATTCAACCACGTTACAACTGTATCAAAAAGTTTACTTCTTTCATTGTAGGCTATACGTCTAATTCTCATTTCTTTAATACATTTTTAGCACAATTTACGACATGTTGAATCATCGTCATTTATTAATCTTGACCACAACATTATATAGATAACACCAGACTTGAAGTGCAACGTTTACTAAAATTACAGTCAATAAACAAGTTATGTGATTACATAAATCAGCAGGAAGTAAGAAAAGGAGAACTAAAAAAATTAAATGTACTTATTAGTGGGAACAGCGTAAGAATACTGTAAATCTTGAATTGATCAGTATTAATTACATAGTGTTTCACATCACGAACAATTACGGTCATACACTTAAAACCAGCCATCACTGAATCGAAATTATCATCTTTACCTAGGCTGCCTGCAAGCATATTTATCCAAGATATAAGAAATAGATGAAGAAATATGAGAAATTGTTTCTTGTGTCGAAACTAAAACCATTTTGAGCAACCAATTTAAGCACTGTAAAGTCAAGGTACTTAGCTGGAAAAATATAATACCAACATATTAATAGTAATAATTAATTACCATTAATATGTTGGTATTGTATTTTATTGTACTGCTATTGTATTGTACTTTATACACTCATTTATAAATAATACAGTCGGATATATCAAGGACTTAAAGTTTGCATTAGATATTTTGTCTCTTCTTAATAGAATATGGAAACGTTTCAAACCAAATTATATAATAACGTGAACATTGGTGCTTTTGATGTTCTTGAAGTAGCTTTTCTGCCCATTACATTGTGGTTCTGGAGGTATGATAAAGCAATCTCCTTCCTGTCCAGTGATTATTTCTGCTTTTTCTTCTGTTAATATTTTAGCTCGGGCTTAATAATATTCTTTTCGGGCTTAAGTTTGGGAGTACTCTAAGAGTGATTAGCGTTCTTTACGTGTCGAAATGAAAAATGATGTTTCATTTTTTATCAAATAATAATTTAATTGTTTAGAAGGAGAAAACATATTGGTGGCTCGAAGACTGCGACAGATACGTTAGCTACTACTTTTCTATTTTTATCATTACACTCTGAATGGATTAAACTGCTTCAGGAAGAACTGGATAATGACGTAGGCAGATCATGATCTCCTACTTTAGAAGACTATTCATCACTACCTCTGATGGAAACGTTTCTAGCGTAAGTAATTAGTGATTTCGATTAGTTGTGAATATAAAAACAGCATAGTTTTTATTATTTTAGTATGACAAATATAATTTTTTTTCAATTGTATAAATAGATGATTGTTAGGTTAGGTTCGAGAGTTTTGATCTTGGCGCCACTCTGAGTCCCTCACAAGGATATGAAGACCGTATCTTTGAACGGATATAATATACCTAAAGCAAGTACCGCTAATATAAGTATCGAATAAAGATATTAGTTCATACATTTTTATAATTTTAGGATACTATAATTCTTTTGGATTTTCATAGTGTGTTAAACGATCCAGCTTACTGGAATCATCCAGAAAAATTTCAACCTCGACGATTTCTGGATGCAAATACTCGAATCTGCCAAAATAATGCCAGCATACCATTCGGCTTAGGTTCGGCTCAGTTGTACACAAATTTTTTTACTATAGACCAGAATTTGTGTAAACTGATAGAATGATAGTATGTATTCCATCGTGATGAATTGAACTCATTTCTTTTCGCGTGAAACATTTTCGAAATATATATATATATATATATATATATATACATACGTGCACACAGTTCAATAATACGGAAATAATTCATCAGATAAAATCAAATCTCTTGAGCATACGTAGTTCACCTTGCTAATCAGACGATCATTTAAATAGAAAAGGCAACACATTTTACAAAGCATAATGTTGTAAATATAAATATTTGTAGTTTTTCCATATATTAAGATGCAAAGATTTCAAATATTTACATTTACGATATTATGAATTGTAAAATGTTCTGGAATTTACGGTGAGGTTTTAGGCTCTTAGGTAAAAGACGTTGTCCGGGTGAAATGCTCACCCGGACATCCTCATTTTTATACTTCGCCTACGTTATACATTACTTCACCATTGAAATTACACCGAAGCACGGCGAGTCGGATCCAAATGGACACAATAGTTTCACTATATCAGCAAAACCTTATTATCTAAAGCTTCAGACAATATCTGATGTTATAAACTGTAGTGCAACGTAAATACTATAGTAAAGTTTTAAGCGTAATACGTTATTTATATTTTAAGTGCAGAACAGAAATACAGAATATTATGTAAATAACAATTATAAGTAGCTTCTCTAGCGTCTCCACGAATAAATTATTGTTCTGTACCCGATAATTGTTATGTCCTCAGATGATGGCAATTTGGAATAGCTAATTAAGCATTAGAGTCGACAAACATGTATATTTAACAAAAAAATATTCTTAGAGAAACTTTTCTATTTATCATGTAAATCACTACTTGACCAACCTCGAGCGTTTTATTTGATATAATTCCCCAATTCACCGTTGTTTAAACGTAGAATGCGCTAAAAAAAACCAGTCATTTTCTACTATGTCGGTATTCTACTATTTCAGGTCACGGGCCACGAAACCCCGTAACATTGCATTGCAAGTTAGTCAATGCCCGTAAGATGCTTGGTCTATTCATATACCTCGTCGGTGCCTCATCTGTGGCATGAAAAGACAAAACTTGCCTGAATCAGTACGAGGATGTGACACGAAAATGGTAAGGAGGCCCCGAGACCCCTCAGTCGTGGGCCGAAAAAATACATTGTATGCAAGATCTATTCATATATCTCGTTTATAATTTAAGAAATGTTTTATGTAGACATAACTCTTAAACCAGTGAATTTCTAACTTCTAAACTTAAAATTTCTTGAAGTCAAAAGATCAAAACAACCTACCTACGAACAACAATCTACAATCCTTCATTCAAAAAAGAAGTTACTGATTTTAATTTCCTAAAATAAAGCTTTGCCAGTTTTAAATATCGAATAATTCTTGTTATTTTTTAACTCGTTTTTCTTTTAAATTGATAAAATAATGTATTTTTAATAAAAAGTAAAGTTACAAATTGCGCATTGTTGAAAAAATAATGTGAAACGACTGATTTTTTTGCAAAAGAAGTAATTTTTTTACCATATTCACTATTCATTGACACGCTGTGCTATATAGTATATAAATTTTTATGTACATACATATCAACAACATTTAAAACATTTATTTATTAATTAATTAGTTTTTACACATTAATTTAATCGACAGTATTTTGTATTCATGAATAACGATAGTCATTTGTTTTTCAGCTATAAAACATGCCGAAACATATATATAATCTTAATATAAAAAAAAATACTTTAATAAAAAGAAACAAAGTTTCGACAAAAAATGAAAAATAAAAATTAATATACTTGATAATACGAATCAAATTAAAAATCAGAAAACGAGTTATTTACGTTACATTTGAAATTTTTTCAAATCCTTTTGTATATTTTTGTTTAAATAACTATTTTCTTTTTTTATTATTTAATAATTACTTCCAACTCTATGATTTTGTCATCTGTTAGTTAACAAATACCAATCTATTAAATAAACATAACCAAACAAACATTTTCTTATGAAATGGAATGATACAGATATGATAATAAAATACAATCTTTTATCCTCTCTTTCTTTTTATCTTATTTTCCATTTTATATCCCATTATTTCCAATTTTTGCATGTTCAAATAAACAGTTCTTTTTCATGCAGAAATCATTCTCTTTATATTTAATGTTAAATTCACTTCGATAATGAAGTCTGTTGGATAATAATTTGATATTTATTCAATTTGATTTCTTGCTTGTATTTTTATTACGGTATATAGAAAGAATACTTTCTTTTAACTTGGATACGTCTTGATCTTAATACCTGCTAGTAAATAAAATACTTATACATGAAAAAGTTAAAAATGGCTTTGAGAATTTACTTGGAAAAAAATATTAAAAAAATAAAAAATTGCCTTGAAAAATTTTTGAAACTATATTATAACAAAAAAATGTTGATATTTATCTATAAATAATAACTGCAAACTAAATAAAAGTAGTAATTGCTATATTAGGTAGTTCATCTTGTACAAAAATTATTATAAATAATTATATTTATATGCGTATATGAAATCTGTTAATTTATAATGAATCTTTAAAAATTATAAAATATTTAATTAGATACTATTTCATTAGGTTAATTAATTAATATCTGAAATATTAAAATTTCGGAAAAATTGAAATAAAGTCACATTTAATAATTTGAAAAAATTACTCTAATTTTTATTGTGTTAATTATTATTTTGACTGCAAGAAATATATAATGTATTATTAGTGAAGTAAATATAGTGACGATGATAAGATATTCGGCATCAAATTATTCTAAATTGAAAATTAATAGATCTATAAAAGAAATTATTAGTACATATACTTAATTTCTAAATTAAATTTTTTTCTAAGATTCTAAGATTTTCTAAGGATATTTCTAAGAATAAAATTAAAGATATGTATTTTTGACATCTATATACAATTTTTTTTCTTTTTTTCTTTTTTTACTAAAATCATACAAATTTAGTTATGTTAAAATAAATAAATAAATCATATGTTTAAAAAATCTTATCTTGAATTTGAAGAAAAATTTGAAAATTTAATTGAAAGAAATTAAGAAAATATAGAGTCATTGAAGAAGCAAAATAATTAGAAATAAAAGAAAAACAGAATCATAAAACTGTATTACTGGAATAACGTACTAAAAGAGGATATTTAGAACAGAGAAAATCATAATATTGAATATTTGAATTATTGAATGTACCGAAAAGGAAAATAATTTTCATAATGAATAATTTCTGTATTTAATTAATTATTGTTATATATTTTTACAGAAATGAAAATGAATCATATAACTGTCAATTTCATTAATTGTACGTATAATAAATGCATCATTACAGTTTTAACTCCATATTCTACTTTTTCAAGTAAATAAATTTAATAGAATTAAAAAAATATTAGTTTTCACAGTAGAAACATTGAAATGATCCAGACATTTTAAAAATTGAATTTTAACTTAATATTTTACTTTAAAAGAATATCCTTTCCATTCTTTAGTTTTCATTATTTAGCTTAAATTATTTACATAAATGAAAATGTTTATTGATATTTCTACAAAATATTGAGAAAAATTGCTTTTATATCAAAAATATATTTTGTTCCAAATATACAAAATATTTATACAGAATATTTCAGTAATCACTATTAACAAACCAATAATTCTATATGAAAAATTTAATCGAAAAAATAGAATACAACTTTTTTTCTTCGCATTTCGTTTTCGAAAAAATTGAATTGAAAATATTTATGTGGAGATCTAAACTTAAAACACTCATTCTGAAATTTCTGACAAGAAATTGAAAGACAGACCAACTACACAATTGAATAAATTAAACAACAGTAAGCAATTCAGCGATACATTACAAACTTGTGACTAAACCATTTATACATATTCTCAAAACTCCATAATATATAAATTTAGTAATAGTAACAACAGAAGTACTAACATTCCTTACTATAATTAATTGTATGATTTTAAATTCATACAATTAACTATAATTTAAATTCATACAATTAACTTCAATTAACTAATTTCAGAAGTGTATCATACAAAACAATCCTGTATCACACTTTAAAGAAATACATAAAAGCTCAAGAAAAGTTGTGTTCTAAGAAATATAAAGAATATTATGAGAAAATATATATTATATATCAAGACAAGCTAAATATAATGAATTATTAATACACACACACACAAATGATGGCTATATTTCCAAAAACCTGTCATTTCCAATTTGACTAAAATTTTGGAAATACTTTTATTTTACATCAAAATAGTATTTACAGAAAAGATTCTTGATGATTCAAAAATTAAAACACAAGTTCTTTTTTTAATTGCATATTTACAATCTTTTCAACTATTAATAAATAAATATATTGAATGTCTTATGTTTTGAACCAAAATGGTTCTGGTCAAGTTCTGTTTATGTCATCTATTTATATCTTGGGTTGATCTTGATTAGTAAATTTCAATAATTAAGATTACAATTCTTTTACGATTTTTTTTGCATATAAAGGGCCGCATGTAACATTATGTATTGTCATTGGCCGCAACAAATCTCTAAATCTCTTCCTTCTTCTCTTATTGTATAAACAATTGTTAAGCAAAAAAAAAATTTTATAAACAATTATTAAGCGGAAAAGAAAAATATAAATGCTGAACTAGATATACTGAACTAGACTGGTATCTCCTACACTGTTTTCATATATTTTTAACGGAGTAAAATTTATTATATTATATAATAAACCAATATCTACTAATAAGTTGTCACTACGGCCTTATTTGCTGCTGCTGCTACTGCGGTGGCGACTGCCGACCAAGTTGCAGTTGTTCCTCCGGGCGTTGCAGCGGAGACGATTGCTGCTCCGATCACTGGTGTTGTGATCACTACTCGGAATGCTACTTCTGGTGCTACTGCTGCCTTCGCTGTGTTGGTAGTGACTGTTGTAGTCGACGTTGATGCTGCTTGCGGGTCCTATCGCTGTAGATGCTGCCGTGACGAATGTGGCCGTTGTCCCAAATGTTGTTGGTGCGCTCGCGCCATTCTCTTTCATCAGTGGAAGTCTTCATTCCCGCTGCTGCTATAGCTAGTATTCGTCTCCGGTCGATCCGATGGATCGATGCTCCGCAATTTTCTTCAACGACGGCATGGACTGATCACCTCCACGATACTCTGGAGGGCGCTTGGAGTGGACTCCCTGGAGTCTGAGTGTTGGATAGAATTTCTGTGGCAAGTGGGATGATGGTCCCTCTTGGACCGGCAAGTAGGCCACCGGTGACCCACACTTAAAACATAATTAAAAACAAGCGAACAAGTGCCGCCAAAAGAATAAACAACTTATAATCACGCGCTGACTCATCATGCAGAATATGAAAAAATGCGCCGGGTTGAATGTGTTAATATTAATATTGCGGTTGAAGAACGTACTTACATAGGTTGATTTATCGGATTATTTTATCGGTAATCGATGTTTTACTTGCTTCAGTGTCACTGAAGGATAGGTTAAGGAGAAGGACTGCTAATGTGTATCAGATCTTTGCAGATTTATATTTTAGCATAATAATTAAAACAGAAAAGTCCAACATATCGCAACATGTCCAAAAAGGAAGAAGATATATCCGCCGATTCAGCGGCGACTCCTATCCTTGCATAATCACAGTAAAAAATCATCACACTGCCATTCAATTGCCATCGTTCAATTACAATAATTGGATTAAATATTGCGATAGTTTCTTGTCATTAATCCACCATAATAACACTCTTTCGAACATTCAGCGATTCCATTCTCAACTCTATTCTTCATGACTCCGCTGCCCATGTCATTCAAACGCTAGATTTCTGAGGCCAATTATAAAATAGCCTGGGAAATATTATTATAAGGGGATACATCATCTGAATGCACTATTGGAACTCGTTCCAGTACAAGAACGTTCTCACACAACGACATGGGAATTTATCGATAACGTTAAGAATCATCTTGGTGCATTAAAGGAAAATGTGTACACTGGAATAGCCTTATTTATATTTGCCATCCTATCAAAGATTGGAACAAATTAGTTTCAACGAACAAATTCATTTCCACGACTACACGAATTTTTAGAGGAAGGAGCATAATACGTGGAAAATATTTCGGCTACAATAAGAAGTGCGACTCCGCGAAGTAATCGACGATCCGACTGACTGAGTGCACACATCGTCCAGACAACAATTATATGTCCGGTCTGTGCGGTCGATCATCCACTATGTCAATATTCTAAATTCAAATAACTAGATATAGCAAGAAAGGAAACAATCCGACAGGCATACCTTTGCTTTAACTGTCTCTTTGAAGGTCATCAAATGAATACATTGTAATTTATGGAAGTAAGCATCGCACGCAGACAACCAAGTAAAATCCGACAGCACAACTGAAGGTAATTACACACAGGAAGCATTAATCACCGTAAACTCCGCAATCAAATCTATAAGTATTATCAACGGCAATAGTTTTTATCCGCAATGGCGAGAATGTAGGATTTTACTAGACTCTGAATCACAAGTACACTTCATCATAGATAAACACTAGGCTTAAAGATTGCACCAAGGATCATCGTAGCTAGTAACCATCGAAAAAATAACCAACATGTTAAGGAGAATGGGTTAGGTTGAAATATCTTCGAGATGCATCGTGTTTCTCGATGCCCACCATCACCGCAAATCAGCCTAACATGCCACTGGCTCGGCAAGTCTCAAACATTCTGCAACACATATGATTGATCGATCCACAATTTCATCGGTATAGGAGGATAGATATGCTCAGTGGTGCAAGTCTATTCTATATATAGGACAATATACAGGCTAGATATACAGTTGGTATTATAAAAAACGCAACTCGATTAAGTATTCGGAAGACAATTGCCAATTAAGAATCAATCTGCGTCAACCACTGCGTCATTTGTTCTTCGTTGACGAGGAGTTGAACCTGCAAAAATTCTGAGAGCTCGAGAAAACTGTTGCACGGGCTGAGTCCCGTGTGAGGGATACAACAATTCAGGGATACGATTCAACAAAATCCATCTCGACGATATATAGTAAGCTTTCCATTCAACAATTTAAAGCATCTAGGAGGTTCGCGAGCGAGCAGGCAGAAAATCAATTTCACGCATTAGAACACAAATTAAACAAGAGTCCAGATCTACGAAAACACAGCGTTCTGGACGAACAGTTAGAACATATAATAAGGTTAATAACTACGGAACTGTTAGCTTACTAGCTTTCCCACGCAGTCTCCAAAGACAGTAGCACAAAAATTTGAGTCGTTTTCGATAGTTCAGCAAAAACCAGCTTAGGACTCGTCTCACTCAACGATATCCAACGAATAAGACCAACAATCCAGAACGATTTGTCTTCCATTCAAACAATATAAATATATTATATTCACCGATATCGAAAAAATATATCGTCAAATATTAGGCCTCGGAATAGACGAATTTCAACGAATTTTATGGCGATCGAATCCAAATGCACCGATTGGCATATACGAACTAAGCATAGTTACTTAAGCATATAGCACCGCATCAGCCCCATTTTTGACGACACGAGTACTTTAGAAAATAAGAAAAAGTTTCCCACCCTTCATGTTCCAGATATTAATCCAGTTGATTACTATCTATTTTTTTTATTTAAAATGATGAAACCTCTGCGGTAAAAGATTTGCCTCAATAAATAACATAAGAATACACCTCGTTAGCAAACCCTACAAAATTTTGGAAAGATGATATTATGAAACTTCCATGAGATGAGGAACAATACGCTCTTTGAGTCTAATTTTCAAAATAAAAGTTTAATAAAATAATTTAGATACGTTGAATAATTTTAATACGCTGCATGTTCATATAATATGGTATATAATGTAATAAATTCCCCACTGTATTTTAAAAACTCTACAAACAAAAAAAGAAGAAAAAATAAAATTTAAAAGAAATACGAATATTTCTAATCTTATCATGAATTTTGCACTATCTTGTAGATTAAAAAAAAATCAACGCACGTTCCTAGTGTGTGATTGATTAATATATAATATATGCATATGTATATGTGTGATTCTGATCTAAGTCATCAACTTATTGAAATCGAATATTCTAACGTTGTTTATTTATCATTTTATATATTTGTTGTATTATTACATGGAAATGTCAGTATAGGTAATGGAAAGTTGTCATTTAAAAAAGATATACAAACAAGTTCAACATTGAAGAAAGAAAAGTACTCTCTGTCAAAATTTTACATATTCAAAAATTATATATCATGGTTTTAGTCTTGATTCTGAATTTTAAGATTAAATTATTTTAATTGCCCCAAATACAAGCAAAGTACAATCATTGATTACAAATGAATATTTTCTTGAAAAATGATATACAAGTCTTATAATTATTTAAATTCATTTTATTTACAGAATGAGTCCTTTTACAGAGCACTGTTAAATTTTCTTGTAAAAGTAATTTAAATAATCACTGTTGCATTAACAGTACTTATATGATAATATTTGATATTACACGCAGTAGTCTATTATTACAATAAGTTATATAGTCAAAATTTCTTTTTTTTTTTTGCACATGTTTCTTTGTTCTCGCTTACATTACTTTTTTCTCCGTCTTATACATCTGTGCTACATCCTGTTACCACGATGTTAGATTTGTATACATGATAGATCATTTACGACATACCATGACTACGTATTTCATAGATACTGTTATTGTTTGTATTACACATTGAAAAAATATTATTTTTGCACATTTTTTGGTGAATAATACATTAATACAACGATCTTGCAATAAATCCGTGTTTTGTTCTTTTCATTTCCATAGCTCCATCGATTATAATTTTCAATTTCTTTAATGGAACATTATTTCCTTCTACGTATTTTTTTAAAATAAAAAAAATATTATTTCTTCTTATCTGTCCTTTTAAAAACAGAATTTCAAGGAATTTCTTTGTATAAAAATTGTCGAAACACATACAGTCAGCAAGAGTATATTCAAAAATGCTTCGTAAACACTTAAGTTTTAATTCACAATGAAGAATAAATTCTATTGGGAAAAAAAACACTCAATTTATTGGAGAAAAAACCCACGAATAGTACAAAAGCATATACAATCTATTCGTGTATAACAATCTTGGAGATTTTTCTGTAATTATCTGTAATAATAAATCTGTTAGGTAGACAAGCCAAAAATGAGCGTATACATGCAAACCAACAGACGTGAGGCCCAGATGTTTCCTTTCATGTGCTGTTGGAAGTATGCCATTTACTTAAAGCATTTGTATTTTTTTATTACATAATGAATTACAATCGTCAGAAGAAGTTTTCAAAATGTTATTCATGTTGTGCTAGGTAATAATAAATTTTATACAAAGAAATTTCTGTTTAAATTCTACTTTCATTTTCCTAAGGAAACAGATTGTACTACCTAGCACAAGATGAACATTTTTGAAACTTTTTCTAACGATTGTACAATATTACTTATATTGTAATTTATCATGTAATAAAAAAATAACATAAAAAAGTGTAATTGTTATTGATTTCATCTCATCTAGGAAATAATTAGAAGAATTAAAGAAGTTTCGTTCGTACTATTTAACTTTCTATCTTCTATTTTAGCTTTGAAAATTGATACAAGTTCCTATTTTACCAAATGTCTTCTTAAAGGGGAGTTTTATAAAAAAAAAAGTTTCATGCAAAAGTTTCTTCTTTTTTTAGAATAAGAATCCGTAAAGAAATATATATTTTTTAATTCAAAAGAAGAAGGTGATTTTCAAAAAACCTTGAAAATACCTAACAAATAAAAAATAAATAGTTTCCCTCGAAACTGTGAAACTTTTGTATTAAACATTTTTCTCGAAAAAATGTTTTCAAGATTCAAGAAGACTGGAAATTTTCAAATGATACATTGTGTGTATAATGTGTTTTGTAAATTTTCATATTTGTAAAAAAATCTTACTAAAATAAAATTGCTACTACTAGTAAAATGCAAAATAAATTTAACTCTGTAACAAATAATAAAATATTTCATTTATGAGTGATAAAAATACAAATGTAAATGTACAAAATGAAACAATAAATAAAAATGATCAAAATGAATCTTTTTGTGCTAAAGCTTTTTATGCTGAAATTTGAAACAATTGGAGAAATTCTTTAACAATTTAAAGAATTAAACGAAAAGAATATAATTTCTGAGAATTACTTATATTAAGAAATTTATGGATTTCAGCAATAATTATTCTATTATATATCTAAAAATTCCATTATTTAGATATTTTTGTCTGCTTATTACGTAGTTTGGATATAAAAAAATGTTTTACTGTATACAACTTTTACATTACAACTGTCTATCTGTTTTATGCTACCATGAAAAATAATTGACATTCTCCATTCAATATGGACTATCGATTTATTTTATTTTTAATGCATTATACAATTTCAATGGCGTAATCAAACACGAGCGGTACATTGCATCTGTAATTTTACATGGACATAAATATAGTTTATGTCTCTAGCATTTTCTGTCAATATTCGCTAATTACGTTTTTTTTAACCCTCTTCAAAAAGCTTCTTTTAATACTTACCTTCCAACATTCCATTGGTCATTATACAAATTCTGTATAGAAACGTTTGAACATATTTAAATTTGTATTTACTACTTAACTATATTCTACTTTTCTCATAAGACATATTAATTTTTATTAATTAATATTACTATAAATTTAAATTTACATTTATATTTATTATATATTATTATAAATTTTATCATAAATTAATTCATTTATAAGTATCCAAAAAATTTTATAATCTATACAATGTAAAAAATACTTTTGAGAGTTTACTCGAATTTAATCCATATCTTAGATTAAATATCTGGTGTATTACAATCTTTACTCAACAATTTACATATTTTTTAAATACTGCTTTAAAACCATCAGCCTTATGTGCATCTTAAAAACATTTTGTATATATACAATTGTATGTAACAACATATACACATTATATCTATATTTACAAAGTCTAAGTACAAAAATGAAGAGAACAACATAACAGATAAGAAATGACAAACACATATATCAGCATTGAAAATTTTCATTTTACATTAGAAATAAATTTATTTATACTTACAAGAGATTTAATATTCTAAATTGTCTGAAATTTCGGGATATAGATTATTTATGAACAATAAAAATATATTTGCTATTTATCAGTATAATTGTAGATTATAAATCATCATTTTTCACTTCATTCTGAAATTAAAAAGAATTATTTTTGTTAAAATTGTTAAAAGAAGTTATAAAGATTAATATTAATAACCTTATAATATTAATATTCCTATCACTATATTAAAACTGATAATTCATATCGTAAGTTATATCGTAAAATAATATTTCAATAGAAAGGAAAGCTAATAAAATAGTATACAGGTAACTCTCCTGTAACACGGTAGATAGGTTCCTAGAAAATGTGAAACCGTGTTGTGTGAAACCGTGTTGTGTGAGAGACCTAGAGCCAGTACAAAAAGAGGGGTTACGTTCCGAAAACTTATTAAAAACAAACTTTTTCTTTTAATTCCATATAAGCAGCTTAATTTTTATTAAAAATATAAATGTACGTATGACACAAAACGAAAAGAAACAAAAAATATTATTTTCATTTAATGCGACCTTAATTTAATAAATTCCTTCCTCATCACTGCTCAGTACAATCAAACGAGAACGTTTTTTGAGAACTTTATTCTTTATACGGCGGCACTTTCCTCAACATCGTATCTCTGAGACGGCAAGCCTCGCCGCGGATGGCGTGTAAACTGTGACACTTTCCGCTATGACATCGGAATAGAGTTATAAATGAATAAATTATAATTTGTTTATACATTTTCATGTAAAGCCACTATAGTTCATTATTCCTTTCCGTCATTATTTTAAGGTAATTTAGTTTTTAAATGTGTTAAACAAAAATCATGTTATCTAGTGCTGTAGAAGTACAGTGTTGTACAAAGGTTCCCGCAATTTATTCTATCGTGTTAGAGCGAAACCGTGTTGTACGATGCCATGCTGTAGGAGGACTACCTGTATACAGAAATAAACAAAAACTAATAATTATATTTCAAATAAGAAACGATTACACGTTATAATAATAGTTCAAATAATAATTTAAAACAAATAATCTTAAAGATTAATCCAAGAAATAAAAATTTTTAAACAACTTATTAATTCTATGAGGAATCCTCAAATAAAGATCCACTCCTAGAAAGCGATATAAATTCTATAAAGAATACTAAGATAAAAAATCAAGATCTTGAAGATAGATTAACATTACTATTATGTAAATTTTATCATTCTAATGTGTGTATGTGTAAATGTTGTACAATGTATACGAAGTATACTATAATCATTTAGGCATTTTTGATAATCTGATAAAAAAATAGGCTAAATTTCATTATATGTAAGATGATTGATCCCTATGAGCAAAATGTCATTTGTTAGAGCATCAATAGGGAGCACAAGTAGTTTTGAAAAAAACAAATTTTTCTTATTATATCATTTTATATTAGTTTATATATGCATATTATTATATAGGCATATGATTAATAAAGATTTTATAGGGAATGTTTATTAATCACTCTTATTCTGTTCTATTAGTTTTGTAGAAAGGCAAGAGAAGATTTATAGTTAAGTATATTGTTGCAGATAAGCAATTATCCCGGTGGCTAGATTAAGAAAGCTAACCCAATACAGACAATCTAGTTAATTAGCAATAAATAAGTTTTTAGTTTGATTTCAATTAATTTATGTTACGTAACCTTATTTTTAATAAAAATATTCGGAATACCATCTGAACTAACAGTAAGTAAATTGCAAAAATTTAGCAAAAATGTCCTATATTTACTACTATTTATTTCATAAATCCTAACTTCCTTATATCTCTATAGGAACTTATAACATGATGTTTTAGCATTTCAGAAATAAACAATATGTATAACTGTCCAAAATAATTATTCTTAATTGTTAGATATTTTAACAGTCATAGTTAAAGTTCTTTGGGAATACAATAAAACCGACTTGAGGCAAAAAGATTGAACATTATTATTTGTTTGTTATTAATTGAATATTATTATTAATTGAACTAAAATAATCATATTTAACATATTGGAATTTACAAATTTTAATTCAATAAATAAATAATCATTTTACATAAATTTATCGTTACGTAATGCTAATGTAGCAAACTTAATCAAATTGCTCTGAAATGCAATGTAATTTTCCATTATTCACATCAAGAATTGAAAAAGCTAAATTTAAGAAACCAAGTTTAAAAGAGTAAATTAGAATATTGAAAAAGTCATTAAATATAAGAAATTATATCAATTTTGAATAAGTCATTAAGAAACAACAAAGCTATTTCTAAAACAATAGAATCAAGTACAGAGTGGAAAGATATGTTTGTCTTGACTATCATAGGTGAATGAATTCTACACTCTATTTAATTGAAAAACATGTAAAGAATTTGTCACAAAATTAACATTGATCTTGAATTTCTGAAGGTAAAATTTTTCTTTTTTTGTTTACATTTCTATTCTACTTTCACGAAAATCAAACTTGTTCAAGGAGCCGTAGGTCGCAATTGTTCTCTTAAAAAATAGTAAAAAAATTTGAAATCAACGGTTGACTCGCTAACCAGCGAATATGGTAGGGACTAGCGGGGGATTGTCGAATGTCTCTCTACTCCTTTGTAGTTCGCGCAGTTCTCGCTCTATTGTTCCAGTTGGTTTCAAGCCAAGATTAAACATTTCTTTCCATCCTATACAAAAGAAAAATCTATGCTGTTGGAATGAAGAATGTGAAGCAGCGTGACGTTGGCACTGAGTCGCTTGCCACTCTTGGCAATTCTTGAACTATTCATCTTAAACTTTAAATTCTAAACTTTAAAATCACGTCGTTATTCGATGGTCACGCGATTTCGAATTATTAACTTTCCTTCCATTAAATGTTTATTCAGAGTGCCCTGAGACATAGGTTCTGTTCAGAATTAAGCCCCATCGTAAATTATAGAAAGATTGAATAACAGCAGACTATTTAGGCTCAGAGTATTCTGAAACTGTATATTCGCTGCTAATTCACACATTCATGTATAAAATATAAAATATATTTATAACTCAAATTCAATTCAAAAGACTAAAAATATCATTACAAAGAACAATTAAATGAAACAAAGAAGAATCATAGATCAATTTTCTCAAAATTAAATAATTTTTATCTTATTACAAAAATAAATATATAAATGTATTAAAAATATCAAAGTCACAAGTAACACGTGTGAATTAAATATTTATATTCAATTGCACGGATTATTTTCAGCCCTTTGTAACAATTCAAGATCAGGACTATTAAACAATGCTTTAAATTATTTATTGAAATTATACAATTGCGTATGAACTAACATTTTCCCTGACGAATGGGATGAAGTTACTGTAATTATATTAATCGACCAATTATGGACAGCTTCATAAAACTTGAATTGAGTCCGTCATGCGTTGAACAACAATATTTCAATCACTGGAAAGAAAAAATAATTTAAAAGCTCGTTGAACTTAAGATAAACAGACATGACATAAATATGACATTTTGTCATTAATATTCGAGAATATAACAGTCATCCATTGTTTTCAACATTTTCTTTGCTAATTTTGTTGTTACACGAAAAAAATGTCGCATGTCATAATTTTAAAAAATTTTAATTTATTCGTTACATTGTATTAAATTGTAAAACATAAAATTTATGTATTTATCACAAAAAATGCATAAAAACAGATTTTATAAATTAAAAAAAAAATAATGTAATTTAACCAAATTCAATGTTCCGTTAGTATACATTAGACATACGAAACAACGCTACTTCACAAAATAATACGACCATTACTCGTATCTTATTTCTGTGATTCCTTTCTACTTTCTAGTTTTATTCATCTGCTTATGCTTATTTTTTACTACAGTAAAATCTTTATTATCCGAATTAATAAGAACACAAAAGTGTTCAGTTAACGAAATTTTCAGATAATAAAACAGTCACTTTTTTTATATTAAATTGCATTAATTAAGCGAAGATCAGTTTATTTCAATATTTAAGAATACTACATATTTTTTATTGAATTGGTTGAATTATCTAAATTTTTTAGCATATAATTTTTTAGCATGTAATTCTGAAGAGTTATGTTTCTTTTATGTTTTGAATTATCCCTTTTTCCGCGTAAGATACATATTCTCATCGTATTCATTTAAAGTTTCAGCAAACATATTTAAAATACTTATATTGACTATATAACGAAACTTTACAGAATATACAAGTTTCTTATATTGTGTTCCATGAATATTGTTTTTAATATGGTTTTATATTTCATGTTTTGATAAGGTCTTTTACAATTATAAAAAATATATGCCATTAAGGATATAAAATATAAAAAGAATTTTAATTGATTGCTCTTATTAATTAGAAATTAACTTTGATATAATAGAAATTTAATTACATTTACTCTTAGAATATTTTGTAATACAAATAAGTCTTTCTAATAGTAATTGTAAAATAATACAAGATTTATATATATTTATATAAATTCATATAACATAATTCAAATTAACATAATTTCATTAATAAAGACATATTTGTTTGACCATTTAAGTATATAGTACTCGATTCGACTCTCATAGTTTTACAAGAATGAATACTTGTCGTTGCTTGACAAAGCTACAGACAAAGCCTATTTTATCAATCAGAATAAAGCAAGATATTTATTTAATAAAAATTTATTAGATCTAAACATAATACAATATATTCCAGAAATTTCAAAGTTAAAGAAACATTCTTATGAAAATATAGTCAAGTTTCTTATCTTGACTATAACGTAACATAAATTTATTTATCTAATTATCAATTACATATACATGATTCCTTTCTCACTTTTTGTAAAGAAGGATATTAAAAAGATGCAAAATTTGTATTTTTTCGGATACCTAAAGTTTTAATGCAGTATCATTTTATAAATCTAAGTTTCCATAAACACACTATTATTCATGTGATGGAAAAGTTATAAAAACTGTAGATGAAGTTAATGATATTTCGAAAAATGAATTAAACTTTTCTGATTTCAAATGAACTTCAGCTGCATTTTTTAATTTTCCCATCATTTACCATAAATGTTTATTGTTCATTTATAAAAGCTTATAGAATGATGCCGCATAAAAATTTTAAGTGTCTAAAAATACAAATTTCACAAGTTTTTAACATTTTTAACTTCTTTTATTGCCACAGAAAACTATGCCATAGCTACACAAGTGGTAACGAATTCTATTATAACTTTGATATAATAGAAAATTAATAGTAGTATTAGAAAATTGTATACATAATTATATTGAAAAGAAAGAAATATGTATTGAGTGTTGTATAAATAAAAAGAGTTCATATATTAAGTGCGTAATGTCTATTTGTCATGGATTGTAATTTGAATTTTATCCCATTTGAGAAATGTTTATCTCAACTGTAATATCATTCTTTATATCACATACCTTATTATATTGTACATGACAATCGATGTCACTTGAATTGTCACACATCAATTTGTATATCACTGTCTTCAGCTTCACTTTCAGTGCTAATCATAGCATCTTCTCCTACTAACAAGGCTGCAGGTAGATTTTGTGGGACATTATCAATATCTAATCTCGGAGTTGAATAAACATTTAATACTTGAATTGTCGTTGGAGAAGTTGAGAGGCATTGTGATACTGATCCTAAAGGATCTGAATTTAATGCATCACAATCCAAAGAAGTTGATAGTTGTAATTGTAAGTTATGTAACTCAGGTATATGTGGTCGAATCTAAAATGTAAAAAAATATACAATATAATCGACTATATTGTTCAAAAAATTCTTTGGAAATCCAATTTAATAAATTTTATATTAATACTACTAAATCCTATAAATTCTACCTTCAACCCATCTGCTGTATGAGGATTTCTACAACCTCTGCATCTACATTCGATACAAGGTTTACTTTCAACATAACAGGGACAACGTTGACCACAACATGTTAATTTTCCAGGTATTGCTGTAGCATTACCACATCTACATCCTTTTCTTTTACTTCGAGCAGAATTTGACCTTGGTTTCTTAAAAGCTGATGACTGTTTGAAGTGAAATAAATTCTTTACTTTTAACTATAATAGAAGATTTAAATAAAATAAGGATAGATTAATGCAGACACGAAACAAACATTTGATAAATAGAATGTTATAGAATATAAAATTAATATCTGCATTAACCTTAGTATGGGACCTAGCAAAATATATATTCAAGTTTAAACTAATGTTAGTATTGAAAGATATTAAAAAATGTTAATGTCAAATATAAGCTACATTAAGTGTTATGCAAAATCTAGAAATATGATTGTACCTTACAAGTAATATTAACGAAGATGCACATCATTTAGCATTTAAATAAAAGTTATAGTGCAATGTAAACTTCCTAAGGCATAAGATTAACCGAATATCTATTGAAATTACTTTGCTGCCTTTTGAAGATTTTTTCTGAGAAGGGGTCCCATATTTAAGGTGGGAAGATGGAATACATTTTACCCCTCCTACAGAGCTGTGTGGGCTTCCATCCATATCTTGTTGTCCTACTTCTGTATCATCCGCAGCTGCTGCTTTTCGTTTTATTGTTATTTTGTTACCAGATCCAGCATACATCACAGAGTATATTGAAGATCCATTTGATACAGTACGTATAGCAGGTGATTCTATACAAATATATAAACAAATATAAATAAAATTTTATTCTCACATAATTATTCTACATTGTAATAGTAATTATGACTACTTCATTTTTCAAAAATGATTATTTATCATTTTTAATAATTAACTTATTTGTCATTCCTAATAATATGAAAAAATGGTTTTAAAAAAGTTATAATATAAAATATAAATAAATCTTATAGTTGATTAATTTATAATTGATTGATTATACAAAGTGATTATACAAAGTTTTTAAAGTGATCGATTGAATTTTTACTAAAAAGGAAAGAAAAAAAATTGTTTGTTCCGTTTGTTCTGTTTTAAAGTCGTCATACATCAGAATAGGTGAAAGTGATCTAAATGATCTCAAGATCAACTCAAGTTATTTTTAAATCTTATATTTTTTTTCTCTATTTTAATAATGTTCTGTGTGAATTCATCGACTGCGACGCACGTTCATTCAAAGTCATATTGAATCACGAGGAACCGAAAACTTAAACTATCATGCTACAGGAAAATAACAATTAAATGTTCCAATTACTAATAATCTTTCGATGAATGTGTACAGATTGAGCTTCCGTTTTTCCACGCAATTATTGATTATCAACGGATTATTTTTGAAGGAGAGGATGTCAAAAACATTGTTCATCAAAAGAGATGACACTGTTGTGAATTATCGAAGCAATTTGTGCCATTCCAATTAAAGTTTCTCCCATAGGATTACTTTTTGCAGACAAACGAAAGACAACAATTTTAAACATTTGACGAATAATGCATTAATAAATTAATATTTCCCAAAATATGAGAAATTTTAAGTCTTAAAATAACTTTAGATTGTATCATAGTCAATGAATTTGTCACACGGAATACGAAGAAAAAAATACAGAGTTCCATTTCAAAATATTGAGACTGTTCTTGAGACTGTTCTAGATGCCTCCATTTGCACATCCAAATATTTCTTACCTAAAATAGATTTCCATCTCTATTCATTTTGGAGAAAATCCAATCGATCTCTTTATAAATGTCATCCTGTATAATTGATTATTTCTTTCTCTTTTCAAAATCATCGTTACTTTTCTTAATAAAGCCATATATTATTTTCAACGATATTGTATTGCTAGAAAGATGCAATTTAGCGATAGATATATGTACGTTTGCAATATAAAATTACTAATAAAGTATTAAAATCTGATTGATGATTTTTTATTACTTTTGAGTTAAAGCAGGAAATGATTAATTAAAATATTTTATAAAAAGTTGATCACAAATAGAAGTTGATGCCAAAAAGATACAATGCAATAAAATTGTATTCTCTACATTTGAGTTGAATATAATTCATCAATGTAAACATGAATATAAATAATAATATATAAAAATTCAATGCGTTATAATAAACTAAAAATAATAAACTAAAAAGATATATAAAAATTCAAATAGTTTTCAAAAAAATAATAAATTTCCTAATATTAATAGTTTCAAAGACAATATTTCATTAAGATAATTCTAACATATTTGCAACTTTTATTCAAGATATTTATTTAATTACTGAATTTAAAGAATATATTTATATGATATCCTGCACGTCTTTTATCATTTTTCTGACCAATAAATATTTGTGTACATATAATACATGTACATAAATATGCAATTATATGTTATAATTCACTCACAAAATATATTTAATTTAACTTTTACATAATTAAATTTTAAATAAATTTAGATGAAGTATTTAAAATATAAAAAAATGTGTAAATTATTCACATAAAACATTTATATGTATATGAAAAAAAGTTATATTCTTATAATTTAATGTCTAATACAAGATAATACAAACTTCTAACATCTTAAATATGTTTATTAAAAAACTGAATATATTAAATTAATTATTGTGTATATATACATACATATATGTATGTGCAATGCAGGATGTCCGATTTTAATTTATAAATAAAATTATCTTCTGATCTATTCGTTATTTGAAAAAATGTGAAAAGACGAATATTTTTATATTTCGATGGGAAAATAATTTGGTGAATTCGGTTTGTTTGTACGTAGAAACGTTTCGGAGATTTCAATGTCAATTTAATTTTTTTTAAATGAAACTCTGTTTTTATACATCAATGCATTTTTTAGTCTCTATAAAAAAAAAATATTAACCTACCTATGACAGTAAACTATTAGTTTAGGAAATATTTTAACTTTAATTTTATAAAATCTATGCGTGGAAAACAAAAAAATGCAGTATTCTTCATACCGTTCTTGTTTTTTATTGATTGTATAAAATTAAAGTTAAAATATCTTTGAAAATAACAGTATTTTGACATAGAAATACTTTTTTATAGAGGAGATGCATTGATTAATGTATAAAAAAACATATTACAAAACCAAGTTACTACCTCCTCGAAACATAACAAGATTATCTGAAAGATTTTTTTCGAATAATGGTTTAAATGATAATTCCTTTATAGATTAAAACCGGACACCTTGTACACAGAATGTTCCAGTACAACAATGATATAATTCTTTATGAAAAAATAAGTCGAATGTATAGAATAAATTTTCTTTATTTAAGATTTCATTTTCAAAAAAATCAAGTCTGAAAATTTATCAAGTACAAGTGCAACAAAGATAATTTTTAATGATGTTTATTCAAAGTCATAAATATTCATATGAGAGAGAAATTAGATCTAAGTAAGTATATGTTAACATTTGTCTTATGCGTTGTGTAGGTATATGTTAACATTTGTCTCATGTGTTAACAATTTTCTATGTTTCATTCTTCTAATAAATTATCTCAGTGCCACCTTCGATAAAATAATTATGAATACGTAATAAAATAATTATGAATACGTAATCCAAATTTTTTGTCCTTAAGCCCATTTGCAGGTTATAGAATTAGATCTTCAATTATAACGATTTCAAAAAATATCAAAAATACGTAATGCCATTAGAAGAAATCAAAATGACTAACTTTTTTTATCGAAAAAATTACATTTTGACCATTTTTATTACTGCAATTTTGACCACTTATATTATTGCAATAGCTAATACAAAACTAACTAACTAACTTTTGCTGAAACATTTTTTGATTGTAGAAGTCCTTGAGAGCTCATGTACACCAATAACGTGAACATCCTTTATATTAAAATGTAATATATTAAATTAATTTTTCTTCAATTATAGAATTAAAAATGACGATATTTTTCATATAATATGAAGATTAAGTCATATTTAAATTTTTAATAATGAACTATTTAACAAGAAATTTAAAATTTTAATATCTCAATTATTTGACAATTTTACAATTCTAATCAAATTTTTTGATATTTTTTACATTCACGGTTGAAGAATAACTGAATTTTATTATTCGTATATTCCTGATATTTTTGAGTTTCTTATGTTATGTACGGGGTGATTCGTGTAACTTATACACCTGAAATAACTTTTATGCATCTAATGAAACATTATTTAATATAAAAGTTATATGATTTTAAAGGAGGTAAAATATGGCATATCAATTTCTTGTGTTGAGGAGTTTCGAAATTTTCAAAATTATCTTTATTTTTTTTAATTAGGTCATATTTTTTTTTCATCATAAATCAGAAGAATCCAAGTAAAAAAGTATTTAAAAAAGCCACATTAATCCTAAAACTAACGGTTAAAGAGATATTTTACGATACTTTGTGCGGAAGATGAAAACTGCACAATTTTACAGAGAATGATCGTCAGAGAATGATGTTAGAATATGTATTGTTTATGAACGTAGCAACATTTATCAATCGTGGTAATGTCAATAACGGAATTTACATTATTAAGCACCAAATAATCCTCATTGGATGAGAGAAGTTGATCATCAACGTCCATGGAATATTAATAAATAGTGTGGCATAATCGGAAATCGAATAATTGGATGGACAATTAACAGGACGAAAATATGTAGAGTTTCTGTTGGATATCTTGCCAATTTTGCTGAAAGATGTGTCATTAGATACTCATTCAATACTTTGGTATCAACGTTACGCGGTTCATTGTTCATATAAAATACAGCAAGCATTATAAAGCATTATAAAGATGGATTAGTCGTGATGGACAATTTCTATGGCCATCTCGTTCGCCAAATCTGATGCCTTTGGATTATTTTTTATGAGGTGTATTAAAGAATAAGATATATAGCGAAGCACCAACAACAGTGAACAACGTGAAACAACGAATTCTACGCGTAGTGTAATTAATGCACAATCAATTCGGAATGTTAACTCATTGATTTCGCAATTACAAAATTGTATACATATTATGGACACCATTTTGAGCGTCACATGTAGATAAAGTAAGGTCTTATGTTTATAAATTATTGTAAGCAAATGGCCCTAATGGTCCTATGCAGTTTTCATCCTCAAGACAAATTATCGTAAAATATCTTCTTAACCATTAGGTTTACGACCAATGTGGCTTAATACTTTTTTACTTGGAATTTAATATTCTTCCAATTCACGATGAAAAAAATATACGGTCTAATAATTAAATAATTAAAAAATTCGCAATATTTTTACAATAATACAAAAAATTATTGAGAAAATTTAAAATAGATATCTATACATCCAATTGCCTATATAAAAATTGATCCATTGATCTTTTTAGAACAATTTTTAGAACAATTTCTTTCAAGATCTTTTCAGCAATATATATTTTATAACAATTTTATAATAATTTTTAGCAATATATATAATAATTTTCCATGAGATATTTATATCTCAATAAGATAATATGAGATATTTATATTTCAACTGCACAAAAATACACTGGACCAGAATAATAATAATAATAATAATAATAATAATAATAATAATAATAATAATAATAATAACAATATTATTATTTTTATGAAATGAATGTGAATTCTTATTATTTGAGCGAAAAGTAGTACGTAATAAAAATATTTGGTGAATTTACATATAAATTCCAAATATATAAATTGTCCGTCTATTAATAAAATGTTAAAGTATTGAATAATAGTGTTAAAATATAAAGTGCATATTAAAGCGATCTTTATGATACAGTGAAAGAAATTATATAATCCTACATAAAAATATCAAGGTATCATTTTAATTGATTATAAGAAGAAAAATTATTTACTACGACTGACACTAATTATTAGTTATTTATCATCATATTTGAAATAAAATAAAATTAACCTTTCGTACGAGTAAAAGAAAAAGTGGCTTATGAAAATATTTAAATGTCACAACTTTTAATAAGTGAAATACATATTCTTAATAAAAGTAAATAAATCTAAAATCCACTAAATCAAAAAAAGTAAATTAAAAAAGTAGACAACTAAATAAAGTTTAAAATAAAGAACAAAAAAGGAAATTGATTCATCAAGAAAAAAACATTAATATTTGCAAAATAAGAAGGTATAAATCCGCTTCAGAAAATTATTCCTCTAAAATTCGAAGAATCGAAAAGAAGAAAATGTAAAATTTTATAACAAATTCTCACAGTCAAGTTTCAAGTTTAAAAGTCATATATTAGCAGAGGAAAGTTAAAGCAGAAAAAAATTAAATTTTATAAAAGGCAAGAAAGACTAATGGATAGGAAATGCATACATAGGTACGTTGAGAACGACGCCTCGAGATCAACTGCTTGGCAAAGGGCAACGTTACACGCGAAGTCAGGTCTCACTCGTTTACGAAAGATGATCACCCTCACACAACTCACAGCATTCATCGATACATTCCAACAAAGACAATACCTTCTGAAATTTTTGTTTTAATTAAAAAACAAGAAGTTAAGAAAATTTAACAGAAGTATAACTTATTTTATTTTTAAATTATGATCACAAAGAATATAGAAATAATATAGAAATAAAATCCAATAAAAATAATTACATTAAATCAAAGATGTAGCTATATACGTATCGAAAATTAAATATTCGTCAGTTTTAAAAATAAATTCAAATATAAAAGATATACAAAGACTTGAGATTTGTTAAATATAGTTTGAAGTTAATTAATAGTTTAGAACATAAGAAGTTGCGAAAGTGAATTTTCTAAGGATAAAAAAGATGCGAAATTCTCAATTTTTGGAAATGGAAATGAAATGAATTATCATCAAATAGAATGGAAATGGATTATTAATTGTTTATTATCCCAATAGCTTGTCAAATTTTTATTTGAACCATTTTCTTTGTTAATTGCATGATTAAAAAATTATATTGATCAATTAATATTTTTCTTGAAAATAAATTTGGAAAGATATTTTCCATTTCACGTCTAAATATTTATTTACTTGTACATTTTACTTATACATTTTCTGAACAACATTCGTAAAGATGTTCGTACAAAAGCGTTTTTTATTCGTAAAAATATTCGTGTAAAAGGCGCTTTTTATTTTTCTTATCATCTTTCAATATAAACGTCTTGAACGTTACCTGATCCTTTATACAATTATTATATTAATTTATATATAATATATATTTACACGTACATAAAGTTAAGCATTTGGAATCGCTTCGATTACTGTGTAATTTTATTAATTTGATTAAAAAATGTTTCAAATAAAAATATAATACACAATTATATTGTAATTATTGTAATTATTTTTTATAGGAGATTGCATAGGGAACACTTAACATGCTGAACGTCTAGCAAGAATCGAATAAGTTTTCTGCGGAATCAAAATTCAAGCATCATCGCAATGTGACAGCATTTGTGCTTGTAATTAACCTACTTGCCTTTATGTTACAATTATTACATTATATTGTTTAAAATCTCTTTCTTTTTTTAGCTTTTAATTTTTAATCTGTTTACGGTTTTAGCAATTGCAATAGGTAATCATTTGTCATTGAAATTAAATTCGGGAAACAGAAAAATCTGAGATGTATCGAATTCAAGCTGACATTTGAGCAGCTCAAAAATGTTGTATGTTTATGTTTAGATAAGGAGAATCGAAATAATTATTTGTTTGCTTTTCAGCCGCCTGATCTGCTTGATTTCATTCGTCAGTTTCATTCTGTCTTCAAAAAATTTTTACATCGTACAAGTTAGGATTTTTTTTTATCCTCAAAATGTTTTTTACACAATGTAAAATTTTTGTAAATTATTTTTAAAAACCTATATAACTAAATGAAGAAAAGCGTCACCCATAGTTGGGTGATGGAATATTCACGTAAACATAACCGTGACTCAAATCTAGGTACAGAACGTTCAACGTGTTAAAAATCAAGTTTATTTTTTTAAATATTATTTTTAAATATACTTTAAATCATTAATTATATTTTTTATATTAATGTGCGTAAAAAAGCATTAATGCGGTTATGTCGAAAAGCCATTAAATTAGGAGATTAAATTAAATTATTTTAACTTTAACTTTGTAAAACTTATCGTATCTATTACATGAAAGAATAAAAGAATAAACGAATCGCTTCTATTTTTCCTCATCTAAACTAATAATATATTTCCGACATAAACAAGTTACAAATACTTTTTTATATAAAATTGTGAAAAAAATTTATTAACTATAATTTATTAAAAATGTATGATTCCTTTAAAAAAAAATAACTTGATTTTGAAATGTTTTCTACGCAACTTCTTATAACAAGACTCCCCAAGAATTGGGATTTTATTATTTTACGGAAGGCTTTCGTAACACGACTTTCTTGTACACAATATTTACTAATCAATTGTAGCATATATTATAGCTAAACCAGAACATAAATGAACCAATAACGACAAAAAATTGCCGATAATTTAAATTGTTATTCATTAAAAATATCATATAATAATGACTTGATCTCATTTTAAAACGTAAAATCTTTACTTTGACAATCTTGAAATTCGTTTTTTTTTTTAAAGCAATTTTACAGGATGTATATGTATGATACTTTGTGAAATGTGGAATATATATATCTATAATAAAAAAATCTTCAAGAAAATATGAAAAAATTAGACTAAAAACTACTGCTTGAATTATACGATAAACATAACATAATATATTTTACGTTCTATGTAAGTACACTCATTCTTCCATTTACGCGAAGTATCCATTCCATGTGGATTCGTTTTACGCGAATGAAAATCGCGTAAATAGGGTTTGTCAGTACAATTTTCATTTTCATATCCAAAGACATAAATTTTCTTTTTCTTCGTGTTACTAAACGTTTGTTAAACATTTTTGGATTAAAAGTACAACATAAATTATAAATCTGAACAGTGCAGTAAAAACATTGCTTACACACTGTGTATTGAAAATAATATACTTGTTGCTGAAGCCGATCGTTTAAGACTAATTTTAACGTTTAGATTAAGTAGTTTTTCCGATGCTTTTTATGCGTATGAAAAGTACCGTATAGTGTTATAATTTAAGAAAATTTGCGTAAAAAGGAACTCAAGTAAAAAAAATACCCCGTATATAATAGGATTCTAATTTACCGCGTAAAAAGAGACTCGCGTAAAGGAAGTGCTGCATAAATAGAGAGACGGGAGTATTTTATAAAATTTGACCATTGATTTAATTAAGCATTTATGATCTAAAATCGATAGAAAATTCAATTATGAAACAGATAAAAAAAGAATTACTAGAAAAAATTATAAAAATTTGAACTTTATTAATGTAAATGTTTAAAACAAAATTAATTTATAATATAGATTTAGAAATATTACAGACAGCCTAATTAAGAATTATAAAAAAAGTATCTAAAAATAGTAAAATATGTAAATAAATATTTGAATACTTGAATAGATATATTATTAATGATTGCTTACGTATGTTATTCAATTAGTTTTTAATGTTACTTAACTTTTCTTAAAAACCACTTTTATTCACTCATTATCAGTACGTCATAAATAATTTCTAAAAAATATATTTATTATTTATTAAAAGTCTATTAAATTATTTAAATCCTTAAATAGATGAAAATATATAAATAATTCTATTTCATATTTTTAAGGAAATAAAAATGTAATATAAAATAATATAAAAATGTAATATACAATATATAATATAAAATATAAAAAGATACAGACAAAAATATAATAAAAGATAAATATTAAAACAAAAATAAATTAAATAGATTAAAAAAATTATTTACAAAAAGTTAGAATATCTATTTACTATCTAATTATAAAATGGAAACACTTCATTAATTTCAATTACAAATCTATTAATAACTAAATAATTTATTTTATTTTTTATATTAATATATATAAATGTTGACTTCATTTTAAAGGACCAAAGATCATTAACTTTTTTTTATAATCTATATTATAAAATTTATATTATAAAATAAATTTTATAATAAAATTTTATAATAGATTTTGACAAGCTGAAATCAAACATGCAAGTTTTATCTTAAGAAATTAAAAGTTATGCTAATAATTGAAAATTTTTAGAGTATTTTTTATCATTTTAGTCATTTCTTGCATTATCAATACAGTGTATTACGCTATTATACATTTGATTTTATAAATAGTATTTGGGTAAGTATATTTTGCTCGACCGCCACAAGGTGACGAAATTCATACCTGTTCGCTCGCTAAATAATTATAACAAAAATATTTTTGATCTTAATTTTTGAATTATTAAAAATCTGTATAAATCTATTATATACAAAAATTAATATGATATTGAAACTAACCTGCCAAATACGCTAAAAACGCTTTACAATTACATAATTTTTAAATCACTTTTAAATCATCCTTTAATGATCAGGATTCCTAAAGTTAAAACTTACTTTTTGTCTTTTGGTCTCGATTTGTCGAAATTTATCAAAAAAAAAACATAATTTTTAATTTTTTAAAGTAAAATTTAAGTAAATTTATTTTAGAAAAAATAAATATTTTATGATTATTCACAATGATTATTTCACTAATTAATGATAACATTATATATACGATATAAATATTTTAAATATCATATCTTAAATACTTCGTTTATTTTTTATGATAAAAGGAAATGGAAGAAAAGAATTTTTGGTTCAAAAGGGCAAATATGATAATAGATAAAAATTTTTGGTATTTATTTAGAACTATGTCCACCTCATTAATTTCGACGAGTTCTGTATTTATTATTTATATGATAGAAATCAATATCTTGAACAAATTTTTCACTCAATTTCATTAAATTATTTTTCATTAAATCTGAAAATAACAGCGTCATTTCGAATGTTCTTTATTGTATACAAATAAAAAATATAACAATATATAAATTGTGCAATTATGAAAAAAAATTTGGAAAACATCTCACAATCAATTTTGGCTGATAAATATTTTACAAATTAATTGATTAAATAATGAAAGTAATTAAATGATTTAATATTTTGATAGGTTTTATTTTTTTCAACGTTTTGTAATATATTTGATATTAATTTTTCCAATTTCTCTGTAATGGAAGATGATATTTATGTCCATAAAAATAAAATAAAAATGCATTTTTAAGATTTTTTTTTATTATAAATTGATTGTTGACAAATATGACAATTTCTAATTTATTTCATAAATATCCAATCACATTCAAATTTGATAATTGAGGAAAGAGTTGAAAGATTAGGGCAATTTTCAACAATATCTGAAGCATGTTTTGAGTGTATTTGGTATCTTGGTAAAATTGAATTGCATCAAAAAGCCTTAATTTATTTATTAATACTTTCACGAACATTTCTTTTAAAATATTTAAATATTACCACTTATCCATACTTCCTTTTATAAAATGATGTATGTTCCCTACCCCAATTGCAAATATACACATATACAACCCCAAACCATAACGTAACCCTTTACAGTTGATCGAAAATTTTGAATTTTTTATTAGACTTTCTCCATACTATACGTTGTCTATCTCAAAATTAATAAATTAAATTTACTCTCATCCATAAACTTTACGTTGAAAATGAAAAAGTTTTACTCATATATCGTGCGAATTCTAAATTATCTGTTTCGCACATTAAAGGTTTCTTTCTTTTTTGCACTCGACCATGGAAATTATTTTTTCTCTGTATATTTTCATGGTGCATTTTTTCATCTAAATATATTTTATATATAATATAATTTAAATACAATTTTATGTATTTAGTAAATTTTGGTGCACTTATTTTGGAATCTACTTTTATATTTATCATGATCCATTAAATTTTTTTAAAGCTCATTTTCGATTAATTAGCAATACAATGTTCATCTTTAAAACGTTTTATGATATAAGGCATTGCGCTTTTGATTTTTCAGCTACAACTATATTTCAGCAATTTTTCATTGATCTTACCCATTTTTATAATGAAAAATTGCGAAATTACATTCTACTAGTTTGTCTTCTCTTCATCACTAGTTATTTAAATTTAAATAACTGCAGTGTATTTGAGCATAGAGTTATAGCACTGCACTTATACAATATTACGAATTTTATTCACAGTTGATCTTTACTATGAGAAATCTTATCATCATTGTTATTGTATTTTTTATATTCAATATAAATACATATACATTTTATCATAAATTGCACTTTTGACACATATATGGAATTTAAAACTTAATTTAAGTTTTTGCTCTCAAATTCGATGAAAACTAATTTATGTTATATATATACTTCATACATTGTCATAAATTTTAAATTTAGATCATCATATGACCGATTTTGACTATGAGTCATTATATGCAAAAAGTTGTCTAAAATATTGTTTTTTATAACATTCAAAAATCATAAAAATTACTGAAGTAGACTGATTTACCTTATCTATATAATAACTATTCTTCAATAATTATTCTATTACAGTTATTCTATTATTTCGCTCAGCTACTATACTGTGTTTGGAAAAGCATATAATCCCATTTAAAAAGAAAAACTTCGATAAGCTTAAAATGTTGAAAAAAATAATAAATATTTGAAATAAAATTTATTATATTTAAGAGGGCTGATCAAATGAATTGTTTTTACATTTTCTATAACAAATTACTAACGTATGTATGTCGAAAAATTATTAGTGTAGGAAATATTTTAACTTTAATTTTATATAATATATTTTTTATATAAAATCTATGCATGAAAGACAATGATAATATAAACACAAGATTACTGTTTCTTACTGTTTTCTGTCTTTCATACAATAGATTTTACAGAATTAACATTTCTTCTAAACTAATAATTTTTCGGTTAATATAGGTTAGGATGAAAAGATGTAAAAGATCCATTAAAAAAATTCAAAGTCACTTTGATATCTTCGAAAATATAAGATATCCAAGAATTAAAACATATTCATCTGACTAGCCTTCTCAAATACAATAAATTTCATTTCAGATATTTTTTTTATAAAATCACCAAGAAATCTATTTTCACTTTTCAAGTGAACATTCTTATCGACTCATCCTGTAAATGCAAAATGAAAACGAGAGTATATATAATTGATAGAATATCATTTTTCTTTTTTTTTTTTTTTTTTTTAGAATATCAGGAGAATTATCTTATACATTTTTATGTATATTTTATGTATATTTTCTCTTCTCAAAATATTTGAATTTTATGCTACTAAATATTTATACTACTAAAGTAATAACTGCGCAAATATATATATATATATATATATATATTGCTAATATATAAATAGATATATATTGCGCAAAACTAGGTATGAAACTTTCAACTAACAAGAGTGCCAATTTTAATGATTATTTGGAACTATCAAACAATTCACATTTCTTCCAAGGAACTATTCTGCAATTTTGCACAATATTTACATATAAAATATGTATTCAAAATATTCCATAAACCATAATAAATAATTTACCAATATGTTTCTATAAAGTACAGTAGATCATTCTAGATCAAAAAATTCACATATATCAAATTCTAGATCATTTGTGCTTAAAATAAAGATTTTATAGTTTATATGGTGAAGTCGACCTAACATAAATAATAACCATAATAATACTATAATTTAATAAGCTTCCAATATTGATTTTCAGTGAATGTGTGGTCATCATTAACATTTTTACTGAGCCATACATGATATGTGGACAACTCACGGCAGAATATTAAACTAAATTTTGTAAAAAACAATTCTTTTTTTATTTAGACAAATTACAGTGACAAGAAGAATATGATATTTCCAATTCAATGAAGCATCAGTATATTTTAAAAGAAATACAATTTTGATATATGTACATTTGCCAAGGAGATAGACGAAACGATATAAACCTGATGCATTCACTGGATTTAACTTTACTGAATTTCTTCTTCTAGAATTATATGAAATCAAAAGTACACAGTACTGATAAGTACTGATAAGTGTTAATTTAAAAATTGAAACAATATATAACACAAGCGATGATATCAGAAGTGAAATTTCTACAACAGGAATATTAAAATATTGAATACATTTATTATGTTTATAAAAGAAAGGCTATTACTTTGAACATTTTCTTCAACATGTACAAAATACTTAAAAATTATTTGTAATAGCTTTAATCATTGTACATCTTCATATCTATGGAAATTTGTTTAAAAAGATAACTACAAAATTGATCTTGAGAATGATTTTTCAAAATAATTTATACTTTTGAAAAAATTTCATTAAATTTTACTGATTTATAATATTATAATAATGCAGGAATTTACTATACTATATTATAACTCTATTTCTATTGAAACTGGAAAAATATTATAGAAGAAAATTTTGCACTACTCTGTCATCGTGTAATACGAATTTTGTTAAAATACATTAGTGTGATTGCAGACTGTAATTCCATTTGTTTTTTAAATGAATTGATTCTTTGTGTCACTTTAAAAAAAGATATAAGGGTCAAAAACATACGATGTCAAAAAAATTAATTTTTTTTTAAATGCTTTAAATGGAAACATATAAATATCTTTATCTCTATCTTAAGTATTTTTATATGGTTTTATGAATAAAATGTTGAAGACAGTTGCGCTGTTTCAAGGAGCATATTTGCTGATAGTGGAAAGAATATTTTCCTTTTTCATATTATATATGAAAATATTTTCTTTATATAAATATTAATATTCTTTTTATATATGATATTAATATTTTCTCATTTTAAAGTCATCGGTGATTTTTTAAATGAAATCTTAAATTTTATTTTAATATCCTTGTAAAGCACGAAAAATAAAATTTAATTTGACAGTCTTAATAATCATTTCGTTTCAATTATTTAATCTAAAGAAATTTATGTTAATATTTACTTACATTATCGTTACATTATCGTACTGTTCATATTCTCTTATTATCACAAAAAAATGTGTGTGATGAAAGACAAATATGATATGAAACGTTAGGAAATTACATCAAATAGATTAAATGATCGAAATGAAATGTTTAATGAAGGTTATGAAGGTTAAATTTTACTTTCTATGCTTTATATGGATATCAAAAGAATATGGAGGACTTTATTTAAAAAAATCATCAATGATCTCGAAATGTTTTGAAATAACTTTGAGAAAATTTCTTTTCATCATTATCAAACGAGTACTTTGAAATAATGCAACTTTGTCCTTTCAGGTTGAGGACAAAATATCAATTTATATAAAAAAAAATTGTAGAATTCTATTTAAAAAACAAGTGCACTTTTATAAAAAATACATGAATTTCTTAAACTGTGCAGAATTTTCCTTTACAATTTTTTTCTGTCTCCAATACATATCTTTAATAAGAATTATAGTTCGATTTACAATCAGTTACTATCATTTTATATACAATATGCCTCATTTATTCACACCATTATCATCTAAACACTTATTTTTTCGAAAAAATATTTCAAATAAAACTTGTTCTGTTTCAAGAGGGCTTATGATGGTCACCAAATTTTTTTAGATGAAGGCGTTCCCGAGATTTCAAGATGATTTTTATTTTTAAATTGAATTTCAAACACAATTTCATTATTACAAATAGATTTACAGTTTCGAGAGTTCTAATACTGCTTTTGCAAGATCAGAGGATCAGTTACGATTGTTTAAATTTTTTCTTTGCTGTGAACGGTTTTACCGTTTTCCACGAATGTTTTGTCGTAACATACGCGTTACGATATTTATCGACATACATACATGTTTATAAACAGTTGCTACTATTTCACACTTACTTCAGACGAATCAATATTATTGTAGTCAGCATTGTGTTCTTTATTGATACGATGTCTAATTATGCGTCTAGTGAATTTATGGACATGATTTTTTGGAGGGTGTTACAACAAATTACAGATTTGCTGTACAATTATATCGGGGCATTTGCAACAATGCCATTATAGACGTTGTAGATACCATACAGAAAAGCTGTGCTCGGAACAGTTTTTTTAAATCTTTACATTAGCATTCGACAATTAATTATTCTTTAGCACGCGAAATATATTGAAAATTAATAAGAATTAATGAAATTCATTGTATTTAGAAGAAGTTCCAGATCATCGTCGTGATCAACAAATTGAGTCAATAATCTCATGATTCAAAACTGCAAAATCTTCATTCACGTAACAAAATCTGTCTTTGTGTCCAATGATAGGAAGAGATTATCACAGATGTACTTGCTAAGTAGAGATTTCACTAACGTAATGAGAAAAAAAGAGACCTACATTCTAAAATGGAATTATGTCGCTTGATGGATAGATGGATGTTAAGAAAATTAAAACACAGTCCACATTTTCTTAAAGATTTCCTGTTTACAAATGAGAGCAATTTTTTCAGTACATACTAAATCATCAAAATACCAGAACTTGGAAGTAAATCCTCATGTTGTGACACAAAAATTCAATAAAAGCTGCTTTATTGTCAATGAACGAACAGATATATTAATACATTAATATCATCATAATAATATCATCAGCTAGTTAGTATTATAATATTGCTCTTAAATTTAAAATTTAAGTTACAGATATTAATGTATAATATTAGTAATAATAACGCTTTGCCACATGTTTAAAATGCAAATCAAGTTAATAATTAATAAAACTTTAATATCATTTGCAAGTCATTTGACTCCTTTGACTCCTTTGAAACTTTTTAGCTATTGAAAAAAACAATATAATATCACAAAAAAATGACTATCGCTCAAGATCAATTTTGTGATTACTTTATTAGCAGATTCTATTCAGAACATATACAGTCATCTGTTAAAATTTTTAAATACCTTGCACAAGTTAAAAAAAAATTAAAAAGTATGTGAAAAATAAAAAAAAACCATTGCTCTATTCCAATCACTTTTTTAAATTTTTAAATTTTAAATAATCTGCAGTTTTCTAAAATAAATCAATAACAAGCAAATCAAATTCGTGTGTATGATCATTTTGATTCAGAGCGAGTTGAAGAAACATACTTATAAAATTATTTAGTTTTTTTTTTAAGATATCCTAAATGAACATGTCAATTAATTTTAAATTGCTTTTAATGGTACATATCGGAAACAAATTTTTATGTTAAAAAAGAATATCATTCATTATCATATTTTCTTCCTTGGAATTAAATATTTTGATACTTTGATATAACAAAAAGAATAACTTTTAAAGCTAGAATATTAGTTTATATTATTGTAATAAAAAATACTAGAACAAATATTACATATTGAAAAAAACATTTAATAAAAAAAATTATTTATTACGTTATTTTTTTTTTATATAATTCTAATAATAATAATGATATACTATACCAGATATACTTTGTGACACTGCTTCAGAATTTTGTATACTGTTTCCTTGAGTTTGAGTTGAGGTAGTACTTGTATAAACGCATGGTAAAATACTATATGCAGATTTTGACAAACCAGCAGTACTTTTAAATTCATCTTTAAAACCAGAACCCTCTTGTATGAGTTCCATGAGGCTACTAGCACCAATAGCTGATGCATTATTACCTGTTTTATTGGAGGACACTGAAAGTATTAAACTTCGATAAATGTTTGTATTTGTTAAATATTCACACAATTTTTTATAACACTGTAACAATATTCGTAACTGAACATTTTCAATATATTTGTCATAATCCTTGCACCAGCCACACGACGGTTTCAATTTTTTACGTCCACCTCTACAACCACGACACACATGATGTTGACAATTGGTTTCAGTTGGTGTATGAGGCTCAATTAATAAATTTGAACACACAGTGCAACTTAAACTCTGTCGCAAATATGGAACTAGCCTGTATAAATCTGTCCATGAATTTAGATCATCAGCATCCGCTTGTAAAACTAATCGACATGTTGATACATAGAGACTTGTGGCATTCATTTTTTTCTTTCTTCTTTTCAACCTTCTCAGATGTTTCACAAACAGTACATATAATTATATTAGAAAGTTAATTGAACAAAGTAATAGAACATAATCACTACACACAAAACAAAATATCCGCCATACTTAATTTTCTTTCATTTGTATTTATAGAGGGCTCTTTTCGAATTACTTTCGATGAGAAGTATTACTAGATAGGAAAGTCTCTTAATGAAAAATTTCTAAACGTGTGTTAAAAAATTTGACAATATAATTATAATAACAAGAGCATTTGATTTAAATTTGCTTCGAGCGAATGTTTTTAATAATATTATAGTGCATACTGAATATATAATTTATGAGTGAAAATAATATAGATTGCATATTTTATTTTTATGAAAGATGTAATATATATATATATATATATATATATTTTACTATTTATCTATTATACTATTATACTACATATATATACTATTTATACCATTATACTTCATATATATATAATTTCTTTCATGAAAATAAATATATATATATATATATATATAACATGGTAGCATAAATAGCAATATATATGTATATATATATATATATATATATATGTATGTATATATGATAAGTATAACATAATATCATGTTTATCATTACCGAGTTTTATTAAATAACATTTTTAAGACTAAATACTTCTTAACTGTTAATACAGGTATCTAATTTGTTTACATATATAAGAACTATAATATATGCACTAATTATACATCATTAAAAGTAAAACTTAATAAGTGTTGACGCGTATCTTCTATTTAGGTTATACATGACTATTCATAAATACAGTCAGTCATACGTACGTACGTAAATACGAGAAAGATAGGTGTATAGTTTATAATTACTCAATTCTTTAATGTAAAATGTATTAAAACATACATATTTTTTAAAATTTTAATATAAATTTTATGTGATAATGTTCAGTTATAAAAACTTTTAAGCGTGTATTTCAGAAGCTATTAGAAGATATAAATATTTCTTATACTAATGACAATTTTTAATATTTATGAACGATACAAAATTTCATATGCGCGTTCAGAAGTTCTGTTTGCTATATTGCATTAAATTTTTGTAAAATTCCTTTGTTTAAAAGTAAGTACTATGTACTGATTGGTTTTTTAAATCACGATTGCTTGGTAATATTAAAAATTGTTAATGTTTTAGGTTAAATTGTTTACAAATGGCAGATAAGGCTATTATGAAGGTAAATTTATGTAAATTTTAAATTTTAATTTGATTTTAGTACTTTTATACCATAGTTGCTTTGAATAATTATTATTTTAAATATATAGCAAATAGCAGAACAAAAGCTCAAAGCATTTTCTATTGGCACAATGGGTAAAAGACCATTGAGTAAGAAAGAATTAGAAGAACAACGTAAAAAAGAACAAGAACAAGCTGCAGCACAGGTAAGTAATATTAGAAATCCATAATTATAAAAAATATGAATATTACTAAACATGTAATATTTTGTATTAAATATCATACATAGGCATTTGAAGAATTTGTTGCAACTTTTCAAGAAACACCAAATAAAACAACTAGTAAAGTTTGGGTGAAAGCAGGAACTTATGATGCAGGCAAACGACGTAAGTTGATCTTATTCCATAACTATACATGTGAGATATAAATCTGAAATATAAAGTATATTAGCAATTAAGTATGTTTTTAAGATTTAGTAAAGCATATAATTGTTAAAAAATATTAAGAAAATATTCAGTGTAATACACAATTTTAAAAATACATATTTATTTATACATATTTATCCATAGAAGAAGATACAAGAGAAAAAGGAAAACTTTATAAACCACAATCAAAGATATCAGAGCTTGTAGATAGTAGATCATCGGCTGAACAAGCACAAGAATATGCGAAATTATTAGGATCAAATGAAAGAAAATTAGATAGATTAGGAAAAAAGAAAAAAGAAGGTGAAAAGAAGAAAAGTAATCTTGAATTATTTAAAGAAGAATTAAAAATGATACAAGAGGAGCGAGAAGAAAGACATAAATATAAAGGTGTAGTGAAAAATGTTATTTCCACCCAATCAGAAGATCCAATGTTAGCAGCACTAAAATGTGTTGAAGGTAATTTAATACTGATACATTCAGTTGAATAGTTATAATCATTCATAAATTTGTTTTATAAATAGATTTATGAAAATAATATAAATTTCGTTAGTTTCGTTAACTAAGTTATTATAGCGTAAATAATTATTTTTTATCTTTACATTAACAATTTAAATTTGTTAAAATATATTAGGTTGCACATCCTCATACCCTGATTCACGAAAAAATAATCTACATAACCTTATTGATGATCCACGTCTCCTAGCCCTGATTTATGAGGGTAAACAGTACCCATTTCTAGATCGTCTATTATTTCAAATATATTTGTTTTTCAATAATAAAAAATTGTATTAAAAATATAAAAATATTGTATAAAAATATAAAAATATTTTATAAAAATATAAAAATATTTTATAGATGGATCATTTGATAATGGAGATCCTAATACAACAAACTTATACTTGGGAAATTTAAATCCAAAGGTACAAATCAAATTTAAATATTAATATATTTATATTATAGAAAATCATATTTATTTCGTTAAAATAATATTTTATAAGCTTTACGATTTTTGTTATAATTGTATTTAATTTATTATCTAATTATCATTAAAAAAAACTAGACTTAAATATTTGGAATTATAATTTTACATTTTGTTCTGTTTAAAAATTATTAATAAACATAATATCTTATATTTTTATATATAATAATAGATTACAGAACAACAATTGATGGAAATATTTGGTAAATATGGACCATTGGCTAGTATTAAAATTATGTGGCCACGTAGTGATGAAGAAAAAGCCAGACAAAGGAATTGCGGTTTTGTTGCATTTATGAGCCGTAAGGATGGAGAACGAGCATTAAAAAATCTTAATGGTAAGAAAACATTCATTTTATTTTAAATTTATGTTTATAGAAATTAATCTTTATAAATATTTATAAATTTATTTATTATTACCTATATTTATGATGCAATTATAAATATATTTTATTATAATGTGAATTAGGTCGTGATATAATGCAGTATGAAATGAAATTAGGCTGGGGAAAAAGTGTACCGATTCCACCTTATCCTATTTATATTCCACCTGCTTTAATGGAAATTACACAGCCACCACCTCCATCTGGTCTTCCATTTAATGCTCAACCACATCGTCGTGATAGACATAAGGTATATAAAATAAACAAAATTGGCGTATATTAATGCATTATTGACTAAAACTGTTAAATTAAATTATTGTTAAATTATAATTTATATAACATATTGGTGTAGTTTTTGATCATTATTAATGTTATATAACAGGTCAATAATGTATTAATAAATTATGATTATTTATAACAAAAGTTGATATAAACCTGAGCAATTTTATAAATTTGGTCATAGATACCACCTCGTAATCGTAATCTTCAAACAGCAGATCCTCAGGAAAAAGAAAATTTTGAAAAGGTAATTTGTTTCTACTAATATAAAATTTTTATTTTTTATAAAGATGAAATATATATCTTTATATAGAAATAATTTGTTATGAAAAAAGAAAACAAAAATGTAAAATCAAATTTCATTTAAAATTTGTTTTGAAAAAAAACAAATCAAGCTTTTTAAGTTTGGTAAATATGTGAAAAAATTGTATATAGTATATATATATATCTTTATTATAACATATTTTATATGGTGAAATGATGGCTCATTGTTTATTCTGAATATTAAACTATGTTATTCAATTAATATTCGATATCTTAATGATTCAAATATGACAATGATACAGTTCATCATATTAAGTCTATAATTTAGAAATATACAGTATTGAAATATTGAAGATTTGAAATCTAGTATAAAATATAAATACATTAAGATTCAAAACATTAACTTTTTATTAATAAAAGCATATGTATTCATAATTCGATAAATTAACATAATTTGTATTGTATAACATAGTTTGCATTATATATAACATAATAGTATTGTTATAAATAGACAATGAATTTTTATGTAAATTTATATTTTTGAAAATATAATTTAAAAAATAGGATCTTAGAAGAAAAAATATTTTAGAAAGTATAATTTGGTTATTTTACATATTTTTTTTTTGTATCTTGCACCTTCAAATTTTTTATAAATACAAAAAAAAATAAATATTTTTTAATAAATACAAAAAAATCTGCAGTCTAATTATAAGATACTTCCAATAAAATATTTTTTTTAGACTATTGCATTGTTACAGTGAATATGTATTCAGATAAATTGATGTTCTGATAATTGAAATATTTGAAGAATACATTTGATTCCTTTGATGTACAGATTTTATCGGAGTATCTACTGCACAGTATCAGATATATTTTATTTCTTAAAGACATTTCAACTGTAAGTGCTATATATTTTAGCATAAGTATATAGATATAGAAATTTTCAAATTTCTCAAGAATTAAACCTTGAACAAAAAGTTTTGTGTTATATACCTTTTTTATTTTTTCATGTAAAACTATCTTACGATATATGAAATATTATATATCTATAATAAGAAAATAAGTATTTGTATTAACTACAATAGTGACACATTAATTAAATGGAAATTATTACCATTCATTTTGGATAATATAACATAATCTAACATTCAGAGTAAACAATGAATTATTATTTCATCTAATAAAAATATATACTTATCAAAATTTTTTAATATATTCTCAAAAAAATACAAAATTAATATATTTATTTAAAAGATAATATTGATATTTTAATAAAGAAAAATGTTTTAGAAAGTATAATTAATAAATAGTAAAATAATAAATCTAAATAGTAAATAATAATAGTAAAATAATTAATAAAATAATAAATCTTATTTAAAAATCTTAATCAAAGGTCATTTAAAAAATTGATTATTGTCATTTTCGTGTTTAAAAAACAATTTATTTATTTATCATTTTAAAGTACTTTATTTTACTTATTTTTTTTATTTATTCTTACAATTATAATTACAGCTATTTTAAGTTTTAAATATTGCAGATATATTAACTATTAAGTATTAAGGTATTAAAATATTAAATTTTGTTTAATTAGCATTAAAATAATAAATCTTTATTAACCTTTCTATTATATTCTGAAGATATAATAGCACAATTTATTTGTTTTTTCATTTCTAATAGTTTTGAAAATAGTTAATTAAAATTTGTGTATCTGCTATTTAATATTTTTTAAGATTTGTAAATATATAAAAATATAGCAGTTAAACATATTATATTCGTTGACACCAAATAATTCTATTTAGATTTTGTAATATTTTATTTTTATCAAAAATAATTAATTGATCTACTAAAACGATTTTTCATTGTGATAGCATAAAAGTCATGGATATTTCATTTTCCAACAAAATGATGATTCATTGCTTAACAGATATTTAATATAAATTTAAATTAATTTTTAAATTTTAAAAATAAATTTGTTAATTCGTTTTTATTAAGTAAATATTACCTATAGACTGCGGATATTTATGCAAATACATATTTTTGTATTTCACACGTTTTATATAATTTATACAAAAGACATATAAATGAATATGTTATATATTTTCTACATATTTTACACACTTCTGTTTTCTCATTTTAACAACTTATAAATTAGTTTATAGATCATTGTAAACCTATTCAGTATAATTCGAATTTAAAAGAAACGATATTTTAAAAAATCTAAACAATAACATCGATTTATTACTATAAATCAACATCATAAATGTATTGATTCAATTATTAGTTCAATTCCATTGTTTTCAAAATATTTGCTATTTTTATTACTGCATGCAATGCTTAAAATGAACAGTTCTAAACAAATTATAATGAATATAATAAATGAATAAGTGAAATAGCAAATACAAATTTCATTATTAAAGAAGATATTGCAATTGTCAAACTTAACAGACAAATATTGATATTTGTAGAAGAGAAATGCAGTAGCATAAAAATTTAAAAGCAAATACAAGTAATTAAATGTCAAGTAAAAACCAATTTTGTAATGATTTGAATCAAGCAATAACTGTAAAATGCAATGCATATAAATAATATAATGTGAAAAATTTTCTTTAAAAGAATACAAATCCAAATTTTTAAAATATGTAATAAAGTTGTTTAATAGAAAAGATGCAGCATCGATCATAAGAAAACAAATAAAAATCAATTGTAAGAAAAGTTCTCAAGAAGAGATTAAATCAATATATACAGTGCCAAAAATCATTTTCTACTAAAATAAATCTAATTTTTCTGTTATATATTTAAAAAAAAATTTTTTTTACAGGTTTTTAAAACATAATAAAAAAATCATGTTTGAATTTAAAATTAAATTTAATTTAAAATTAATAAAATTACTTTTTTCTTATTTTGATGTTTTATTAAAAAAAATAAGGAGAAACTTTTGGCCCACTCTGTATATATTTTCCCCATTAATACAAAACTAGAAAAAAATGTATTAATGGAAATAATCAATAATGGAACAAACATAAAAAATATATTTTGTTTATTCCGTAATATTTTTGAAACAAATTTAAAAATTTAATAATTTAAAAAATTTTGGTTGAAAATTAAAAAAACAAAAAATCAAGATGGTTATGACGTTGATGTAAAAAATACATTTTAATTATTTATTGCGATAAAGATTGTTTTCAACTTACAAATGAATTTTAGTACATAAATAATACTGTTCTTCAGTAGAAAATCTTGAAAAAACGATTATTATATATTGTAATACAAGTTGTGAAAAAAGAATACAATAACTAATACTTCATAAATCTTATGTAATATTTATATATATATTTAGTATATTATTTGCATACGTTTTAGCTGCATAAAAATCTGTAGTCTAATTATTAATTTTAAGCAATGATCTTTCTTAATTTCTACAAATTTAATGTATGATAAATATAAAAATATGTTATTTATTATATACATATTTTATATATATTATATACATATTTTGTATAATATAATAAATAATTTAAAGATTGCTCTAATTTATCTGTTACAAATTACATCATACTGAATTGATGATAATTATACTTGGGGTGGAACAATTTGGACTGAACATTCAATTAACTATAAATGTTGCACTGTAACGGGAATTGTCATAGGTTTTACAAAATGCAGTTGTCAAAGTGGTTATTCCTACAGAAAGGTATTTTTATTTCCACTAATTCAAATGAAAAATATACAATCTACTATCTAAATATACTATCTTACGTTGTTTATAGATGTTAAAATAAAAACTTTTGTGTTATAGAAATTTAGTTATGTTAATACATAGAATGGTAGAATTTGTAATTCGTGAAGGACCTATGTTTGAAGCAATGATCATGAATCGAGAATTAAATAATCCAATGTTTAGGTTTGTATAATTTCATTATGAAATATTAAGAAATGTTAATATTTTATTATTTTATATTTAAATTAATAATATTTTAATTTTAGATTTTTATTTGAAAATTATTCTCCAGCACATATTTATTATCGATGGAAATTATATTCCATATTACAAGGAGATGGACAAAAGGAATGGCGTACTGAAGACTTCAGGATGTTTAAAGGTGGAAGTGTGTGGAGACCACCTCCTATCAATCCATGGACACAGGGAATGCCAGATGAATTGATTGAAATGGAAGAAAGACAAGAACCTAGAAGAGGCAGTCTATCAAACAGGTATTACAAATAAGTATTGCAATATTTTAATAATTTTACTTATGGTTTTTAAAATTAATTTAGTATTTTTAATTTTTATATTCATATTTATAGCCAACGAGATCGATTAGAAGATTTATTACGAAATATATCACCTGAAAGGATAAAAGTTGCAGAAGCAATGGTATTTTGTATAGAACATGCTGAAGCAGCAGAAGAAATTTGTGACTGTATTTCGGAATCATTGTCCATATTACAAACTCCTGTCAATAAGAAAATTGCAAGATTATATCTTATATCTGACATATTACATAACTGTGGTGTAAAAGTAAATAATGCTACTATTTATCGAAAAGCGTAAGTTATTTTATCTTATAAAATATAGGAAATTTAAGAAATAGTAACTTATTAAATGTATTTATGCCTTTTTTAATGTAATTATTGATGCAATTTACATTAATGAATGTACTTTTAATGCAGATTTGAAACTCGACTTTTGGATATATTTAACGAAGTTCATCAAGCTTACAAACAATTTGATAGTAGATTAAAAGCAGAAGGATTTAAAGTTCGTGTAATGAGAATGTTTAGAGCATGGGAAGATTGGGCAGTTTATCCACGAGATTTTCTTGTTAAATTACAAAACACCTTTCTTGGCCTTGTTTTAGTAAATTTAATGCTCTACGTCGTAAAAAGAAATGTGACGGTAGAAAATAAAAGTAATTTTATTTTTATAGATAGATGAACCAGAACCAGAAAATGATGAAGATATTGATGGGGCACCATTATCAGATGTAGATGGAGATGGTGCAGAAGATTTGGATGGAGTACCACTGGATGGTGCAGCTCTTTTGAAGGGTGCTATGAAGCATGGTTTAACACCACAAACCACCTCTAACTATGACGATATTGATGGCGTACCTAGTAAGAATATTTGATTTAAATGAAAAACATGAAGAATGAGTGAAATAAAGAAAAAGGTTTGGTAATTGTTCAGAATCGAGCCGATCTTACCGATTTCAATGATCTTGAAATATGTTGTCAAGATATTCTGAACTTCTTTCTATACATGTTATCACCGTTCGGCTTTAATTTTTAAAGTATTTTCAACGCTATATTTAATAGTATGTAGCTTTTTGGGATTTAGGTTAGATTTAAAATAATTGAAATTAATTTTAAATTATATTTCTTTAAACTTACATTGGATATGTTTATTGCATTTACTGCAATTCATCGTACCATGAATCACTTTATAACTTTCCGTAATTATTGCAGATATGCAAGCATTCATAGTAATTCTTAATAATATATCGCCGCAGCCTTATGATAAAAGTAACATTTCATGTTTAATATATAGACAGAAAAAGTCAACTTATAATTACCATTGAAGAGTATAGAGAACTTATTCATTAAGAATCATTTATTTGTGAATTATAAGAAAAAAGGAAAATGTTGCGGATCGATAATTTATCTATTCCAAACCAATACCAATCTATTTAAAAAAATGTCGATTATTTTTTAATTAACATGTCATCATATTGAAATGATTCACAAAGGAATTGTTGGACTGTAATGTCACTTGCTGAAGTGTACATTCTTAAATATAACATTATAAATTAAAGAAATCATTGAAATTGGTGAAGTTTAAGAAGTATAAAATATTTTTTTATAAATATCTCAAAAGTTAAGATCAAATGGTGGTAACTTGCATAGGAAAAAAATTGTTTTACATATTTTAAGATCATTGAAATCGATAAATCGCCTTTGTCACGAATAATTATCAAAACTTTATTAGTTGATTTATTGATCTATGCAGCTGTCAATGTACCTGTGCCGTAAAATTAGATTATTTATAACTTGAGAAATAAAATAATAAATTAAATATTAAATGATATTTTTGTACATGAATTTCTTCATTGTCTTAATATCTAGAGTTACATTTTATAAACATTTCTCGCTTTTTTTGAACATTGAGTATATTTATTATCAGTCATACGTTTTCAGTGGATGAAGATATAGATGGTGTTCCTATGGATGAAGATGATTCTTCAAATGTACAAAATAAAGAAGATGATAAAAAACCATCAATTCCTGCGGGTTTTGTACCATCTCGTTGGGAAACTGTTGATCCTGATCAGGTTGAAACAATTGATTTACAAGAGGAAATTGAATTAAATAAAATGCACTTTGACTCGTACTAGGTTCAAATTGTAGCGATCTACATAATGACAGTAAAGAAATTGTAAAAAATCAACGAAGAAGAATTTTGATTAATTGTTGTTAAGGAAAATAGATCACGATCTCTTTTATAATATTTTCTTTCATATTTTTCTTTATTTTTAAAAGTAATTTATTTTGTTATATTAGGTTGAAGCGCAAGCTATGACAACTAGCAAATGGGAAGAATTAGGCCAAAATGATGATTCAAATTCTCAGGATACTAGCATGGATTCCAGGTAATACACAAATGTTATATATTTATATAACTTTTAGCTTATTATTATTTATTATTTTCCATTATACAACACAGTAGAAAAATACATTCTAAATTTTGAGATTTGATATTTTAATAAAAGTTGATAGAATTTAATTATTAATTACAATTTAATTTGATAGTGGTAGAGATTACAATGAAGAAAGAAGAAGTCGATTGCGCGAAATTGAAGTTAAAATAATGCAATATCAAGATGAATTGGAAAGTGGCAGAAGAACGCTAAAATCTGGCATGACAATTCAAGGGCAGGTAGAACATTATAGAAAAAAACTTATAAGGAAGGTAAAATTTTTTTGAGTACATAACATTGTTGTGAATTATAATAAAATTGTATTATAAAATATTTTTTATTATAGAATTTTTATTATACAATGATTAAAATTTTTATTACAGAGTGAAAGAGAAATGAAAGATGTAAAAAGCGAAGAACGTGATGATGAACGACGAAGAGAAAAAAAGCGAAGCACAACTCCAGAATCTCCAAGTCATTATAGAGATCGAAGACGAAATTCAATAAGCCCATCGTCTAAAAGTAATAGATATAGGTAAATATTTTTACAAACTGCATTTTTCCAATGATAATATGAAAAGATATATAAAAATAGTTAAATTTAACAGAAAAATAAAAGTTCATTGATACTAAATCAAAATTATTTTGATGTAAAAAAGACTTTAAAAATATTAATTCTGTAATTCTGTCATAAACAAATTGATATTTTGTATTTTTCCTAAATAATACCATATCTTAAATTGCACGATGAATTTAACTATATTTTGTTACGTTTTTACCATTTAATCTTAAAATAAAGTAATGTATTCAAAGTAAATTCAAAGTTCGTAAATTATGTCCGTAAGCATAAAGATACGTATATAAATAAAAATAATCGTTTTAAGAAATAATTAAATATAAGTTCGTTTATATATGTTACATGTGACTAATATTATTACTACTAGTTACATGTGAGTTGCATTAAATAATTACAAACACTTTCAAAGATAAAGAAACATCGTTATTTAGAACAACGCAAAATGGCTGTAATAATGAAAAAAAAATGTGTTAGGTTTTTACTTTTAACATCAATACATTCCTGATTTACTAACATTAAATATTAACATTAAAATTTTGGAACGGCTAATTCAAAGACTATTCTATATGTAAAAATGTAAAAGCAGTTAATACATTCAACTATGCAATGTTGGTCCATCCCAAATTTAAAAATTACAGTATTGTTATAAAATATTTATTTATTAAATTTCAGATCACGCAGTAGATCACCACGTGGTAAACGTAGATCACGATCCCCATATAAAAAGAGAGTACCAGTGACACCATCTCCTCCACGTATTCGACGAACACCTTCACCTTCTTTTTCATCCAGAGTATCTCGTAGGTCGCCCACTAGCGAACGAAATGACCGAAAAAGAAGGGGTAGATCACCGTCATTATCACCACCACCTCCACCACGTACTTCAAAACATAGAGCTAATAGTCCTCCTTCTCCATCATCTCGTAAATATAGACATAAGCATAAATATTAAGTTATTTTACATTATGTTTTCTATATTATAAGAAATATATGTCAATAGAATTACAAAACAAATAACATTTAAAAAATAATATTATTGTTTCATAAAATTAGTTAATGCAGTACTCGTTGTGTATTTAATGGTATAAAATATTTTTATCTTTTTTAAATATTTTCCTCCCTTTAATTATCTTTGAGTAACTTCACTTTACATAATTGTTTATGAATTGTATATGATAAACGTGTGGATAAAAAATATAGAGATGAAATACTTAGTTATAATAAAAAAAGAATTTCTATTTATACATATTTTATTTTTATTGATATAATTACACTCTATGTATAAAAACACATGTACAGATTTAAAACTAAGAAGTCATTTTCTTATTCTCTTTTGTCACTTTATGATATGTACTTGAACATAGAACTAATTAGGGAATTCTAATTACTTGAAAATCAAAGATTCTTTATATTAATTTGCTCATGGACATAATTTATATTCTTTTAATGATAAAATTAAAAGTAAAAAAAGTCAAATAATTTTATATAGATTTAATTTCTATTATTCAAATGTAATTTATAACAAACTGATTAAATATAGGTACATTGAAGTCATGTCTAAATTTAAGTCCTCTGTATAATAACACAAAAGTAGAATATAATTGTTTCAAATTTTTAAACGTTTAGTAATGTGAAAAATGTATTCTAAAACAAGTTTATATAACATCATCACAATAGATGGAAACTGAGAATTATTCTAATAATATCAAATAATATGTTCAAACTATGTGAAAATACACTATGTGCCTAATTATATATGTATTATAATAAACGCATCTGTATGCAGAGAAAAAGAAATATAAAACTAAGCAATTTTATACACAAATATAATGATTCTTTTCCTGGATAATTGACATTAGTGGTCAAATGACATTAGTGGTAATGAAATTTGATGGGTGTTATGACAAAAGATTATTCGAAATATGAAATCTTAGTTTTGACGATTCGTAAATTCAAAAAATGAAATACACATTACTAACAATAAGTGTTAAGGCCAAGAGTATGCAACACTTATTATGGCATGGATGTTCCCTAACTTAGTGTGGCAAATCAATTCTTTGACCATTTCAAAGTTCCAGATAAGGCGACCCATACCGGGTCAATTTTAAGTGCGACGAAATATTCCGCACTATAGGGATCATCGTGTCATAACAACAGCGCACTCGAAGGAGTACATACTCCTTATGTAGCAGGTTAGTTTTCCTAAGACGATCCTTCCTAGAGAAGACCCGCTCTTGGGTGGCGATGGGAAAATTTGCAAACCTTTCCCCATACTTCCTGATTGGCATATCCCTCGCTATACAATTTCTCCTTTAGAAGGGATAAAAAAAGCCGGATAAAGGAGAGAGTCAGTCAGTTCCATAGGTCAGTAGTGTCATTCAATAGGGTCAGTTACGAACAATCAGTGAGACAGTGAAAATTCAGATTTTTGAATTCTATCAAGAGAGTGAAAATTTAGAGAGTCAACACTTAGTAAGTATAAGTATGGGCTAGATGTGACATTAAATAGGATTTTGTAATTCAGGATTTAAAATGTAAATTTGGAAGAAATCTTGAAGAACGTAAGAAACTTTAAAAATCAGTCTTTCTTACGCTCTTTAAGAATTGTCATGGCAGGTATAGGAATTATATTTAACTCAATCGTTGAAAGTGACAAACTCAATAGCTTAAAAAGCAATAAAAAAATTTTCATTCGTTAATTCTTAAAAAAAAATCATTACTAAGAAAATTATTAGTATATTTTGAAACTATTCTTTAGTATATTTAGTTTAAATGCATACCGGCTATTATCATTTTATCAAATAGCTCTTCGTCAAAAATATAAAGTTTTACAGAAATAATATATATTATCACATAAATTGTATTATAAACAATTATTTTATTCAATTTTTTAAAAATTACTTTTACTCAAATTTCATTATCGATAAAGTAAAAGCAACGAAAAAGTATAATTATTTAGAGTGTAATTATACAGATAGGGGTTCGTCTTATCGATTTCGCTGATTTTTAAATATATAGGAATCGACATTTTGAACAATTTTTTTTTCCTGTACATATAATTCCTAGTTTTAGTTTGCGAGATATTTATAAAACAATTTTTACTTTGATGTGGGTTACTTGCCGTTTAAATTTATCTACGAGTGTAATTATGTTACATATTTGGCCGTGAGTTGCTTTTGTCAGTCAATAGGATTTATAGATAAACATCATATTTCGGGTTTTTCTGATTTATTCAACTATATTTTGATACATTAATGTCTATTTAGTAGCTTAAATTAGAATTTTTTTTATAAGTATTTACTATAATTGTTAAATTAAATATTATAACTTTAACACAACAATTATTATAACAGCTGTTATTACTATATTAAATTATTCTTGTTACTGTTGTCTTTCCATCGAAAGAAAAATCAATCTTTTTATTTCTGTTTTATGAACAACGCACTGCATACAATATGTCATTGGAAATTAGGAACAAAAATTATATTTTAGGTTTCAATTATTTATTTATTTACTCAAATGTATTTTGATTTCTTTTTATGTAAAGTGACTGGGTTTAATCTATAAATACAAATTACTCGTAAAATGTCTGTTATGCAAAAAAAAAAAAAAAATAGTTCAAATAAGAAATGAATGATTTCGAGAAGGTCATACTCTAATGTAAATAGTTTTTTTTCTAGAGATCAAATGAATTTCTTTACTTTTTCAAATAACATATAAAAAATGTGTCGAGCAATATATGCTGAAAAATTATTAATTTAAAAAATTAAGAAAAATTTATAGAATTAATTATTCTTTAAATCTCTTTTTCATCACTATATTTTTGGAACTATCAGAGTAACAAAATACTTTTTTGAATAAAAGTTGCTTGATATTAAGAGGGCCATCGCTTGATTACAGCGATAAGTCGATTCGCTTAAGACAAGGATACTTCTATTTTTTTCCACTTCCCAAAATTTTGTGTTGATTAGTTGATAGCAATTATCAACGAATACAAATACTTGTCATAAAGCCAATCAGGATTTTGATAGAACCTTGATTACATTATAAACTCACAAGTAAATAAATTAAGATTTAAAACGTTGAAATTAGAATATTGCAAACAAAATTCGCAAAAATTGCTGTCAGTTAATAAATATATTCATGGGAAGCAGTACAAAGAAGCAATGAAAAAGAACGAAGGTGATTGACCAAATAATGACCTCCTTAATACCAATCATTTTTATTCAAATAATTTTTCTCTTACATTCGCAATTTGAATTACTACGTATATGACGCTCTATTACAAATTTCGATTTATTTTATATGTTATTATTACAAACTAACGTAGTAATATGTACAGGATTTTTGCGACATTACTGACAAACGTATTTCTCGTAAATGGTAAGACAGATTTGAAAGAAGAGAAAACGGAAAAGGTTTAATGTTTTTTATTGTTAACATGTTGCCACACTCTAGTTTTTTATATTTACAATGCTCAACAAACTAAGGTGAATTTTAATTTTTTAAATAGAATGACATATTTTTTGATTTATGAATCGATGCAGCTCAACATTCTCTACAAAAAAGTATCTATGTATCGGAAAATTATCAATTCAGAAAATATTTTAAATTTAATTTTATAAAATCTATGTATGAAAGGAAGTATGAACAAATAAGCTGTATAAATATATTAAAAAATATATTATTCTATTTAAAAAAGTGAAGCTGATCTTTATATGATTTTTACGTGCCCGTTTACAAAAAAACTATGTATTCGCATCAGATTATGATTTCTTTGAAACCCATTTCTTATTTGAACTATTTTTTGTATAATAGATAATTTATTAGTAGTTTGCATTTATGGAAAATCATGATAATTAAAAAACTTCTTAGTTTTTCCTTCTTCTGACTCTTTGAAAACGACAATGTCTCGGTTAAATAGGATCATTCATATATTTTTTGCTATATTTTTTATTGTATTGTAAAAAGCTTCTCGGGACAAAGTTGCACTATTTTAAACATTCTATTGAAGATCAGTGAAGAGAAATTTTTTTCACCAGATTTCAAGATCATCGATAATTTTTTAAATAGTACTGTATACTTTCTTTTCAATATGCTTACAGAGTATGCATGGAAAAAAACAAATTCAACGGTACCTATGACCACTCTCTTCAGATCATTTTGAATCTCGAGATATTTCTGTATAAAGACAGAAATAATCAATAATTTTCGAAATATTTCGAAAGATAAGTTCTTCAACTGTCAGTTTCAATAACAATATGATATTAAAAATATGATATCTGGAGATTAAATGGTTCGTATAAAATAATCGTAGAGATCATCGAATTTATTTTTTCATAATATATAAGCATATTGAAAAAGATATACAGTGTTATTTTAAAAAAAAGCTTGAAATCCCATAAAAAATAATTTTCAAAGAAATTTCTCTTTCACTGGTGAATAAAGCCTTTGAAATAATATAATTTTACCTTTAACAAAAACAACAAAGTGCGTCCCAGGCTTATTAAGTCCTCTTGGATAACCGCAAAATATGCCTTACATTTGTTTTCCTGCAAGCGCTTGTTCTCAAGTATCGTTATAATGTCAATTTTAAAATAAAGAAATGTAAATACTTCGATAAGTATCCAAATTTTCCTTCTACGAGTTGATAAAATCTCATTTCATTAATTCAGATGAATTAATAAAATTTTCAACGATCTTTGCGTTTCAAGGTCGAAATTTTTTTTATTTGCATTGTATTTTACTCGTCATAAAGATCAAACTTATTCAAGGAATTATTGGTCGCAATTTAATTGTTCTCTTGAAAAATGACAAAAAAATCTAATCGTTTAATCCTTTGTGGCGTGTGTTTGCAAACAGCGATTTTATAGTTTCGATATCTTAATACATTCGGGACCGGCAAATTTTTCGCTGTTTTAATACTCATTGCATGGTGAAAATGAAAATCTGAAGCTAATTGCCGAAAATTTCTGATGTTAAAACAACGACGAAAATTAGAAAATTTGTTTTGAAATATTAATCTTGTAACGATCTATTGTTTGAAATGAAAAATTTCCCGTCAAAGAAGTAAATGAGAAAGAACAGAAGGATAAAATATCTTGAAAGTTATTATATTCGAGGATTCTGTAAATAAACTCGATGTGATTTTATATACTTTAATTCCAGATAATAGATTGTTCGTCTAGATAATAGACTATTATTACGTTTATTTGAAAATACATGACACGTATCTTGAAAAAAGAAGTAGAAAAATAAAATTCAATAAAATTCAATTGCTTCGTGTGATAAATCGTAAAGGAACTCTACAGGATTTGTAAATAAATAAGTACGTTTTCTAAATATGAACTTTGCAGACTTTACAACGTTTTTGGGGACAGTTTTTTTTCTCCGACCGTGTGATGATGTATTTTCATGTCAAAAACGAACGTCTGCAAGGAGGATCGTGACAAGGTATTCGATCTCCTACTATTGAGCTAGTCGATGGTAAATTTCCAGTATCAATCCATTCTTCTGCCAGACTTTGTAATTTCGAAAAGGTTATATCGGTATGTGAAGTGAGTTTACGATATACAATAAATGAGTTGAAGAGAACACGATGTACAAAAAACACGAACACTTTCTTTGTCCGCTTGATTGATTTTCGCAAAAATGAACGATACGAGAGATATTGATCAGCGAGATCAACATTTTTCACGTTGATTATATTTTACACTCGGGCTTAAAAAGGCTTTTTGTCAAGTTTTTTAATTTATTTTATTAGTCTCCATTGTGTACCAAAGTCAGCATTGTGTATTGTTGATATTCGAATCTCACGTTTATCCTTCCATTTGACAGTAAGTAAGTACCTCATCTTTCCGTCGAAAGTCAGATTCACCTGTTTTCAATTTCATATCATTTAGTTCCTTTGAAAAACCTGTTTTTCTCGTATTGTACCACAAATTTGAATCCTTTTTTTTCAATAAGTTTTCAGCTTATAGTATTGTTATAATAGTTATCCATGTAGACATCTCGTTTTTATTTAAATGAAATGGTATCTTCCAACTTGTCACTTTATATACAATACAGTTGGAAGTTGCCAATACATCCACTACTTTTTTCACACATCATTCCAACTGGTATATAGTTCGTACTTTGTAATTTTATTCGGATTATAAAAACGAAAGGACAGAGTTTGACGATAAGGTATAGTTTCGTTCAAAGAAAGTTCCTGTTCAGGATTGTACACAGTTTGAATTGAACTAATTTAAAAAATAATTCATTACGTTATTCATAATTTTGCATAATCTGTTTGGATTTGACAACGTTTCTGTATCATTGAAAAAATATTATTGAAAATCGCAAAATTTGTAAGAATCATCATTTTTTTCGTGTCATCATTTCCGAAAAGAAAGGCGTTGCAATTGACAGGCACGCTGACCAATAATCGTATATTGCCGTTTTTTTGCACTTGATCCATCGAAATATTTAATGCTAGAAATTCTTTCATTTCCGATTCTATATTGATCCACTTTTCTTTTTTTTTTTTTTTTTTAGATTACATTATTTATATCAGCGGTGCATCTGAGCATAATACCTGTTAGACTCCGTTACGATCATGTAAAGTCATCTCCAATAAATAGTCCAACTTCATTTATACTTTGAGAGTCATTTGAAAATACTTTGACACCAATACTTTGGATTACCAATAAATACTTCTAAGCTTTTTTTTCGGTCATTTTTTGTCCACTCAATGTTTGGTTCTTCCTCGCCAGAACTACATTCACTGTCATAAATTATCTGCGTTATATTTCTTCATTCATATTGCACCAACACGTCGCTATCGTTATCACTATCGTTGTTTACGCGCGGTTAGCGGGACGAGGTGTATGTATATTCGTTTTATCGTAGTGGACTTTGGTGGTAATATTAGATCGAGAGATGAATTAGACTGTTCAAATGCGCTCTCCAGTGGAGTTCGAGAGTTGAACCGCACTGTCTTGAAGTCAAGAGAATTCTAATCTTCAGGCCGGGAACGTTTCCACGAGTGAATCCCATCTAGTCCGCAATAGGGTTTGTGAGCATCAAGTGAGCTTCAAATCGCCATAAACCCTTCTCACTGTCTCAGGGAGAGTCTCTGGGAGAGCTTTGTTCCATGCCTAACAAGAACCTCGACCGTGACATAAAGCAACTTTCACTTCTCGAATATAGACAACATATTTGGATACAGTTCAAATAACGGGTAATATATGCCCGCTTTGGAGCCAAGAAACTTTCTCGAAGAATCACTAAAAAGACCACCGGATTTACCTTTGATCTCGGAAATTTCATCAGCATATATTTCTTCATTTTCCATACTAATGGTAAATTATTTTCAACGTATAAGTATGAAAGCACTAGAATAGCAGAATGCAAGTACATATATAACATTAATCGCAACAAAGTAACGGGCACTTGAAATTTTTACCAACTACGTAAAAGAATAAAAAAATTGCGCAGTCGATATTGGACAATTTCATATTCCAAACATAAAAAAAAAAATTCTTGCATAACTATTTTCAAGCAAAATATAACAAGACATGATATGTTACAACGTTGCACCATGATACATGCTTCGTAAAACAGAATTTTCAGAAACAGCAGGAAGTTCACATCAGCAGCAACCACGATCAGTACTTGCAAAGGCATGAATTTATGGCAGCGGCAATCGGTAGTAGAATTTGAAAAGACGTAAATCCACGTCAGCAGTCGTGAATGTGTTAAGTTTCGTTTAACAAATTTTGGCTTGTTACGAATACGAAATTATAGCCAAACACCCGCAAAGTTCATCTTATTTACGTAATGTTAGCGGTTTGTTTTAACATTTGAATATAGTCCGCTTATCGTTGTTGTTGATGTCAACTGCATTTGTTCGTATTTTCGCCTATTTCGTTTACGTTTGAAATGTAATATTTCAGTTCACTGATAAATTATTCCCTAATAAATTATTCATAATATAATAGATAGAATGATAGGCAGAATCAGTCACTAAACATGTAATCAAATGGTAAAATTAACTGACATACTGGCACACGGAACCAAAACTTCGGGTGACTGTGAATTATCTCACGTTCAGAAAACGATAAATTGCTTCAGCGATAAAATTGCTTAGGCGATTGTTTACAGACACACCCTGCGTCAGCAGACGCGTCCGCAGTGTTAAAAGATTGAAAAACTTTTTTGCTATTTTTCAAAAGAACGATTAATTAAGTTGCGACCCATGATTCCTCGAACAAGTTTGATCTTCGTGATGAGTAGAATGCAATGCAATTAAAAAAAAAAATGTTGACTTTGAAATTTAAGATCAAGGTCAATTTTGCGGCAAATTCCTTACATATGTTTTCATCAAATCGAAGATATAGAATTCATCTATGATAATCATCAAGATCAAACATCAGTGTTTGATACGGTCACATCCTAACATGCGGGCATTATGCAGGTTTCTAGCCGGTATGAATTCGACACAGTTCCACTCTTTTTCCAAAAAGAGTGAAATGTGTCGATGAAAATCTTCCTTTACACGAAAAAAAAAAAATAAATATTTGGGTTTGCATTAAATAGCCATCCAGGCAGAGATCGCAGTGTTTTAGTCACATCGTGCGCCAAATTGAGTAAGAATAGGATCTACCCAGAATATGTTCGAGAAGAATTCTCTCATTTCTCTCAGAATGTGCTCACATTCGACGACGAAAAAATTTTTAGAGTTAATGACTCGACGAAAGTTTTACGAAAATATAGATAGCGTTTTGAATATGATCTCGTTATCAGCTTGTAAGAACATGCAATAAAAAATGTAGGGTTCCATTAATTTAAACACAACCTTTACAGTACACTATTATTTCAATATTATTTCAAGGTTAAACAATTATCACCATAATATATATAATATTTCTTTCAATACTACACAACTTTTATTTTTTCATATTTCTGATATTTACAAAAATAATCACAATGAACATATTGTAGAGAGTATTGTCATGGGTATTATCATCGTGAATTCCATATAATCCAAGCTATGTTTGATGAGTATATATATATAAATACATTTTTCCTCTTTTCCGAAAAAAAGATCAAATTTTAATATTTTATGACTAAAAATTAAATTGAATGCATGTATATTTTATATTTAAATGGCGCTAGTGGCCGATCGAGTTAAAATTAAGAGCAATGAAGAGAAAAGGGAAGGGATCTCAAATATAAAATTTTAGCTGCGAGCATTTATTAATTTTCTAAAATATTATTGACTTTTGTCTCTGTTTGTGAATTGTTTGATTGTTTCTATAAAAATAAAATCAAACCCGATCTAAGTCAGAATTTTTTTTACTTGCAGATTAGAAATTTAGAACTGTTTCAGACAAAAGTTTTATACCGTTATTAATGATATTTTCGGAATACAACAGTGCATTGGTAATTAATCATAAACGATTTTAAATAAGAGTAGCAATTTTACAGGTTTATTTAAAAAGTTCATTTAGATTAAGTCAAGTTATTTGAAATCAAATGACTTGAATATAAATAACTTGAAAACTCCTTATCGGTGCAAATTTGTTATTTTATTTTTACTTTTGGAATGATATAAAAATAATAATATCTTTCAAGTTCTTATATTTGCTTTTATTAGTTAAATTATTTAACTTCAAACAATATCAAGCACTTTACGTGAACATTCACTTTGAAGTTCTTTACTACTTTACTATTCTTTAACTATTCTTTAACTTAAAAGAAATAATAACAAAAAACGGTTATTAGTCAATTATTTCAAGTTTTAGTTTTGTATGTAATATTTTTATAATTAGACTTTTCTGCGATTAACCTGCCATTTAAAATTAGATTACTTGAATAATAAATTAATAATTGACTAATCTGAGTATTGTATTTTTTTCTAGAAGAAAAGAATTTTTTTTCCACTTTTTTAATTTCTTTTATTGATATATACATTATATTTATTTTTATTAATAACTATACAAAATTTACTTAGAACTCTTTTTTTTAATATTAATGACTTCCGAAATAACAAAGATAAAACTTTACAAGATAATTTTATCCCTTAAATTTAAGTTAACATAATTAAATGAGTGTGTAACCATTATTTGCATCTGCTTTAAAAACCTAGAGAATTTCATCAATGTCGACATTGAATATGAATATTATTTATTAGTAAAATGTGTAAGTATTTATGTATATTATATAAAGCGAAATTTTATATGATTAACTGCCTAATTAAAATATACATTTTCTTCACATAAATTTATAATAAATTATTCATTTAAGATCCTCCATGCTCATTTAATTTATTATTATCCATTACTATTTTTATATATAATTCTATCCATTACTATTTTTATATATAATTTATTAAATATGGTAACTTGATTACATAAAAATAAATTTTACAACTTTAATAAATTTTAAAATTATTTTTCACACTGAATATACATAAAATCAAATTACTAAACTGTTAGTTTTTATTTTCTCTTTATGTTCATTATTTTCTTTATTATCTTCATCATTTTATAAAGTTTTTAATTTTCCATATTTAGTTTCAAGTTTCGCAATCAATTCAGAATCGTCAAAATTTTCAATTTCTTCGTCTGTCTGCTCTCCTTCTTTCAACATCTTTTGTACAATTTCCACTTCATTTTTTTGTTTCATTTTATTACTGTTGTTCCTATTTTTGTTATTTATTTTTAATCCTAATATTTCCGTTTTTTTTTTTTCTTTATCATCTTGTTTTTGTCTATTTTTTACTTTCTCTTCCATTTTCTGTTCTTCCTCTTCTTCTTCATCCTCCTCTACCTCTTCCTCTTCCTCTTCTCCTCCCTCTTCCTCTTCCTCTTCCTCTTCCTCTTCATCTTCCTCTTCCTCTTCCTCTTCCTCTTCTTCTTCTTCTTCTTCTTCCCATCTTTCTTCCTCTTCTACTCCATTCTCCTGTTCTTCCTCTTCTTCCTCTTCTACTTCTTCATCTTCTTCTTCCTCTTGCCTTTTCTCCTCTTCTTCAATTTCATCGTTCTTCTGTACATCAACCTGTTCTTCTATCTCCATATCTTCTTCTTCTTTCTTATATTTTTTTGTTTCTATTTTATTTCCAATTGTATCTTGCACTTCTTTTTCATATTTCCCTATTTTAAAAATTGTTTGGTTTTTCAATATTATCTTTTCTTCTTTTTTCAGAAGAAATTAATTTAAATTGATTTTGAACAAAGATAACTTCTAAACACCAAAAAAAGTACATGATTAATCAATACATAGAATTTGGAAATAAAATGTGATTATAGAATTTTTAATGTTTATTTGAAAGTACGATAGTAATAATTTCTTCATTACTTTTAAACATTTATATGATTCTTTAAAATAGAGTAATATTTCTGCGATCAATTTATATATTTTAATATATTTTTTATATAAATGTTATAGTATTGTAAATTATGTTAAAATATAAAAATGTGCAAGTTAAACACGGAATTTAAATTTAGCAGATGAAATAATATTATTGATAAATAAAAATAGTATAATCTTTAGAAACTAGAAATTACACCAGAAGTTTATCTAAATGCAATAAATATAAAATTTGTAAAACATATGTTACAAAATTTACCATTATTCCATCGTTTCACAAGGACAAAATGTGCAGTGACAATAAGTGCCAGACCAACTCCAAACTTCATTGCCACTGTAATCATCAGATGTTATTTTTCATTGAAACTTAAAAAATATAATGAAAAATAAAAGAAGATTCTAAAACTATTAAACTTATCCTATATTTACTTTATATTTGTCAAAATATGAGAGCATGGAGGATCACTTCACAATATGAAAAGATTGTAATTCAATTTTAGTATATAGTGACATTTCACTCACCACCAGCAGATTCTTCTTCTATTTCTTCTATTTCTGGCTTTACATCTACATCATTAACATATTCTTCTGGTTCTGTGCTTTCTACCTAATATGAAAAAGACAGTGTAATAATGTGTTATTGTTAAAAAAATTGTAGAATTATTCATATAAAAGTGTAAAGTAAGTATTCTTTGACTTTCTGTAATGATAAAAAAAATTAACGTATAATTTTTCTAAGAAATAAATTTTATATCTTACAATTGTTACAATGTTTCTTCCATTTGCTATATGGGAAGAAAGAAATCATGAAAAGTTATAGTTTTCTATTTTATATTTAGAAAATAAAAATTAGAAAGATTTAATAATTTTTCAAATTGTAATGAATACAACATCTTTATATTTAATTGTTTAAAATTTATCTAATTTTTTATGTAGGAGAATATACAACAAATGGTTTTCTATAATTATTACTTTGACAGTAATGTCTAATTGATTTTACCTCTTCTAAAGGTTCTATATTATCATCATTAATTTCCGTAACACCAGAAATGTCTAAATATTCTTCAAATATATCTTCGTTTCTTGGCATTTCTAATATTCTATCAAATTGATTATCTACTTCATTTAAAACACTTTTTTCATCTGAGTCTTTTTCTGTACTAATACCATATATTTCTTCCAACACATTAGTCTCATCAAATGTTGAATCATCATCTTCCAACATAATTTGCTGTTGCTTCCTACTTTCGTATTCGTTCTCGTTGCTCAATTCTGTTATTTTATGTTAAATTTAAAATTTATAAAAACATTTTAAAAATACCTTGGTATTAATTACTGTAATTAATTACTGTATGTTAATGTTTTGTATCATAATACCTTCTTCATCTTCTAAAATATCGCTTTGTTCTTCATTTGATTCATTTTTAATTGTTTCTTTATCTTCTTCCGCATATTCATTCAATGTTTCATCTTCTTGAATTTCTTCTTCATTAGAAGCTTCATTTTCTGTTGTTTCCATTTTTTCATTGTCTTCATCATAATTCTTTTCATCTTCTGCTTGTTCAATGTTTTCATTTTCATTATCGTGTGAGTCTTCATTAGATAAAGACAAGGAATCTTCTACCCACCCATCAAAGATAAAAGCCCAGCGAGAGGATTCTAATGGTGTACTAACTTATAACATGAAATTACATAGTGTTGATGCAATATGTTAAATATAATGGCACTTACACTAAAAATATAGATAAAATTTACTTACTGTCTGTAGTGCCTCTATGTTCAATAATAACTACACCAATTAAACCAACAAGCATTGTTAAGACAGCAAAAAATATGATTCGGGCACACCAATGTCCACCTGTAGTACTTTCTTTGTAAATATGTATAGTTACGTTGTCTGTTAAATTTTCACTAACATTTCCCACTACAGGTGATGGTGTAACATTATCTTCTTCATCTAAATATATAGCATGATATATTAAGTAATTAAGTGACTATTACTAATAAAATGATTATTATAATACAATATAAAAGTTATTTAAGAAAATTGCATGTATAACAAGCATATATATATATGTGTGTGTGTGTGTGTGTGTGTGTGTGTGTGTGTGTAGATTTTTATGTTAATTAAACATTTTTATGGTAGTTGAAGTTGAAAAAAGTCGAAAAAAAAGTCTTTTCCTTATGTTTTCTTTCCAAAATCATTTTTAGATATCGGAAAAAATAATGCTTTTCTTTATTTTCATTTATTTAAAATTTATAATATTAAAAAAATTTTATTTACTTTCTTATTCACTTATTTTATTTCTATTAACTATATATCATTTTATAAAGTTAATAATATCAACAATAATACAATATCAGTACCGATAATCATCATCATCATCATCATCATCATCATCATCATCATCATCATCATCATCATCATCATCATCATCATCATCATCATTATTATTATTATTATTATTATTATTATTATTATTATTATTATTATTATTTACGAGATATCTATCGAATATTATTTTCTATAAATTTTCTAATAAGTATATCATTATTAAAATAACATTATGTTCTCTAAAGTTTTGTAATAATTATAAAAGAAATAGCAATTTAATAGTCAACTCTAAAATGATATAAACTTTAAAATATTGTCATTTTTTGTAATTCATTACAAGCTATTTCTTTACAATATTCCTTTACAACTTTTATTATTAATGAAATGTATATTTATTAATGAAATGTATATTTTCATTTCAACATATGCAATGAATGTAAGTACTATTTCAAGTATTCACAATAATTCTTTAATTACTTTAATTTTACTTTTAATTCTAACTATTAATTAAATTAAGTGTATTAAATTACTTATTCATTATAAATAATGACATAACAATGGATTATAGCAATGTTTTTTAAAAACACGTGAAATTTATAAATAAATTGGCGAAAAATGTTTTTAGACTGGATAATATAGGAAGATCTATTTTTGAAAGCCAAAAGCTAGGCTGATCAAACTTCTAAGACCCTGTATTTTCTAATTTCAGCAACATTGCCAAATATGCCTCAAAATATCTGAAATTTTGCATAAAATCTAACATTATCGTAAGGTGCACTACAATATAATTTAAAATATAAATTCAAAGTCAAATTACTCTTTGATGATTTGTAATGAGAAGCATAAATTTAAACAGAAAATCTGTAATGTTTTCGTATTTTCAAATAAAAATAAGCGATGTACATATATAGAACTACATGCAAACGCGAGGGAACACACAATACGCACGTAAATGTGCATATATATAATTATACATAATTTAAACAAAAAATCTTTTCATAAATCTTTTTCGTAAAGTTTCATCAATCTGTATAATGAAGAATTATATAGTAATATATAAAAATCAATTATATAGTGACATATAAAAATTAAAATTAATTTATAATATCTAAATGACTTTTTAAATTTATATCTTACTATTGCATGCTAATATTAAAATTATACGTTATATTTACACGAAATATTTCATAACAATACGGATTATAATTCATAATTATTTAACAATTGTGTAATATATGAAGTATATTATGAAATGTGATATACATACATATGTAGACAGATCGTATATATACTTAATATGTATATATACGTAAGCATTATATAATATTTCAGTATTAAAATTTGTAAAATCAAGTAAATCAACAAATAGTATTCAATAAACATTATATTTATCGTTTGACATTATTTTGTTGTAATTCCTTTTTCGAATGTAAAACAAAATATAATTCTTTAAATAAACGCAATTTATTATAGAAAATAAAACTAAAGATTAGCTTGATATTTATATTTTTAAGTATAAATCTCCTATGATAATTTTAAGAATTAATGAAAACATTGTTTCTTGATATTAATAAATACAAATATTGAAATTATAATAATTCTCTCACACTTTCAGTAGCCTATTTTTTTTACCCTTTTTACGTTTTTTCTCTTTCCGTTTTCTCGCCTGAATATCCCCAGACATCCTCTACCAGCAGATATATCCGTACTCTTTAGAGTAAAACAAACAAAGGAAAGTTAAATTTTTAAAAAATCGAACACACGGAACCACGTCTATAATAATTTGATTTGTAATGACTTCAACAAGTGTTGACATAATACGAAAATCCCTAGTTACTGTATCCGAACATTTCTTCGATGTTAGTTCTCAGTTAGTCTCCAAATCTTTTTGTATGTTCAAAATTTGCGAGAAAAATGTGTAATGAAATATACGTGAAAATAAAAGCTCGAAATTAGAAGAAATAAATTGCTTTATAAGTATATTGCTTTATAAGTATTTGCAGCATTAATTATAATTTAAGATGTAAATACCGAAAACGAATAATTTTAATGTTCCTAGTAAAAAATAATATAATTTACAAATTACTAGTAAAATTAATTTGTATAATAACTATAATAAGATGTATTTGCATACATGACAATTTATTACCAAAGGTATATAATTTATTATTAAATGTATATAATTTATTATCAATTAAGAACATTGTATATATTCTAACAAAGAATATTAATGAATCAAATTAGTGAACGAAGTATATTTAACTAAAGGGAAAAAGATTTAAATCAACATAATCATTATAAATATTGTATTATTTTATTTAATTACAAAATCATAAATTTATATTCATTAACAGAAGATATTATTAATACATGCAATAACATTAAATATATGCAATATTTATTCATTGTATTATCTAATGTATTTGACAATATATTATGAAATATAGCAGAAAAAAAAGAATGAAAATGTAGTGTATTTACAATATGTTAATAAAAACTTAAGACAAATAAAATATTTCATTTATGTAGATATATGTTGATATATGTACATTATAAAAGAGATGCAGAACAAATATTTTTATATAGTATTTGAATAAATTATACATATATAATCTTAATAAAATATAATTAGTGAATCTATAATCTTTTCTTATAATTTTTATATTCTCTATATTTCAAAAAATTTTGCTTTGCAAAGTATAAATTTAGCATTATTTACTAAATTTATTTCAAACATTTGAAAATCTATTATATGTAGCTAAATTTGAAGCATTGTATTTATATGTGTGTGTATAATGTTAATATTTAATTTTTAGTTTAATTTTGTTTCAACTTTAAGTCAAAGAGAAATAATAACAACCTTAACCCAAAGAAATAATACAAAATTACAAACACAATTTAGTTTACAAAAACTTTAAAATGAACTTTAAGAAGAATTTAAAAATATTCTGCATATACATATATAAATTACATTACAATCAGAGTATATCATAAATATAATACACTATTTTATTAGCTGCAGATTTTCAGGAAATATCAATATGGTTTACATTTTACATTGATGGTATAAAATCATAATAATATTAATTCATTCAAATTATTTATTTATTAATCATCCTAATAATAGATTAATAAACAAATAATAGATTATTTATTTATTAATCATCCTAACATTATCATCTAATATATAATAATCTCTTTCTCTTTTTCTTTCAATTATTTGGTTACTTTTCTGTAAAAAAAAGTTAATTTAATTTATTAAATCTTATCAGTTAAAAACAATTTCAAGTTATTTGAGAAAACTCAAGACTGTCAATATGAGAATTTTATTTATCATATAATTTTATGAAATAGTTAATAATTAATATTGAATGTATATTCTTTAAAAAGAATTGCATGTTTATTGAAATATGTAGTACATTTTTAAGTAAAATATAATCTGAAAGAGACCAAAAGATTTGTTACAAACAAGATATTGATTACAAGTTTTGTATTCTTAAAGTAAATTATATAAAATTATATCATAACTATATATATTTTCAATAGTAATGAATAAAGTTGATTACTTACAACATTTAACAAATTGAATAAAATATAAATAAAATTTTACTAAAAAGAGCAGTTTTACCTATATTCATAAGATTTTATAAATGTAATATTGGCCTTGTAATATTAACCTTTTGTTAAATATTTTAAATATTAAAAATTTAATTTTAAGTTATAAAAATATAATAATTTACAAATTTTATGCATGAACGTGTTTAAAAAACTTTTATTCATTCATTTAAGACAAATAGTATACGAGATATTCTGAATGAAAATCATATAACTTTACCAATATGTTAATTTCTAATAATCACACATACTACAAGTTTTGGTTTTTCTTTGAAGTGAACCTTATTTACTCTATATATGTTCAGTATGATACAAGTCTAGATTTTACATTTTGTACTATTTATATTACACTGTAATATATAATGGATATAATACTGCAAGAAATGTACTAAAATTATTTAAATCAATTTCAGTGGATTTTTTTTTTGATGATTATGAAACTTAAGATAATGAAACTTAAGATTTAAACATGCTGCGATTCGCGTGTGAAGAATACATGGAAAAGGCATGATAAGTCCGTCTTTGTTAATTTTCTGATCTTTACATCACATATTGGTTAAAAGAAAACAATATTTTTTAACATGAAATAATTTATATACCTTTAATGAAAAAAAAAGAAAAAGAAATAACCTAATAGATTCGAAGATATGTATCTACATCCGTATATACATATATAAGTCCTACGAAAATTGATGATTACACCTGTTTTGTAAGAAACGAATAATATTAACTTGCATAGTTATGTTATGTTAGTTTAATTTAATCGTTATTAATTAAGTGTATAGTGTTAGTAATATTTTCTAAATGTTTAAGGAAATGAGAAGAATACATATTTAATCGTGAAATCAAGTGGAAAATTGAATTTTAAAATTGCTTTGTAAAAAATAGAAAGTTTGGCTTAAGTTTCTCATTTGTGATTTTTATACTTACATAAATAATCGTAATGATTTTGCAGATGTATTTACTGTAATTAATTTTCTTGTTATATTAAACAGTCCGTGATTATTAACAGTTAGATATTTGCCTATTCTATTGAAAATAATGATTTGTATTAATGAATCATATCGTATTTATAATAAAAAATTAATTTGTTTTCTGATTTGATAATAATAAAAAGACATATATATTTTTTGAGATATATTATAGATTTTTTGATGTATAAATGATGAATAAAGATGTTTGGTGAAATCCATATGAAAATTTTGTTAAAATTTAGCTAATTATATATATATATATATATATATATATATATATATATATAAATTTAGCTTTAGATATATAGTATATATAAAAACATGGAAACTTAATATGCAATATACATGAAGATATAATTTAATATGTAGCATACATAAAGATATAATGTGATGTATGTATTGTGAATTTGTAAAATATTGTATGTAGAATTATACGTAACAAGTTTTACATATTATTATATAATATATATTGTTGTAACGCAATAATAATCATTATTATTGTATAATTATAGTTTATAATTGTTATACGGTTTTCTAATATAATCTATGTAAATATACACTATTGTTGTTTAGTCGTGAAACCTATTTTTTAATCAATAGTTTAATGAAAGAATATTATTCAGATATAAAAAATAATCGCATGCCAAGTACATATTTCATAAATCAACTATATTTAATTATTGGAGGTGGTTTTAAGACTAACAATAATTTTCATACGTGTTTCGATTATTCGCCACTTAAAATTTTTTTTCATTTTTTAAGTATTCTATTTACATCGTAATGGAAAAACATTTTTACAATAATTATAATAATGATATATACGTATATTGAGAATTTTCATGTTAAAAAAAAAGTTAACTTGAAAACTTTCTGAATTGTAGTTTTTTTAATAATTTTAATTTTGACTTACTTCTTACTACTTACTGACATTAATACGTATTAATATTTAAAATATCAGATGACATCTTTAGGTAAATGTATAACAACACATATATGTATAATGTATATATATTATATAAATACATTTATGTGTTGATTTAAAGAAGTGTATGGTGCTGACGTCATTCAGTGACGTCATCGACATATTTAGAAAGATGCACGGTTCATGTACACAACTGTGAGTTTATGGTGGAATTTTTTGCAATTTTTTTTCTACATTAAATTATTTAAATTCTTTATTTAGCAAACGACGAATAGAGTAATGTAAGTAAATAAGTAAACATTATAATATAATAATAGACTAATGTAAGCAAGTTAGTAAATATTATAATATAATAATTCATATTTATAGATACTATTTTTATTTATTAATTCGTTAACGTATATAACGTATATAAAGCTATGCATACATTACTAAATACTATATTATTGTATTACAACATTATATACTATACCACATTATATTATAATAATGTTATATATTATATTATAATACTGGATATATACTATAATTCAAAATTTTCTTATAAGTGTTGTGAGTTTTATAAATTCATTGTCAATTTGCAGTTTGTACATATATAATTATTGTTACATTATTGTTATTGTATTATCGTTAAATGTAATAAAATATTATTATCTGATATTTTCTTTTAGATTATATATATAATATATAACGTATTATACATGTATATGTAATGTATTGAAAATTCATTGCGTTGTTTCAGATTATTGATAAAAGTAACTTATATAAAAAGGATTATCTCTATATTTATTTATTCTGATTCGAACCAAATCATGAGATAATGGCTGATTGCCATTTAAGAAATATAATAATTATGAAAACAATGCGTAACAAAACCCCCTTGCCACGAAGCAATATATTTTTATGTATGTAGAATTTAGAAAAAGAATAAATATAAAAATTTTATCCTACTTTGAAATCATTTTTCTTATTCTCCTTTCATTCTACTTTGAAATCACTTTTCCTATTGGCCGAAATATATTCGAGAACAGAGCAAATTGAACAAGAAAATGGATGAAAATGCCAATCAGTGCCGAGCTTACAAACTATAACAGAAAGAGGGCCAATAAGAGTGTTCGTCTTTTATGTGCTTTCTAAGTGATTAATTCATTGAAATTCTACTGTGTTTCTTCGGTGTGTAGATATATGTCAGCAATACGCGAGCATAGCGTACGTATTGTCGTACGAGGCCTATGTTGACATTTTTAGTGACATAACCCCTAAAGTCGAATCGGATTATTGTTTTTATCCTTTGTATAATTCGGGCTTTACATTCATTCACGATTTTTTTCAGAGATACCGAAATCTATTCGTCCCTGTAATTATTACGTGCTCGATGTGTGCACAGAGATTGATAAGCGTATAAAGTGAATATATTAAGCAGTTTTTGTAAGTGTTTTATTACGTTAAGATGAGAAATTGTTTTCCACTCGATATTCTACTAACGATACGTTCGCTGTTCGAGACGTTCCGATAAAGTGTTATAAATCTTGATTACATCGTCTATTGCTCAGAACAGTGACTCGGTTGAGAAAAATATATTTTTCAGATAATTATTTTTAAAAGATACGAAGCTTAAAGTTGAAAAATTATTAATTATCCAAATGTTAGCAGTGAGAAAATGTCATTTAAAATTTCTATCACAATATGAGTTTCTGAAGTTTTCAGATAAAATATTTATCTTTCATTTGCTACGAAGAAGGTAGTTAAAAGTTCTGTCTTGATTTATGATATCGAGTTCCTTGAAAGTTTATTAAAAAAATTATGCAACTCCTATAACGGCAAATGGCTGACTTTTATAAGGTTAATGACTTTTGAAGTGTGCTAGCTATAAACAATCCGATAATGTATATCTCATGTGATTAAGTTTGCTCAGTATATATTTTCTTTATTTCTGAAATTTATAGAAATCATAATGTTTATTTGTTTATTTGGTTCATGTTGCATTGTTGAACATTAAAAAGTTCATAATGATTGAAATATCATATCTTGTGTAAGAATATTATTTGATAAAATCTCAAAATTTATAAAAGTGATATTGTACAAAATGATCTTACAAAGCAACCTTTCTATTTGTACGAATTTATTATTTGTAAAAATAAATATAAACTAAATAAACAAAATAACCTGTACTTTGTCTATATAAACTAACATGGTCATCATCATCAATGATTATCAATTTCTTTTTATAAAATTATTATTTTCATTATTATTATTTACATTAATCATGATTTTATTTCATCGATAGCATTTTTATTTTAGTTTGTTATTATGTATCTATTTTATTTTCAGATACATTTACAGACATAAACAGAATGGCACAAACAACCACCATTGAAACAATAACTATTACTAGACCCTTCAAGGTGAGTTTTAAACATTCTATTTATTTTTCATTTTATTATCTCGTTACACGAAATTACGTTACAAAGTCTCAAACCACACGTAATCACTAGTATATTATTACAAAGCAGTAAATATTAAAATAAACATATTGAACGGAATTCGATTGAAAATGAAATCAATATTAACTGAACGATTACTCCTGCCACGACTATAATTTCGTTGTCATAAAATGTACATTAACGTTAAATCAGAATGTCAATGCATTCAATTGATATTCAATTGAAACAATTGTATCATTTGTATAGTTGTGTGATTAGAAAATTCCTATAAATGGAAGCGTGCGTCTCAAGTTTCGTCTATACTCTATACTAAAAAGCACCCTCTATCACGTACGCGCACTGCGCCACGACCTTTAATGGGCGCAGCTTCCCTGGAACCCAATTACTCCCTCAACTTCGGATAGAAACCGTCCCCGATCTTGATCCTCCTAGCTGAACGATATTTTCTCAACTTTTCTACAGTGAATAAACCGATACATGGTTTGGTGAATAAGTCAGCGAAATATAATTCGATAAATTGCGTGACGTTCGAGCCGGGAACTTGATTGAAAAAATTATTTGTATCGAACAAAAATAAAATACGTACGTGTAGGAGAAACGCGAGCTGTGTTTACCCTGGAGGTGTTCGTCGTTTGGAACAGTTCCATGCTTTCTTGAAACGTTTCTAAATGTTTCCTCGGCGTCTATTGAGGGTGATGCTCGGAAGACTGTACGATGTCCCGTAAATGGTATTTGTTGAAGAAACCGAAGGAAGTGTGAAGAGTTCGAGACCTCTTTAATTAGGTACTAGGTTTTTCGGCTTTATCCGCTGGGATTAATCTTAACAGTGTATGCTGGATCTACGATGATCATGTATACAGTCGCGGAAGATCACATGGGCGATACTGAAATCGCACAGGTACATCCTGGATATGTTTCTTTTTATGTGAATCTGTAGAGGTGGTAATGAACATCTTGCGCAATGATCAACTGTTTATATACAATAGTTTACCAAACTATTTAAGTGTGCAATAATCTTTTATGAATGTATTGCTTGTGAATGTTATGTGAAACATTTTGGAATTTCATCGATATAATCCAAATACTCTTTGGAGTCACTTTAATTTGAATAAATTCCTATATTTCTATATATTATATTTAATAATTGCCAGAGGAGATAATTCACATTCAAAAATTGTTCAATTTCCCAACACTTACATTGAAATTTATAATGTTTTATCTCTTTAGTAGTAGTAAATAAACATATAAAAGTCATTTGTTCTGTCAATTTTAGTTTTCAAGAAGCTCAGAACATTGACATCCGTTCAATTAATAAAACATTTATAGGAATTAATAGTTTATAAGGATTAAAATTCTGTAATGAAGTTTGTAATGAACATATGATTTTCCAAATTAAGCTGTAGTTAATAATGAGAATGGAATTTTGTATTTATGTTATTTATGTTAATTGTGTATTTACAGGTGATAGCATTCATATGTGGAATAATAGTAATATTATTGATGATAATGGGCTTAGCCTCTACAGACTGGTTAATGGCATTAGGATGGAGACAAGGTCTATTTGCACATTGCATTGAAGAAGCAGCACCTACACCCTTACCATTCAATGTACCAGATTCAGCAGGCTGTTTCCAAGCTAGAGATGTTGGTATGTTGAAAAAAAAAATTATTTTTAATGAAGTTTTTTTAAGTAAAAAGTTTTAATTTACATCTCCTTTCTTTGCAGCTTATATAAAAGCAGCTGCTGCCTTATGTGTTGTATGTCTAATAACAGATATTGCAGCAACAATCTTAACTGGTCTTGGTTTGAGGTCACAAGATAATCGTGACAAACACAAATATTATAGATTTGCAGTTTTTTGCATGGGATTTGCATGTAAGGTTCATTACTTAAGACAACGGTGTATGTATATTTACGCAAACATATTGTTGTAAAATACATGTGCATTTCTTTTGTTTTTTAGTGATATCACTTCTAATAGCTCTAGTAATATATCCAGTGTGTTTTGCCGCAGAACTTAACTTTGGTAAGTTTGTATATCTCTATATTTTAAACTTCATTCTTCTTCCAAACAAACAATTCTATTTTTTTAAACGCTTCATATAACAGGAAACCGACCCATGTGGGAATTTGGTTGGGCATATGGAGTGGGTTGGGGTGCAGCTATATTTTTGTTTGGTGGAGCAGTGTTGTTACTATGCGATAAGGAAAGTGAAGAAATTTACTATAAAGAAAGAAAAATCGTTCGCGATGATATCGGCGGCGGCGGCGGCGGCGGTTCTATGATTGGTATGGGACATCATGGTGGACGAAGTGGGACGCAATTAGCCTAGTGGCATTGCTCCCTGCCCGACGTTGTTCTCTAGGTGATTAATTTCTTCTTTTTCTGTCCTCACCATTTGATACATTTGTGGAAAAAAACGTACACATGTATAAGAGTGAATGGTTTTTATATATAGTCTACCTATTACACCAGCATGTATTGGATGTATTGGACATAACTATCACTTTGATATAGGATGTACGAAACATCTTATCAACGAAAATAAGGTTCGTAAACGACTGAAACTTGATTAATTCGTTCGTGGGTTACCAATTTCCAATTTCACATAGTAACAATTTCGGGACCATTGCTCCATTTAGTTTATTACAACATTATACATTTTATGTATATTATGTAACTACAAATATTTTTTATGTGGTATATTTACATTTTCTTTTTTAATTTGTTAACTAACTTTTTATACCATTATTGCAATGGTAGCATTCATGTTGCATTTTTTTTACTTATGAAACACTATACAAAGTCGCAATTAATTTTGTTTATTTAAAGTAAATTCAAAGTTTCATTTAATTATTAAAATGATTTTGAAGTTTTAACTTCATTCAATTATCATTTATAATTTCTCATCATAGTTCAATTTTTATTATGCTTGTATCAATTGGTTAACACTATTGGTTAACACCAGAAAAAATCATTTGTTTTCAATACTGAAAATGATTTTTATCGTTCGAATAGTAAACAATATCGAAGTACTTAAATAAAATTTTATATTTCTTTATTAAGAAAATAAAGACTTAGGCAAAGATTTCCGTAATAAAAAGTTAAAAAATGTATGAATAATTAATATGATCATAAAATCAGACACTGCCTGATCTTTAGTCAAATTACGCATAAAAGAAAATCATTATTTTTATTTTTATATAAAAATTGCAGCTTTGATTTAATTACTATTTATTACGTTTATTTCCTATATATAGCGTATGTACATATACATACATATGTATATATATATTAGATGCTAGTAATTTATTACTTGCTTGCATTTATTTTTTCTTACTATTATTGAAAGTGATATTTGCTTTAATCAAATGATTTATATTATCAAAGCGTTTACCAATATTTTGGTATATTATTTTCGTATATAATAATTTGCAATAAAATTTGTCCAAAAATTGTTTTAGGCAATATATTTTGTGATTACATACACGCACAAAACTAATTTTCTGTTTTGGAAAAAAGTAGCATTTATAAAAAAGAAATCGCATGCTTGGACTCACCGTCGATAAGTATAAATTCTGAAAATTTTCGTTATTGATTTAAGATATTTTGAAATAACGATTAATTACACAATTATGTAATTTTCTATCGTATAACCATAATTTAATGACTAAATTACTATTAATTTTTATATATATCATTTTCGTGATTTTTATACACATTATCCCAAAGTCTTCCTCTGTTAATAAAAGTGCAAATGTTTTTCTATTATAAAACATACAAATGCTACCTCTAGTAATTTTTATTTTTCAAGTACAATTATTTGAATTATAAATTTTATTTCAAATAGATGAAAGAAAACGAAAGTATAATTCTTCCAAAATTAATATATTGTATTTGATTTAATTATAAAGGATATCTTTAGTTGCTTATCTTGTCTGATTGTAGGACAAAGATATGTAAATGTTTATTTGCATAGATAGTTTAGTTCTATATTAATAATAATTATAGTGATTAATTTAAACGAAGAAAATCGTTAAGTTGAACAAATAATATCTATTCTTTGTTAATATGTAAATTTAATAAAATATTCCAAACGATATGTGTAAATTGAACAAATTACAAGGCTGGTATGGATCGTTACAATAATCTGTATAAATATTTCAGTATTTTTATTATATTTTACTTTTATTTAAGAGGAAAGATTAGTATGCGTCGTCGTATTGAGGGTAATCATATTTAAATTATACCATTTACCAAGCATGTATGCAATGTGAGAGCTGACATATGTATGTACGCGTCATAAGTTTCTAATGATGTTTTCAATATTACAGAAATGAATGAATGAAAAAAAAAAAAAAAAAAAGAAACAAAGAAAACAGTAATATTGAAAATTCATTGAACTGGATAAAAACAAATTTCTAGCAGTATTATGTGTTTCGTAGTGACTCTTAATTGGTAACCATATCTTTCTTTCTATTTGATTTGAATCAAATGAATATTCATAATTTTCATCCACCGTCTGTAAGGAGGAGTTTTAACTTCCCCATAAATCAAATATATTTTAAGTTAAAGACAGCACCAAATATTTAAGTGTGCGACAGAATAGAGGCAGCTCGGGCAGGTATTATCTATTATGTTATCTGCATTACATACGTGTACGTATATGTATATATAGGTATTTTATAAATACATGTAATAGAACGATACAGTTGCAGTTATCGCGATAGCCGATACTCTTAATGAAAAGGGGAAAAAAAAAAAAGAAGAAAGGTTTGAAATGGACACAGGAAATCCGCACTTCGTATGACGCGGCAGATCAATCATGCTTTTTACAATGAGAGACAATGCATCGTATTTTAATGCTAAGGATTACAGTGCGTTTGATTCGTTACCAAACACTGTCGATTTGCGCCTTTCGATTTTTATATACTTTTAAACGAAATGAACGAATTATAATGGGTTGATTAAGATGTTAAATATACAGCAAACAACGCGTGTATGCAAAGGGGAATCTTTCATATTATCACAAACTGAATATAAAATATAACTTGTATTCCGTTTGTGTACATTCTTTCTGCTGTACTTTATACTTTGGTACCTTAAAAAGATGACAGGGAATAGAAAGTAAAATTTTAAGATATTGCAGATTGTAATTCCTGAGAGTTTATGTAACCAAATCCACGTTTCGAAGTTGCAGTCAAGCAGTGAGAGCACCCATTTTTAATCTGAAAGAAAATATCACTATAGTGATCAATTAAGTAATTGTTAACAAAGCTTGTATTTCTGTGTTAGGATTGCAATATAGATAAATTCATTTTCTGCTCTACTATCACGATATATGTGTATGTAAGCAAAAGATCAGACAAGATTGTAATTAAATGATTAATAGGTATAATGTAGAGTTAATAGAGCACCATACCAGAGTAAAAAAAATCCTTAGTAGTTTGTTATATACATACACACAGTCTCGAACAAAAATGAACTTTCTGTCGTGTATAATAAATAAATATATATATATACATACATACATTTAAATTAAGTAGTGAGCTGAAGAAAAATATGAATGCTGCTGTAAATGTATAGTTCTACGATGCTTTTATTATGTATTTTCTTCGAAATATTAAATTCATGTCAAAAAAAAGAAAAAAAAACACGACAGAGAAGTTTCTGTTGCCGGAGAACTGTTTCAATAATGATTATTTTCTAATTTGTATATTGTAATAATATACATTATATTCCAATACGTAAGAAGGAAGTTTTTAACGAATTATTTACAGGAACGAAGCTGTAGTATAGAAGATTCGTTGTACGTAAAGAAATTCATGAAAAAGACAATTGAAATTAAAAGTAGTGAAACGTAATACTTAATATTTCATATTGTATAGTACACATATCGTACTTATCCACGCATATCGTAGTAGGTATCAATGAAAGTTATTAACGCCAGAATTTAAAAAAAAAATGTGCAAAGCATGTGTTCGTTTTCTCTATTGAAAAATGTGAACGAAGCGATATCAGTAGAATCGTACGGAGAAATAGCAAATTTATTTGTGCGCCATATTATAATATAAACATATCGCACTATTGTACAAAGAATAAACTATACATCCGAAAAAAACTATAGTAATTATAGTACGTATATAATTCTGCATCTTGAAGCAAACCTCGCGTACTTTATGGATGGTGTGAATTCACCAATTTTCAAATTATTGTTACTTATGAGATTGTGGTTGTTCTATAATAATTTAAAAAGAAAACTAAAACAAAAAGTGAAGGGAATAAAGAACTTTACATCCGTTTTTTTTAAATAATTATAATATATCCAGCAATATACCAATACAAATGGTGAAAATCATTGAATCGAATAGCCTTTTCGAACACTAACGTAACAAAATTTTCCAAGTTTCGTACATAACAATAATACAACGTTAAGACTTTTTTTTCTCTTCTTCTAAGTAATAAATATATGTGCGCGCAATGTACGTGTGCATAACGTGTGCGTGTACCGTGTGTAAACAAGTATTGCTGAATAAATTCCGTGTGTATGTATCGTTCGTATAAATACAAAATAAGATTACATTATGTATATATCTATATAAACCTAAACAGAAAAAAAAGTAGTGTACAAAATATAAATCTATCCAGGATTCATTTGTGATATAAAAATTAATTTTCTCAGAAAATATGTACACGCAGACATGTTCGTCCATGCTGGTAGCGAAGAAATTCAACAGCACATTTGCGACAAAACTATGATATACTTCTCTCACTGGGTAACTGATATAAATCTTCTTTTTTTTTGTTTTTTTTTTTTTTTTCATTTTTCATTTTTCATTTTTCTAATCAATTTCTCTTTTTTCTCTAGTCAATCATATCACAAGTAGAGAACAGACAACATACTATATGTCATCGATCATCAGAGATCTCTTGTTTTGCGCATTTTTTCTCTCATCTACCATTTCCCTCCCCTCCCCCCTTTGTTCTCTCGAGAAATATTTATCGCGTTTGGCAGTAAAATATATATCAAAAATGTCAACGTACTAACATTTATAAAAGATATAAAATATACCTTACGCACTCTCAAAAAATGCCATTAAATGTTACCGAATAATGATCTGCAACATTATTTAGTAAAGAACAACCAATTTGATATTCGATATTAATTTTTTCTCTTTTCTTTTTCTTCTCTTGTTTTTTAAAGTATCAAAACCAAACTTCAAAATTTCTCACTTCTTTTATTCCAGCAAAAAAAACTAAACGTGTTCAATGAATTTGGTTGTACGAGCATTTAAATTCTACTCTTTCCTTTTCGCGATATTTCCATTCTTTTTTTCTTTTTATCTAATTTTCATCGATGCAAGATAAACTTCAAAGAAAATGTTCATTTACCAGAGATTCTTCGTACGTTAAGCACGATTAATGCATCAAAAAGAAAGAAAGAGAAAAAAAAGAATAAATCACAGACGCTACTCTGTGGCACTTTATTTCTTCCCTCTTTACAAAAATTAGGGCCTTTTCGAAAACTTTCATTTACAAGACTCAAAATGAAAGTAACGAGAAACACTTAAAAAAGTCCTATAGTCTTCCCTCACGATGCGAAGCGTCCTGGCGTATAAAGCGTAAGACAATGTTTTATATTCATACATCTTACAAATTCATGTGCGCATCACACGAGTTTCCACCGAGTAACGAGAACTCGAAAAATGGTAATTTCAAAATCAGCGATACATTCAAAAATCGCTGTCGCGTTCATTTTCATCTGCCACGTTAAGCAATTAAGAGATTTTCAATTAATTCGTTAATAATCTTGAGTTTCATAATTCATTGAATTGTTACTCATAAGAATACCACTGCTTCAAACAGTTCTCGTAACGTAATTACAAAAATAACAAATCATGTTCATTAAAATACACGTTCAAGATTTAATTCTTTCTTTTAACAACGCGTACACCCACTCTCTCGTGCGCCAACATTTCCAGAAATCAATATTTGATCTCGTGAGTTTTGGTCTTTCTTAGTTTTGCACGTATTCTCGATATCTTCTGTCCATATTTCATTTTTAGTTTTCTAGACCAAAGGGAAAAAATAACGTACAAACGCATGCGAATGTACACGAGACAAATTCAGCCTGAGAGAAAGAAATAAAACATCTTGACCGTGTTGAAGGATGAGAAAGCGTCGTAGTACAGCGAAGTATGAAATTTCTGCTTTCTTTTTCTGGTTCTCTCCCCCCCCCCCTCTTTAGAGAGCTACACGAAAAGATTATACATCTTTGCATTGAAAACGATAAATCTTCGAACATTGTTTTTAAACATAGTTCCAAGATGGCATTCATATGTCGAACACTCGCTGCGGCTGAACTTAAAAATTATGCTAATTAACGAACGAATCCTTATCGAATATTACTTGTTACTTACTGATTAAGCGAATATCAGTTCGACAGTAGTTTTTCCGATTTCTTTTTTTCTTTCTTTTTTCATTTTTTGGTCCTATTCGCCGATAATACTACAAAAGCTCGGCTATCGGCTATTAAAAGCATTTTCTTTAAAACATTTCTATCCGTAACTGACGTAACAACGACAGGCCTAGTGCAACTGAGTATCATAACTTCATTTCCCACAGCACGATATGAGCATCGTTGCTGTTCGGATCTTTGAAAGTGTAGCCCGATTTAGAGCCCTTGTCGGTAACTGATTGCGCGTTTAGCTGTCTCCAATTGATGTAACCCCTGCCACCCATTAACGTCAAAACGGTTCGTTTAGGCTGCTCGATTTGCTGTAACGTCTTGTTGATCTTCTTACCGTTTGTCTTTAAATTATTGGTCGATGGTATCGGTTCTGGCACAGACTGTCCTATACTACTGTTAGGAGTGGTCGTTTCGTAGGGGCCATTTCGACTAGCAGTGCTACTGTTTCGTGACAATTTGCCAGTTTTCAACGAGAGGTTCTCCTCAGAGCCAGAGGACGTGTAGAGAGAACTCGCGTGAGAATCGACCGACCAATTCGACAAATCGAGCGACCTGGGCCTAGTGATCTTCATCTTCAGTCTACGATCTAACGTGCTAACTTTATTTGGTATGGCTGCCAGTTCCGGGTCGCTTCTTCGCAACGGCTCGTAAATCAAATCGATGCCGGAGCTGTTCTCATTCTCGTAGTCTTTCACGTACATCAGTTCCCCGTACAAGCCGTAAACGTCGCAATTCTCGCCGGAACTCTGCGATCCGGACATCGAGCTCGACAGGAATCCCCCGCCGGAACCGAGGCCCCTTGGCAGCGTTTTAGAGCCTCTGTACTCGTACTCTTTGCTACGTTTCCGTCTTAACATCACTGGACTGCTGGCCAATTGCTGCTTTAACTTCAGTATGCTATTTGACATAGAGGAATCTAAACTTGCTCGATCCCTGCTTCGACCGTTGTCGGATTCCTTCGACCGTAACTGCACAGTTTCTTCGTCGGCGATCTCGTCGGTCGCACAGTTTATCGTGTTTTTCGGATTCTGAATAGCAAGCAAGAAGGTGATAGGGCCGAAGTGCGCGTGGTACGAAATATTGACACGGCCACTGATAATGGGTACGCCTTCCAGCCGTGGCAGAGGAATCGTCAGACTGATGCCCACGTTTGTACCAACCCAGAGCAGACCCTTGCAGGCCAGAAGCGCCGTCACGGTGACCGCTGTTTGATTGTTGTTCAAGTTATCGCCACAAGAATTGGAGGAGCTGTTCGACCTCGTCACTCTCAACACGTTGGACGCTATGTTAATGTCCTGCAAGTGTTTGAACGTCTCAGTGTGATACAGGCAGACGGTGCTGGAGTTTTTCAGGGCGACCCAGAGACCGACTCCGGAATGAGCCATGAGCTTCACACTGCCGACGTGTTCGTGCTGCGCGCTGAAGCTCTTCATCACGTCGCCGCTGACTGCGTTAAGTACCCAAACTTTTTTGCCGCAGGCAGCGTAAACAGACGCGTTGATCGGCATCAAGCAGGACACCGGTTCGCTACCCAGCGATATCACGAACGGATCTCTGAGATTCCAAGTGCCGTCCACTTGCCTTTTGAAGAGGAGCAGCAAACCAATTCCCAGGGCGACGAAAACATTGTCGCAGTGATACTTGATTTGTATGACCGGACCCGAAACGGAATAACTTCCGAGTTCTTCTTGCTTCTCGGGTTCCGAGCCGGCGTAGATCATGATCTTGCGAGAGTCCGTGCCCATCCATACGAGGTCGCTCGCCAACGAAAGTGGATCAGAAGACACACCCTTCACGAACTCTATGGCCGCGACTTTCGTCTCCACTAGATCAAAAGCCGTGACTTGTTTCAAACAGGTGGCCGAGGCTGTCGTTGATTGACCAAATACTGTCACGTGACTGGATATACCGTCGCCAGTACATATCCACAAGTAACTTTGACTTCTTCCACGGCGCCTCGTGGGACGTGGATTTTGCGTGGTATAGTAGCAGCCGCAACGTACCTAAAACGCATATGAACATGTACGAAACTTAGAAATAATTAGAAAAAAAAAAAAAAAAAAATAGCCATCGCTCCATCGTTGTAAAAATCTCACTTCTGTCTGATGTTGCGAATGATACACTTGTTGAGAACTGACGAAGAGCGGCATTTTCGTAGATGGTCGCTGTTCTTGTTCAGGTACTTCCCAAGATGGCGAATTATTCGGATCTAAAGCTAGCTGTGCCAGTCTAAGCTCCGTTATCCAGTCTTTCTTCACTAAAGGATTTTCCGTTTGGAACGTGTACATTTGTCCTTGTTTCGTCACTAATTGCAAACAACAACTGTCTGCCCAAACCATATCTTCATCCTTCTGTTGTATGGACAGTTGTATGGATTGCAAAATTTGTTTAGTTTTCTCAAGCGTCATTCCCTAAAAAATCCAAGATATATTTGTTCGTACACGTATAAAAATCAAAACGTATTTACCGATTGTAAATACGTTTTTCGCTTACCTCGTATTTACCCTTTAGTTGCGCAACCAAGTCGCTTATCCTAGACATGACTTCGTAATCGTGCATTAAATCGTTCATTTCTACGCAGAGGTTATCTGCACCCACTTGTCCGCAATCTCCACTCTTATCAGATTTTAGGCTCCCGCCTTTATTTAGACCGGCAGTCAGTAAACGACTCAATGTTGGCGAAGTGCTTGTATCCTGAATCTATAGTGTAACATGGTGTTGTTGATATTAGCGTTATCAGCAGTATAATTTCAATATTGCTATTATTAGTGATCGCTAATCACTAATAAGTTTTATAAATTGTATAAAGAACACACATTGGAGTTGTTATACCTCAATATCTGATACCGGATATGTCCACTTCAAAGTCAGTCTTTCACTGCCGCTAAAGTCCTCTGCGGATCTTGGAGTTACCGAAACGCACACCACAAGATCGTTCAATAATAGTAACCTCCTTCTTTTAGACTTTGTTATCATGCCATTTTGATTAAATTCCTAAAGCAATTTGTCATAATACATACATAACAAGTTACATTGGGATATTTGAATATTTTGTTAGAGACGCGTATATTTACCAACTGCGTAACGTTATCTTCTCTTATGAGGTACCTAGATGAAGACGAAAGAGGACGATGAGACAATTTTCCAGATACATGCCGGAGCATTTCTTTAAACGCTTGGAATTGTTCCGCTTCGCGTTTCCTTTCATTAAGCATTTCCGCTAAACTCTCTAATTGAGTCAATGCCAATTGCAACGACATTCTGTCATGATGACCCTGCGGTGTATGCTTCAGTAAATCCTAATCAAAAAGTTTGTGTTACTACGCTGCGACGTGATCATTGAAAACGAAAATAAAATATACTGCGCTCACCTGTAAGAATAATATAAATTGTGGAAACCTTTGCACAGGTTTCACCATTAATCCAAAGAAGGACAATCTGTCGTGTGCACTTATTTGTTTCACCTGAGATACAAACGTATTTTAAATTATTTTATAACACAGTCGCTTGTATTATTACTACTATATTACTACTATACATACCTTGAAAAAATCGGCGAGCGCAGTCTTTCTTTTGGATTCTTGCTTAGCCAAGTCCATAGCTACTGAAAAATTATTTATAAACCCGCTGTAAATGTCAAGAACGATAGCTTTGCTGAAACTTGCTACAAACACGTCTCCTAACTTCTCGTCCTTGTCCCATGAACGTACACATTCCGCTAATGCAATCCTGAACAACGTATGGCATTGCAGAATTTCAGGCAATCTGTGAAACAATGTCGCTATTTTTGCCTGACTCAATATAGGCGGCGAAGATTCTTCTAACGGTTTCTTGTAATCCTAGAGAAGACGTTTCTACGTGAAGTTCTCCGAACGAGTCTTGCGCAGAGCGGTTTAAACTAACGCGCACTTACATTCACTAGCCTCTGTAACGTGGACACGTAACTGTTTTCAGAGTGTACTATAGCTGCTACTATGTGTCGACGTTTTAACTGTTGAGGAGTTAAATTCGGAGGTGTCGGAGGAAGGGCCGGCGGGGTTTGTCTGCGTTGCTGCATGCACTGAAATTGCACCATTGCACTGTTTTCCTCTTCAACCTGAAACACGTGTATCTCAGTAAATCTGCGTTGGTAACTTATCTTCGTAGTATTTACTCGATAGCCTTTTCTCTAAAATTTTATCATCCACCTCTTTGTAAAACCACCTCTTTTTAATTTTACATTTGCTAACGGACTAGAAACTAAATCTACGAAAAATACAAAGAACTTGTAATTGTTTTCACCATTAAGGTGCAAAATAATTCTTAATGGAAGAGGAATGGATAGAAATCTTATGGAATCTTATGGACAATTACTTCACAAAGTTGCGGCATTTGAGGAGTTTTGATGGGGCTGGTAAGGGACACCGTGTCGGATGAATCCACGTCGTATTGTTGCGTCGATCCTCTCCGGATGCTAAACCATCTAGATAGTCTTCCATGGCTACCGGGCGAGTCCAATGGGTCGGCATTGTTCACTCGCATATTTTGCGGCCTCCACTTATCGCACAGCGTCCTTGCCTTGTGCAACGTGTTTCTCAATTGACAATTACTTCTATGGAGAATTAATAATGGTTTTCGATTAATTATACGTATCCTCCCAGGAAGATGTCAATATGGGAACAAACAATAATTGATTCTCTGAACCAACGACAATTGTACCGACGAACTGATTCAAATCGTCGGGTTTGTCTCTCTTGGTTTGATTTTTTAAAAAAAGCGCGAAGTTTTCTTTCGAAAGAAAATATGCTTAACACTTTACCGACCGGTAGCCTATTAATCGGCTAACTATTCACCGCTAATACACGGTCGGTAAAGTGTCAATATCGTATAACAATATATTTGTATATATTAATATACGATATTACCGATCGGTAAAGTGTTAAAATATATAAATATATTATTACACGATATCGACACTTTACCGACCGATAGCGGTAAATAGTAGCCGATTAATAAAGTGTTAAGTCCCGTAGAAAATCAAAATTGTGGGAACATATATCTTTTCGGATGTACATAAGATTTTATTACAAGGAAACATCATTCATCGTTTCATTTTTTCCTTTTCTTCGTATTGCAAATTATTCGAATTTATTCGATGTAGTCAGTGCTTACTTAATACTGATATTACTCTTCTCGCTCTCGTCATCCGAGGAGAGGTCATGATCTGACGCTGAGCACCAAGAGTCTTCGCTTCTAGCCGACTGTGTCGAGGTATTGGATCTAGTTGCCTCTAAAGATGGATGATGTTGCCTGTGCGTTTGACCGACAGTTTCCATTTTAGTCGGTCCTACGTCATCCCATGATCTACACCTTGAGCGTGGTTCATCTGAAACCAAATTTTAAACACGCCATGAAAAGAAAAAATTATATTTAAAAAAAGTTTAAAAAAAAAAATACGAATTATCAACAAAAAATTTTTCTCCACATCTCGTTCCTTTCATTTGTCATTCGTTTTTATTTTATATAAATTTACTTACGTAGTTAGTTGGAGTGTTTCTTTTTTTTTCTACTCTGTTCGTGTTTGTTAAAAATATAAATATTATTACATCATGGAGCTTTCTTTGCTTAGTTTTCGCATGCGTCGCCTGAAAGTTCTCAATTATCCCCAAGTTTCTTCTACAACTGGTGGATCTTTCAAAATTTCAAAAACGCGTTCTCGCGTATCGAACAAAGTTCTGGAGATAATACTGTTCAAAGAACTTTCCTTTAACAGAAATACGGCTCTAACTGAAAATAGGGCGATAATTGTCTGATACTTTTGCTCTCTTCTGCTTGTTAGACACCCGCATTGTTTCTAGCTCAATAGATACGATGTCTCCCCCGGACAATTAACACCAAATTAATTGCAATATTTAAAACAGTTCTTCTATGCACCAAAGAGATATAACTTTAAAGCCTGGAATAACATACTACCACTTTTTTTTAGACGCGTCACATCCTTGAAATATATAATTATAAAAATGCCTGTCTTTCTGTTTGCAATTTTTGTTTCTCGACGCGATAATCAAGATTAGTATAATATTGCTGGTATTGTGGAACAACCAGTGTGTCATTCTCTAGTCTAGAGTTCGTGCTTATACTTACATGAAAGTACATTTAAAAAGAAAAAAAAAGAAAAAGAGAGAGGAAGAAATATTAGTTTTGCTTTATCGTTTAAAGCAAAGCACAGTAGGAAAGAAGGAAACAGATGATAGTAGAAATCTAGCGTTTAAACTGGCACAAGTTTCCGTAAGAATTTGTTCGCTAAGCAACAACGTCGAGATCGAGACAAACTCATTTCCATACGCCTCTTAATAGCAACTTGTATATTTTTGTGAAACGTGTGACGGCAGCTTCTATTTATATAATATGTGTCAATCGTTCGACATACGATCGCTCTTCTTCGAAAACAGATAAAATCTTCATTGTTGTTTTCACATATCGCGGCTGTTATACTTTTATAAATTACTTACACAAGTAAGTATGAACAGGATGTATAAAATCTGTGGCGTCCCATGCGAATTAATATTTCTACGAACGATTCGAAAGAGCTTGAAAAAAAATTTTATATACGTTATATGTGCGTATATTCTAAATCTTTCAAAAAAAATAGTAATTTCTCTATTTTCGACCCCGTGCCGTTCACGCTGACCAAAGATTCGCATTCGTTTGCAGATTCAAAAGGAATGTCAAATGAATTTTCATTTAACATGATGAAACACACGATTGAACGCGAATTACTTGGAAACTTGCGATTCAAGCGACATAAGCGTCTCGCTTCTCGGAGCGCGTAAATATATGCCATTATGTAACAAGACGCGCTACTTTATGCCTGTAAATCATGTTTCTTTTGTTTTATTGAAGTTCCTACTGTTGGCAATATTTATCTTCCTCCTAATAGCTTCCCAAATATTTGCAATTTACTAGTGGAAGAACGCCAAACGCGGACTCGGACTCGTATCGCATTTGTGAGAACCTTTAAAACTTGCTGCAAACATGTTAACACTTTACCGACCGGTAGCCTATTAATCGGCTAACTATTCACCGCTAATACACGGTCGGTAAAGTGTTAATATCGTGTAACAATATATTTGTATATATTAATATACGATATTACCAGTCGGTAAAGTGTTAAAATATATAAATATATTATTACACGATATCGACACTTTACCGACCGATAGCGGTAAATAGTAGCCGATTAATAGGCTACCGGTCGGTAAAGTGTTAAAAACAATATAAACAGAGATAAGGGTAGCACCGCCTGAGTCACTTCTTCTTAAAGCCATAATTTCTAGTTTAGCTATTTCACGCACGGTTTGACCTTTGCTCGAACACGTGCTGTGAATTTGTTATAAAAATAAAAAAGAAAAGGAAGATATTATTGTTTTAATTTGAAGCGGCAAAGAAATATAGATAACCCTTTTATTACCCTCGCGGAAATCGCGGTTTCATACACTGTGTGTTTTTTGGCCAAACGAACAAAATGCTCGTTCCGATGGAATAAGTAACGTGACTGGATTGACTATGTAAGACAAAGCACAACATAAAACCATTACTTCTGTGCTGACAATGGAGTAATTAAAAAAAAAAAGAAACATCCGCTTTTTAAATAAGATAATTTTAAATAACTTTATAATATAAGATGATGTAAGATAATTTTAAATAAGAAATCCGCAAACGAATGCGACTTGGATCAGCCGTCCGGGAGTCATTTGAACAAAGACATTCAAAGATATTCAAAAAGTATTCATTTTCGAATTTTCACAGTACAAGCAATTTATATATATATATAAATATGTGTATATATGTATATATATATATATATATATATATATTAAATTTTATAAAATTTGAAATTTGATCCAAGTCACAATTCATTAGAATCATTTTAAATCATTATATGTTTAAGATGACTGACTCATGCCAATATGCTATGCATATAAAAGATTACCATATATATGCTAATTTTCTATTATAGCATAGCATATATATATATATATTCTTTAATATAATAAAACTTTTGAATAATATTATATATATATATTTCATATATGTATGAAAGTTATAATATATATATATAAAATATACGTTATCTTATAACTTTCATGTAGCCACTGTGTATACATGTACAACGCAATATGTTTCATTTAATTCTAACATCATTTATGAGCTTTGCGTCTGTCCCCGGTCAGCAATCGTTCGAATTAAACACTTGGCTCGCTCCCACATTCTAAAGGACAAGCGTAGACAATGGCCAATATTCCCCTTTTTCTCATACGAAGTCAGCCGATCGAGACTTCGTCTCCACGCTTTCATCTCTCTCTTTGCAATATTTGTGTTAGCGTTGTCTGCTTTTTGCAAATGTTAAGTTCATCATTTCTAAGTTCGTGATTTTCTAGTTTCACGCGTGCGCGTGTTGTTAATATCCAACCAACAGACGTAGATAAGAGTAGTGTCTTAAAATCATTTTCATCTCTAAAAAAAAAAAGAGAGAAAAAAACATAAAAACTTCATTCGCAGATTTTGCGTACCTCTTGAAACATCAAATGTACTGGGCAAGAGCAAATGTAACACAAGTGCAAGTGGAATCCGGTTGAAACCACCCGAAACACACGGAAAACGTTTATGCTTCGTTTATAAATGTGGGAAAGAGCGTACTAAACGCAGAACGACTCGCGTTAACCATGTAGTCACCCTGACGTTAACACGAAAGTAACTTGAGCGCGGCACGCACACCGGAAGGCCCAATAAAACGAACAACGCGTAGAGCCTACCATTTCCGTACAAGGGACAATCAGCATTATACACGGTACAATCTAATTGTAAAAAAAAAAAAAAAAAAAATATCTAAGTTCAGGTCCGAAAAGTTGATCTTGCAATATGCGACAAAGTAGTCAATGAGAAACAATACTTGCGAGTATTACGATGTCTGTCGAAAAAAGTATCCAAAGTGTAAGAAGAATCTGTTGAAAATTTGGAAATTTCTAAGTTCAGAGAAGCTCGCTGCCACGTTTTCATGTCGTAATCCTATCAAAAAAAAAAAAAAAAAAAAAAAAGAGAAGCGAGCAAGTGAAACGAGGAAGTAACATTATTAATGTACACACTCGAGACAGGCAATTTCACACGCATTTTCCAGTGGTGAAAATTTGATGGCCCTGTTGCAATCGGCGCTAACGATGCCAGGCTATTTGTGGTACAAATAATTAACACGTTATATAATAGTCAAAAACCGTGTCGAAGCTTTCTGCATCTCCAACGCGATTGTAATTTCAGCGTTTTAATTATACGTTTGTAGAATTGCTCTCTTAATTTTGTTCGACTATTTTAACAAAGAGATACGTCTCCTCCTAAGATATTTACTTTTAATAAAAGAAAAAGAAAATAGAAGAAAAGTCTATATATCTGAAAGAATCCTCATTGAATTGTAGTTAATGAGAGAATTGTTTGTAGAATTGTTCTCTTAATTTTGTTCGACTATTTTAATACTTTACCGACCGTTAGCCTATTAATCGGCTAACTATTCACCGCTAATACACCGTCGGTAAAGTGTTAATATCGTGTAACAATATATCTGTATATATTAATATACGATATTACCGGTCGGTAAAGTGTTAAAATATATAAATATATTATTACACGATATCGACACTTTACCGACCGATAGCGGTAAATAGTAGCCGATTAATAGGCTACCGGTCGGTAAAGTGTTAATAAAGAGATACGTCTCCTCCTAAGATTTACTTTTAGTAAAAAAAAAAAAAAAAAATAGATGAAAATTCTGTATATCTGAAAGAATCCTCATTGAATTGTAGTTATTATTGAGAGAATTGTTTGTAGAATTGTTTTCTTAATTTTGTTCGACTATTTTAACAAACAGATACGTCTCCTCCTAAGATATTTACTTTTAGTAAAAAAAAAAAAAAAAATAGAAGAAAATTCAGTCATATCTGAAAGAATTGTAGTTACTATTGAGAGACGAATGTAAATGAATGCTACATAATATTGCAGGCAACACTGCAAGCGAGCTCTTGTAAATTCTTCCCTAATGTTGAACGCGGCATGCATGCATTCAGAGATTGTTTATCATTCCATAAAGAACTCCATGACCAACGCATTTACGACTGATATTCACTTAGACGATTCGCTTGTTAATTGTAATATCATCCCGATAACGATGCCTGATAGTAATAAATTACGTTCACAATTGCAAATTTAAGCAATTATACCAATATAATTAATAAACAGTAAAAAAAAGTAAATTGTATTAATCTTGAAAAGATTAGAAGAAATGTATTGAAATCTATTTCAATGTAAGTTAGATAAAAAAGAGATGCGTTACGTTGCTAATTTCGAATTATACCACGATCTGTTACACGTGTTACACACTTCTACCGATATTTTAATGTATACTGATCACGGGTGTGCATTATGTAATTCCGTGTCAAACAATTTGAAACTTTCCAGCAGCCATGTTCCAGCACGAGCATTGCAATCGATTGAACTCGAGTTCTAAGGAGAGATCTCGCTTGATAAAATGCGCAGTGTCATGTTCAAGGCCACTTTGCACGATTATAAACGCTTTTCCTAACAATTTACACTTGTTACATGTCCACTATCGTAACCTGGCACCGACGACACACGCAGCAACAAACATAAAGTTTTCGTCCAGAGGCGAAACAATAGGATTTGTTACTCGAAATGAATCTTACCTGTTATGGTAAAACTTGAACTTAACGTTTCTTCGCAGTTTTCTCGCATAATTGAACTGTTCAGTTCAGTTGTTAGTAATGAAGATCAACTTTCTTGTACAACCGAGATATAAATCGGTAATAAATCAGAAAATGAAGAAAAATCGACGACAACTCGACTTTCTTCGACGTGAAATTGCAAAAGAAATTCTATTATAATCGACCGATCGACAATGTTATTAAAAAAAAAAAAAAAAAAAAAAAAAAAAAAAGGCGATGCATACGAAATCACATTTACCAACGAATGATGCCATCTCCGAAGGTATATCAGCGGTGTAATTGTAAAGCATACGACGACGCGGCATTGCGTCACATTTCTGTAAATGGTAAAGACGAGGATAGGATAAAACGATATCGTATTACATGTCGCCTGTGCAACGGGTGCTCGGATTATAATAATTTCTTTTCTGCTCCAATGACGCAGTCTGCGGACTGAACTCTTATTTGCTGTTCGTACTATTTGCACAACTCGGATATTTTACATTTTACATTACTGTACGTTTTATAAGATATATTTGCAATTTTGTTTTTCATACTCCTTTGCAGAAAAAGGCAGTCGAAATAAAAAGAGGAAGTTATTTCGAAATTGCGCAGAGCGAGCGCCTTTTAATCGGTATGACTCCATATTGGCAAATACGCTCATTGGTTATTCCAAATATTACGTATAACTTTTAGAGAATGCAATTTGTCCTATTCTGAAACAACCGCGAACAAACATTGAACAAGATGACACAGCGTTTGCTTCAGATACTTTAGATAACTGAGAGAAACAGGTTGAAGATACCATGGGGGTTCCTGAAGTTTATAAAAAGAGGAAAACGCACGAAATCTTTACAAACTAAAACGCAAATTTAAAAAAATACATAATTGCTCGGTAATAATAACCTGACGAGGTTAATCCGTTATTCGGTTTCCTAACCTCTTCGATACAATGGCACCTTTATTTACGAATCTCTTATTTTTAAATATGTCGGTCAGATAATTTACATCGCACGTGCAAGGGCTGAATTTAAGACAGTGAAATCAATTTGTCTTTACTAACTTTTGACACCGATGATCATAGAAATTCTTAATATATATATATATATATATATATATATATGTATTTTTTAAAAGTCACATATATATATGTATATATTAAGTATATAAAAGTATATACTATAGAAATTCTTAATATATATATATATATATAATAAAAAAATATATGATTTAAAAAAAAATATATATATATATACTTAATATACTATATATATATGACTTTAAAAAAATATATATATATATATTTCAGTCACAAAATAAAAAAGAACAATGTGAAGATCCCTTCCTTTCCTTTCCTTTTTTTTTTGCAGCTCTTAGCCTCAAACTCAATCCTAATCGTAATCCTAAATCCCCCCCCCCCCTCTGTAATTCGAAGTATGCTGACCCTTGGAACGATATCTCAGTCACCGTGTATGCAGCTGCGTTGTTGACTCGATTTTTACAAAGAAAAAAGAAAAAAAAAACGAATCAAAAGAAAGAGAGAAACACAACAGCTCGAAAAACACACGCGGACAGTGTCGCTCGCTCCGGGGTTAGAGCAACGAAAAAAGGTTAAATGTTCAAGGATGAGAGCGCATCATAGACAAAAAGGACGAGATCTTTACGCCGGTAGCCTTTCTTTCTTCTTCTTCGGCGAACAGGAAACCGCCACGAGCGACGCGCAACGCATTCAAAATGTTCGCTCGACACGTCAGTTCGGCCTCGAGGCAGACTGACATACGAGGCAGGCTGTCGCTTGGGTATCTCGTACAAAACGAGAAACAGAGAAACCGAAGCAAGACCGATAAACCGAGAGATAGAGAGAGAGAGAGAGAGAGATTTCAACGAATTATAAAAACTTGTATTATAAATATGGATAAATACGTATAAATCTTCGGAAATATGAGAAATTCGTTGGACGATTTTTAATCATCGGGAAACATTGCAGAAATCTCTCGCGATTTTCCTCGATTTTTCGTCCAAGCTCCTCTCGAATGAACGCATTATTCTCTCTCTCTCTCTCTCTCTCTCTCTCGATTAAAACGGTACAGTGATAATTTCAGTTTGCAGACACTCTCGTGGTCTAGATAAGATCACAAACTCGTAGGAGTTCTTCGCTGTAATCGTAAAGTGCACGCGCTTTTAGATGCATATATTAACGCTCGAAAATTTGGAAGAAATATATATATATATATATATATAATATATATAATATAATAGAATATATATAAATAGAAATATATAATATATATAGTTTACATATATATCAAATATATATCAAAATATATATTATTTTGTAAAAATAAATATAAATTATAAATATATATTATAATATAATTATATTAAAAATATAAATATATATTATAATATCATAATATATATCAAAAATTTAGGAAGGAAACAAGTTTGAGAACAATGAAAACACTTTGATTTCACTATTTCGTATTTTAACTTCAATAAAGTCTCTTTCCATTGCAATTAAAATACTTTCTCTTCCCGTTAGGTAATTAACTTTCTAAAGTAAATATAAATTTTCGGCTGCAAAAAGATTGTACTCTGTTGCGTCAACGAACGAATTATCGAGATGCAAATCAACACAGACGTTAGCCGAATTTGCAGTAAAACGTCAAACAACAGATTCTAAATTCTATTTCATTCGTGAAGTTTATCGACTTTCAACGAATCGAAGAAAAAGAAGAAAACAAGAAACAATATATTGCTCTTTGGACTTTCGTTCGAGGGACAGGCAAGAAAAAAAGGCAAAATTCGCTGCATTCAAGGATAAATCGTGGATCGCTACCATTTGGCAGAATCAATCGTTCACTGCCTTCAGAGATAAGCACAAACTATCGAGACACCCCTTGTTGCATTTATTCGTGCGCAGGAAGTCGATTATCGCGCCACCATGCATCGCATGCAATGATCAAGAAAATTATGTTCAATAATAAGAGGGACACAACCGGCGATTTAGCGGCTCTTTAAAACCTTAATAGTTTTTCGCGTTGTAAGATCCAATCTATCGCATCACTGTCGTTGAAAGTACAATTGAGAATTGATCTATTGTTTCTCCTTTTTACTGTATTATGAATACGACGTTATCAGCATGTATATTCTTATATTCTACGTATAAATTTTTTATTACTTTATTTATATTTATTATTTATTTATTATTTATTTATTTATATTTATTATATTTATTTATTTAAAATTATTTATTAATTTGTATAAATTTATATAAATAAGCAAGACACAGATATGTCTATATATATATATATATATATATATATATATTATAATTATAAATATATATTATATGTATAAATATACAATATAATATGATATATTATATATATAATTGGTTGGCAACATCTGTATCTTGTTTATTTATACGTAATAAAAAATTCATACGTAGAAACATAATTATCGACGAAGAGCATATCTAATGAGATAATTTCCATTCTTCCATTAGTAGAGCTATATCATATTAGATACGATAATTACGCTTTTCACAAGAAACAGACATTCGATCTTTGTTTTATCTTCTCAGAAAATTACCGACTGTATGACCGATTAATAGCAAACGTGTCGGCGTAATTCAATGCATCGCAGTGTTTGAAGCGCTTGTACGAACACTCGCTGGACAAAAGGGAAAAAAAAAAAACGTCGCTGACGATCGAAATTGGAATTTTTGATGAAATTCCGAAGAGGAACACAGAGAGACGCGGGAAGTGTTCAATTCCGAGTTTAACGAATGTCATTACCGACTTTAAATATATCACGCTATTTAACAACGCTAATGGGAACGTAATTACACGATAGTGAAAAAAACTCTTGCCACTTTCGTGATTAGCAAACGGAAAACGGGATTCCAACAGGCGTAACAACTCCATGCCTTCGCGAGGAAACTGCGCAGCCAGAAGAATGACTCGTTTCCTTGATTCACCCGAACGCTTGGATTTACTTTATTTTTTTTTTTTTTTTTTTTTTCCCGCCAAGCACCGCGCCGCCGATGTCGCAACGCGGACTTTCACGAAACGAAAAATGTTTGGAAATGTTGTATCGTCGTCCACCCACGCGACCTGGCCACGCACGAGCGAACAAACCGAGCAAACGTATCTATCTAGTACGTGCATGCACGCCAGCCTCACGAGAGCACGTGTTCCCCTGCACAAGAGAGAGAGAGAGAGAGAAAATATTCTTCGATTTTCGTTCGTGTTTTTTTTTCTCTTTTTTTAACGCGAATTCGTCGACCGGCCGGATTTTTCGTTGAGAGAGAAGAATCTTTCCGGAGTATATGAAATTTGAACGAAAGCAAAGAAAATTCATAAATCCTTCGTTTTCGTAGCGCGAGCACGTTTCAATTTTAATCTCGACCATGTTTGACAATTTGTAACAAGAACAATTCTGTGAATTTTCTTCTTTTTCTAGTTTTGCTGTGTGTGCAACACTTATATCCAAAATTTTTTACGTCCTATCTTTTTAATACATCCTCCGTACCTGTGAATCCAGCTGTCTGTTTTTGCTCGCGAGGATTTGTCAAACGCGACCTGGCAAGTTTTATTTCCTGTTAACACTAGAACTATCACACCAAGTCAAAATGACTGGTTTTACAATTTTATTTTAAAATTTTGTATTTCGTGTTGCAATTTTTTCCCCGCAGTGTGATGCAATGACTTTTACAGCGATAGCTAAAGATATAATAACATAATGAATTTTATTTTATTTTTATTTATTAGAAATCGAAATAATTTCGGTTGAAATAACTTCGTCTTAACTGTCGGTAGTTCTAGTGTTAAATACAAGCCTGTTCAATTTCGTACAACAGAGCGAACGGTTTTTCTATTGTTCATTTTTCCCTTATCAGACCTGTCCACTCGTTTTTTTTTCACGTGTGAATATATGAGAACGTACGAACGTCCAATTGTGTTCCCACAATTGCACGTCGCTGGAGCGCGAACTTTGTAAAATGTAACAAGGCCCTCGCGGACTGGGAAGGGGCATTCTTGCAAATAACACTACTTTTGTTTTCATCCTATTAATTTGTGTACTCGAAACTTAGATATATATATATATATAGCCATCTTTTTAGAATAAGCACGATATTTCAGACATTAATATCAAAATTAATATTAACACTTTACCGACCGGTAGCCTATTAATCGGCTAACATATTTTAACACTTTACCGACCGGTAGCCTATTAATCGGCTAACTATTCACCGCTAATACACGGTCGGTAAAGTGTTAAAATAAAAATTAATTTATGAATTAATACGCGCATAGAAATGAAAACTTAGTGATTAGGTCTGACGATGCGAGAAAGTCCTTTTCACCTGAAGTTTAAATCAATAATAATACAAAGTTCTCAGAACAAACGAAAGCCGCCAAAAGACAGTAATACTTAAATTTTTTTTTTATCCCTGCCTAAAATCCCTCCCTCCTCACGCGAAGTCGATTCAATGGGACTGGGATTTGATACTGAATTATACCGCATACATTCCCATCCGCACAATCAAAAGAACATCCGATTCGCGACCTTGCCAATCTACTAACCAGCCTTGGTGGTTACCAGCGAAATCTGACTTCGTAATCGATCCTAGATCTTGCTTTCAGGGCTCGTACCCTCGAGAATGTCACCGTTTCAATGTATCACTTCTCTTCTTCAGCATTGGAAACCACGTTACCAAGAAGGTGAAACGAAGGAACCATCGCGAGAACGATGAATTTGCACCAAAACAACAAACATACTCGTCACAATAAAAAAAAAAAAAAAAAAAAAGTAAAGATTTCAAATTACTTTCTAAAACACACTTGAAACAACGTTTGCAACAATGCGCGAACGATCGAGTCGAACGATACGAAGTTCAATTTTTTTCCACGAATATTCTCCGAGCGAGAACAGAGGAGAGAGATATGCGACGACGGGAGAGAAACGCGACCGTCGAGTCGGAGCATACGATCGCCACTATTCCCTCCTCGTGAGTCGTATGTTGTGCATGCTCACTCGCATACGAGTTCCTCTTCTACGTCGCGAACGGCCTACGCGCACGTTGCGAGCTTGTCTCGTGCGATGCACGCGATAGCGCGCGAGCGCATGCGTTTTCACACGTCTCATCTGCGCGTGAACTAGCACCCAAGCCTTATAACGCGTTATGCTCGCCCCTCTGATCGTATCGACGACAGGGTGGAAATGAACCTTTAACAGCGCGAACGTGGGGGTGTAGAGGGAGGTGTCAAACGTTGGTCCGATCGCGATAGATTCAAACACTTCTCTATGTATATACGAAAGAACTTTTTGCGTTTGATCGAGTTAAAACAGCACTCACACTCGAAGGAGAAATAGCGAAACAGAGCACACGATGATTTTCACAAATCATCAGTGCGTGAATCAATTCTGTTTCCCGAATTTTTGCGGACAATCAGCATTTACAAAACGAAGATATCGATAAAATAAACCGGGAACGGTAAAATCATTGAAATCACTCTTGGATCATTGCGATCGATTTTAAGGGGATCTGCTTTATCGACCGTGTCACTCTGTACTCTGTAAAAAAACCATCTCTATGTACAAAGATGCTCGAGTTAATTTCAATATTTCGCGAATAAATTAAAGAGAAAAGTAGATACTATAAAGCCTGACGCGAGCAATCATGCGAACAATTAATCACGAACAATGGTGGCTCACTTGCAGTTCTCAATTCGTAACAGGAGGCATGGGTCACACTCGAACGATTCGTTACAGTCGTGTAGATAACTTCACCGATTTGTCACGCGATCATAAGTCGGTTTATTAATTTCTCGCCTTAAACATCGGTTACTTGAACTCGTAAGAAAAAAAACGAGATTTCGTATTAGAAAGTCACCACAGTGATCTTCTGCGTAACGTTACGAGTCATCATCATTGATCGTGATCGTGATTTAACTCTTTATGGCGCGCGATTTTAAAGAAAATAAAAACCCAAGTTGCGCAGATCATTTTTTAATATAAAAAAAAAAAAAAAGATGGAAAAAATATCAAAGCATGAAACTGTCTGACTGTGAATAACTTCAACTTTTCTAGGCGAGTTAAAACATACATATTCCACCATGCATAAAGAGCTAAGCAAAAGGTGGAACATTTTTTTAACCCACCTAACTTCAAAAAGTTTTCACGCAGGCTGATGTGATAAAATGCAAAGATTTTCCAAACTTCAGAATCATTATTTAAAATGGAACGATTATCTGCACATTCACATTATGGATAACATACATTCACTGATCTCATTTGATTTCGAATGAATGTTACGAAAATCATACCATTCTATCGATATCCTGTCGTTCGTCTTCGTCTGTATGGGACTCGCGAAGATTCGAAGTATAAGCGTGGGTAATTCACACGAATTACTTGATCAATGGAACACCAATGGTGAGAGATTACATTTTATCAATTATACTCTTATTAATTCCTTGCGTCGATATGAGACTTTTGCTTGCAAGAGAAAACATGTGAAACGTGTATAAAAGGACTTTAACGCTAAACGTACCGGCATTTTACATATACCTATCTTACCATAAGGGGTAACCTACTTGACCCCTTATGAGTAAACGTTGATTTCTTAGAAAGAAATTCCTAATTTATTAAAGGGAATAATTCGCAACGTAACTTCTGATTTCTGATAAAATAATCAAACGTATATTTTTATTTAAATAAAAAAAAAAAAAATCAGTTAATTGTACTTTTTACATATGACTACTATGGTTTCTCCTTCGTACATTTGTCCGCCGACAACTTTTTTGCAAATTATGCAAGTTTGAGTGGTTTTATTACCCGTGCACGATCTCATTTGACATTTTCTTCGTGATTGGGAAATATTGCTTGATGTTCCTTGTTCTAGGTTTTCTTTCCTTTCTTCAAGAAATTCGATGATACTCTGTGACTGCTAATATACTCATCTGCTAATTGTAACAGCAAGTGCACAGGCCATCTATTGCATTTGGATTTGACGCAGTGTTTTCGCGCCATTTGGTGCAATCACATCGACGCCAAATTTAGTCTTATTGTAATAAACTAATTGTTCCCGGTGTTCGTTTCCATTGTTTTTGGTTCTGACGCATTTATGTCTCGAACTTACTGTATCGTAACTTTTTTCGTTGGTTCTGATTTATTTAAATTGTCAGAAAAATACGTAAATTTCGTAAGGGGTCGAATGACCCCTCGCTCGGTACCATAAGGTTCGATGCAAAGAATTTTTCTCGGTAAAAAAATAAGCCAAGAGAAAAAGCAGGAAGCGAGAAATCGAATAATCAGACGATATAAGAATTTACAAAAAGTCAGATTAGCGAAAGAAACGACAATGAACGTACGATTTTCGAAGTAAATTTTGAAAAGGGGTCATTTGACCCCTCGCTCGGTTTACGTTTAGTATTAACATCATTATGTATCTGTCGATTCTGTATGCTTCTCCCTTGCGACAAGATAGTTTCAAAAATAATGAATCCAAATTCTTTCTCGATCCCTTTCGAATTTTCACTGGAAAATTGGAAAATTCGTTTCGTACGGTTCAAGAATACAGAGGATGAATGCGCGGACGTTTGTACAAGCTGTTCAAGTCTAGAACGGCCATGAAGAGACAGTGGCGCTATTTCGAACGTTATTACGCACTACGGATTCATGCGCGTGGTAGAGTACGTGTGTCAGGGGAGAAATATTTTTCATGCTGCCTGTTTGCTCTTAGGGACGTTGCTTCCCTCCTATTTGCTTGCTCTATTTAGATGGTTCTTCTCACGGTAGGGACAAAGACGGGGAGAAAATAGGAGGAGGAGGAGGAGCAGGTGCATTGGCTCTTGGCTTAGTCCTCGGCAAACAGGAATTTTTCAACAAACAGTAATAATATCGCGCGCAGGTGTGTGTGTACAGCCATATTGCTCTTGCCTAGCGGTGTTTGCAAATTTTTGAAATTCAACTCGGTATCGGATACGTTTCTGGCCCTCGCGGTATTAAATATAACGTTGCAGTATTTTATTTTTCATTATTACAGAAATTCGCGTGCGATCACGTATTATACGTGGAGGAGAATCATTTCATTATTTCGAGGTCGCTGTTCCTGTGATCTCGGCTCGTGAATGTATCGCGAACGCGAGGGGAGTGAGAAACGAAAGATAAAACCAGAAAGTAAGGCGTGGCAAGGTTTCATAGAATTCGTACAAGTATACTTTTACGAAAATATCAAATCTCATCGTCCCTAACACGATTTTCGCAAACGAGATTGCGCAAGAAAATATCCATTGGCAAGCGCATTTTAACTATACACACGTGACACGCCGGTGAGGAATATCGCGAGCACCTAGCCAAGATTATTATACACGCACGATGCGTATCGGGATATGCCTCGAGAAACCTGCGAAAGACAATTCAAGCCAGTCGTCGAACCAGTTAGGCGTGCTCGTTTGTATCGTACACCCACGTAAATGCATAATCGCCTACGAGCCGAAGGGTACATTGTTTCCTCTCTTCGAAAATAGAAGGCTGGCTATTACAACCGCATCCCCTTGGACTCTCTTCGCGTCTTCTCGTCTTCTCAATGCATTCGAAGTTCGCTTCGCTTGGGTTTAAATAAGAACGGATAAGGCACAGCAGCATGCAGGTGCAACGCGACAATGCACAACAAACTGCAGGTATACGACCCGTTCTCATGCACACGGATGTGCACACGGAGGACGTATGAACACAGAGACGGTAGCTGCAATATCCGCGAGATGCATCCCACACGCGGCCGTGTTTGAACTTTCTCGTTTTACGGACACGTACGTATTAGGCAATATTGTAATTTTAATTCAAATCTCACGCTATGCCTCTTGTCACGCTGAAGGATAAAAAAGAGATGCAAATAAATTGCTAAATGAAACTTCGATCGTTAAATATCGACTTCATTGCGAGTTTAATTGGTATAGAAATTCACTAGGAACCACCGCTTGTCGATTTGATATCTTTATATAATTATTCGATATTCATTTATCATAGTTTGAATTGAACGTCTCATGTTAAAATTTGAAGATTTTCGACGATTATTCGACGTATGATCGTTCTAACGAAACTCGTTATTGCTCGAACTCTTTGGTTATACGTAGGTGCATTTGAGTAATATCGAGCAGCATTAATTGATCATATCTTGTCAATGATCTCGCATCGATCTCGCTTCTCAAAAACGCGCGAAGATTGAAGGGTTCGTGTATTTTTTATGGTTGTATAAATTACAGTTTTCTCGCGTGTATTTTTTATATTAATAAAAATCAAGCGTATTTCTCAGACTCGATCGAGTATCCGACACCGGCTAAACGAACATCGCAAGTGTCGGTCCCCGCGGGACCGACGCCGGCCGAACGAAAGACGGGGCGTCGGTCCGCAGGGACCGACGCCCCGTCTGAAACGTGTTGAGTTTCTATCAACCATTAGTCGTTCCAACGACTGTATCTTTTCAAATCGATAAATTATCGAATAACTCGCGACAAAAGCGACGATAATCGCGAGGACAATTCAATTATATCCAGGATATACGTACGATATAACGTTCTTGTTTTCCGGAAGAGTCTTGTAAAATCTATTGCGTCACAAATTGTGTTGCACGACCGATTAACTACCACGCGTCTCGTTTATCTCTGTTTCCTGACATGCCGATTAACTGTTCCATATTTCCGTTGCGACACCAGTTTCTAACCTAACCTATATCCCTTTCAGTCGAGGATCATTAAATTAAAAAAAAAAAAGAGAGAGCGCTAACGATAAACTAATTCGAAAAAATGATCTTATTATTAGAAACGATCCTCGTTGAGAGCAAGCTAAATATATCAAATACTTGATATTTTACAATTCCTAACCTAACTCGCATCCCTTGTAACACCGATCACAATCAATTAATTCGCGTGTCGGCAAATTATTTAATTGCCAGGGGCAATTAACTATGGAAAAACAATCCGACTATACCACTTGGCTTGACCAGCAAAAAAGGAAGAAAAAAACGGTGGTGGTTGCATTTTGCGTTTCACGGTGGTGCGGCCATTAATTTTAGGACGCGTCAATTAGTTAAAAGCAACTAGTGGAGCGTGAGCCTATATAAAGTCTGGCAACAGCGCGCCACTTGAACGTTCATTGTAAGCACGTAGAGTTTGCATGTGGCCCCGTGTGTCGTGTGTAGCTGCTCGTGGAGAGGCCAGGCTTTTTACAGTGACACACGTGCTCCCCACTAACTTTATTTCTGACGACAGAGTCCGCGATTCGAGGAGTCATCGGCACGGGAATACTTCCTTTTTCGCTAGCGGGCAGCCGAATTTACTGCAACTACGCACCCGGTTATCCCTGGCCCCTTACCCGGTTCGCATTTAAACGCGCATAACTGAGATTAGGCGGCAACTGTTTCTCCCCGGCGGCGAGAACCGAACCAGTTTCATTATACATCTACGATTACACACCGACGATTTTGCAATGGGTATATACGCAAAAGTATTCGCGCGTATACTTCCACAGGATGTTACATAATGGCACAATGGCCTCGACCGTTATAAACAATCATTCGGAAAGCGATCAACGAGCTCTTTCTTATTTTTTCTTTCCTCTTCACTTGTTGGGAGCGGTTAACCTTGAATTTCAGTTCGCTCGGATCAGTGACGAGAGAAAGTTAGTAAATGCATCTTTATCGATGATGCAAAACGAGAGAAGGTCCCCTAGTTCTAAATCGTTGAAATCATTATTTGGAAAGACTATAGTTTGAGATTTAAGATTACAGTCGTCAGGAGACATCTAAGATACCAGTCAGGTAAGATATCATCAAAACCAGAGACGTACTTGCGTAATTAATCGTATTTGTTCATCTAACGAACGAAGTTAAATAATATCGCAGAAAAAAAAAGAGAAAAAGAAATTTGCATTGGTTGAAGGTTAAAGAAGATAAAACGCTGTGCATTGAAAGGTATTGAACACCATATTAACTTACATACGTACGTGTATGCACATCTACGATAGAGAGGAAAAGTAAAGTGAAACAGGTTTTTAGGAAAAGCGAAATGACTCGCGAATGATGCAGGTTATATCGAATTACGTATATTGCCATTATCAACTGCTAATTGCCTTTTGCGGTTCCATAATACGCGTGATGCTTGCGATGGTCAGTATCCCATCTTTTTATTTTTTTTTTTTTAGTTCTTTGGGATGACTAACACGTACGCGCGATATAGTACTAGTTTCTATTATTTGAAAACTGAAAAGCAAAGTACCGCTTGCTAATAAATCTGACATCGGGCTGGCAGAGATTTTAGCGTCCACGGGGACTGAGAGCGATAAACAGAAGAGAGACGCACGAAGAAAACCACGTGGCCGGGTGGAGAAGCTTGAAGAATATGACGAAGCGCGCGAAACAAGATATTTTTTCGCTCGGCCATCTATGAATGTTCAATCGGAGGCTGTTTCGATGTACATACAACAGTCATATCGGTGTTGCTAGAAATTAGTACTTATTTGTTCCCTTTCACTACCTCAACCGGTTCATCTACGTGCGTAATAATAATAAAAGCGAACGGGACGTTTTTAACAAGCCAGCGAAATACCGCCCGGCCAGTGTGACATTTCAATCCGCACTTTTACAAGAGAAAGCACGCCCACGCGCGAATAACAGGTCCTATGCACAATCTAGCAGACATTCGATATCAACTCGGCCGCTGTTTTTATACATGTATTATTATTTATATGGCCGTACATCACTCGGGCCATAAATTACCACATTGACCAACGTAGCGTGGACGTTGGTCCCAAATGGATTGTGGCTCGAGCATCCGAAATCTCGAACTCGAGACGAATTAGAATTTTAAATCGATATCACACAGGTGGCGCGCGGCAGCTACCGGATCGAACAATATAGATAGAAGGCGTGCCCGCCGATTACGACAAATGCAAACTTCAATCCCGTGGCAAAAACATGCAGTTCACTATTTTTCGTATCGCGTTCGTAAACACACGCAGCCGTGGTCTTCGTGCGTCTCGGGCCTTCGCATTGTCGTTTTACGACTTAACGCTCTTCGCGTGTGACCGGGCATTTATAACCTAAAAAAAGTCAAATTATCTTTCGTCCAAGAATTCGCATGGATTTGGTATAGTTGTTGAAAATTTATATAGTACGTGTATAGAATGTTTAACGTACGAACGTAGTAGAGGAGAATATATATAATAAACTATTTACACGATGCGATTCATGTTCACGGTAAGTTTTACCGGTATGTTACACGTCGAACTGAGAATCCGCCAGCATGATTCACGAACGGACTGGCGTTGCAGACAAATTTCTTTTTGCAGACAAAGGCGACAACAGGCGACAACAGGCGTTCGTGAAACGATACTCGGTTGGAATCGGAGGAGAAAGAACAGAGAAAGACATATGGACGATGGCACGAAGAACGCGGAACGAGCACTGTCCTGATGCTGACGCTGCACGACACCGGGGCGTTTCGTCGTTTCCACACAACTGTGCCGATGCCAATTACCGGGGAACAATGATCGACTGTGTCGCAACGGAACCAGTCGCACAGAGTATCAATTCCGTATTTTCAGCAACGTTTCACTGAGCCGGGCGCGAATATTATTTTGCAAATAATCGCCTGTACCGAGACCATCATCGATTCGAACGGAAAAGAACCGTTCTATCCTACGCGTTTTTCGAAATTAACGACAGATACTTTATGTTTTACGTTTAGACGCCACGATCGTTTGACATCGAAGGGGTGTTTACGTTTCCCGTATCTCTGATTGAACGCTGCATGCACGACACACGCCGAGTTCGAGTCGCGCCGCACGCGAAATAACAGGGAACAAGCATCACTCTGGCAATCACTCGCGAAAACTTACACTTAATCAGGATGACACCGTTATGCAGTTCCTCCATCTCGCGGAGGCGAGCGATCCACGCCGCGTATCGTCCTCCAGGTTAAAAGCCACTGTTCGCTGTGCAAGCCGAGTGTATGGCTGGCCGTGCGTTTCGTCGGTCTCGGGCAACGTGTTCGCCGATCGTAGCCGAGGAGGCCAACATACGCGTCGGCGCACGCTCTCGGCGTTCCAGTTTCTCGGCAGAGTTGAGAAACGACACTTCCCAACCGCCAGGGAACGACCACGGCTGGGTTGAAAAAAAAAAAATTACGCAGCGCACGTGGTCGTGGGACCGGGCCGCAAGCGTGATTAATATTGCAGCGTGCACCGATAAGAACGCGTCTTACGCGATAAAGAAACGCCACCGAAACCGAGTATAAACATGGCCGTGCGCGCGCGTCTCTCTGGCTCTCCGTGGCCCGCGGACCCGTCGTCACGCACTGAGGGAGGTTGCATGGAAACGAAGGGCACGGAGGAACGATAGAGTGCCCGAGCGGGAGAGAGAGAGAGAGAGAGAGAGTGAGAAAGAACGATCAAGGCTGCGGCCGACCGAGTGAAAGAGAAACCCGTCGAGAAAGAGAGAATGCAACGGAGGAGGGTGCTGTGAACTTATGAACGACAGAGAAAGTTATAGAAAGAGAGAGAGAGAGAGAGCGAGAGCGAAGGAGCGGACAGACCGTGTGTGGAAATGAACTGGCAGAAAAGGAGGCCAGTATGCAGCTTGCGGACGAACGAGGATAAAAAGGAAAAAAAGAAAAAGAAGAAAATCGGACGGAGAAGTAGAATGAAAGAGTGGGCCATTCTGTGTTCTACGTTCTCAAACGGATGGAGGGAGAGAGAGAGAGAGAGAGAGAAGGAAGAACAGATAAACAGAGGCACGATCGACACAGAATAAGAGGAACAGAGATGGCAGCAGAGTTTGCTCGGAGGGAGTTTGTTCAAGCGGCCGGCACGCGGCGCCACTTTCAACGTTCGACTCTCGATCGCAGCTTGCATCTGAACGAATTCTCGGTAAAAATGCGATTTTCTGACCTGAGGCTGTTGCCAAGCACACGGAAAATGAGTAGGTAGCAGCTGGACCCTAAAGGTCCTTTCCTTGTTACTGGAAAGCTGCGGGTCAAAAAGGGCAACGAGAGTCACATTTTAAAAGAGGAAAAAATTTGTACTCGCATTCGAAAGTATGCGAAACTGTTGTTGTTTAAAACGTCAAACTCCCAATGGCGATTATCGGATTTATCAGATTCGATTCTAGATATTTTCACAGGATTAGTCACCAGAATCTCGCATTAAAAAGTGTAGCCTGTTCAGCTTGTGCACGCAGCTAAAAATCTCGCAATTATCTACATAAGTGATATACTATATTATTGTAATATAGAAAATTTATAAATATAATAGAAATTGGCTTATAAATAAAAGTATCTACTAACTAAAGAAACAAATGAAACAACAAGAACGACGATATAAATTAAATTGCAATTCAAAAAATCAGTGTAAAGAAGATATTGACAGACAAGCGATTCTTACGTAGGTGAAATACGATGCATTTCGGAAGTCGAAAAGCGTTTATCGAATGCGCGGAACATGCACGAAGCAAAAATTTTTCTTTCGCAAGAAGGAAAAAATTACACATTCCCAAAGAAAGTACATTTAACGAGAATAAAAATTCCTGGGGAAACTTAAAATTTCAATTATGTTCCTAAGAATTTCCCTCGACTTTGGTCTCAACAACAACAACAACAACTCGCGTCAAGTTAAATATAAGAATTGTTCTGATTTCTAATTTCAAATAAACCACCCTCTCGCAAAAATAAACGAACGCTTCTTGTTCTACAAAATTCGAACGTCCGAGATTTTGTAAATCTCTGTAATTTACAAAAAAAAAAACACGTGTGTTTGCCCTGTGTTGACAGAGGTTGGCATTTTCATCGAGATCGGACGTCGTCGTCGATAGCACAGTGAATCCGGAGAGCGAGGCACGAAAGTTGGCCGAGCAGAAGGGCAAAAGGCTGCCGTGTTGTGCAGCTCTAATGAGAGATGGCGACGCGGTTTGTTTTCCTTTCTTGGTTTGGCACGTATTCAATGAGCGGTCGGTTATATATGCTCTCTCTCTCTCTCTCTCTCTCTCTCTCTCTCTTTCTGTCTACATACGCGCATATTACCGTTTCAGAATCATCGGCGTCCCCCGCTAAATCTATGTTTGTAGCTTCGACCACGGGCGGTGGTGGCATGTGCTCGACGTTTAACTCCCCTCTCCCGTTGCTCGCTGGTGAAGACTGAAACCAGGTCTAGATCTTAGTACGCATCAGAATCGGCCGAGAACTACGAGAAGGATTTTTCACGTCGGATCGTATATCGTATATCTTCCGTAAATTCCGCATTAGTTGCGTTAGTCTCTCATCATGACGCAGGTCTGTCAGCACGCGAAATTTCGATGTGAGTTCTGGCAAACGCACCGTGTCTGTTATTCGATAAAAACCACGTGTGTATCACCACCACTCGGATATTCTTCTTTCTCTTCGTATCTGGCTATGACGTTGCTTATCAATGACGATTGTGCCTTGAACGCGAAACGAATGACCGTTTTATCGAGGCGCGTTTCTTCCCTTCTGTTCCTTTTTCTTTACTCGTTACTCCCGAGCTCGTGGTCCATTTTGCTACGCGAACGTATTGTGATACGCAAGTATTTCCTTTGTGTCGTCATCAATATACAGACCACTGAAGCTACGTCGTTACTTTTCTTTCGTAACGTTACGTTTAGTTCGAAGCACACGCTGCTCAGTTATATCGAGACTTGTTGCAATTTTCATTTTTATTTATCGTTGTCACATATTGCGCGCATTGACTGCGTTCGTCAAAGATTTGCGGTTGAATCTCACCTATATTTTTCATCTGCGATTAACTAACACGGCATGATCGTGACATGATTTCATCGGCTGTATCTGACTGTAAATTTTTCCTTAAAAAAAAAAAAAAAAAAAGAAAAAAAAAATGTTCGTTGGACTTACACCTCGATGCACACGAGCGACTCAGAAAAATGCGCAATGAAATATATGCATATTTGTGCGCTCCTATTCGCATGCTCCCGTACTATTAAACCACACGCGCACTCGGACTTATTACTTCTTCCCTTGTATTTTGTTCTTCTGCCATTCTTCTTCGCATTTTCATCGTAATCGGTCTACGTCTACCCCATTCTCTGAGACACGACGTTCCCTCCCTGAGACCGACGTAATAAGCGTTTAATAGGAATCATTACCACGACGATGATAATAATCGCGAGTCATGCACGCAGTCACGAGGATTTTTCCCTTCCATTTTGTCGATGTTTACAGGGGCCGAGAATCTCACTCGCCGGTTCATTCAGCTCCGAAAGGAAAACGGGAAACTCTTTACCGGTCGCAAATATTCAGCCCAAGCTGGATGGCAGTAAGTTATAACACCATAACCTAAGCTTGTTCTCTCCTTCCTTTTCTCGCGTGGAGGATTTTAAAATTACCTCGTGAAGAAAATTTGGAATATCTCCATCTTCCAACTCAAGCTTCTTGACAGAAATAAAACGAAGCAAGCCTCTCTAATTGTTCGAAGGAAAAACACGTTGATATTTTGATAAAATGATATGATCATATTATTTCGTACCAATATATGTAAATATATAAACTTTCATACTGAAAATATCATACGTTTGCTCGGGAGAAGCGAGAACTTACATTCAGATCACCGATGCCAACGAGTATGCGTGTCACAGTGATTATCACTTTCTTTTTTTAAATTATTATTGAACGTTGAAATTTCTCATTATAAAACGTTTTATCGAGAAAAATGTACGCACGAGGCTCGCAAGAGAACACTGGAAACGTGTTTTCTGCGCACATGTATAAAAATACCCGACAAAAAAGAGTTCTCGTTCGTATCATTTATCAATTGCGACATTCCCGCGCCAGTCGACCTCGAGTGTAAAATGAAGTAATTTTTCATACGTCGAAACGAAATCACAATTGTTGTGTTTTTATTATCGAGGAGAGAGAGAGAGACAGAGAGATAATTACACTCTCATTTATTTTTATTTTAACATCGAGATAACTTATACTTTGAGAAAAGTGGTTGCAACTAGTGAAATCGAAAACGAGAGAGACTATGCCAGAAACGAATTGTATATACTGAAATGGCACAGCCACGTATACTGAAATAGCGAATCACTATTATTAACGGCTCTGACGAACATTGGAAGAAAAATGAGAGAGTCGTCTATAACACTTTACCGACCGGTAGCCTATTAATCGGCTAACATATTTTAACACTTTACCGACCGGCAGCCTATTAATCGGCTAACTAACATATTTTAACACTTTACCGGCCGGTAGCCTATTAATCGGCTAACATATTTTAACGCTTTACCGACAAGTAGCCTATTAATCGGCTAACATATTTTAACACTTTACCGACCGGTAGCCTATTAACCGGCTAACTTATTCACCGCTAATACACGGTCGGTAAAGTGTTAATGATGATATTAAAATTGTTCCGTTTGACATATAGTTTGCGTTTGACATATAAATGACAGAATTATATTAAATTTAACTCGAAAGAGTACGAAAATTTGTACGATACGATGGTTTTCAGCTGATGCTCGCTGATGAATCTTGCTATCTTATTTTGATAACAAGACTGACTTGTATCGTACGACTATCTATTTAGGCTATCAAAATATATATAAGACGTATTGCTTTATAACGAGCGGAAGCATTACACTTGGACACCCTAAACGCAACGTGTGACAAGACCGGAAACGGAAATGAACACAGCAGTGCTGTACTTCATCCTACGTACGCCATCATCTTGCCGGAATATTTATCGTTCGTTCTTCTTGAACCGTTTCGTTATCAGCGAATACGCATAATACGACTTCTCGATAAGAACAAAAACAATAGGCCGATTTTATTCCGTATCGCGAACGTATAGGCGTTCTCACTGTTCTCGTTTCTTGGAAAATACGTAATAAATTGTTGAAAATAACAACGTAACGTGACAACACGCGTTTCATTGTCTGAAATTTCATTTCACGCTGTCTGCGAAGTGTCATTATTCTCTCTCTTTCTCGCGTAATTCTTCAGGTACATTTTGCAACAGATGCGCGAGGAATTCCCTAGCATAATGGCCAACGTGCATTACAAAGTACTGAAGAAGAAATGGTCGAACCTGTTGCAGCAGTACAAAGTGAGACAAGACACGCGTTTTATTGCCCTAACCATTAACCACTATTGCTTCGCGTTGATCCCCGTGCATGAGTTACATCGCCTTCACCCTCGTCGTTTGTGTTCATTTCAGCGTGAAGCATAATAAACTCGTTTCCCTTGCTCGCTCGAGATAAGCGCCATAACCGCGGGGGATCGGCCAATCACGATGACACTAAATCGCCGAGAAATTCATGTAAATTCGACACGATGCTTCCACGCTCGATATCATCGGTTCGATGATTTTAATTTGTCAAACACGAAAATGAGAGGGGGGGGGGGTTGAATTAGTGAAATTAATCGTACAAACGAATGGCGCGAAATTCACGAGGTTCGATACTCTTCTAAAAACGATATTTTTGGCAAACGAAAATAGATAACACACACTGTTGCATGTATTTCATAAACACTGAATCATAAATCCAATGTATTCTACGAATATTTATTTTAGTTCTGACGTTGCCTAAATGTCGTTCGAATCAATAAAGTGTAAAAGTAACTCTGGAGAGCCTGAGACTCTAACGAAAATATTAATGCTTTGCATGTCGTTCAAACGAAGAGAATCCATCCATTCGCGCGATTTAGAAAGATTAGAACTCACGAATCAAAAAAAAAAAAAAAAAAAAAAATAAAGAAAAACGAGAAAAATGAAATACGAAATTGCAAATGAACAACACGATCGCTTTTAAATTAAAGGAAGTGAAGAATCCGGTACACGGGGACAGAAATAGGACAGATGACGTGTCATGGCCGTTTTACAATGCGATCGACGAGATTCTTGGATACGATCAGGGATCTACGACGACCAACGACGTATGCATCGATCCACGCGAGTTCCTCTGCGTCTCGGTGACACCGGACGAGCAATCTTCTCCGGAAATCGACCGTCGAACCAACGATTCGCTTCCGGAACAACGGTTAAGGACCATCGGTGCTAATTGCTCGATTGAGATCCAGAAAGTACGATCGGCTGATTCTAGCAGATGTAACAACAGTCATTGCGAAAAGTAGGTTCATACAAGTTTCAAATATCAAGTTATACAAGAAGTAGCCTTTGAAGTACAATTGCGAGTGATGTTCAGTAATAATCGGACAGTTTTATTTATGGGACCACGTGTACGTTAACCAAGATAATTATTAAAATATACAAAGTACAACGAACGAGTCGAATGTCTTCGAGATGACAGAAACTTGAATTTTATATCAATTACAAAAAAAAAAAACAAAAAAAAAACAGTGTTCAGCAGAGTACGATGATGCAACGACTCTATTTATCTCGAATTGAAAGCTGTAAGTTTTTCAAAAAAAAAAAAAAAAGTGCAAAATTGCCACATTCATCGTTAGTTTCAATTTCATCGTCGTTCACAAGGCTGTCGCGTTGTCATCGATTTACGTTTATCGTTTTCAGGCAGACGAGCAAAAATCTCGCGAAGAAGAAACGAATTACGCGGAACGTCGCGATCCGACGTGCCACGGAGTTAACAATCGAGAAAGTAACGTCGGATCGTTCCGATGATTTATTCAGATTACGTGGAAGAAACGTCTCGTTCGATCGAGAAGACAACGAGAGATCGCAGCGTGACGAGGACGAGGTTAGGCTTCCGAGAAAGTCGCGGAAAAGCCCGGTGGCACAATTGTACTCGAAGGATCGCGGATGTACACGAACCGATCGTCGCATCGAGCAGATTTTTCAATACATCAGAAAACGGGACGAAGAGAACAGATCCATCATGGTGCGGGTGATGCACGCCGTGGAGAACATCGCCAATAAATTGTGACCATTGCTGTGGATATAGAAAAAAAACAGAAGCAGATGAAACTGCTATCGAAATCGCGCGTCTTTAAAAATTCACGAGATTGATAACCAGTGATACTTTGATTTATCTTTTAATCAAATATCGTAGAATTATCACTGACGAGCCGCGATCGTTTGTATCGTAGATTAAACTGGAATGGAAACACGAATTTTATGATCAATCGTGAAACAGAGATCGAGTTTAACATATATGCGAAGGCAATTTTCAATGACAATTTATCTTGAACTGAAAGTTGGGAATTTAGAAAGAGTTGTACAACTTGATGAAACAAATCCGATAGAGTTAAAGGGGCTTCGAACTGGCGAGTAAAATTATTTAATCATACACGTAGAAAATACTGCAATCGATAATAAATAACTCATTAAAGCTAAAGTTAACTTACATTCAAACAGATATAAAAAAAGGGGGGGGGAGATAAAATCAAATGACCGTAGAATTCGAAAGAAGCATGGATCGATTACGATACGAATATCACACGTTGTCGAAACGACGAATACCTATTATAAACTGTAAAGTTTGTATCAGAGATAACAGCGGTGAATCTCTTCGTACTTCTTTCGATGATTTTTCGCAGACGTTCCTTTCTGCCACAAGGTTTCGTATCGCTTTCAGTAACAGACACTGTCATTGTTATTGCGGAACGAATAGATTGTTTCACTTAAGGAAGCTTGTTTCTTTCGCCAGTAGTCTAACAACGTGTTTTGCCGCGATAGTATTCGAGCACAAAGTGAAATGCCTTCTATTTACAATGGAGCCTCACCAGTCTACTGTTTCACAGCTCGTTTCAATTCCACTCGATCATTTTTTACAGATTTCTCCTTCGTACTTCTAGTCTTCATTTTTTTCGCTTGATCGTTTTATTTCCTTCTGTTATTTTATTAACTTTTGTATTTCTTAAAGTCTGGAGTGTCTTCTGATTTTCTTCTTCTTTTTTTTTTTTTTTAACACTTTACCGACCGGTAGCCTATTAATCGGCTAACTAACATATTTTAACACTTTACCGACCGGTAGCCTATTAATCAGCTAATACACGGTCGGTAAAGTGTTAAGGAACATTATTTTTGTTTAATTCCACATTTAACGTAATGTCCTCTCTAAAAAATTATATTCTTACTTTGTTATATTATATTGTATTGTATTGTATTATATTATCTCAATTATATTCTTACTAAAAAAATTATATTCTTATTTCAATTTACATTTAACGTAATCTCACTTTCAGCTCGTGTTCAATACGCTTTCTGAAACGACACGTATAACAGGAGTGAATCGATAATCGATTGCCGATCGAGGAAAGATTTTTTCTTTTATTGTTCTTCATTATTCTGGAACTTGTTAACTTCATCTTGAAATTCCGGAAAAAAAAAAAGAGAACTCGTACCACATTCGGTGATCATCACAAAGCTGGTATTGTTTCAAACCGAGGAGGGGTGTCCTCGAGGTTTCTGTTCAGAGATTAGAGTGGACCGTTTGAGAGTTACCACGGGATCCCGGAAACCATATGGTCGAGTGCCTTGGGAGACTGCTCTTTTCCGAACATCTGCCCTCTGTGCACACGATTCTTTGTTTACAATCTTTTGGCAGCTATCGACGGAACCTTCTGTCGCGTGATATAACTTGTGTATGATATAACTTGTCGAACATATAACTATGTAGTACAGACAGTGTGACGTGTCAACGATGGTTGGTTTCTTTTTTTTTTTTTTTATCGATTTGTGTAAATGCTACAGCAGCAGTAAACACTAGATGCCACGTATGAATTTCGCGGAACACTCACGTACTATGTATCTGTGCAGAATGCTCATAGTCTGAGATTTTTATTCGTGTACACGATATTATTTAATGAACACTTTACCGACCGTGTATTAGCGGTGAATAGTTAGCCGATTAATAGGCTACCGGTCGGTAAAGTGTTAAAATATGTTAGTTAGCTGATTAATAGGCTACCGGTCGGTAAAGTGTTAAAGAAACAATCTTCGATTTTGAAGCGTATCGTGAGACTAATTTTACGATACATTTTCTTTTAAAAAAGAAATCTCTATCGCTCTCCGAAGTAAAAATGAGAATATCCAGCAGCGTTGAATTCGACTTGAAAGAAATGAATCCCTTCACCTTTGGAAATTGGCATTTTCGTATGAAATTAAAAAAAAGAAATTAAATTAACTTACAATCTATGAAAAGCGTAGAAAATGTAGCGTGTATTAACGGGGGTTATTGGAAATAAATTAATACCGCGAGCGCTCGTTCGAGAAGGAACGTGTTTCCTTCGCTTTTCGTGCTGTTCCGAGAATACCGCGCCATATTGAGAAATCTGAGCGCAATGTCCAAGCGCAATGAAAGCCTCCGATCGAATGTACCCCCATAACGAGAGGAAGAGAGAGACGGTGAAAACAGAAATGAAACGGAGATGACGCAAAGCAGAGAAGGAAGATCGCATGCGAGGAAGAAAGGAAAACAGAAAGAATGAACTGGGCGGTGCACGTGGTCTCGCATCTGCTTCTCCACCGAGTGACCCCGGCGGCTGACCCGTTCCAAGTACCAATAATTAACTCGGTTCGTGCGCCAAATGCACACGAACGCTTGCGTCATAGCCCGGGAGAGGGCAGCGTTCCCATGAAAGAAAGGCCTGCGCATACTTGTGCAGTTATGCGCGACAAAGGGCCGTGAAACGAATGCACAAAATGTGCTCGATGGGCCACCGAATACGGCCACAGCCGTGTCGTTGCCGAGATCCGGATTGATCGAGATCGCGGATTGCGGTTGTGTCCCGCGATGCATCCCAATGTGATCGAGAAACGATCGAAAAAATAATTCGAAGATTTGTTATTCGTTAGAACGAAAGATTCTAACATATTGGTAGAAAATATTAATACTGTACCTCGTTACTGCGACAGTAACAATGAGTTTGACCAGAGTTTGCTTATTCTTAAGTTGTAATAATTCTTCAACAATTCTGTAACAAAGCTGTGTAGCTGCGAGTGATAAAAGTTATATAGCTTCGAGGTTATGTTCAACAGAATTTATTGGTTGCAATAATTCTGAATATTTCACCATGGTGAGATATAATAATGTAACAAAGGTACATGGCTAAACCTTTCGAAGTTACGTTCAACAGGAATTTATTGGCTGTAACAATTCTAAATATTTCACCTTGGTCGCACAAGAAACGAAAGTGCTAAAGCCCTCGCATACTTTTCGAAGCACCTGTATGGAAGGAGCGGCACTTCTGGACATATTTCTCTCTCTCTCTCTCCTCACTTTTATTTCTTTCTCTCACCGACTTCGTATTCGCAGCACGATAGTTGAGGATCGCGCAATGAGAATTTTTAACACAGCCACAGCCGCCGAGTATAATTAATTCTCGACCATGAGCTGTTCGTGACCGATGCTTGACCGCAGCTTACACTTTTGTTGCAGTAAAGATTTATTATAACCGAGATAACCCGACAGGGAAAAATGTTACATCGAACGAGCTCTAAATTAATTTCGATTTCTCATTAATATTTCACCGAATATTTTTGTTTAATATATATTTTTCAAACTCAATTCTTCCTTTCAGAAGTTTCTCTGCTATTGATTTTAGATTGTTTTATCAGAGACAGTTGATATACTTTGCACTCTTTAGGAATAATAGACTCTTTCGTACTTATTGTCAGTGCTCTACTAGTCAGTGTTATTTTACATTCCCTAAATTTTATGCTTTCAACACATTGTGTGTGTGTGTGTGTGTGTGTGTGTGTGTGTATTGAAGATTCGCAAATTTTTATACACATTCTACTTTATAAATATATATATATATATATATATATATATTTTTGGAAGATTCGCAAATTTTTATACATACTTTATAAATATATATGTATATTTTTTTTTTGAAGATTCGCATATTTTTATACATACTTTATAAATATATATATATATATAAATTTATTTTTATATATGTATAAATTTTTATACACATTCTACTTTATATATATCTATATGTTTATGTATATATATATATAAAGTAGAATGTGTATAAAAATTTGCGAATCCTCAAAATATTTTTATACCAACGATTAAAAAACCACGCTGTAATTTGAACTGCGTGGTATAAAACAGAGGTAACAAATGGTATGAATGACTCACCAGTCTTGTTGCTATTGTTCCCGAAAGAATGCAATTTCTTCCAGCCTTTCCAACCCTTTTTCCAGATCATAGCCGCTTTCGTTTTACGCTGACCACCCGTTAATTCTGGAGTGCTAGTCTTGCCAATTCCCCTCCTCAGTGAACCCAGTCCGGACCTGAGCAAACAACAATAAAAAATTTCAGGTCTCTTTTTCATCTTCCCCCTAGTTACTTTTTCTTCGTGTTTTAGATTTGAAAGTAATTTTATTTGAAAGTAAAATTCTGGACGAGAAAAGTTCGCGGAGCCTCTTGTGTTCTTTTTATTGACGGTGACAGTGTCTTTGTGATACACTTTTTAAGTAAAACACTAGAGAGGAAATTCCATGCTTTAACTGAGAAACAAAGTACGTTATATACCGAAGAGAACAAACGTGTCGAAAACGAGTTGTACAGAAATCATAGATCGTTGTAATTTCTAACAATACAAAAACTGTAACAATTAGTTATGGCAGAACTGTACAATTAGACTTTAAGAACTTTGTCTTTAAGATCGTGTGAAATTCTCATGGAAAAAAAGAAAGAAAGAAATACCAGAGTAAAGGAGAATAAATTGTAAACATAGATTAATAAACAGAGCAATGAAAATTCAAATAAATCACGAAGAATTTACATACTCCGCAAGAAACTTTCTTATCCACTACCAAGTACGAACACGTTACAATGTGTCTCTATGAACCTGTAACTTGCACTGGAGCTTCCACTGAAGCCGCTGTCCATGTCACAGCCAACAGGCGAAAGGAGGTCGTCGGTGGGACTGACCGAGGATAACAATTCCTCCGTGGACGCCCCTCTTTGATCCTGTGGCTCGTCCTCGTCGTTGTTATCGACCACGGTAGGCATCAGCATTGCCTCCACGCTCAGGTTCAATTCCCCGAGTACTCGACGATGCCGTGACTGAACCCGTCGCACCTCCTCCGCCACTAGAGATCTTCTCGAACCGTGCAACGCTCGGTGACATTGTCTGCTAATGAATTCGAGTTCTCCATTAGTATTTACATACGCTTCTCTCTTGCATGTACAATGTGAAATCATATAAAGCGGTTCGTTTCGATAAACGATCATCGTTCGCCTAATGATTCACAGTCGTTAAAAACCGGTTGGTGTTGATATCAAGAGGAACGTTTACAGAGATGTTACAATTCATGCGTGATCATGTATGTGATCCTACGTACGTATAAATTAAAATTACACGAGCAAAAATTCAAATGATATAAATTTAATTTAATTTCGCCCCCTGTCTTTATTTTTAACTTACGTTGGGAATTTAATCGAGCATTACATTCCGAGACTTGACCTGAAACCTATTGAAAGACCTCGAAGACCTCATCACTGTTTCTAACATTTTCAAACATGAACGTCGTTACGATTAAGCGTAATTGATAACGTACTAAATTCACATGTACAGTTAAATATTAATTACAATCGACGAAACACTGAAATAATAAGTCTACTACTTATGTTAATAGTGTGTATTCTTGATGGAAAGAATAGCGATTAGTAGTATTCGAAACGATCTCAAATGTTTCTGAGCACATTGCGATGACGGACGCTATTAAACGTTTCATAGCAATCTACTCTGACTTGTTTTCTTATTGTTTGCGACTTTAATCGTTAAGTCTGATAGCATCCGGTGCAGGGAATACGTCAGATCGGGCCAAGTGGCCGGGCAAGAGGAGAGCTTGTTGTCCACTTGAACATCGCGTTCAACTCGCGCCAGTTGAAGTTCATTTCGCTACGAGGCGAATGAACGTGCGTATTCATCAACTGTTTAGATTGAGTGCGACACATGATTCTGCCGCGGCTATCATCATCCTCTGTCGACCTTAAAGGTCCTTCTTATCGACCATAAAAAAAGCCATAAATTTAGACGTGACAATTGTTCGCAGACACTGTCTCTTGTTCTCCATTCCAAATATACAGGCTTGAGAAAAAAAGAATTAACACGTCAGGTGTTCGAAAGCTGTTATTTACGGATAACTATACTTTAGGTTGGATTTTCTCACTTGATCTCCGATATCTCCTCGTAAATATTCTCCTCCGTCCCGTATCGTGTCATGTACGTATGCCTCTTGAACGAATCCGGGCGCAGTTGTTGCTGTTGCTGCGGCTGCACACGATTCAGGCCAACTTCCGCCGGATATGTGCCATGCAGCCGACTCGGGCCAGGCTCGAAGTAAGCGTACGAATAATCCTGAAGGGGATGCTGGTGAGTAGAACTCGCTATGGGTGATGCTACCGGTCCAGGATCCACCAATCCAGAGCAGGCCATCTGAAGGCAATGAAAAAACGATATACAACAAGAACGTGGAAGTATATTTTGATTTCTATAAAATAGAACTATCGAGTAATTAAGTTTTCCAATTTTCTTTTTAATTGTTAAAATTAATTACTATCTGATATAAAATCACTTTTGCAAGTTCTACAGCAGAAATTCGTCGAAAGTAGACGATCGTGTTGACAGACTTACTATACGCATGACTAATTCATACATATGCGTGCAATGAGTAGCGTTAAGATGGTACGTCAAATTAAGCGAGAAGTCTGATTTCTGACTATAATTAAAAATTATACACGTGACTCTGCGCAAGAAACGTTCCTACAGTGTTACATTTACGCCTTGATACTTAATTAAAATTCCTGCATAATGAGATTCTTAGTTGGTAAGAACGTGCAACAGTATCCAATATTAATTACGTGTAAATACTGTTATTCTGATTTAAAGCACTGGCTCATTCTATGTATATATATAGGTTAGATCCTAGGTACTAGACTTGTGCAGACAACATAAGTTACGTGAGTTTCAGCATTGCATGCTGGCAATTACCCACCTGACTGTGAGGCGGTGGGTAAGGTGGAGGTGGTGGAAATTCCAGGTTGACTCTTCGCGGTGACGGAACACCCGACGCCATTCCTGGTCCCCCTAAAGACGAAGCCATGATGCATCGTTCTAATTATCGACTAATTAATGCGTCTCTTTTTCATCGTTCTTTGAATTTTTCTGGAAGAATCATACCATTCGCCGTTATTGCTCCAACCGCGTCTTCAACATACATATTTCGCTTTCGATTTATAAATTTAAAAAATCCTTTTAAACGATTAACAATAATTTAGAAGATTCTGCAGAAACGTAGCTTGTAAAGATGTAATTTGCAACGGATTCGTTAATATTGCATAATACATATCGCTGATTATACTTGCAAATATACATTTTGTACGTCGTATTCTGAGTAAACTTGAAATAAACATTTGGAAAAGAATTGAATTCCAGTCGTTCACTAATTTTCATATGTTCTAGCTAAAAAAAACCTTCCAATTTCGTATAATTTAAATTTAACGAGAACATTTATTGAATTTTATCCTTGTGTCGTACTTGTGTGACTCGTAACAGTTTAAGCTAGCTAAATTTTAGAATTTAGGTCAAATTACATTATTTCACGTAAAAAGCCATCAATGATATTTTTTATTACACGAGTATTATTCGAACGTAACACTTTACCGACCGGTAGCCTATTAATCGGCTAACTATTCACCGCTAATACACGATCGGTAAAGTGTTAATATCGTATAACAATATATTTGTATATATTAATATACGATATTACCGGTCGGTAAAGTGTTAAAATATATAAATATATTATTACACGATATCGACACTTTACCGATCGATAGCGGTAAATAGTAGCCGATTAATAGGCTACCGGTCGGTAAAGTGTTAATATTATCAATTTCAAATTAAACGTATAATCCTATCACCTTAACAGATACACACACACACACACACACACACACACACACACACACACACAATCTTAATAACAATCCTCCTGTGAATATAATTTTATTACGTTGCGTGCCTGCGTGCGTGCGCGCGCGCGTGTGTGTGTATATATGATAAGATTATACGTTTATATCTATATCTATATATATATTATATTATATATATTGGTGATAGAATTATACGTTTATATATACGTTTTATATATACTATATATATATTTTATATTATATATATTGGTGCTAGAATTATACGTTTATATATATATATATATATATATAAACATATAATCCTATATATATATATATATAAAATGTAGATAATAGGATTATATGTTTATGTTTTTATATATATATATATATACATATAATTTTAATAACAATCCTCCTGTGAATATAATTTTATTACGTTGCGTATATAATAAGCACGCCTTCCAGTTGCCTCGCACCCTCGCCTTCGTCATGAATCGTCTTTCTGCGTGTTTCCGTACGAATGCACGCTCGCGTGCTGGTGAAAGAAAACGCGACAGAGCGTAATTGCAGGAAAAAACTATCGTCGATCGACGGATACACTGGGCCCGTTCAAAGAAATTCAATGACACGTACGCGCATGCGTGCATGCACGTATTCTTTGATCTTCGCGAAAATGATTCTACACGATTTTTCAACGAGGAACGTGTAATTAGCTGCCCCGCTGAAAAACGTAGCCGGGGGGGGTTTATTCATTGGCAAGTAAGAGAGCCGAGTTGTTAAAATAATTCTGAAGAGACCCTCGCGAGAGACTTTTCCCGTCGAATAATCTTTTGAGAAGCACGAAGAAGGAGAAGCAAGAAGTGCGCGACGTTCAACCAGGCAATGTAAAATAATTAAATAACATAAAAGCCGCGGACGGAAAGGGAACTTTCAACGTGGCGACTTTGTGTTCACTTTGCATGAGCAACGACGCGAGAGAGGTTGGTTCTTCCACCAACGCGAACTCGGGGATGATATTAATGCACTTGGCTTCTCCTATTATCTTACGAACACGATGGAGATAAAAAAAGTTGCAAGAACAGCCGCCGCCTCTGCTCGCGAAATATGGAAATAGGAATTTCTGTAAATGGAAATTTCGCGCGCGTCATCTAGGCGAAAAGACGAAACTAATGGGAAGGAGCGGCGCCCTGCGCGATAAAACAGTGCTCGTGCAACGGGCGAGACAAAAAAGGAAGAAACAGGTGTGTGTGTGTGACCACGAGATGCGCGTCGCGTCGCAAGAACTCAACGATTGAGATTCAAAACGCAGCATATAATTCGCTAACACTGTACACACGCAACGATCGGCGTAATAATATACGCCGAGTGTGAGATCCAGCTAACAAGATAAACGTGTTGTTATTTGCGACGCCCGCGTACGTGTTTCCCTGCGTATTACGATAATAACGATTACTATAGAAATTAATCTGTTTATTAGCGGGGACGAATACGCGAATAATTGTAATTACACGTTGTTGGAAAAATGTTATTTGCGACGTGGCTTTCGACGTTGTATCGGAATTCGAAATGAAATCTGTTTAAAATCTTTCGTCACATAGAACTCGAAATCGGAAAATTACGAGAGTCCAACATCGCGAGCTGAACATCAATCTAGAAAAGAAGAATGTAGATGCCAAAGCGAAGAGACACGAGGCACGCTGGTCTCGCATGATAAACGATTGGTGTCTATCCTCACCTGCCCACTTGACGCTAATGCAGTCAATTACCGGGCAAAGTGATTCGGTCGAAGTCGTAATTCATTTTTGATCGCCAAATGAAAATTACCGACACTGACGTAACGATTATACGTGCGTGCAGTGTGAAGAAAAGCGTATAGCAAATTCTTGCAATATCTTCTTCCATAGCGCATATGTGAACCTGGTCGATTTCAATTCTACTCGAACTGTTTATTTCGTGAAGTAGAAGCAGAGTTTTCCTTGCTCATAGTGGCTTCAGATTAACTGGAAATTGCCACGATATAGATTAAAACACATGCTATATATACTAAATATTCACATTGAATAGATAATAAAAAGTCTTAAAAAAAAAAAGAATAACTGAATTTATTGAAAGTATGAAAATAATTATAACGAGTTGATTATGTGATAGAACGACAAAGATATTCAAATAGAAATAATCTTCCAATTATAGATCATTGTCGACTACATACTATATTGTTAAACACAATAGCCACGTTAATCTTCAGATGTTGAATCAAATTTAATAGCGAAAAAATTAAATTATACGAAAATATTGTTTCTTCAAACATTCCCTCCGACAGAAATAATGACTACATGTAACAGACTAATTTCATAAAGGAATTCGCCGCATCCGCTTTACGTTGCCCAAGTTGATGAACCATTTGCCTTAATTACGTAGTCCGCACAGTCGTCTTGTGACTTACAAGAGCTTTAAATATTTCTTCAGAGTATTTACGATAAACCGCGATTTCGTTTGAATTTATTCTCCCGATAAGGGCAAACAATTAAGTCCTGTCACGTAAATATTTATGATAACGTCTACGATTTGTCATATTAAATATCACACAGTAACGTTTTCTTTTTTTGTTCTTTTTTTGTATTTTTTTTTTTTTTTTTAGAAAAGTAGGATATTTAAGTTAACATTTTTACATGATCACATTATAACATAATGTAAATAAAATTTTTACAGTATATTGTAAATAAACGTTTATACCATTCCTATATAGGCACATGCTTTTAATTTTACCGCCATTGCCATGTCAATATCGTTCGAGGTCGCTTCCCAAAGCACATATATCACTCGAGGCGATCAAACGCGCAAGGTTTCCCGTACGGAAATACCACTTCCGTTATGTCGTGTCTCGGCCATGAATGTAAGTATATTTTCAGCAGCCGCCTGTATTTTTGGACAGCACCGAACAACGACCAAAAACGACACGAGACGAAGGGCCCCCATCGATAATGTCGATTCCTTCCACTTGGACTGAATTATATTGGACTTCAAATACTGTACACGATCGCGAATAACGACATTCACACTTGTTGCGGTGTTTGAAGGGAGCACGTTGCTCTCTCAAAATCCCTCTGTCGGAGGGAAAAGGTTCTTACGCATTCGAGCCCGTCGTTTCTCGCTTTTGCCAGGGGTTCTACGTCGTTTCATCCCGAATTAAGCTGAAAGAACGGCTTCCCGATGTCAAAGCGTGTCCAATTTAGGTTGGACCTGGCTCTCTCGGACACGTGTCCACGCTCAATTATTCGCCTCTATAGCAATTATTTCTCTGGATTATTTCGAGAGGATACGGACGGTGGAAAAATTCAACGAAAACACATTTATCGCGCGGGCTTTTATCGTCACAGTCTATATATACGAACAGAGAAAAATTGCACGCCGAAGGGAATTAATTTAGTATTATACACAAAAACATGCACATCGATTCACTTGATAAGTTGAATTTTATAGACAGGCTATCCGATCGTTCTAACTGGCGAAAAATTATAAAATGATACGAAAAAAGAAGAATACATAACCTCTAATTTGTAACGATGTCAAATTGTTAACGATACATATTAGCAGGCAGAAAAGTCGGTATTTCACGAATTGCAATTTGTCAACTCATTAATATCGTGAGTTATTAAATTCTGCGTAAGAAGGCTCAGGACTAATCAAAATTGAAAAATATATAAAATATAAGATTTGATCTGTTTGGCTTCTGACATTCATGATTCATACATGGGGATTCCAGTTACAAGAACTGTTTGTCCTACCGTGAGTTCAGATAAATAGAATCCAGTAATAATAATAACACAAGGATTCGTTTTTAGCGTGACCGTGCGTCGATTTCTCTAATGTAAGCCTGGCAACGTTTCTCACGATCTATCACACGGAGTAATGGGTATTTCGAAATGGGAACGTTGATACCTATTGGTTAACGATTATGAATCAAAGCTGATACATCGGGACGCAGAGATGGCTTGCGCGCAGCAGCACACGTTCGATCGGGATTAAGAAACCCATTCGAAATAATTTATTCATTATCAGTTGGACGAATTATTTGGCAATTCAATAGGTAATAGAATTAATGAAAAACTCACATTAATCCCTTCTTCAGGTCGAGCCAGGCCTTTTTAGAAAAAGTTAATCGATTGAAATAAATTGACGAGCGATCAGTTAACAAACGGGAATACAAATGCGGAAAAGTACAGAGAGACTTTGTAAAAAGTTAATTCATTCGAATACGATCGAAGAACAGATCCAATAATGAAAGTAGTCACTAGTCGTCGCTTCTTTTTTAAATGTAAACAGTTATTAGATCACTCTATTTTTTCCTAATTTCAATATCAGGAGTTAAGATTTAAAACACCTAAGCAAAATTGAGCACCATTTGTAAATCTGTGTATCACAGACTTTAAGAGTAATTATTGTTTCTTTGTTCCGCAAGTAATTCGAATTTTTCGCTACGAAACACACACACACACACACACATATTCGAACTACACGAAAACATTTCTCTGTACATGTTACACGCGTTACGTGAAACGCTTTTAAATTTCATTAGCTTTGTAACGAAACGCACATAGAAGTTTAACAAAAAGTCAACGTACGAGACGAACAGTAATATTAAACAAGTATTTTAAGTCGCTGGATGAAGACTCGAGTAATATAATCGTACCAAATAACATGCAAGTTCTACGTACATTTTCAGATTTTGCTTTCTTCCAACTTTACAAATATGATCGTTACAATGCTTACGAAATTTCACCCGACATATCGGCAAAAAGTTTCGAAGCGAACTGAAGCAAGTTTCAGAGAGCGTTAATAATCGAACGTTAACCTATCGGAGAGCTCTACTGCCACTCGAGATACAGGCTAACTACAACACTGGCACACTCACCTCGCGGAAAAGCAGCTACACGCCGAAGAGACGATCCTCCGGTTAAGTTATCAGCCGTTGTGAATCCATTTGAAATCCGGGGAAAAAGGATCGGGCGACCGTTTCACAAGGGTAAACACACTGGCGAGGCGAAGATCGGGCGGGCCACACACAGTCAGAAAACACACGGGAGAGAACCCATTCGTTCGCGCCTCGTGCTTAGATAGTTTTGCGTTCGCTCATTGTTGAACGTGGCCAAGCACGCCCCCTTCGGAGACCGGTCGACCGAGGAATGGAGCGGAGAAAGGAGCAACAGAGAGGGAGAGAGGTGGACGAAGACGGGGAGAAAAACAGAAGGAGAGGACCGCGAGGCGAAGATAGGGAAAGGAGGATGGCCGAGGAGAATGCAAGATGAAAGGAACGAGAGAGCACGGAGGCGACGATTCCAGACGGTGGAAAATGTGACGGCCGCGCGGATATCTCAGGTTACGGGCACTTAAGTACACTCGATCTCATTTATTCGAACGAATCGGTGATCACTCGACGAGCGTACAAACGTTGAAAGTTCCAGATGATGATCACCCGGAGGGGAACACTGAAACCAACCAACACCGGCGTGACAACCATTCGACGATCAAAGACGACGATTACAATCCCACGAGGCGCGCGTTACGATTCATTTTCCAAGGACGGAGAGATCGACGAGTGACACCGATTTTGTACGAAATTTGTTCGCCTCCTTTGTAAACCCGGTCGGTAAACACCGGCTCGTGGAAGAGAAATATATATACAGGTGTACCACTCGCCGGCTGCGTTTCCTTGACTACCGTGATCCAGTATCGATCTCACGCACGCTTCAAAAAAAAACACACTCTCTTCGCGATCATGCTGCTCACGGTGACGGTCGGCCAATCTAAACGAACATTCTGCGTGATTTTTACACAGGTACAGCGAGAAATACAGTGATAAACACTCGCGTTAAAAAACGAACGTACTGGTTGTTGATTTCACGAGACACTCGAGGCCAGCACGCAGAACGTTCCTCCTTCGTCGCGGCCCGGCCTCTACTGAGAAACAAGTACGCCAGGGGGCAGTCACGAGCAAGCGGTTCGAGAACCGCTGCGAGCCTGAAAACCGTCTTCGGAAATTCCTGGTGTCCGTTTATGTGCGGTTTTGTAGATGCACGGGTAACCGGACCAAGTACGATTCACCCGCTTACTCGCCAGCGCGAACAAGACGACGACGGCGACGACGACGACGACGTCGTCGTTCCATTGTTTCGTTGCCTGCTTCGTTGGCTCAGGAGCGTGGCACACAGACAGACAGGCAACTGCGGTAGCGCACGTGCACGCCCGTTCAATACACACTGATCCCTCGTGCATGTACGAGCAGGTTAGGGGGCATACACATGCACACACGGGTGCACACTCGTAACTATGAACCGACTGTACACCGGTCGACCAGTCACGCACGATCTCTCGTTCGTGTATGAATGTGTAGTCCGGTTACCATCGGACCCGAACCCATCACCAACACATCGTTTACCTACAGCCTTCACGTACATGCTCGCGCACACGCGAGCCGTTTGTTCCCTCGCGAGCGGACGAAAAGCCCATCAGACGCCGGCTTTGAAGTACCGATGGAAATTTATTGTACGCCCTTCTTGCCACTTCTGGCCCTTTCTCCGCAATTTTGCAGTCATTTCGGCCAATTTCACGTTCCATGGAACGCTATTTATTGCTAGCAGCTTGACATTCGGATCTGCCAACGAGGGGAGGACAGAAAGAGGGAGAAAACGAAGAGAGGGAAAAGTAGCAATTGAACGGGCGTGTGAGAGAGAGAGAAACGAGTGTATAAAGGGAACTTCAAGTGGGTGGGAGCTAAGAGCTAGATGGAACACGATGGAAGGGGAAGATGTCGAGCAACCGAACTTGACCCTCCGGTGGATTTGCATTTTCGTAGGTTTGCTTAGCTGACAGGGGAATTTTTAATCGCTTGGCAGAGTTATCGTTCGCTTCATCATAAATGCACACGTATAAACGTTAGATTCATTATTGTAATTTCGATAATTACAACTCGTTGGAACCGTAAGTTACGTCACGACAAGACTGTATTTAATGACGAATCAACTTTTGTCAGAACTTTGACAATTTTCAAGGTTCGCTAGCTTGTAACACACGTGTGTTAATTTACAATTTTTCGATGCTTTATTTGCAAAACTGTACACATACAGAGTGTAATGAAAAGTAAGAGTATAAAAATAATAGGTACGACGTATCTGGAACAGTCGTGCAAAATGTGATAGATACGTACTTGAAATTCCTTTTCTGATGTATTAATGCAACGTTTATCTGCGCTTTGTGTTCTAGCGAAAGGAATGTCGCGCCAGCGCTCCGTTATGATCTTGAATACGCATTAAGGAATTTATTCTTGCTAGAACCATGAACTATATAATGGTTTTTACCTACATTAAACGATTTATTATATAGCTTTCAGCTATGCAACCTTCTATAAAATGTTAACAGTACAACCGCTAGAAAAAAGGGATTGATTGTACAGAGTGATTATTGTCGTTTACTATTGATTCACTAAAATATTAGCTCGTCACTACGAATTATGAATTAAATGTAGTCTTCAAAAGAATAAATCTAAGAATCTAATCATTATCTATTAATCAAATCTAATTATATCAACGCGTTTCGAGCATATATTTCTCATACATACGCATTTTTTAATTAAAGGGTGATACATCTGGTACGCCGGATTTAAATTTCCCTCCGTTCTTTTTGTATTTAAGTTGGCAACTCTAATGTTTGACAGTTGTCATCTGCGGTTATTGAGGTTATTAAAAATGAGTCGCTATATACAAAAGAACAAACGTCTTGTTATTGTTAAAACACATTGCAAATTTGGCGAAAGTTATGCGGAGACTGTTCGAAAAGTTCGTGGAATTTTTGGTATTCATATAAATCCGTATCCGATGGACCACCCTATACGCTTCCGTATAAATTAATACAAACTGCCTAAATTAATCGACTTTTATTAAATAGATACATAATTATATTCTAACCATTAAATTCGTCGTTTCAATGTAGTATTTCTTTAGTTTCTGCTAGAAATAAAAGAATCATCCACAGCTTTGGCCTGCTTGGTCTTGGATCACGTGCGAGGAAGAGACCATGATATACGTGCTCGACAAATGAGCAGCTTTGATAAACGTAACCTGAAGCGGATCTGATAACGACTCATCGCATCTAGAAAGCTAATAGCGGACCTACCGCGGGAACAAGAAGCATTTAAACACGCATTCATTTTTTTCCATTAGCACACTTCACCGTGGCAGTCTTGTTTGCAACTTGCTTCATAATTTATGGAACTTTTTCCCTCGCTTTTTATATACAGTGATGGTGTTGCGTTAGCGTACTGTTCACTTCTGTTCTTTATGAAAATGAGATCTGAAGAGAAAAAAAGGAAACACAGATAAAGAAAATGAAAAGGGGAAGAAAGGGAGTAAGAGTGAAAAAGAGGAAAAACCTGGCAAAGGAAAAGAGAAGAATGTTATCTATCTATGTTTATCTATCGTGTAAAATTCTTTTATAAACACGCATATCTTTAATACAGAGTATTTTTAATATAGAGTATTTTGCTTATTTTAGTTATCTTTATACTACAGGAAAATATATAAAAGCCGTATCGCACCCATTAGATAAGATTAGTGTCGCTCTCTAACGGAAATTGTACGCTCACTGGGCAGTTTGTTACAATTGTTGCAATCGTGTACTTCGAAAATACACGCTAGTTATCTTCTTTTCGCTTGTTAATTAAGAACAGACATATTTAACAATAAAATTATACACTCTTAACTGATCGTTTGCATCTGTAGTTGTGAATAGATAAAACGGATATTAACACGTGTCTCATTGTGGAGTGTAGTAAAGTGTACTAACAATAAAGTGTAGTGTGATAATTTTCAACGTCGAATATCGAGTGAACTGAAAGTAGGAGTGAATATCGGTAATGGATATGAATGAAACTCTCTCGTTTAGTTGTCTATTGAAAACGTATTGTCTCATCTGTGATCCTGCTTTCTCTAACTATAGTTACAACAGTACGTTCAGTGCTTTACAAATAATATTCGAATAAATGTTTACTAAGTTCACGTGCTTCTTACCTGTGATGATGAAAGTTACAATAACATTACTTCACAGATCGACATCACGGACAGTCACAATAATGTCACGATAATATTACTGTCACAAATGGACGCCAATACTTGGCATACGTGTAGAGAACACTGATAAATGATAAATGTATAAATTAACAGGATTCGAATTAATCTTTTTCAAATTACTAGCGATGGAAATCATTATTGGATGTACCAAAAAAAAAAGAAAAATCTAACTAATTCATAAAAAAACGAATAAGTGATTATTTCTCATCTGTGGTTAACAACTCACGATTGGCTTATTTATGTAAATTACGATCAGACTCAGAAGGTTATCAGACAGCAACAGCGTGTCGAACTACTTTCATCATTCAGTGAAGAGATCTCTTTGTGCTCCCGAGTCCGCTTAATAAAATTGATAAACGTCGAAATGCTTTATTCATTATCCATTTCTACTCGACAGTGCTCGTAAATGAATAATTTCTCGTCTGCGTATATCACACTTATAATATTCCTGTAAAAATTTATAGTTCCAAACAATTCGACACCTTATCGAGTAAATACATTATTCACCATCGGTTTATTACGTAACAAAATTATCGCGTTTTATCGAAATTCATTGCATATTTTACGATTCCGTAAAGCCTACCACGATCATTCTAAATTAATATACCTAAACCGTAGAAAGAACTGTACTGGGTATCTGAGCAGTCTGGGCATCTGGGAAAGATTACTATAGTATGTTGTACACTCTGGTTGGGTGAACAACACTGGTTCAATTGTCAACGTAAAATCGTCCGTTGTCTCTACGCTACGAGAGCCATAAGTTGTAAGTGACAAATTTACGTAGCAATTTTTGTGATACACATAACGTAGAACTACATTCTCACGTAATAATAAATAGAAAAAAAAAAAAAAAGACAGAAGATAATATGCAATTTATTAGCGTATTTTGTATTCGGAAATTATTTTCAAATAATTAAATAAAGTCTGCGCTGCTCGATGTCGAAATTGCAAAAGATAACAATGTAGATTAAATGTTTCAATTGCGAGAATGTAATTGGAATAATTGGAATCCTTCAAAATAATTATCATTTTGACATTCGAGAACGAAGTAAAGTAAAAACATATATATTTTGATTTACAGATTGTTTGAAAAAAAAAAATATTACAAAAAAGGAATATCGATATGTATCAATGGGAATGGGATCAACTTGCTACTCACAAGGATCCGCCAGCGACACTTAAGACTAAACTGCAGTTACCTGTAAAAATTTTAACAGGCCCTGGCCCGACTAATTGTTCGGAGCGAGTTCTTCAATCTCTTAAAAATCAAGTTCTCGGTCATCTTCATCCGGAAGTCTGTCAGGTAAAATTAATCGATCGAAGGACAGTGACAACTGAGACGCAATTTCTTTTTAATAATAAAAATTGAGCGCGAAGTAGTTTCGTATGATTTTGCCAGTATTGGGGAACGAAGATGTAATTATCGCTTTAGAGAAATTGAGAGAGAATTCCAGAGATTTTCCTTATCAAACAATGTTTAATACTATATAAGATAATATGAAATGTTCCAATCTATTTTTCTTCCTGATTAATTAACCTAGTTGATGGATGAGATTAAGGCAGGCCTTCAGTACGTGTTTCAAACCAATAATACACTCACACTGGCATTAAGTGCGTCGGGTCATGGTGGTATGGAGGCTTGTTTAACAAATTTGCTCGAACCTGGTGAAACTGTGCTCGTTGTCAAGAATGGAATTTGGGGTGAACGAGCAGCTGACATAGCTACTCGAATTGGTGCACACGTAAGTGATACAGTTTTGAGAGAACGAATACCATGAAGATTTTACGATTAAATTTCAATAACGCATGAATTTCGAAAAGCAGGTGCAAGTGATAGAAACGGGACATACCAGCGCTGTCACGTTGGAACAATTGGAAACAGCATTGCATCGGCATAATCCAACCGCAGTTTTCATGGTCCAGGCTGAATCCTCTACAGGTATAAAACAACCACTAAAAGGTTTCGGCGATCTCATTCACAGGTAACATCAAACGATGCTTGAAAGATTTTTTTTGAAAACATATTTTGAACCCTAATTTGAATTGCATTCTATTTGTAATATCACAAAAAAAAGGATTTATTATAATATTATATAACACAATAAGCTTACCAATATTAATACCTTTCAATAGCCTTCTTAATCATTAACTAAAAACGTATCGATCAAATTGGAATATATAAAATAAAGGAAAAATCTTTCCAGATACAATGCTCTCTTTATCGTTGATACTGTTGCATCACTGTGCGGTGAACCGTTCTTTATGGACTCCTGGGGCGTCGATGCAACCTATACAGGCAGTCAAAAGGCTCTCGGTGCTCCTCCAGGACTATCGCCTATCTCGTTTAGTCCACTGGCCGAGTATGCAATCACGTCGCAGTTTCTCTTTATCTGATGTAAACCGCAACGTATCTCTCGTATCCGGAACACTTGTGAAAATGGCCTGAGAACTGAGACTTCTAGCGATCCCCTTTGAATATCAATACAATCCGTGAGGTCATCACGGTGACTCGCGGCCGACTCGGTCGGTTCTTCTATGATTCATAACCCGTGGACGACGGGTGAATTCTTCTTCGATGATGGTCTCCGATGCCTTTTGAATGGAATCGGGTGTCTGTATCGTCTGTCACGAACCATCCATTAAGAAGAGACCCACATATGTGTCTTTGTAGTAAAAATTTACCTCTCAGTTAATTTACCAATCTCCTCAAATATTTTTTTTTTAACGGTGCCAACGAGGCTATATTCGATTATTAACGCATTCGCCCTCGTCGTCTGGTATCAATTTTCCATTGTTATTACTAATTTCCGGTCATTATTCTTAATTACCCCGTCATTCGTTCTTCTCAGAGACCCGGCCATTACGAAATTACGGCAATTTCATCGCGATTTACACGCGCTTTCTCCTGTTGCATTAGGAAGAAATTGTTCCAAAGGAAGACGAAGCCCAGCTCGTATTACTTGGACATGACCCTGCTTGGAAATTATTGGAAGTGTTTTGGGAATGAGAGCCGCGTGTACCATCACACCATAAGCGCCACGCTTCTTTACGGCCTTCGCGAGGCGTTGGCGGAAATCGCTGAAGAGGGTCTCCAAGCATCGTGGATCAGACACGCTAGCGCAGCTGCCAGATTAAGAAGAGGTCTTGAATTACGGGGTCTTCGATCTTACGTAAAAATTCCACAGTATCAATTATCCACGGTTATCTCCATAGAGCTACCACCTGGCGTTGATGATACGATCATCGTGCAACGTGCCATGCAAAAGTAAGTCTCCGCTTTAGTAAATTCGAATCAAATTGTCGAAGTGAATCTATTGTGCACGAAGTGGACAAAAAAATTTTTGAATCTTTTTTTAAAACCGTTCAGCTACAACGTGGAAATCAGCAGAGGCTTGGGACCAACTGTGGGGAAAATTTTGCGAGTCGGATTGCTGGGGATTAATGCTACATTTGAGAAAGTCGATCTTGTTCTACGCGCCCTGGAAATTTTACCGTCGAAGCTGTAAGAAACGAAGAAACGAACGGTTAAGAAAGCATCATATGTGGACATATGATGCTAATTTATTTAGAAAATAATTGTATTATTGCTTCTTTATTGTAAACAATATTTGTAGAAATATTTCATTGATACGTTCGAACTTTCATAAAGTCGATTCTACAAGATAAAGATAATTCATACAGGTTGTGAGTTTTACAAATTTGTAAATAAAAAGACGCCATATCTAATTATGTATAAAAATATCATATCTCAATCAATTTTTTTCCAATACTTTTAAATAGATGTTAAATAGTCAAATATGTGCTAAATTTTTTATCCCAATTTCCATTAGTCGCTGTTTATATTCCTTCATTGATGAAGTGTCGTTCAATTCAATAAATAATTCTCGAAACAGATCTGGCCACAGTTCATATTTTTTTAATTTGCATTTTCACCACTAGTAGTGCTGCCGTCGCAAAATCGGTAAGACAGGGTGTGACACGAAAATGGTAAGGTTGTGTCTGCCTTATTACCATGGCCACGAAAATACGTGGTCATGTAATGTTTATTCATATACCTGGTCTGTGCCATGGCCGAAAAAATACATTGGATGCATGGTCTATTCAGATACCCCGTCTGTGATCTTGATTTTTTTGCTAGTCGATATGCAGACCCTAAGACGAAATCCCATTTAATGTCCAGTCTATCCTATTTTTAGTCAATGATTGTACGAAGTCTTACAAACTTCACCGATGCCTGACGGGTTGCGGCAAGTAGGCGTCATACTAACACCTACATGTTAAATATGTATTTCAATTTGTAATTTAGCGCGTTTCAACCAATATAGAAGGACAACACAAACTACGTTCAATCAGGTGTATTTATTAATTAATGGAAATACTGAAATCGGTATACAATTACCTCTAATATAATTATTTACTTATGTTCAATTATAAATGTTTTATTGCATTAATTAGCAATATCAACAGTTGGTTACACACTTCTTATTCGCTCACTTTTCTTCTTTGTATCTATCATTCTCACACTTTCTTCACTTCTCTTTCTCTCTCTCTCTCTCTCTCTCTCTCTTTCTGACTTTTTATTTGTAATAACGCAATTACGTACGTGTAACGAAATTATAACAAGCTAGTAGAAATAACAAACGGTACTAATGAATTAATGATTAATTACGATTTAATTGACAATCGTTTTGGCATAGTATAAAATATCACCATCTTCCTCTTCTCAAATGTACAAGATTAACGATTTCGCATTAACAAGTGAACGATTTCAATCACGTTCGAATTGATCTCTCAAAAGATAGGCTTTTCTCAAAAGATAGTTTCATCGACAATATTTTACACTTAATTTGACTACAAAATTTATCTGAATGCTCTTTAGTTTTCGATTGTTAATTAAAACTTCTTAAGGCACTATAAAAAATGCGTTGTCTCCGCGATTCTTACATAATAATTTACATATATATTTACAAAAATGACATCGTCGCGTAACATCCGTTTCAAAGATATATATTCGTAGATTTGTATATTTAATTATACATTTATACAATGTCGCATATCGAGTACAATATCATTTATTCGATTCATTATCTTGATTGCATACAAACGTCAAATCATCTCGTTAATGTTCAACGCATTTTTGTTGTATTCGACATTCGCGTTAATTGAATTACGCAGAAAAATTCGCAAATGTAGTTTCGATTGGTTAGTAAGACCAAAAACAAAAAAAAGAAAAAAGAGGGAACAAGAGTTCATTGCATTCATACAGAAAAGTACGGGACAAGCACAGATTTTTTTAAATGACAGCGAAAGTAATATTTGTACGTAACGACGATGACGATGATAATAATAACGCTAATGATAAGATAGAATAAAATAATGTTAATAATATGAAGCATTTATTATTTATGAGTTTGATAAAGGCGTTACGAAGACGTTACATAATTATATATAAATACTATTAACCGTGACGTCTCGGAGTTTCTACGTCACTGCGGGTCTTCGCGTTCAAGTCCCCCCTCAATAGTCTCACTTCAATTTCAATTTCAATTCCAATCTCTTCAATCGGCCGGCAACCAGGTTGGGATAAAGGTTTCATCTGGTGTCGAGTTCCCGCAGTGTTCGTTCATCATATATATATATATATATATATATATATATATATAACGTTTCAAACATATGTCTTCACAAGCCGCAAGCGTGGCTTGCAGCTAACCGAAAAATCGATGGGGATCAAGCAGGTTAAAGACGCAGCGTTGCGGGTCGGTCTGAGAATGGGTGCCGTTTTTCATGCTCAAGCCTTTAGAGTGACGTTAGGCTAAGCGTCTCTGGGGCAGGAGAAAAGGAGGGGGGAGGGGGAGGGGTCGGTTGCCATCAGCCATCACTGACGATGATTATGAGCTCTGGCTCTAGCGACTCCCCGAGACGAACCCCTTCCTTTTTACCATCTTTACCTACCCTACTTTACCGACACGATGCCATTCCTTCAGGTTCCATGGATGCTGTATCCGGGAAATAAGTTTTCCACCTTTCACTAGAGCCCCCTTGAGACGTGACAATAATAAAAATAATAATCGTAATATTAATAGCTTGTGTTAATAGCAGCCGTGACTCTTGTTACGTATCATTACACCTGCTCATGTACAAAAAACATTGGCAATCGATCGTTGTTTAAGGCGTTTATAAAATGTTAAGCTAAACGTGGTGTGTGTATATAAATATACACACGTATATTACGATATATATACGTAATATACGTAATCGGTAAATGAAACCCTCTTTATAACGCAGATTGCACGTTTCGCTGTGTTGTCTCGAACTCGTTGACCATGTAAAATGGTTGCAGCCTCCTGCATGCTCTATCGGGGAAAAAATGCTATATCAAAAGTGTTGAAAGTACATGCACGCCTACCAGCTGCCGCGGCTACGCGCAAAACCGCTACCCGTGTTTTCTTCTCATCTTTCATTGGCAATCGGATCACCGCTCGTTTTTCCGCAAGCTTGCCCAAACGGACACGTCAGACGCGTTAGACTAGATCATAAAGAAATGCACAAGAATCGACAAATCCGTGACTAGCGCGTCACGACGTACACGTGAAGTTGAATTTATGGCGAAAAAAGAATTCAGAAAAAATTATGAACACCCATCTGAAATACAGATTACAAAATCACTTGACGTCAGAACTTCTGTATCTTCGTGCTAAATTTTACGTCGTATTTTTCCAACGAGTTTCTAATTAGTTTGCTTCTAATTAGTTTGCGAAATTTTCGCTCGACCGATGAGCCATTACGAAACAAAACAAACATGTTACAAGATGATTATAAACGTGTTTTTCTTTTCTTTCTTTCACATTGTTCATATTCTTGCATAATATAAATGAGTTTCCCTTGCTTGTGAACTGTCAGTCAAGCAAAATCGACCGAAACGGCGAGAATTATACATTAAGATTGTTGCGAAGATTTTACAAATACTTGTTCTCCTATTTCTCTTATTATCTTTTTCTATTCGTTCACCAATGTTCTATCGTTTTATAGATCACTTTCGTCAGTTGGCATATCGATAAAAAATTGACGCACGCCTGTACACTCATTCAAACACACACTCCCGCATGCTTAAAGATGATTACGCTCGGTTTTATCCGTATTTAAAAGTACATTCTTATCAAACTCCGATTTTCGAAATTCTCTGTATCACAGACAAAGAATTTGCATCGAGATTACTCTTGCGATCTCGCGTAAGGATATATGGAGCTCACTTTCTCTCTCTCCCTCTCTCACTACCGAATAACAATAAATACGCTTATAAGTTACAAAAAAAGCCGTTTTGATGAGATTACAGGCCGTTTCGATTAAGTTAACGCATTCGATTAATATAACAATAACAATCGCGATTAGTGAATGTGATATTAATAATAATAGAGGTAAATATTTAATAAAATAATAGAGAAATTATTTATACTATTAAAAATATTAATAGAAACATTAATAATAGTAATGATAATGATGATGATGATGATGATGACGATGATGATGATAATTATTATTATTATTATTATTATAATGACGATAATAATGATAATGATGACAGTTGTAACAAAGACAAATCTTCAATGATGATGAACTTAATGAATTCGAAACGATGAAGATGAATAGTGATACAATAGTGATACGAAATATGAATAATGATCCATAATATTAACGACGTTAATATAGATGTTAATATTAATAATAATATTACAGTAGTAATAAGTTGAATGGAGTTATTAGAGTGTGATATAAACCTTAGCGTGTTTTCGCGCTAAAATGATAACTGATGCCACCATCGGAGGTTCTTCAGTCTTCTTTGGTTGTTGGGTAACTTGGTGAGATTGGTGGGTACGGTAGGGCTCTATATTTACCGCCACGACATTCAACTTTCCCCAGAAGTCAACTTCCTTTTTAAGAAAGAAAAAGAAATTGAACCTAGCTAAGCGAGGACTTTTCGAATGCTTGATTATAAAAATAATAATAAAAATAACTCTCTCGAGGAGTCAAAGCAGCAGACCGGAAACGAGCTCGCATCCTGTCAAAGGTCGGATCAGGTTAGAGGTGAAAAAAACCTAAAACATTAGAGAAAGGATATCCTAAGCTCAAAAGTGCAAAGAGAACGTAAACGAATGATTAACAATGATTAACAATTTGGTCAAGAATTAGATATTAAAGAAATACAGAATTACAGAACGGAGTTATAAAAGATTGAAAATATAGCATTAAGAAGTTGGAAGAAAAAATCACATCAAGTCAAAGTGTTACTCACTTTGAAAGGACGTCAGGATTAATAGAGAAACTAAATGGCGAGAAATTTATGGAAGACAGATTTATGGAAAAAGGATGGAACTTGAAGTTAAAATCCAAAAAAAAAAAAGAGACAAATAATAATAAACTCTTTTTCCCGGTTCGTCCCTTTCATCTTCATCTCTCTGTTTCGCTTCTTCTAGTTTCTGTCCTGTTCTGTCGATATAGCTACTGAATACACATACACATATGTACATATATATACGAATGTAGATGCATACGTTGCATATGTATGCATCGCTCGAATATGGAGAGAAATTGGCTTCCGGTCCGTTGATCCGTTGATGAGAGCCAATTGATTAATAAATGTCTGGTTGTGGGTGCTACAAGGGACTCCGTAGCGAATAACCAAGCAAGCGACGAGAATGTAAGAATAGTGTCTGATGAAGAACGATCCACGTTCCTTCCTCTTTTGCCATGCTTGGCGTTATTACGACGATGATGACTACCTTCCTGTTGTGATCTACCGATCATCCTAGCAGCGAATCTTTCTGCGTTACTGATCACTATCTTCCGGCTGCTATTTATCGTTGTCGAATTCGAAACAAGCATCAATTCCAGAGCATTCGAAACAAGCACCAATCGTTTCTTCAGAGAGTCTTCTTCTTTTTTAATAACGACTGCTGCCGCTGATCGCTACGCCAAGCATTCTCTCGCAGAATATTTCTTTAGGATGATTATTCAATGATAAAGTCTGGAAAATGATTATGAGTTAGCACGTGAAGCGCAGTTTGTAGGCGAAACCGAGCAGAAACCAACTTCATGTAATATATACCGACCAAAGTATCTCTGTGCTCCTTTTATTTCACCCAGAAATGGCCTCGTTTGATCTCGTCTTCACGTGAATCGAATAGTCTCGCTTGCCTAATAATAATAATAATTCTACATCTTATTCTACGTCATTTCGTCGCGGCATCGCACATTTCAAACGGTATTTATTTCCGAACTGTTCGATCGATGATGCTCTCTGGCAGATTGCAGTAACCATCTGCTGTTTGAATTTCCCTTGATGCGTGCTTCGTCATTCGAATAATATATATATATATATATATATATATATATACGTGTATCTGCGACATCAGAGGATTCACTCCCGTATTACATTCTCGCAGCTTCCTGGTTGCTTTGGAGTCTGTAGCTTTAGAACAGCCGAAATGTAGTCGACGATAACGACGATAACGACGACGGCATGGCCAATCGATGACTACTAGAGAGAAAGACAAGGCCCAGAGAAACATTACCGTGGACTGAGACACGTATTGTCTGAAAGGAAGCTTCGGCAAGCAGCTGGAACTGGAACTACTCAGCTAAGCTCGCGCGGCGTCACGGAATGCCGAGCCGAATGATGATTGTTCCGATGATGACGCCTCGCCCGACGACACTGGACCGTGCAACAGTCGTCGCTGTCCACCACGTATTCACCGCGTTTCATTTGATGGGCAATCGTGTTGCACAGCGTCCGCGGGCATCGTTTCCTGTCGCACCTGACCTCGCCGTTCTGCAAACAATTCAGACGAAATCCGCCTTGAAATCCTTCCGTTTGCCGTTTTTCATTTTCAATCCGCGTGTTAGCGATTTATTATTTTCGTAAACTTTTTGTATGAAACGTTAGTCACGTTACGTCTTTTTTTCTTACAAGACAGTCGTTCGCGTACATGATAACGTTCTTCGGAGACCAAATCTTAGCAGTGTGGCGAAAGACCTAAAACTTATCGAGGAAGATACGATATTTGGTTTATTTTGAAAGTTTTTGAAAGTGGTGCAAGTCCATTTCTTTTTCGAGAAAATTAAAGGTTAGCACATCAGTCGATTGAAAAATATAAATTAATTATGTCAAGTCTGGCAATGTTTCTACTAATTTATCGATATGTAATTTGATTATATAAATTTATTTTAGGCGAATTTAACTAAAGTAATATATATATATATACATATATATACATATACATATACATATACATATATATATACATATACATATATACACATATACATATATATATACACATATACATATACATATATACACATATACATATATATATACACATATATATACACATATATACACGTATATATACACATATATATACACATATATACACGTATATATACACATATATACACGTATATATACACATATATATACATATATATACATGTACATATACATACATACATACATACATACATATATATATATATATATATATATATATATATATATATATTTACGGGCTGTAAATGGACACACCATTTTCATAATTAGTCAGTTGCAAAAATCATTTAATTTCAATTGCAAAAAATTAAATATCACTTGAAATATATACTTTGTATTAATTCAATTTTGTTTATAAATAATAACAAGAAATAAAATAGGAGTATAGTATTTTTTATACTGAACGTTAATTATATTTATATATTGTTAAACTTAACATAAGATATTGATATTATTTATTTATGCTCTTCGTGTGGCAGTGTTTTGAAATATTCATGATGCACCAGGAGAGGTATATAAAATAATAACTGCTCCATATCCTTATATTTATATTTATCCTGATATCCTGTCTGTGGAAATTAGACTTACACCACTTTCATAATCAATCGCTGCGCAATTTCTTTTATTGGCCAATTTTAATTTGAACAAAGCACTGGCATTTCTCAACATATTAAACATTAACTAGTTACAAATGAAAAGTTTGCACTAAATTAATCACAAATTCCGTGATATCTCATTTTCTTTTGTTTTTACCAAAATCGACTTACACCACTTTCAAAAATGAACGGTCCATTTGTAGTAATTAATTGTTCCAACTGCTCGTTAAAATTCTATTTACTTGTATTTATGACTTTCGAATTTCAATTTATCATTGTTTATAAATAAAAATCCCGTACTAGCAAAAGCTTTCAATCGTCGAAAAAGGAAATTGAAAAATGGCGTAGTGGACGTACGAGAACGAACAGAACGATAGAATTTAGAATTCTCACGTGAAATTATCTTGCGTATGATTTCGCGATCACGAGAGAGAGAGAGAGAGAGAGAGAGAGAGAGAGAGAGGTAGAGAAAGAGAGAGAAGAAGCTTTACAATACTTTTTCTCCGTGTCAGCACGCGCGTTCCATTTTCATCGTAATGGATGGACCCTTTTAATGGTCGACCCAGGCGAACGAGTCTGGTTAAAGGTTTTATCCTAAAGGTATCAAGTTCTGACCGTGTCTGGATATCACAACGGGGCCAAACAACTTCTAACGAGCCGTACACACCGTGAAGGAGGTGGTATCGAGCGAAAGTAGAGCAAATCGCGAGTTGTATTTTCGACGAGGCCTTCGCATGAAATACATAATGGAAATACGTTTTTGGCCGTGAGAATTTTTTCTTTCTCCTTATTGAAGCTGTTCACTGGTACATCGTTGAGAGAAACAACAAATTGCAAATAACGAAGATGATCAAAAAATTTTTTTAAATTGAAGACTTTCAGCAAGTTCTTTTTAACCGCTTGATCGCCGTGCGCGCCAGTCCCTGTACCCTTAATAAAAGCGAAATTAATTTCGATTTCTTAACGGTGACGTCTAGAATCATTTTCTAACACTGAAAGAAATCGAAAAATATATATATATTCTTCTTTGATTTTGGATATATTCGAAAGCCTTGAAAAAAAAGGCAGGAAACAAAATTCGCGTGCAAAAATTGTAAAATTCCACTCTGCCCAACTACTTGCTTCAAAGCATTCCACCACACCCAACATAAATATTAGTTTTATCGTGTATAGTATATATTTGTATTTTTTAGACTATAATATTGTAACATTTCAAATTTAACAAATATATGCATATATGCTTTTTTAAATCTTTTCAATATTTAGTATGATTGTGACTTGATCTATTGTGTGGCAACCCTAGTGTCTTTTTCTGTGCAAATTGTATCCTATTGATACTCACTAATTATGTAAGTAAAAAATATTTAAATTATTTATTTATCAATAAAAGTACATTTTTTTTTAAAAAACTGCGATCAAGAGGTTAATTCTCGAATATTCTTCAAAATTGAAGAACGCAAAATTGTAATTAACATTACGTGTCAAATCTTATTTTGAAATAACGTAGTGCGAAACGCTATCTCTCTCTCTCTCTCTCGATTATTTTTTTTATTTCATAGCAAGCAATAGTAATTACTGAGAATGTTAACGATAAGTCGATTCGTAGCTCGAGTGTTTGAAGTTAACGAAGCAAACTCTCAACAGAATGTCGAAAGTTTGATACTAGCCTGCGAATAAATCATGAAAATGGTCACTTTTTCGTTTTTGGTGACTAAAGCTCGGCCTGAGGAAGGTGCAAACGGACCATTACCATCGGCTACCTTCAGCAAAGGTAAATATCGTTAATCTTAAAATCTTCTACGACCTTGAACGACCTTTATTCCAACTTGTAGAACATGTCTGGGACAAGTGTCGTTGCGCCGAGACCAAAGAAGGATACGCAAGATGGCGAAAAAAAATCAAGGCGCCCCTGAATTTCTTGTACTACATACATTTTCATTCGAAAGGAAGTCACTTGAATTTTATGGAAACCGGTTTTCCAGATTATTTAAAAAAATATATATCTCACTGTTCTACGTGTGTGTGTGTGTGTGTGTGTGTGTGTGTCGTAAACTATACTAAGTATAATTTGATATTGCTACCGAGTATTATTTAATTTTTAATCATAAATTTATGAAAGAGCAGGGCCCATTTGAAATACTATTATAATACTATTGTTATTGAACATGTACATAGAAAAGAATGATACTAAGAGAGATGACATTGAGAAAATATTTCTAAATTTTACGCGCATACAAATTATTAGAATTTCCTCGGAAAACTTTCGAATTGATAATAAATAAATGGTAAAATCGTGTCCATTCAACGAGGATACCCTGAAGAGAGTTTATTATTGCAGTGAAGATGTGTCTTCTCGATCGTGTAAGACCAGTAACTTCAAGTACAAGTGGAATGCAGCTGATGAGAGGGTAAGAGCGACCGTGTAAACCGGAAATTAGGTCGCACTTGCCGAGTAAAGTACCGTGACGATCTTGCGTTACTAGTTCTCGACACTACGCTGCTCTAACAAGAGTCATTTACATCTGTATAATGTCAAAGGAAATCCATAATTACTCGTTGAACTCTGCAACGATGTTCGATGATTTTTCCATTACCAACAGCGAAGGTCATTGCACACTTTTTCGTTTTATCCCACAAGTTTTCCAACATAGTATGCTTATTTATATATATATATATATATATATATATATATATATATATCCAAGAAGTATTATATATCATTCAATTGCATCTGGATTAGAACTCGTGTGGCGTTAGTATCTCACTCGGTTCGCATAATGGACAAATTACGAATCGTATTTTATTTTCTTACAGCTTCACAAATTGCACACGTAACAGGTTATCAATTTTCTTGCGACCACACAAAGTGATCATCGGTATCCCGACGACTGGCGACTGACTTCTGGATAAGCTCATAAATAGAATCACTGCACGTTGATTGTGCGTGACTCGTTCAAATTTTCATGCAATAATTCATGATGCATAATTCTATTAACACTAGAACTACCACACCAGTCAAAATGACTGGTTTTACAATTTTATTTTAAAATTTCTATTTCATGTTACAATTTTTTCCCCTCACAGTGATGCAATGACTTTTACAGTGATAACTAAAGAAATAATATAAATAATATAAATAATATAAACTTTATTTTATTTTTATTTATTAGAAATCAAAGTAATTTTAACTAAGTAGAAATAACTTTGTCTTAACACTTTACCGACCGGTAGCCTATTAATCGGCTAACATATTTTAACACTTTACCGACCGTGTATTAGCGGTGAATAGTTAGCCGATTAATAGGCTACCGGTCGGTAAAGTTTTAACTGTCGGTAGTTCTAGTGTTAATCCACGATTAATTCTCACGCATTTCTAAAATTCGTATCTATTTTATCGCTCAGTCTCTTTCCCTTGAGAAATTTACAACTCGTTAATCATTTATACGATTGTTCGCCAAGTGCAATGTAAATCCGCGCAACGTCGATCCAACTTGCACGCGTTTGTGCAACTCGCTAAAATTGCGCCGATAAAATCGCGACTCGCTGAAATCGCGTAATCACGATCTTCTCCCCGAAATTTACACGAGCGCAACCCCACCCCGATTGTAAGGAATTTTCGCAGCATTCCGCGCGTCAAATGGCGGCCCAATTGGCAACCGCAAAACCGTCACGATCCGGGAACGTTCGGTCGGGGCTTTCACGCACCGACGCAATCTCATCTTCGCCGCACTTATCGCGCGCGAGCGAGCGAGGAGGGGGAAAAAAAAACGATGGTAGATCGACCACGAACAATCTCCAATTGACTTTAGCGGCGTTGCGCGGCAACAGTAGATCGCCTCGATTATTTCAAACGTCTCTGATCCCTTGGATTTTGAAATATCTCACGTGCAAATATCAAACAGGCTTCAATAACTTCTGAAGAGTTTTGAAATCGAAGACGAAATCTACTTTGAAGTAAATAATCGATACTATGACGATTTTTACTTTATTCGCGTCAGAGATCAGAATAAAATTGAACTGTATAATAGATCTAGACAAAAGTCAAAGCTAATCGTCAGCAATGTTCTTCTCGTTACATTCTCCAAGTGTATCGAAATAATTATCTTGTCACTTCAGACGTGGCATTGACGAATTATTATATTTAGTATTTAATTAGATTAGGATCAGTTAGCAGCGTGTAGCTTGATGGAAGAGCGGCCAGAGACCTGTGAGACACCAGATGCTGATTAATAGCCCCGTGCATAATCAGTTACGCTAGACTAATTTATAAAAGTCATAACTAGCGATGCCTGGAAATAGGACAAGAACAATTATTTATACAAATAACTTCTACCTATACGTGCCAAGTACATTTCTATACTGTACTACACTCTGAGCGGATAGCCAATGGAAACTAATAAGGTAATTACCTGTATATGTACTTGTACTACTTCATATTAATATACTTTACTAATAAATCATTTTATATTAATATCACTTTACTAACAAATTACTTTATACTTCCTTCGAACTTCCTGGCAAAAATTTTGCAAGCCAAAATGTTGTCAAACTAAGCGGCGCTAGCGGGCAAATTTGCAATGATTCTCACCTTGCATCTGCACTTGACGCACTTAATTTCCCCGTGCGAGTGAATTCGTGGATGCCATTCCATACCGTTCTCGTACGGACCACCGAGAGGATACTTGCAGCCGCCGGAAGCCAGTATTTCCTCGGCGGTGCGTTTGGTGGACAACGCCGCCTGATCCCGCGGCAAACGCGTTGTATCCCCCGCGATCGCCGGGCTAGGCGTCGTCGCCGGACATTGTCTGCAACATGCCTTCTTACCGGATCTAAAGGCGAACTTCTCATCGCAGTCCAATGGCGGGCACTGTACCCGCGGGCATTTCACCTCCAGCGTCACGTGCTGCAAAGACAAAAATGGATATCCGCAGGTGAAAACTACAGGTGAAAACTAAGTCTTTTCATGTCAGATCATATTTTCTTTTATGCTGTTTACAATTTCACCGCGAAGGGTTTACTATCATCTGATGGTATCTAAGCTGATTCAACGAAGAAAGTTGGATGTATTAGACAAAAAAAAAAAAAAAAGAAAAAAAGAAAAAATTGGGTTAGAAAGTCGAAGTGGAGTCTAGTTTCTTTTCTACTAATTGAAGTACCAAATAAGCATGTAAGTATCAACGCGATAAGGTCAAGTCGAACAATCAACGCGTATCAGCTCCTGATTTGTCAACGTACACACACACACACACACACACACACACACACACACGAAACGCGTTTATCTTGCATCTCGGCGTTTCTCCCCCCTCGCAGAGCTGTTCAAGCGCGAGTTAAGTGACAAGCAACGAATCAAAAGCAACTTATCTCCGGCAATGAACATGGGCTTCGTGTCCCGGGGCATGACTTCGAACAATCCTCTAATATCTATTTAGAAAGGCCTGCCACTGATTGTCGATCGCGGCGCTCGCAACATGGAGCTCCTTTTCATGACTCGGCAGAGAGCAACCGCATTCTTCTGGTGCAACGAACTCGCGCGAGCGCGCCCCAGTGTCTAGTTGAATTTTTCATTTGCACGGGGGCCTTTTATATGCGTGTTGCTTACGGAGAGAGCGCATTATAATATATATATATATATATATATATATATATATATGTCGCAGGATCGACGCCGATGTTGGAATCGTTACGAAACTGTCTGACCGACGAGAGTGAACGTGTGGTATGGTGGTAACGAGGTAAACAAAGAATCTAGAAAAATTCAGCCGCCTGCGTGGAATTCGAACCTGTCGTGCCACGAGCGCGATTCAGCGCTCTGTTCCGCGTCACGAGGGGACCATTTAAATTCCAACGCGTTTCGAAATTCGACCTAAGGTTAAAGAATATTTACATAACTGCAGTCAGAAGAGAAACTGGCGCCGACGTGAAAGAAAAAAAAGAACATTTGTCTAAATGAATTTATCGACTGTGTTAATTCTGCAACGTTTTTGCTTAAACGAAGCATGAAGAATGTTTATAACAGAGGATAGAAGATCCCCTTCTGTAGCTTGTAATCGACTGAATCGGTTCCTCTTAATCCTAAAAAGAATGGCTAATTGAGAGGACATTCTACTCAGTGTCGGTGATTTTTCAATGATCAATTAAATTCATACTGAAGAATGAAGAGGAACCGTTGTAAAGCAGTTATGAACTTACGTCACACGTGCAAACTGTGCAAGTATCAAATCCCATTGGTGGCAAATATGGATGCCACGATGATCCCGGTAAATGAAACTGGCCAGCCAGTGTGCAACTTCTTGTCACCGTGCTGATATTCTTTCCAGTTGAGTTCATGTTAATTCCTGGAGCTATGCAAAAAACGAATGTTATTCGACATAACATGTAGGAGCTATTACGTATCTACAACTACTACTGATAGACACAATCGAACCTTGATAATTCGATTTTTTTATACTAACTTGAGAACTTTCTTCACTTCTTTCCGCTCTGCTTTGCAAAAAATGCAAATTATTTGACTTATGTTTGTTATATGTTTCACCTGTACAATGACGTCTTCAGCAATTCGAATTCAAACGAAATCCGTTCTCTATAGATCGAAGTTCACTTCGACATCGTATGAATCAAAGTTCTATTCACTTTTACCATAAATTTGTAATCTCTACAATGTACCAAGTGGGCGCGGTTTATCATGTCGATTTGATACAAATTACAAATCACAAAAAATACGATCACTGACTCGATCATCGTTTGTAATTGGCATTAATATAAGTACTTAATCAAATAAATTTACCGTAAAAGAATAAGAACGTAATGTAAACGTTCAAGTTCTGGACATTCAGGTTTTCTTTTAAGCCTTCATACATACAATAGTCGTACAAAGCTCCTGCAAGCTTGAATTCCTTGACGTTTGTTCGACCTCTTTTACTTGAAAATTTAACACTTTACCGACCGGTAGCCTATTAATCGTCTATTACTTATTGCTATCGGTCGTAATTATATCGTATAATGATATATTATATTTTAACACTTTCCAGTAATATAATTGAATATACAAATATATTATTAGATATTAACACTTTACCGACCGGTAGCCTATTAATCGTCTATTACTTATTGCTATCGGTCGGTAAAGTGTTAACAAGACGAAATTCCGTATAACTCGGAGATATTTTTCTTCAATATCGAAGCGAACTCTACAGCAGCCACTTTTGAGAGACAAATAGCGCAACGAATAACGAAACCGGATGAACAGAGCGTCAGTGAACAATTTAATTAGATACAGCGGAACGTCAATGTACCGGTTGGATCGAAGAAAATGACGGATTGCTTTAATTCGAATCGGCTAGAGAGGGTTTTTCTCGACCGGTAGCAATCGGACCGATACACGTCTCTATCGAGATACGTCAGACGATGGTAAATTTCAATTTGTTTGATCGATCAATCAGTGCTGAGAAGCTGGAGGAACATTTAAACCGGCTTAATTTATAATCCTGCAACGTCCGGTATGGTAATTCCATTTATTCGGTCAATGACGGAATTAATGACGGAACAAGTTTGACTAATAAGATTTTATCTCCGAGCTGATGTGGTTGCAGCGTAATTGATAAATTGATCTTGGTTAAAATATGAATATCCCGTGGCATGTGACATGCTCCATATTTTAAGTTTCGCGCGCAGAATCAGATCACCGATAAAACGAGCAAATGCAGAATCCATCGACGTGGAATTCAGCTCGTAATTAAGCTTGCATTATATAAGATTATCAAAGCCTAACCAGTGATAAATGCAACGATCTAGCTGGAAAAAAAATGGAGAATGTACGAAAGAAAATATAATACATTGCCTGTCACAGTAAATTCCGAGCAATTACAAGTCTGTTTTGCTAGTAATATGCCAATGAAATAGCTTGTCAATAAAATAAAAATATTATAACATTATTATAACTGTAACTACCCAATGCGAAGCGTTTAATCCTAATTATATACCGATCGCAAATAAACAAAGGAGAACAAACAAAATCTTGGACAAAAGTAAAACCTTCGATGTTCGAGTCTTAACGCACTGTGAAATAAATTTGCCTCATCTCAACAAGCGTTCGCGTATAACCATGATTGATTCTGTCTTCATGGAACGTATCGTGGTTAATCGGATTGAATTCCTTTAATTCCTTTAGGTGTTTATCGAAATGACACCATCGGTAAGGGAAAAACAATTAATTCGCTGTTTATCACGTGTTATTCAGGATTATGAGAACGCCGATCTAATTCTGGTAATGCAAAAAAGATGAGGACTTGTATTAATTAATTAATTTCAAATGAGCATTTAAATATTAAAAGTTAGTTAATAGAGATTCGTGTTATATTATGCAAAGAAATCCCTGAAGACGTCACAAGGGATCAAGTTTTATGATTTATTGCCTTTATTTTAGAAAATTTTTTCAAGATCAAATTTTCTTCTTCTCAGCAATCCAAACATAGTCTTCTCATATTCAAACTCACACAATATTATATATATATATATATATATATATATATATATATATATATTTCTTACTTTCTATTTCTGTGATAAGATATATATGTACGTATCAAAGAAATAGAAAGAAAAAAAAAAATGAAATTAGAAACAACATACTTGAACAAAGAGGACAGCAGTGACCAGGAGGGGGCTTCAATTGCTTGCCCTCGGCGCAGGTGAGAACTGGACAGGGTATTGGATCGCACTGTGGCAGTCCACGGTAACAGTGACACATGTAGCACGGATCCGTGCTGGACGTCCACTGAGTACCCTCTTCGTAGAACCTTGTCTCGTGGAAACACGCTCCAGTTTCAATATCTGACTTAGGTGGCTGAAGATTATAGGCAACAACCGAGGCAACGTCGTTATCCGCATAATGAGGAAGACAATTGAGAGGCGCCCTGGCCTTGAACGGTGCTTTCAGAATCCTTTCAGCCTGTTTGTCGGTCACCTCGAGGAAACCAATGCCAGATTCAATTCTGTATAGTTCCATTGGCGATAGTCCGGTGACGGAACCTTCCAAAATATATCCAGTGAACTCTTCCAATAATCTCCTGGCAACGGGTGCTCCTTGAACTACTAAGGGCATCGTTTCCAGATAAAGACGGAAGGTGCGTGGTTCGTGGTTGTTCGTGGAAGACGTTTGAGAAAAGCCAGCAATTTCAAGTTCGTAATGCAAGGAACAGTCTAGATCAACGGCTGTCCAGACCAGACCAACTGGACCAGGGTGTACAGGTTCCTGGGACAGTCTTCTGAGCAAAACAGGAGCAGCAGTGTCTCTGGCATCGGCCACAGGTCTTTGTAACAGTCGGCCACGCAACATGGAACCAACGTGCGAGGCAGCAACAACTGCAAGCTCTCCATTGAACAAAGGTTCGAGGAAACGTGGCCCTGGATGCTTCAACGAGTCATTAGCTACGCCCTCGGAAAGATAAGGTGTCAGGTCTTCCAACTCAGTGCGACGTTTACCACCTTCGTCCACCAAAGTCACTAAAGGGCTTTCTTTCTCCAGACCTATTAGTTGAACACCGTAACGCAATGAACCAGCACGGTCCAAGAACGCCCAAGCTAGTCCAGAAGCTGCTGACGGTGTTTCTGAAAGCAGTAAAGTCTGATACATCTCGCAGTTTGCACGTGGTCCCACTATTCCGGCTAATCGAAGCGCCTGGGGATCCTTTCTCGACATTATGCTAATCGAGAGTTTCCCACGTGTCAACAAACGGAGATCCGCCCCGGACAATGCACTCCGGACTTCCCCGAAGTTCAACTCGTTCGAGGGCTTCTTCACAACGATCTCTTCCCGCAGAACCACGTAGTCCTTTTCCACGTGTTCTAGTTGGACTATTAGCGGTACTTCGGAGACATCATTAGGCAGGAAAACGCCATTGAACACCAAAGACACGTGGATAGATGGTGCTGACGCTGAGGACGCTGAAACTATGGCGGTGGCCCCTGCACCTGACATCAACGACCGATCCACGCCCATTGTGGGCTCCAACAAAGAGGTGTATTGCTCCGTGGATAATGTACGATAACGGGACAATTGTCCAGTCAAGGTGGCCGATGGCTCCCATATAAAGGACACGTGCAAACGCTCCTCGCGCAACAGTTTCCGATAATCTCGGGGAACCCTTCTCCATACTCCGCACAGCTTTCCCGTTGCATTTTGATACACTCCGCCGATTGGATCGATCGTCTGTTCCTCTAGAATGCTTCCTGATCCGTCGATGAACTGTATACTCCTCGGGCGAGGTGTGAACGTTGACAAATAAAAAGAATAATAGAGATTTTTCCGGTGAAACGTGAAACGCCCTGTAGCCAGATAGTTGTAGGCACTGTTGTACATCGAGGTCGGGTTGGGTTCATCGCGACGTAGTACCTGAGATGTTCTACCGGTTAGAAGCGTCCCGAAATCTAGAAAAGTGCGAAGATTCGTTGAGTAAAGCTTAATTGAAGACCTATCACAAGGTAGGCTGAACAAGCAGGCTTCATTACGTTTTAGGCTTCGTTCCTCTTCTTCGGAAGACAATTGCGCGGGCAAGTCCTGCACTATGTCACTGCCTGCAAAACAACATAACGGTCAAATTTAAATTATCAATTTAGTTAAGAAGTTCATTTCTTCTTTTTTTTTGTTATTAAACATCAGATAATATATTTTGCAGATTATTCGAGTCATTTGCGTATTATCCATCTAAATTTCACTCGTAAGTTTCTTCGAAATCTCTTTTTTAGACTCTAACGAGCATCTCCGGTTATTCTTCCAGATCTATTAAAAGCAATTAGACACGGATGTAAACGAAGATTTGCTCGCGAAGAGTAGAAAAAATGCATTTGTTAACATTCAAATTCCAAGGGATTTCCATTTTCCAGTAACGTGAAAGATCGATGATAAATTAGATCGACGTCGAAAAGAGCACGGCAGAAAAATTTCTTTCATTGCCTCGTAAAACGATCACGTGCGCGCGACAAATCGCCGAGTCGCTCCCTGTCTCTGGAAAGTTCTCGTTATACGTACAAATTCAAAAATTAAACTTCTCTGAAAAAAAAGACTCGTGAAAATATCTCAACATTTCATCAGAAGAGAAGAGTTTCAGGTGTGTATTCTTATATGGAAAATATCTTAAAATTTCATTGTAACGAGACTATTACTATCGCAACTGTATTGACAGAATTTGAGTAATTAGCAAATTTAGTAAATTTTCTCCATTTTGTCTACTCGACCGCTCTATTTTCGTACAGCGTACGTAATTCTAAAAAACAAAATATCTGCAAACGTTTGAATCATTTTCGCGAGACACTATGTACGTAGCAAGAGGAGATGAAGTCTCGTCGTATTCTTCTCGCGTCTTACATATCTTCGTCGTATATATATCGTGTTCGCGTCTTTGATCAAGAAATCGAAATGACATATCGATCATAAGGCGGCACACATCGAGGCTTCAACAGAAAAATAAATGATCGATCGAAAGGTTGGAGTGGAGAGGAAAGGCAAGAGAGAGAGAGAGAGAGAGAGAGAGAGACATCTATTAGGATAAATACTAATAGAAAGAAAAAAGAATTAAAGGAAGGAAGAAGAAAAAAAGAAAAACAAACAGAAGAGATATACGAAGAAAAATCCTTCCAGCCATGATATGCACGAACCATAAAGAACGTCTGTGGGGTAGGAAAAGAGGCGGCTGGCGCCAACCACCGCTTACTTTGAATGTTACTTTTATGGCGCATACCGCGCCAAACCTAACCTAAACCAGCCGCGCGCGCGGATACGTTAATTGGAATATGTACAGTACGTGCCAGTGACAGCCACCCAATAGCCACGGAATATCACGACAAGTTTCACCTTTCTGCCGGACGTCGCGGTTTCTACACATCTTTAACCCCCTCGATTTACGAATATTCGTTTCAGAGAATTCTCTGCATCGGCATGTTCGTCTCTATCTCAGTCGCTATTCTTCGCAACTGTATCACAGCGACCATCTTTTCTTTTTCTTTTTGCACCGTTATTCGTCACGAAAATCAATTTGGCACTGGCATAGTACGTATATTCGCGGTCACGTATCTTTATAAAGAAACATACAGGTGGGAAAAAAGCATAGAACGTTATTCTAACACGTTATTATTATTTTTAGATTGGCGTAACTTTGTAAAGTAAACTGGAAAGATGTTATTGAACTGTGAAGTCATCGAAGGTTATGAAGTACCGGCTGGAAAGCCATGTGGCTCTTGACGCCACGTTTCTTCTCGTCTCTCGCCCTCACATTAACAACTAAGTTGAACATGCGAAAAAAATTATATTCCTAACAATTGCGTCAGGCTTGAAACGCTGATTAACAATGTAAATCATCCTGAAAGATGATACCAGGAACGGCTATTACGTTAAACCTTTAAAATAATTACATTTATTATAAACGTTTATTACTGGCGCGCGCGCGCGCGCACGTGTGTGTTGTTATTTTAGAGTACAACGAATGTTAATTTCATAAGCGTCGTTGCAAAAAGATAACAGTTTTTCTAAAATCGAGGGGAGCACAGATTTCAAATCTTTCACGTGATTAGCGTTATGACTAATTTAATAGCATTCGCGCGAAAATCGATACTAATCGATACGCTCGACGGAAGGTCGGTTGTTTCATGTTGATTATGTTACGAGAATCAGCGAATTTGCTTTAGAATTAACTAACTAACCACAAGTGGTCGAAATAACCAAACGATGGTAATCACGATGGACGATTAAGAAAATTTTCAAAAAAATATTATAATGAAAATACATTTTCAAACGATCTACCATAATTGCCCGGACAGGGTCGTATATTGATCCAACGCTAATCACGCGCATCTTTCGACGTCTCTCGAAGACCCTTCATTGCCATTCCCGAAATGGACGCGGGAGATTCAACGAGTTTCGTCATTATCCAATGAATGGAACGATTGCTTTCGCATCTCTTCAACATCCGGAACACGTTGTCGTTGATCGTCCAAGTCGATGAGAATCGATGTGACAGTCCAATCGACGGGCTCACAGGTCACAGTTCCTTTTCGCGAGACGACGCGGTCTTCGTATTGGTAATCGTAAGAGACTTCACCTTCTATCAGCAGGGGGCAACGAGCATGCCAGACAACGACGAACATGATTAGTACGACACTGAACGAGGAACGTTCAGGGGTAAAGCAGAGACACGGGATAACGAGTTTTTTTTGCCCATTGAAATTTTATTACCCACGGCGACAGGCGATACTTTTTGAAACAGGGAAACTGATCTTATCAGACGAGTCCAGAGACATCTTTTTACTTAATGAAATGGAACATTGGTACACGAGGGCCTACTACGCTTTGACGTTATTCCCCCATTGTATCCTTTTGAATGATCTGAATATTCGCCTGCGCTAAAAACTATTGGCGAAATGAACAGATATTTGCCAACAGTTGTGAAATTTCATCACCACACAACTTGTTGATTAATTGTGGTTTAATGATTTGTTCGGAAGTGGACTTATTCCGTTACTGGGAATTGATGTGATTTTTTTTTTTTTTTTTTAAGTATAGAAAACATCGCTGTAACAGGTTAGTTCTTGGACCTCTTCCAGACGACCTTTTCGAATCTGGTTTTTCAAGATATCAGCCATGCCAGATGAATGGGAATGATAGATACTCAAGGAAAGGAGACCTAATTGACATGCAACTAAACTGCTGAACACAATACTAAGACAAATTTCTTTATACGGACTTATGCTGTTGCACCGTTTTTATTGGTTATTGCAATGCCGTGCTCATTTACATTAGGCAAAAAAGAAACTGCTATTAGGTAAGTAAAACGTTCAACAAATCGATCACACGTAGATATAGATATTGTTTTGTCCGTGAATGATAATAAGCAGTCGCAAAAACATTCTAGAGATTTTTACGCACGGAGGTTGACCTGCCTGGAATCTGGTACAATTACTCTGTTTCAATCGTTTTCAAATAGCCGTGTGTCTACTGTCCTGCTCTTAATAACAACACAATAAAAACAAAACAAAAATAGAAATGCAGCTGTCGACATTTCTGAAATGAATGCATCGGAGAAGGCAGGCAGGCAGAAATTAACCATGATAAAGTGCAATGCGAAAAAGGACAGAGAGATAAGAGGTATAACACGACGAACTACTACGAAGGCACCCAGTAGCGACGGAGAGCGCATTGGTCAATCTTATTGAAAGAGGAATGATCTTCACTCTCCTCCCACGCTGCTTCTCCCTCGACCTTCCAACCCTCCCACCAAGCCGCGTCCTCCACTCGACTATTCTCATTCCTGTGCGCGTTATGCCCGATCATTACGTATGCTAATATTTACATTTAGATTGCACGGCTTAATCGAAGTGACGCCATGCGGTAATATAGCCGGCGCCATGGCGCTAAACCGTGGCGCCCGACCTATCTCTTCTCTCTCTTTCTGCTTACCGCCGATCCAGCAATCTTCTACTCCTCTTCCTCTCTACACGCCGTTCTCCATTCTCTTCTTTTTATTACCATGTCTCTCTACCGTTTCTTTATCATCAACCTTTCCCCTCCCCCAGCGCACTGTGCTTTTTTCTTAGTTAATAAACTGTCGTTCCCGCTACGCCGGTTACGCTTAATTTGGTCTCTCTCACGGGTTGTTGTCTCATTTTATCTGCCACACGAGACCGTATCCCACGGGGTAACGCCATCTTTCCTCAATTGATATACATTTTCTTTTATTTTTTTTAGTTAGTTTTTTTTAGCGTACTCGCAGTAGCCTTTATTTATTATATAGATACAAGATGCAGCAAGAAGCAGGACAAATTTCGCAGTGATAATTAATAATTTAGTACAATTGCATTTAGTACTTCTGCCTCGGTTGTTCAATGATGTGATACGAATTTGGAAAATGTGTTACAACGTACGATCGTAGGCGTGCGTTTGCTGCTAGGATTTATTATTAGAAATATCGACGTTATCTACGGAGCAAAGTAGGGAGCAAAACAGCTTTGACATTTGTATTCTTCGTCTTCTTTGTAACATTCGATCGTAAACATCGCTGATGTCTAGTCACGAGAATAAGATACTGTGGGATAAATTGGTTGCGTAGCAAACCTATTTCCTGAATAATTGGAATTACTTTCGTGAATCACAAGAAGCAGTATACTAGAGAATACTAAGCTGTGTCAAGAATGTTAAGGCAATGGCAAACAAATAGCATCGACGCGCCATGTTTATCCCACCGAAATTACACAGTTTTACGGGATTTTACTTTTCTTGCAGGCAGCTGCAAAAAACAACGTCATCAGAAGAAGCAAATTCTCGTTCACATTGCGAAAGGAGGACAGAGGAGAAAAGGGAATAAATAATAAAAGAAAAGAAAATGTCGGAGACGGTCGTACAAACCGTGATAAAGAAACGCATGGCGGCGGCGGCTGGGCCACGAATGGAAATAGAAAGCTCGCGGACAATGACAGCGGAGTTGTCCACGGTTAATAAATGCGTGCACGCTAATTGATTCTAAGTAACCAATAAATTGCGCTGGCCGCATTGTAAAAGTGGTTGTGGCGAACGTATGCGCGTGTGGCCGAGCGTTATCATTTCGCTGATTGTTTGCTCGTTTTTCCCCGGAGACAGCCTGTCGGCCGGCGCGTTATCGTAAAAGCCCCCGAGGAGCTTTTCCTAAAGCTTGTTTAAGAATGGCTGTCTTAATCGACGCTTCTTCGCCGATGATAGTATGCGGTCGGTGGCACATCGCGGGGAACTTATCGTGGAAACATCGTCTATCATCGAGCTAATCGATACGCAATAAATTACGATTCTTGAGAATGGTATTTTACTGCGAGAAGGTTATCACGTGGTCGTATATTTGGAAGAATATCGATGTCGATGTTTATGTACAATAGAATTCGATCGGGTTGTCGCGTGATTAACAGACCATGAAGGTTTAGGTTTAGGTTTATATAAGAGACATTTTCTATTTTGCAACGTTGTTTGTTTCGCTACAAAAATTATACTTGTCGAGGAGAAATATTTACGTGGAAAAAGAAAACTTGTGGAAACTAGCAGTAACCTTTTCTATCTGTTTGTACGAACACAGAATTAGCTGAGACGTAGACGCATTTATCGAGTACGAGCACTTCTCTTTTTCTGCAAAAATCTCAAAGCTGCTTCAGATGCAACATCGATTTCTTCTGCACGGCTCAATTATGTTACGAATGATTGATTTGTGGTAATCATCTTTTTGCGCAACTTCGTTTATGCTTCATGACGATAATTTTGTCATTTACGAAATTGCGTTGCTTTTTCATTAAATTACTTACGTCATTTAACTTTTTAATTATACATTTATTCTCATTCGTTGTTACAAACTTCTTGCACGTGTAGATAGAAAATAATATTGAGATATTACGATTAAGCTTTAATGATAATGTATTTATATCGCTACTAATGACTAACAAAATACTTTAAAAGAGTAATAACAAAATTTTGGTTGACAAATTTATCATTCATTTGATGTCAATAGATAGATAGCGTATTATGAGTCACTATATTTGCAAAAAAATTCACTACTTAGTCAGAATTCCATTTGCAAGAGTTTGCTAAATTTTCTATCTTTATTCCCAGCTGATTATTGTATTTTGCTCGTTTCATTTTGCCTTTCATTTAATTCATCTACATGTGGTAATTAACGATGATATAAAAATCCATTGAAGAAAGGAAAGTTGTCAATCTATCAAAATTCAGCTCATAATACGTATACGTATATATTCACACGATATTTTACATTGTAACGTTCACCGAATGAGAAAATAGATACAAGACACGTGAATTTGAGCTATAAATCAACAATCTTTCATTCTTGCAATTTGCGTTTCTCTGTCGTCAGATAATACACAAATTTTCCTATCCTGATTTTGATATCTGTGAGCATCGGACATGATGCAAGAAGAACACTACTAAAAGAGCAATGAGAGTGACATACATTTATGTCATCTATGTATGACTCACAGATCTTATGATATGATTAAAGAAGCAATTTCTTAGTAAATATTAGTTTGAATTATTCGTTTGTTACTTTTGCTATTCTTTACGATAAAATTAACGAAGAATAGTAGAGAAATGAATGAAAATTACATTTTCGTTCAAAAATCTAGAGATATATTTCACTTTTGATATTCAGTATTTATCAAACATGATAAAATTACACGTACAATTGTACATATAGATTTTATATTCTGTCATATAGAATTATTTAATATTTCCAGTTCTGAAATAACATTTGCTCCAAGATTTTTAGATGGCGTAAATTGATTTTAACCGATGTTGTATATGTATATTTCATTATACACATGTATGTCGTCGCAGAGAGAAGAAATACATGGACTTATGCTTGAAAACAATAAAACCAAAGATTACATCGTGGTCAAAGAAAAGAAAAGAAAAAAAGAAAGGGAAAAAAAACTAGCTTAAAAAGAAATAAACGATACGTTGAAATCTCTTCTTTTATAGCACTTGGGGAAAAAAACATATACGCATTGATCTACTAATCCTTTAATAAGAGTACTCAACCATTGAGACGATAATGAGACTAAAGGTATCAGACGATGACGGTCGATCATGATTATATAGCATTGCAAATACGATTATCGAATCGATCGAGTTGATAGAGAGACATTCGTAGAAGCAACGGAGAAAGAATGAAAAAGAAAGAAAAAACTCCTGTGGTTGTCAATAAAGACAACGACACAAACAAAACAGGCGGTGGATTGTCATTGATACGTGATTTATGCAAGCCACTTGACCCTCATTAAAACCTCCTCCGCCTCTCGATGCAACGAGTTTATGTCCTTTCGTGAAATTTGCAAGCCCCCCGATCGCTTCAACTCTGCTGATAGTTATTGAAATAGATTCTTGTCTAACCTCCTTTGAACTTCAGTAGATTTGTAGTAATCGGCAAGTATATATTCCAATTTATTCTGTACAATTGTTGATCACTGTTCTGATAAGTGGAATTAATAACGCCTCTGTTGACAATTATGTTTATTTAAAATATAGCATAGAAATTAACTAATGCGAATGACGAGCAAAAAACAGACTCGTCTTCTTTAAAACGGTAACGCGATACAACAATGTCTGGAGGACTATACTATAGCAACTTTCTTATCTTACAGATTACCGTCGCATTAAGTAAGGACACGCTACCGTATATATGCACCGCAGAGGCAATTATTCTCAACGACACGTCTACATAGAAATTATATATAGCACAAATCTGTACTATAGTCGCTTGCAGATTCAACATCAAGCGTCTATAAAGAGAGGTTACTACTTACTGAAATCTCCCGGGCAAGATTTGCAGCATCGGCCTGGAAGAAGAACTGGCTCTTTACACGCGAGTTCTGGACATTCGTTTTTGATGTTACGACAATGAACCCTCGCGACGATTCGCCGTTTCTTTTGCACCTGAAATCAACATACATATTTTTACACGTTACAAAGTTTCACGAATCATCACGCTGCAACGGATGGTTCTTTCAATCGAAAGACGGGCAAACACTGAACAACGTCCGTCGGAAGACAGAAATGAAAAATAAAAAAAAACTATACATAGGAAACAACGTCAGTAGGTTAAGTACTATTCAAATATACCGGCGAATGCTAATACGTTATTTTCCTTCTCCAAATTGTGCGAATTCCCGCTTGTTCGTGATAGAGGACACGTTCACGGTCCGACGTTCGAAAGTCTGTTGAGTTGTATGAATGTTTTCGAACCTGTAAACGTGCTTACATGTTTATTACTCCTTTACAGACGGTAGTTGTAACATTTGCACGCACCGCGTTCATAAATCTATCGTCAAGTAATTGGTAGGTGTTATTGATCACAAAAGACTCGTTTATCACGGTCAATGGTGCCATTATTCGTGGTACGATTTACAATATTCATGATAATGTAAATTATCATTAAACTCGGTCTCTCGGCAACTCCGCCACTTTCTAAATGTTCACGTGGAAAAAGTATCATCCACCTACCGTGGAACTACTCTGAACTGTATCAAAGACGGCAATTGTTACCAACATACGTCTTACAAACTCATATTCCCTGATATATTACAGTCCATGCCAGTTTCTACTATAGATTCTGCCGTTTCTATTTAAAATATTTCTCTTTTCAGATGTCTTGTTTCATTTTGTCATTTTTTAAATGAAAAATGCACAAAAATTGTAACTAAATAACATAAATAATATGTTATGCAACATCTAAATAGACAATTAATAATTTGTTCGTTGCTTTCAGGCGAATAACAAGAATAATACATTGACATGCTAAAACATAAATTAACGATGTAAAATCTTCGATGATAAAATAATAATAATTAGAAAAAGAAAAAAGAGGCAGACATAGAATATACAGGCACTGGATACGGTAATCATAAAATCTATACGATTTTCCAACGATCCAAGGAACACGTGTTGACTGGTCCATAAATACCCGACTTTAGAGCAAATTCGCGGCGCCTAGTTATCTCTGGATCTGAGGAACTAATCTTGAAACATTCTTTTTCAAAACGAGACGCCGGCCAAAGGAAAGAATAAGAGATCGCAGAACGGCGAGAGAGAGTTCCACAGTTACACCAGACCGAGAAATAGGAGTTAAATTCAGAATTTTACGTTCGCTAAAACGCGGAACGGTACACGTTCGATGTTGATTCGAGTATCAAAACGAAGGAAAAAAAGGGAAAAAAAGGGAAAAAAAGGGAAAAAAGGAAAGGAAAGGAAACGAAAGGCGATCAGGCAGGCGCGCAGGCGTTGAACTTCGCATTACAGGAGACTCGGGGCGCCAGGAGTAAATTCCGAGATTCAGTGGGCCTTGTGAGGTCGCGTGACAGTTAACTGGGACCTGCTAAACGGGTAGGTGTATTTTTTATCGCTCAGAGATACATTTAGGTGCCGACCGACGCATGCTTTAAATGCTTCTGATAAATTCCCGTGATAGTCCGAGATACGGATGTAACTGAAACTTTTTCACCAACCTAAAAACTCCAGGAACGATAACGATAAGGACGATAGTGAGGAATGAAGTGACTGGAAAGATCACGAGGTATATCTAATTGCATTACCGATAACGTTAGCGTAAATCTATAGCTTTCACAGGAGCTAACCTTCGTAGCATTGGATATAATAACACGCAAATGGAAATATATTCTAGTCTTTTTTTCTCTTCTATTTAAGGAAGATATTCCGGATATTCCGGATATTCCTCGAAATTCCAAATATCGTGTAAATACAGCTGTGTGACGTCGTGGCCAAAAATACCACACGACTGCGTTAATATCGCAACCAAATGAACATGTACATGTGTGCAAGTGTTCGTGCCACGAGAACGTCACGAGGAACAGTTTCTCAGCGAGGCGCAGAAAGATCAAGTCGGACGATCATCATCTCGATTAAAAAGCATCTTGTTATTTACAAGCTAACGCGGTTCACCCACTCGCGATTTCCTCGGGCAGCCATTCATTATTTCGACGCTATTCCAGAGATAATAATAAAAACAAGACGGATGTTTTTTTTTTGCCCGGATCAGACTGGAAGTCGGTATTTGATTTATGCGCGGTGCCTTCCGAGTGAGTCATTCTTCACTTTTGATCCGTACGGTTTTGTTAAAAAGAAAAAAATTGCCTCTTAACGCGCTACTAAAAACCTGTTTTCATGGGAAACGTCGAACCTTTTAACAAATGTATTATCTATATCCGTTTACCTTAAATTATTAGCAGGCATTATTTTGACGAGCAAATTCAATTGAGCGTAAGAAGAGACACGTGCAATTGCTGGAGGATAAAATGGATAACGATAGACGTTAAACTGGATATGCGACTTTAGGTAAAGAAACGATGTCTCGTGTGATTCACGCGACGTGTCTGTCTGCTGGCTGCTCACAACGAAGCCCGTGACCTATCAATAGCTTCTCATATACACTGAAGAGGGACTGTCATTCCACCGAAGACTAAAAATAGAGTTCGCGCGTCCGTCCATAAGTCGCTGGGTCCGAGCTGGTCTTGTACCAGCGCTCACTTTCCTTTTCTCTTTTTCTAATCGCGTTTTATGTTTCCTCTTCGTCCACTCTTCCGTACCAGGCTAATCTTCGCTTTTTTCCCCCAAACCACTATTTATAGTTATATTTTCCTGCCTCTTCCTACCGTCTTAACACTTCGATAGATTCTGGTACACGTTGCGTTTGTAACTTCAACTCGATGAATTTTCTCAAGTCGCAAAAGAGATTCCGAATGCTTTACGGTTTAATTCAACGAAACAAACGGAACCTTTGAGGTTGTGATTCGAAACGATGGACGATTACAGGGCAGTTGTAGCGAATATTTACAAATAATATATAATATATAATTTGATAAATGATAATTGATATTTGTAACATTATGCTGACGTGCACGTTTTAATTAGAGAAGAAATTAATATACGATCGATTGTCGCAGAACTTTTATATCAGTGATGAAGAATCAGCCCTTGATTTTGAAATATAAAATAAAACTTATCTTATATAACTTGTACATACAATTAAAAAATAATTCTGAATAATTTATACGCGTGAAAAAAAAATAACGTCGCCAACAAAAGTTTTCGTACGTGCCACAGGTTATAGACAAACACGGTAAGAACGGTTGCCAGTCAAGGACAAAGTTTATGAAGATTGGCTAAATTAAACTCCATTAGGACAATCGTGAACGTTCTGTCCGGACGATACATGCATGCGCGGCAAAACCTATTACTATGATAGAGAGCATCAATTGAACCGCACAGGGCGAGGGCTCCGAATCGCTTTAAGATTGACCCCAAATTTATTTTCACATTCTTAACCCACAATCGACCCACAGTCATGTTGTTAACCCCAATATAATTAACCTCGCTTGTAGCTTCGCGGATCAAACTTTCGAATCCCACGAAAAATTATTTATCGTTCCCCGTGGCTAATGATCTAAAATAATCTAAAAAGACGTAAATCCAAATTATAATAACGATAATTTGAACGAAAATAACAACGTTTGCCTAGCATTTCGCGTAGATTTGTTTCAACATCATCCAGTGACAAAATTCAACATTCTTTCGCTTTTCTTTTCAATTGATCTCCATTCATTCACGAACGATGGACGTGATAAGTTATTTCTGTTTAAACTTGCTGTCTGATCTTTCGTTTTATGAAACGAAAAATCTCTCCATCTTCCGGACATAATGTGAACTATGAAGTTTGTACATAAACAGGGTCGTGTAAACTGACAAAGCAAACATCGGGTGCGAAGCTTGCGAGTGAATCGGCGCAGTGTAAACAGCCCTAAGCCTTGAACGCTCGGGGAAAGATCGAATTTCTCGTTCTCGGTTGAAAATCTACTAATGTTGCTTACACTATAAACACGATTCAAAGCCGCAGTGATGGACACGCATAAAGTGTGACACAACACAAACCTGCCATTTTTCTACCAATAACTATCGCAACATGGTAAAGCAATTTTATTTCTGTACGTTATTCATGTACGCTGCGAGTACAAGGCGAATTAACGTTGGACGTTTCGATATGTCAATCAGGTGAATCGCATTCCTGTAAAATAATACATAATTTCGATCGATCGATTTTACAGTAGATTTTCGAAATTCCATTCTAATGAATGAAGTTCTCACGACTCATTGTCAATGAAGACCTTCCATCGACTGATTCCTTGCCAGAAGTTATTATAAGAGTAAAGAAATTCTACCAAGCTTCGAAAACTTAACTTCTACTATGACATTAAGTATGGATGAATTTTTATTGTCATTTTATTGTAATTGAAATTATTCTTTTAGCTACGATCGATACATTTTTTGGGGTTTGTGGTTACATCGAGCCAACTGTTGGATTGCCAAGAAAGACACAAGACACGTCTACGTTTTCACAATTATTAATTATACTTCATAAACAAAGGGTAACAGAGAGATACTCTCGTGAATCTCATTGTAGTTTTTGTTCTGCATCATTAAGCAATCTAACCTGTTGTTTGTTATAGGATTCGGGAACCGCGTGATTGAACCTACAGAGATTAATAATATTTGTATGCATGAACATTGTTACAAAACATATCACAAATAAATATGAAAGTTTATACTTGTTTTGCAGTTGCAAATTATGCGGATGCAAAAAAAAAAAAAAAGAAAGGAAGAAGGTGAATGACGCAAAAAAAAAGAGTGAATGCACACATCACGTGGGAGGTGTCGGTGGGTATAATAAAATGAGTATCTTTAGTACATAGTTCGACGAAACAAGGCCTACCCGCCTTATAAATCGTTCTTTCTTTTCTACTTCAATCGATCAAGCGTGAGTGGGTGTGAACGAAACCTCCATTGGGGAAACATCATCGTTTAACGGCGCTTTTGTTCCTCGTAACGGATAAAAGGTGTATCGCTTGTTGAAAATTTACCTTTATCATTCCTTAATGAAATGGTCATACTTCTTTTCGTAAATGAGAAGGTTAAGATTCGAAAATTTAAATTAAAATGATTATTTTGCAGGATCTCTTTGAGCGAAGACGTGATATTATCTATCCTCATGGGAAAACATTCATTTTTGGCTGAAGTTTAGTATTTAAGATAATTAGGCATATTGTATATCAATGGGAAGTTTATCACGTATCAAATATCGGAAGCTGTGGCCATTTTTATGAAGAGTCTAATTTACATAAAAAAAATCATATAATTATATCCTTTTTTTTACTCGTCGACAACGGAGTTAATAAAATATCAGAACCTGTCTTCATCACTGATACGTTACATTCGTAATTGTCGCGGTGGGATTTTGTTGTGGCAATGAACTGCCACAGTTTGATTTTTTATGCTTTTTTGCGTTTTGGTGTTATAAATGCATATCCATATATACGAATTAAATCTACACACTAAAATAAATGAAAAGACAATCATTGAATGCAAACATTGAATTGAAAACATTTTATGAACATACGTAACATAAACCAAAGCTAAAAAGTGAAACTCAGAATTTCAAATGTAGGATAATAATAAGCTTCTCATACATATATCGTAAATTCTGCTTGGTGTTTTCCAAAATAACTTCTGCATCACGTTTAAAGCGAAATATAAGGAACGTAAGTGAATGAAAATTACAGATCGCTGATTAGAAGCAATTTGAAAAAAAAAACAAACAATTGTATACTAGGCGGTTAAACGAAGCAGAAAACTCAGGTTCTCGCCTTTCATCGAGAAAGTCCGGAAGAGAACCATGCGCTGTGTCTACTGTTATCTCTTCAAAATCACGCTCATTAGTGCTGAATCGATTGTTACAAGTTTGCAAGAAGTATCTATGTATATATATATATATATATATATATATATAAAAAAATGTCCAATTTAGTAACCGCGCCTTTTTCATAAATCAAATACTACGCGTTACTTTATTTCCATCGTAATGTCTCTGGTGTGAATATCGAGTGTTTAGTAAATGCCGCTGGTTGAATGATGAATGAGCAATAAAACGTGCAAGACAATGTTTTACGATTCTGATATAATTAGATCGTAAAAGACACAAGCTAAGATACATCCTTTCAGAAAATGAATGCTGCGTATGAGAAAACATAAAAGGAAAAAAAAAAAAAGATAACGAGAAAAACCAAAGTCCATAAGAGAGTACGCGTAGTTTTTCATATAAATGCAAAAATGAACAAGGAAGTTGTTATCGACCGCATGATTGAAAAATGTCGATATTTACGGAGACGGAACGGGGAGAGAAAGGCAAGAATATCGACGACACGCGTAAGGGACGTGCCAGTGTACAATGACGTTATCGTTCCTATAATATATATATATATATATATATATATTATATATTATAGGATATATATATATACATACATATACATATACATATACATATAGGACACAAAGCAAAGCGGCGTTTACGTGGAATGCAAATGACGATTATTACGCGATTGGACAAGAATTCAAGCAACGCTGGACCGTAAGAATGCCAAACAAAATGGAATTGATTTTCTTATCACGTCGAGTAATGCGTGTCGGATCGTTTTCAATTTTCTCTTCGCACTGTGAGTTTATTTTAAAAAAAAAAAAAAATAATAAAAAATTCTTCACGTACATTGATTACATTTCACTTTCATTCCGCAGAAAGACGTTCGTAAAAAGAAAAAGAAAAAGGAAGAAACGTAGAGCAGCAACAAGCAGAGAGACAGAGAGTTGATTATCAAAGAGGCAACTGAAACCGATTTAATTCGGTGTGCTTCACATTATACGAACGTGATCCCTCATTAATGATGGTGGACACGTACGCGCGACAAAATGTATAATCGAATGTAGGTGCGGCTTGTCAACCGATTGCGTCGGAAATACAAGACTGGCAAAACTCATCATCGACGAAAAGAAGCGAGACAATACGGATTCTTATAACGATCTCCTTCGGCACGGAGATTTTTTCAATTGCCACCAAAGTTGCTCTTTTCAATCGTTCGTCCTCCTTCAGATGTATCATTCGTATAACTGGATTTTATCGTTTTTTTTTCCTTAAAAATTTATAAACACTAATATCAAATATCATCTGAATTCTTCTTACGTGCAAGACAAAATATATCTGAATATCAATCTTTGTTTAGTATTAGATCAACTAAAATCGAATAACTCGAATAACTAAAATCGAATAACTCGATATTTGAGTTCAAGTACAGGAACGAGAGAATTCCTTGGCAGGATTTAAAGGACGTGTCATAATGTAAACCGTAAAACGATACGTGGGCAATATACACGTGTGTCTCGCTCACGTACTGTGCAACAGCGGTGGACGAGCTAAAGAAGTGGACGCCAGTCTGTCTCGGATCAGGAATGGGATTAGAAAGCACGTCAAGTCTCCTTGGGTCACGTCACCCCAGATCGAGATTTAGTCCGTGCCTGGCGTGTATTACGTCGAACTACAGCGCTCTTCAAAGGGCAATGTCATTTCTATGACCTTCTTGAGGAAATGCAATTCGAGAAAGTGTCGATGATATCGATCGGTTAATTCCATCAGCAAATGATCGCTGAAACACTTGTAACACTCTAAACGGTCTGTGACCTCTTTTCAAGTGATCGTTTCACGTATCTTAAATTCAAGAAAAAAAAAAAAAGATGAAACAGTCGGTATTTTGTAAATCTGAATTTGTATAATCAGTAACTTTTAGGTGTACGACAGATGTCATTAATTGAATTGAGTTTAAGAAAAATTACACTTGAGTCTGTGAACTATTAATTATTAACATGAAACGATCAATTGCTATGGTAGGATGACACGATCAAAACCAAGGAAATTTCTATGATAATTTGTCACTCAGGGTGGACGAATTAGCTTATTTTAGATTCTAATCGTGTAAGTACCTTTCTACTTGTAAATTTCTCACTTTCTAATTCGTGGCGTCATTTTAACACTTTATTATACGGCCGTGTATTAGCGGTGAATAGTTAGCCGATTAATAGGCTACCGGTCGGTAAAGTGTTAAAATATGTTAGTTAGCCGATTAATAGGCTACCGGTCGGTAAAGTGTTAAGAACAAATTACACAATTTGCAATTGCAAGGATTGACTATCGAATCAAATGGAGTTAATTCTCAACGGTCGCCCCATAAGACGAACAGAAAATTAGGTGAAAGCTTACGAAACGTTTACACGAGTGAAAACATTCGAATAAAACATTTGAACTTATTATAGCTTATTTAGATATAAATTCGAAGATATTTCGCTGATTTATAATTTTACAAATGAAATTAAATTTCAAGTCTTTGTTAACTTTCAGCTAACTAATTGTAGTTTTTAATTGCAGAAGCTTTCGGATTAAGAAGCGCGGCAGTAATAAATTCGAAATAATGGAACTTTGGAACGAACTATACAACAGAAACAAGGTGTCCCGGCACTCGTCGTGCACCTACACGAATAGTCGATGTGAACTCCGTAAAAATCGCGTCAGGTCGACCGGCTATATAGAAACGTAATGTTGTACGTGCGCGGCTTGAGGCTAGCCTCGCCGCGAGAGGGTTAAAGGTCGGATTCAAACGAACAAGGGGGGATAGACCCGATACGTGCACACAGACACGCACGAGTGCGTGAGGACACACCCACTTTAATACGTACCGGAATGCATTCGCATTTGATGCAGTACATGACTCCAAAGGGCGGGCCTAAATCCGCGAACCAGGTGGAGCCCAGTTCCCGTATCTGCTTGCCGAACGTGCATTCTGCAACAAAGAGGCATTTAGGAATTAGCTTGATGAATTTGTTGCTGTTATCTGTTTTCTGTTTAGCTCGATGCAATGGAGGCCGGTGTGTACGACTTTAACCGAATGAAAAATGGTCAGGCAGAAATATTTGAAAGCGAGCAGAAAGTGCACAGATCGTGATCGGAGGAGAGAAGAGAGCGTTGCACACGAGAGAAAGGTTTTAGAGTGAATATTGCACACTCCACGCTATTTGAGCGATAGTAGCACACAAAATAAAATTAACGATTCCATCCTGGAAATTGCAGGTTTAAATTTTTCTTTGAAAGTTTCTAATCGGTAGAGTTGAATGATTTATCAAATGTTACTAGACACTATTAATATGTTCTTTTAAATAACGTTCCTTAAAAAGAGAGAAACAAGTGTTAAATTTTATATTCCTTTGAAAGTTTCCAATCAATAGGCTTGGAATATAATTTATCAAATAATTTAAATAATCTTTAGAAGAAAAAAAACAGATAATTTATTAAAATACACGATATTATTAATATCTTCTTTTAAATAATCTTTAAAAAAAATAGATTTTAATAAATATATCGCAGAACTCAGTTATTTTGAATAACTTGTTTTTGTAGATGTAAATGTCGCGGACTCTCTTGATTTTTGCAAAAAATATTTGCAAAAAGTTGCAGATAGCAATACAATAAATTCTCCTCGTATATGCATGTATGACACAAGCAACGTGTTTCCTCGCTCGGCAGCCATCCGCTTCTTTATCTTTGTATTATACTTTGCGAATCTAAATATACGTACAACTTTGAAAGCACACCTGCACATGCCGGTCTTAATCGGCCGGTTTTCGCCTACTAGAAATTTGTCTATACCGAACTACTATACTTCTCTTTTGAAAGGGCTTTCACTTTGTTCTTTTGTGAATATCTCGACGGTTATATTTGCAAAAGGAAAAATTGTTCAAAATGTTGCACAGGTTCTACGATGTATTTAAAAAAAATAGACGAATCAAAAAAACAATCTACTCGATGTTTAAATTTTTATTAAAAAAAAGGGGGGGGGGATCGTGTATTATGCATCCGACTTTATACACACGTAATAATCCCTTTGCATTCCAGAATGTGATAAAAGTGAAATCGCGGGATGAATGGCGGAGAGTCTTCTTCCCGGTTGGGGCGCATGCTGCTAATCGCTAGCCTCTGAATCATCATTGTGCTCGAAGGAGCAAACGGTCCTGCCGCGGTCTCGCCGCTTAAAAATTGCCGAGACGACGATGAGACGATGCGTAAAAAGAAGAAAGCGACGAAGCGAGAGAGAGAGGGGGGAAGGGGCAATCTGGAAGAAGGAAAGAGGAGCGCATGCACGTTGCCTCGCAAGGCCGTTGCCTCGTTGTAACAGTGGTCGTTGACTCATCTTCTTCCGCCGAGAGAAAAACGCGAGAGGAACACCTTTTTCTTTTTATTCTTCTTTCTTCTCCTTTTCTCGGCGTAAAAATAAATACTAGACCATGCTCTCTCTCTCTCTCTCTCTCTCTCTCTCTCACCGAAAATAAAATGTACCTCCTTCCGTACCTCGGATTATGCGACTTACCGCCGCTTTCGAAGAAGTCAGCTTTTATCTGCTCCACGCAACGTATTACGCGCCCGGTAACCGAGAGATTCGCGCGCGTCACGCCCTCAACACACGAAGAAGTTCCTCGAGAACACGGCAATCGCTTTAAGGGAGAATCGCGTGGCGCCGTGTCTCTTTTATGTATGTCACGCGCGACGAGGATAAATAATTTTCGCTGGTTTATCTTGCACAGAAGATGGACGAACGATGACGAATATATTCCAACAAAGTGTGGCTCACGATCACGATTGAATCGTCGTAAACACAGAAGTAACTAAATCAATTAAACACGCAATTGAATAAATTTGCAGCTCGATACGAGAATTTCTCAACAGATGAGAATATCAGGCTAACCTAAAGGCAAAAGTGATCAACAGTGCACGATGACAATTTTTCTCGAAACTTCGCAACATCGTATTTGGTAATCCTGACACGGCGTACGCGTCGCGACGCTAAGCGTATCGCGAGAAACGAGAAAACGAGATGAGATCGGGTTTCTTTGAGTACGTCCAGTTGTTCCGTTTGCTTTGGATGTGCATGCAGTTCGAGGGAGAAAGAGAGGAAGAAAGATACACAGTAAGGCTAGTTGCGCGAGGTCGTTGCACCGTATGTACTAAGTCGTTCCTTAAGCAAGTTGGTCCTAAGCAACTAGGAGAGCCTGAAAGAGAAGAGGTCCCCGATACGCCACCGCTTCGCAAGTATGTGAATCGAGTGCTATGGTCGTATGGTTTTGTCCCTTGGATTTGGCCACGTTCACGTGTCGTTTCATTCGTTCAACTTCGTTCTACGTATTTATGTCGATCTCTATTGTCTAAACAGGCAATCTTGCTTCAGATAGCAGATCGCATTTGAAAGCACGCGTGTGAAGAACTGTGTAGCTTGTGAGAGGGCGTAGATTTGCATTACGAACGAGCTTACGAACACGTTCATGGCGTGAACGCGAGAGATGGCGGAAAACACATTAGCGTGTTTCACCAGTATTCACGAGTATAGTACTTCACGAGTATCGTAGTCGAAACTAATGGAGACTAAATTAATCACGAAATCGGTGAAAAGCTTGAAACCACGCTCCTGATCCCTTCTCTTTCTCGATCAACACGCCGATTTCTCTAAAGGCCCCCATAGACGTTGAAACATGCCGCGATGCATGCATCAACTCCTAGGTTTCATGAAACGTCAGATTGATGTTTCAGAATCAGCTTGCCTCCACTCTACCGATCCTTCAGTTCTTCGTGTGAACGCCAAAGTTGAAACCTGTGTGTTTTAAAATGTCGCATCGTCTTCCAGCTTCAATATTAGTAATGTTAGGTTTATTATCACGAACTTTCTTTGTCCAACTAATGCTAGAAGTCTATTCCTGCATCAGTGATTCCTTGCTTCTCAGTGGTGCTTGGCATCAGTGATGCATGCATCGCAGCATGTTTCAACGTCTATGAGGGCCTTAAGATTTCGTAGCACGAAATTTGCTTCTCAGTAGCCAATATTTCTATGGCTTTCCTTTCAAGCAGATTTTATTTTTCATATAATAACTATCTGGATATTTTCTGTATCCGATGTTCCTATATCTTTTTTTTCAACAATAACTATCTTTACGTTTTCTTCTGCTTTGCAGGTTTCTTCTGCGATTGCACGAATCTCAATACACCGCGTGTACGTGGTACGATTGAACGCTTTTGTGACCGTGAACAGGCGCGAAAAAGATTTTGACGCGCAGCCACAAAAATTCAGTGCACCACGTCGAAGAACAGAAAGAGGAGGAGGGATTCGTTCACGCGAATTACCGAGAGACATTTGCATAAATGGATTAGCATAAATTAAGCGAAATGGAAAAGCGTCCGAGGCTTGCGATCTGTAAATTGGCCGCGATTTGCATAAACTTCTCTCGTCGTCGCAATGCGTTGCTCTCGTCCCTTTTTCAGCTCGCTGAAAAAAAATCCCGCGGAAACACGACGAGTAGTGCAGCGAGATTGTGAAGAAGAAAAAAGTAAACGAGCAGCAGCAGCAGCAGCCACTCTCGAACGGTATGTGATACTACGTTGCTACGACGCAAGACGATACCCCCGAAGAGTCGACGACGTAACAACGGTTGGGCCCTCGAAACAGTCGGCTCGAGCGTGAAACGAGTTTCGAGTAAAATGCAAAAACGGAAGGCGACGATAAGAGTTTTCGCATTTTGCCATTTTGAGACTTACAGAGTCGTGTAATACTGTAATTTCAAAGCAAAGAAGTGGACATTCGTTGCATCGTAATCCGCGCATGTGCAGCTTTCAAGATGATTTATAAGGTCGAAGATGGCGAAAGGAAACACTTGTATTTTTTCTCATTTTCTCCGTTGATTTACTATTGTTAAATACATACATACATACATACATACATACATACATACATACATACATACATACATACATATATATATATATATCAAATAACGTGTCGCAGCTTCGAATGTTAAGCGTTCAAATGAGCTTCCAGAGTTCACACGAAGATTCTTCGTTTCTTCCACGTTTAGCTTTCGGCGAATCACATGGGTAATTCTAGGAATACTGTGTTCTGCCACTATTCTCAGCCGCGTGTACGTAGTCTAGGATAACGCTTGGACGCGCGCGCGGCACTCGCGCAAGCCACGGCGAGGAGGAGTTCGATGAACCTCACGATGAATCCTCACCGAGGTTCGTTCAGGAAAAATACGACAGGATAGACCACTGTTAATCCTAAAATATCCGTGCCGCCGACCGTTGACTCTCGGTTGGTCCCGCCGATCGTTGGAAGATCGTTGGACGCGGACATTCTCTGCCTCGCTCTCGCTTTTCGCAAATCGCTTTCGTTCTTGCCCCCACCGATAACGTCGTTAAAACCGGATTGATGACTGTTTCGCGAGCGACGAAAAGTCTGCTGCTCCCAAAAGCAAAACTTCTCCACGTGTTTAACTTTATTTCCCTGCTATCCCAATAAACTGAACGAGAACACGCACGCGTCGAGAGAGAATGAGAAAGAAGAGAAACTTGTCGACAAATCCACGGACAGTTCCTCCTCAACTTTTCAACTTTTCCCCTGCACGCGCCAGCGAGACGCTCGCTGATTCCGGGAGAGGTGCAACACGTCTCGACGGCGATATTAACACTTTACCGACCGGTAGCCTATTAATCGGCTATTATTTGCCGCTATCGGTCGGTAAAGTGTGGATAATATAATAATATATTAATAATATCGTATAATAATATATTTATATATTTTAACACTTTACCGACCGGTAATATCGTACATTAACACATACAAATATATTATTATACGATATTAACATTTTTACCGATCGGTAGCCTATTAATCGTCTATTACTTACCGCTATCGGTCGGTAAAGTGTTAACACTAGAACTACCAACACCAGTTGAAATGACTGGTTATACAATTTTATTTTAAAATTTCTACTTCATGTTCAGAATTTTTTCCCCGCAATGATGCAATGACTTTTACAGTGTATAACTAGAGAAATATTAATGAATTTTATTTTATTTTTATTTATTAGAAATCAAAGTAATTCTGCATCATGGTTACTTGTATCAATAACAGTCAAAATGACAAAATTAGATACAGGTTAGGTTTAGAGTAATTGGACTTCATGCTATTGACGTGTATTGTGGACCCATATATTATACATACTTTTATTAACACTAGAACTATCACACCAGTCAAAATGACTGGTTTTACAATTTTATTTTAAAATTTATTCTATTCATGTTACATTTTTTCCTCCACAATGATGTAATGACTTTTGCAGTGATAACTAGAGAAATATTATAATGAATTTTATTTTATTTTTATTTATTAGAAATCAAAGTAATTCTGCATCATGGTTACTTGTATCAGTACCAGTCAAAATGACAAAATTAGATACAGGTTAAGTTTGGAGTAATTGGACTTCATGCTATTGACGTGTATTGTGGTCCCATATATTATATATACTTATTTATTAACACTAGAATTACCACAGTCAGAATGATTGGTTTTACAATTTTATTTTAAAATTTCTATTTCATGTTACATTTTTTTTTCCCTACAATGATGTAATGATTTGCAGTGATAACTAGAGAAATATTATAATGAATTTTATTTTATTTTCATTTATTAGAAATTGAAATAATTTCGTATCATGGCTACTTGTACCAATGATTGATACTTGTCAAAGTGTAAAAGAATTTAGAATTTACACTGCTATCGTTCAATTTTATTAGAAATCAAGATAATTTTGGTAGAAATAACTTCATCTTAACTGTCGGTAGTGTAGTTCCAGTGTTAATTTCGTCCGAGACTACGTTACATAAATTCACGATACTAAACTCGGTGAACGAGAATTCACCATAACTAATAAAAAAAATGCATTTTTTTTTTTTGGTATTCGCGAACTATTCGTCGTACACTTGTCTCGAGCATTATTTGTCTTCTACGAATAATAGCAATAACTCGTGAAAAAAATTGCAAATATTTTTATACGAATATTGTTTGCTAATTATTTTAAATTCTATCTCGTAATTGTAAATTCTGTCTTATTGATCGTTATTACATTCGATAATCGATTACGTTAAATAACCGGTTGATAAATTATTATTAACATCACCGTGATGGATAAAATTGAAAATCTCAATTATGTTTGCGCTATTCATCGCACCTCGCTTGCTAAAATAAATAACGAGAGTTCGCCTTGTCTCCTCGCTTTCTTCACTTTTTTCATTTCTCATGTCTACCGTGAATTCCGCGATGTTACATTTACGTCGTCTGCTGGCCCCTCTTATTTCGCGAACCGCCGCTCGTTTTCCCCTCTTGCGCACGTTCGTTCAAACTCTCGATTGTTGTCTCTCTCTCTCTCTCTCTCTCTCTCTCTCTCTCTCTGTTGCAACGGCGCTCTTGCTCGTCTCCATCTCGAGTTTCACATCACCTTTAGCATCGTATATACGGGCCTCACGTCACGTGACATTGCGACGCCATCGAGCAACACCGAGGGTATTTCCTCCCGAACGCTATTATCTCGCGATTTTTCATCCTCGTTGCGTGGCTCTAAAACTCTCAGGTCAGGACTAAACTCGCGGTGCAGGACCAGAAAATTATCATCCAAGAGAAACGAAGTCGACCAGCAGTCGCGGTACAAGGTAAAAATGATTTCTTAACACCAACTTGATAAAGAAGTTCATCAACGATAATAATAATAGGTTTCTCAGGACTCGTTCGCGAAGTAGTTCACGTCTTTAAGAATGAAAATTGATGCACAACGAGAAGACACGCGAGAAGAGGCGTCTGCGATACCTGCTAAAGATAGATTCAGTTTTTCTTTTTTTTTTTTTTTTTTTTTATCTTCTTTTGCATCGCGACAAACGTTCGTGGAAGATCCTGGTAAGGTCAGTTCGTTCCGAAATCGAAAATCAGAAACTTAGCTTAACCGAATTCTGAATAATCTAAACGTCCACGTGATAATCAACGAATCATCGCCTCATTCATTTTCCTTTTTTTTTTTCAGAAGCTGGTGTGACCTCACTTCGCTTAAAAGTCGCGACGCATTGCAACGGCGATTTGAAAGAAAATTTTCGAAAATAAAGAAGCGATATATCGACATAGCCGATAATCGTCTGTGATACGAATCGTCTGCGATCTTGTTGCATCGCAAACGTCACGTGGCCAATTTAAAAAGGAAATCAAAAGAGAAAGGTCCAAAAAGGATGAAACAGGATGATCTTACAGGGTGGGCGAGGTTTGAACGAAAATAATACGCAAGGACTCCGTCATCGTGACTTCCGATGAAATTGTAACGGAGACGCGAAAATAAAGAAAGAAAGAAAGAAAACAAGCAACGGAAAGGAAAAGAAAAAAAGAAGAAGAAGAAGAAGAAGAAGATGATGATGACGACGAGGAAGGGGCGGACAAGGAAGGAAGCGTGGCGAAGCCAAGGTGTCGTCGACATTGTCCTTACGCAACGCTGCCTCCTGGCCGTGAAGCATCGTCTCGCCGAATATGAGGGGCGCGCTATCTACATCTTCCGGACCGATCCTCGAGGTCCACTTTCTCATAGGTTGCTGGCTCTTCTGACAACTGCGGTGGGCAGACACGTAGGCAGATACTACAACACCAGACTCACCTCGCGACTTCTCTTCGTCTCTCGACATCGACACGTCGCCCTCTCCGACGAGGCGATGTCGCTCTGCACGGCCGTACCTGCTCTCTCGACTACAGGTTTCACGTAGGTGTAACACGCCTACGTGCGCCTCGGCCGAATATGTATCTCACCGAGCCCTCGATCGGCATTAATATGCAGAGGAGTTGAAGTCGAGTACACCTCGGCCTCGTTTGCACTGCACGCAAACGTGTGTCCACAGTCTGGCTGAATGCAGGGAATTGGAAGAGGTTAAGGATTCGAACGATTTATTGCGAATTATGGATAATTTAATTTATGGGCGTCAATTTTATTTCGGGGGGGGGGGGAATGAAATGAAAGAAATGATTGAATGAAATGAAGATCTTGTAACGAGGAGATTTGCAAGATTGACATTGAAGGAGATGAATGTAAGTACATTTTCTAGTATTGTGGATATGTCCATACATTTGCAAGTTTTTACTGAAGCAAGACTACTTTTCATATTATAATCTATTTTTAGCACAATTCCACTATAAATATACAAAATATAATATACCATTGTAATATACAAGAAAAAAAAGTTCTACACTGTAAATATGAACTCTTTTTAAATTTGTATAATTGAAATGGATAAAAATGAATGTAAGTACGTGCATTTTTGAGTATTGTACATTTGCAAGTTTTTACTGAAGCAAGACTACTTTTCATATTATAATCTATTTTTAGCACAATTCCACTATAAGTATACAAAATATAATATACCATTGTAATATACAAGAAAAAGAAGTTCTACACTGTAAATATAAACTCTTTTTAAATTTGTATAATTGAAATGGATAAAAATGAATGTAAGTACGTGCATTTTGGAGTATTGTACATTTGCAAGTTTTTACTGAAGCAAGACTACTTTTCATATTATAATCTATTTTTAGCACAATTCCACTATAAATGTATACAAAACAAAAAAGTTCTACACTGTAAATATGAACTCTAAATTTGTATAATTGAAATGAAAAGAAATGAATGTAAGTACGTACATTTGTAAATTTTTACTGGAGCAAGGCTACTTTTCATATTACGATCAGTTATTTTACTACAATTTTACCGTAAATGTACACAAAAAGAAATACTGCATTGTAAACATTGGAACTCTCCTGTCAATTAATATGGATATTTATGAATTTATGGAATATATGAATTTATGAAAAGTAAAAATATATGGAACCATACATTGTGCAACCATACCATGCAAAAATATATTAAATATTTAAAGAAGAGTTATATCGGTTATAATATCGAATGAGTGAAACAAATCTTCACTTTCACATTCTATTCACAAATATATGTATGCAGATACACACGTATATTAATTGCCAATCAACGTATGCAATATGATCTGAGCATAAAAAATAATACTCGAGTGATTAATGAATTTTTGTGATATCAAGCTTGCCATTTCGATCCGTAAAAAAGCGGGCCAAGACTCTTGGTGAGCACACATGTAGGCGACACACGCCTTCGCAACTTCGGCAACGTAGTACGAGCATCGCGATGAACGCTTCCCACGCGTACTTCACCGATGTTTTCACAGAGAGCAACACGCACATCAAAATTACTTTCTCTGAGAACAAAACACACCTACACCAGTTTTTTAACAGCGATTTTCCTCGATCGCCGAAGGATATTATGAAACGTAAATTGCCCGACGTTGACACGAATCAAAAAGAATTGCGCAATTCAGAGACTTGAATACCCCCACGTGGCTAAAATTAAACGTCATTACGGTGTTTATAGGATCGGTGGAAAAAAAGAAAAAAAGAAAGAAAACGGTGACCGCCTCCTTATCGGCTTTGCTACTCATAAGCAACAGCTTCATTACTATCATAAAGTTGTTTCAACGAGACTCGAGACGCGTAACGTAATGTACGTGACGAAATCTAAATCTAACTTTACTCTGCCATTTTTATAAATTCTCCTCGTAAATACAACTAGTCTAGAAAACAGAAGAAATAGAAAAATTTAAATAAATTTCGATAAGCTCTAGGTAATTACAGTTGCTCAAACGTATAAGATAAATATATTATTTAGTCTATTTTTAGGCACAGATATATGCACCGTCATTAGCTGTTCAACGAATAGTTACGTCACGAAACCGAATCGCAATCTCGACATTTTCTTCGCATTTTCTAAAATGACGCATTTTCTGGCGAGAGGGGACACGAGTGTTACAGGTTGACAGACGCACGATCCGATGTTTTACTGCGGCAAGAGTAACAATGCTGCATTGTTCGTGGCGCGCCGATGTCGATTTAAAGCCGGTGTTTTCCACTGACAAGAAATAAATTTAAATCCATTGGCGGGCGATGCAGTTGAACGGCCAGCCACAATGATCCTTAAAATCACGTGACCCGTGAAATTTCTAACCTATACGTAAACAAAAATTTACGTCTTGCACTCGACGCAAGAGAAGCAAAGTAGAGAGAAGTAATTATACTTAATTTTTCACGACAAATCCAAATCCAAATCGAAATGTTATCACCTACTACAAAAGACCTTTTTCAAAAGTACAATGAATTGAAAATAAATTCATTTGCAACATAAAGGAAATTCAAGCTTCACACTGTGAGAAGACGAAAATGATAAACTACGAAGAAGAAATAATTTGATATTTTCAATTCTAGATTTGTCGCGAATGGGAAGATACATCTAGCCACCAATGTAAGTGGATCGAACAAGGAGGAAAGATCAATGTCGTAGATAATCTTAGGTATCAACAGCTTTGAAAGAACACTTAATCCTTAACCCTTTCGGTGCCTGTGAAGAAATAATACTGACGAGCAACTCAGTGAATATACTTACGGTAGTCTCTGTAAAATTTTCTGTCTATAAATTTCCTTTCACGTGACCAAGCCGTGAAGAAAATAAACGAAAGAGGTATGAAGTTCCAAGGAGAAGTGTCGTCAAGTTATTAATGCGCCCTTAATCATGGACGGTACAAGAAATGGGGGAATAGAAATATTGCTAGTCGATCGTAACAGTCCATGGTGCAAGAACAAGAATGTTAATGCCGTATCAAGAGTTATAATAAATGGTGCTATTCCGCAAGAGGAGCACGAAGAAACACGTGCATATGTTACTGTCCCCTCATGCAGAGATATAAGAAGAAATAGCACTTAAGAGAGCGTGGAAATGTGTCTCGATTGATACGCAATGTGCGATTCCTCAATGACTGGAAAACAAAAAGGTTCTAGTAATAAGATACATGTCTATCAGATTTTTACACCGACCGCAATGATTTTTAGAACTACGTCGTTGTTTGTTACCAACAACAATAGAATTCAGAACGAGATCAAGAGTTACATTCGTGACTGATATATGAATGAATTCGTTGTAGCTAATCTATTATTTCCTTTGTCTTTGCAAATTATGGATCGTGCATTGCATATTTATTCTTCGTCGTTAGAAACTAAAAAAGATCATGTTATATACTAACATTGAAAGAACTATGATTCGTGATTGGAAATTCTCATGGATGATCCATTGAAAGTCAGTCGATGTTAATAATATGCTCGTTCAATGGAAATTGCTTCCGTTCAATGAAACATCGCCAACACGTTACTTGAAAAGCTACAAACGAGCCAATGATTCCTCTAACTAATTCTCATAAATAAACAATTTGGTGACGTAAACGGAGCGAACAAGGACAAATCATAATTAAGATACATTGGTTAAATCAAGATAATCAACTTGCTTATTAGAGAAAGAACTACTAATAGAAAAGATAACAAGAGTGAAAAAGTAGCGTGTCTGAAGACACAAACAGATTCTGCTAGAAAGCACGCGTTGGAAAATTAACCGCAACGTGTACAAAAAAAATACAGACAAGCAATGAAAGAGAAAATTAGGAGTAAGAAACAGAGATACATCGGTCGAATCAAAATAACCAACTTACTTATTTAAAAAAAAGCTGTGCAAAAGATGATAAAAGTGAGGGAAACAGCGTGCTTGGAAAGACAGATCTCTATTCGAAAGCACAAGTGAAAGAATTAACTGCAACGTGTATAAAGAATACAAGAAATGAAAAAGTAGAGAAAAGGAAAGAAAGAAAGAAAGAAAGGGCGACACAACGCGAAGCCCTTCCCCCCTCTTTATACTCTTTCCGGACTGTACGCTGTCGTCGAGACAACCGGCAACTGGCGATGCAATGTCGAGTGCCCAGCGCTATATATAGGTGGCCCTGAGTGTGCAAAAATCACCCTACAAAAAAATCTGGATCAAGGGGCCATTCACCAACTACGCCAAGCATTACGCTCTGGTGTCTGGTTGTACCTTAGAACACGCCAAGGCGTCTTCAACAGACGTCGTCGCATCCGTCCAGATTAACGTTGCTCGTCGTCATCGTACAGTCCGTATATAGTCAAGTAAAAGCCGAATCAAAACTCTCTGCACCGGTTGCCGGTTGCTGCTGACGCTGTCGTTGCCCAGCCACTGTTCAGCATTCGAAAGTCACATTATGATGATCGTTAACGCTGACTGTGCAGGATTTACGTATACTTGATCGTCGATTTGCATGATCTCGGGGCGTGGCTGCGCATATTAGATTTTACATTTACAATTGCTCTGCAGTGTAATTGAATTTGTAGATCAAACGATACGATACGATTTCAACGGCTGCTGGTCGCTGAAGATCGAGTTAGCGTTATCACCGCGTTTATCACCGAGGCAGCAGGGAGTATATAAATCTATAAAACTTTTATAAAATCTTTCTATCGTTTAGAGAACAAATTATCGAAGATAAGAAACACACGGCCTTGAAATGATCCTTCGATTCAACGTCAATGACGTTGTCAATGTGAACGAGTACACCAGAGAAATCAAATATAACGATTTTCTTTTTTACAACGGTTTTTTATACCGTGGATTTCGATTTTCAGATGTTTCGCTGTAACACCATGGCCATGAATCAAGCTCGTGGCAACTAGTGGCGCTAGAAACCTGCTAGAGATCGGTCGACGCGATATAAGCGAGCCAGAGGCGACGGAAAAATCCTCGTGCAATATCCCTGGCAAGGCAACAGGCCACAGACAGGCGTAGTCCGAAAATGGCCAAACCTCGTTCGAGAGAAAAGGAGCAGGTTTGTTGTTACACTTCCTTACGCTACACTAATTACGACCGTATTTGTCATCGTGACTGAGCGAGATCAGTGATACCTACATGCTTACTGGTTACCGTACTAACTACTCGTCTTCTCTTTTCATCTCCTCCTCCATTGATCTCACAACTCGACGTGGTTTCCCTTGTCATATTTCCTAGTCTCCACACCCATTATATTCGTTTCTACCTTCGTTGCCAATTCTTTTTCACCCGACTTTGTACCTTCCCTTTATACTACACGTCTGCACTCTGCTTGTCGATGCTTCGGGATGCCACGTTTTTCTCCGTTTTCCTCGATTTTTCTGCGATTCTTTCCAAAGTGTTATATATATATCCATATTGCTTCGCTTTACTTTTTAACCATTGTAACCGAGTAATGCGTTATTCGGATAAATAGAAATAGATGAACTATGCCATACTTGTTGCACCCACACCGATCCCGTAAATCACATCGATTGCACGCACGTATGTACAGAATCACACGAAATGTGTAACGTATGATATCCGGGTACATCGTCGCGTACATCGACGCTCGTCGTTCTCGCCCTCGTTCGCGGAATGAAACGTTACTGAAATATGAAATTTGCTCCCGTTCTTTTTTTTTCCCCCCCTCTCCGACTTCTTCCTTGGAAAAGCCTCACACGACGAGAAATATTTTCAGTAAAAACAGGAGAGCCTGCCAGCCGTCTATCATCGAGCTTGTCTTCGCGATAGCTTTCAACCAGCTGCTGGAGTTTCGCTTCATTAGTATCATTTCACCTTCGGTACCTCGGAGAGAAATTTTTCGAATGTTCTATTTTGGAGAACGTTTCCTTCCTTTCTGTCTAAACTTAAATGAAATTCTTCGCGATTTAAAAAGAACAATGTTAAATTGTAACAATGTCGACAATGGAACGCAGGATCCTTTCCGGAGAGTTTGAGAAATCTAATCTTGTTTGAGAAGTGGACTCGGAACGCGTTTTCAATTTCTCAGAACACAATTTGTTACGATATTCGTAGTTCAAGGTCCGATTGAAATTGCCAACTTTGTCGCTTGCGTTGCTCGAATTTAAATAATTCTTAATAATAAGTAATAACTCGCCTGTTGTAGGTCTGATTCATCGGAGTGTCGTTTCACAATGATCACAAACAAGGTAGGTAGAATAATTTTAGCGAGGAGGAAATTATTACGTTCGACAAATCACGGTGCCAAACAGAAGCAATCTCGTAAAGAATAAATACGACGATGCGGTAAGAAAGTGTGTTGAAAACCATTCGTCAAGGGTCTCTCGTAAAAAATTTCGTCGAAACTTGTATCGTCTGTCTCTCTCGATACGACGAGGAAGCGTATTCTGACGAGGAAGGGTTAGACAAAAAGCCAGATGTGAGTAATGTTGCTCGCATAATTTATCGAGTCTCGCTCGATGGAGTACCGGCGGTACGAAGGCGAGGAATTGTGCTCGAAAGCGATGATTCTATCGGAACACATACACCAAACATACATATACATATAGTCGACGAGTAACAGTCGATTAATAACTACAATAAGTTTCAACGTTCAATTTCATCGCGCATTTCGTGAAAGAAATGGCCAATTATCGTTTATGGTGACAACGAGTACAAAGAGGCCAACAATTGAACGAATAGAAAATGATCGAAATTATGATTTTTCTCCCTTTCTCAGTCAGTTCACGCACGTTGTGAACGTTCGTCGTATCGGCGTGCCGGTGAAATCAAAGAAAGAGAAAATGGCACTCTCTGGAAGTGTGAAGAGAGTTCGCGCGAGAGTACAGAGAAGAGGCAGAGGTATGTGTGGTTGCGGCGGAAGAGAAAAGAGAAAGGGAAAAGAGCAGCAAGAAGATGCGTTTGAAAAGCAAACGGCCGAAACAAGAGAGGGAACAGGGACGATTGGGGAGGGAGAGGGGTTGTTCGGTGTGCTGCCACACTCAGAATGGAGTCGAGTGCCAGAGAGTCGGTTGTCCGTGTATTTCAAGCGGCACGGGCCACTGCACTACCCCTACCACCTTGTCGTACGTGCTATGTATATCGTACCTTTCATATAATGCACACACCCGGAGACACGTTTCGTGGGGTCCAATGGATAAATGCTCTGGCTTCTAGGCGCCGACACTCTGTTCTGGAATACTCGCCAGACACTAACGTATGTCCTCGGAATCCGCTTTAATGCCTGGCCACGGGGGACAAGCGGCAGGAGAAGAGGAATGAAAGATGGAAGGGACCGAATGCCGCGCTAAGCCGTGGTAACTATTTCCAACGGACGCTCACGATTACGATAACTGATAAGATTTGGGCAATTTCCTGGGAAAGAAGGGAACGACACCGACCTTGAGCTCCATTTGTGACGTGATTTCGGAGAAAGAGGATTTGATAGAGCTTCGTCGGGTTAAAGTGTGAAACATCGAGGCAAACGCAACTAGAATTTCACATCTGCAATTTATAACAGATGGAACTATATAGAATTATTAATCTATAATTTTCGCATCTTTCATTATCGTGTTTCTATTTTCTTTGCCACGTTGGCTCGATTACGTTGTGTAAAAGCTACAAAAATCGCGAAACTGCGTTGTACGTTGAATAAATGACACTAACATTCCGGATGCGACACAAAAAGGAAAAAAAAAAGACACGAATCTATATTATGTACATATGTGAATACGAATTTTTTGAACAACTCAATACTTGGTCTTGAAGAGCATACGCTCGTTCGCGTACGCGTAATTCCATTGAGTTCAATGTGTACAAGTTGTATGTACATCAATTCTTGGTAACTGTTATTTGCAAAGATCTCATTTCAGTGGACACGTAGTTACATTCCCGGAATGCGTACATTGACCATGTTACTAGAAAATCATTTCTAAACTACCTGACCTTAAGTCGTTTTGCTAATTAATATTAAGTTGAGTATTCATTGATCTACAAGCATCGAACTTTTACAATTAACTATGAATTCCTTCGGTAATGAAAAAACATCAGAGAAATAAATGAAATAAGCAACAAGTGCCATAAACACGATTCGGTCAATTTAATTAGTGGTTAGTGGAGTTGTTGAAAGTAACCATTAATTGAAAAGGGAAAAACTCTCTCTCTCTCTCTGTCTCTCTCTGAGTATCGAAGTTCAAACAATTTTCTCCTTTCGACGATTTTATATTTCCAAGTGGCAATTATCGATCGATTAATGAGAATCGCGGAAAGGAGTTGGGGAACAAAGTCTACGAAGAAAAAAGTCTCGCCGAACGGCGGAAGGAATAAATAGCACGGCGAGGAGAGCAAAACGAAGCGGTCGAGTGCCTGCCAGATGTACAAATCGAACGTGTGAGATCGGGAATTCTTCGCAATTTCTTGCAAACGCGAAGCGGACCCCTGTCCTCGTGACTCGAAAAATTACTCTGGCCAACAGCTAGAACTACCTAGGCGATTGAAATTTCCGTCAGAGATGTTGATAGTAAACAAAATGAAAATGCTTTTATTTACATACATTTTTAATCTATCTCTGAAAATACACGTAAAATATCTAACAAGAAATTACAAACTGGTCAGTTTCGACCATTTCGGTAGTTATGAGTGTGCTAAACACGTGCAACGTGTAACTAGTATCGATAACGTGTGTGCCATTATATAAGTGTCCCATTAGCATCCGTCGAGTAAAAGTCGAAACATTTTCGTGGAAATTGCGAGCAATCCCCCGATTGGAATTCAATCGGATTATTACGTCACATGCGAAGTGGAAAACTCGCGCATGCGACGAGTCAAGTCGAGTCGAGTCGAGTCGAGACTGAAAAGGAACGCGTCAGGAGGCGAGGAGAGGAAACCACGAGAGCAGACTTCTCTGTCTCCCCAGAAAGAGATGCTCTCCGATCTCCCGAGATGCACAAAGCGGGGCGAGGAGGAACAGAAGAGAGAGAGAGAGATTTCTCATAATTTCCTCCCCCGTTCGGACGCCTCAACCAGCCTCGTCGCTCATCGCGCTTCAAAGTTACTGTTAATATTTGCCATTCCCTTCCCCTCCGCGCGCATCTGTCTCCGCCGCAGTTAAATCACTCGAACGATCGCGAACGATTTAGCCGTCATGCGTTCCTCTCTCTTTATAGCGCGCGCAAACACGCATCACCGAACCAGACGCATCTACGTTGCTACTCTCGCGTGCAAAAAGTTCGAAAGACCAACATATCACTTTTCTCTCCCTTGCCGATACAGTTACGACAACTGTGAAATTTTTCCTTTTTCACTTCATTTATTCGCAAGTACTTGTCGCGAATTATATTTGCGGATTGAATTTGCAGCTGTTAAATTGTAAGTAATCTGTGTTGTTCCTCGCAGCATCCATCAACGATGCACGGACTGAAGCGGCAACGAAGAATTTGCCGTGTGATGTCGGTCGGTATAAATATCATCAGCGATATTACACACCGAGTGACTCAGGGGAGTAAGTGGTACGTGAACCCTCCCCCTCCGTTTGTCGCAACGATGACCCCACGGTCGCACGGAATTGATGGAAACAAACGAGCACGGGGTTACCGGTGTGATTACTCTTCCGACATTATTATCTCTGCTACGTTGTTATGTATTTTTCGGACACGTGCGCTCCGTTACTGTTAATTTCCTCCGCGATGCGCGATCATTATCGCTACTCTCGTTACGCAAACGCGCCGAGCGACTACCCGCATCCGTTACATTTTTACGTGCATTATTTCAGATGCAGGAATAATTAACGGAACCCGGCGATTATTAGATACTATTAACGACTGTTATCAACGACTAGTCGCGTCAATGCTAAACGCATTGAAACGATGTTGTACAAAGTGGCGCAGAGAAACTCCACAGAGGAGTGAAATTTTTGTATGTATGCATTTTCTTAATTGGAAGAAACATTAAGATAAAAATTAAAATTTGCTGATCTGTGTGACCGTTGATCCATTCCTCGTAACGTCACGAGGAATTTTAAGGCTAAGACGTAAGGAGAAAAAAAAAAAAAAAAAGATCTCAATTCTCCTTCAGATTACAATCTAACCAGAATGGTAAATCTTACTTGATCTTGTCTAATTAGAAACTTCGTATCTAATGCTATGAACAAGTGGAAATTATTCTCATATTTTATGTTCTACGGATCTCTTAAAATAGAAGAATTTAAAAAAACAGGGAAAAAATCGCACGTAACAACAGAAAGGAGATGCAGCGTATGAGTAATGAAGAGTACAGCGAAAATTTAATTCACACTGATCTGTGTGACCGTTGATCCATTCCTCGTAACGTCACGAGGAATTTTAAGGCTAAGACGTAAGGAGAAAAAAAAAAAAAGAGATCTCAATTCTCCTTCAGATTACAATCTAACCAGAAACGAATCGCGAATGTAAATCGCGCTATGAATCAGCAAAAAGGACCAACGTGTATCACGTTAGATGTGTGAGTACGTGCGCGACCGTGACTAGAGAATCATTGTAAATCAGGCTTTATCTCTCGACTGGTATTGAGTCATCGTTGGGAATTACAGCTGGGAGTAATCGCTGAGAATCGAGCATTATTCCATTCGTGTGACATCGATGAATATTCGAACGGATTGAGATTTTCGTGCCGCGAACGCGAGGCGAACCTGGCAGCGTCGATCAGGCTTTGGTCACAGTCGAGTTATGCGATCGCCCCTTTAGTCGCCCGATCGAAGATATAATCTGCATCGTATCAACGAAATGAAATGAGCGTTAATCAAGTCGCTCGCACGATTTCCATTTCTATGTGTAGTACCACGTGTACTTGGCGTAGGTCGCGATTCCAAACCTCATTGCGGTCTAATGGCGATTCATTTGCGACTGCAAAATGGCGGCCACGTTTCCGAAGGTATACAATCATTTGTTCAATAATCAAATTACGAGGGGGGGGGGAAAGTTATTTGAATCAACATTTAATCTCGAAACCTTGAGATTTTTATTTTCAAACGTACGCACGCGTTGAAAATTCTCTTGTTAATTTATTGAATTCGACGCGCTGCAAGGGAGATCACTTACTCGAAGCATCTATGGATTCGGATGATCTTTAAACATTGGTGCCAGGACGCGACGTAACAATCGCACGAGGCGGTAAATAGATGAACGCATCGATGGTATATCACACGCATAAAGACGATATATATATATATATATATATATATATATTCCATCGTGCGTGCCTACGTGATGTCATGCGCGCGTCAGAAAACGCCGACCTTGCGGCTGCAGTTCAAGTCAGTGCACGCGTAATGCGATGCATTCGTATTGGCCAAGCCTTTCGGTCGATCCCATCATTCGTTTACACTGATAAGCATGCATACGCTTTGCAAGCTTATATACACACGACTGAACGTATAACGTGTGCCTGATACGATACGAGGTACGCACGTATTAACCGTGCGAGGAGTCGTTTTTCTTGCCGATCAGCGGTCGGTGATCGCAAACGTTATCGGGCCAGAATAACCAGAAAGAGATTTCGTTAAAATTCCAAAAGAGATTTTCAACGAATTAATAATTCAATTCAATTCACTTCCGAGGCACGAACTATTTCTACTACAGATTCAAGATTAAATGACGTATGAAGCTGTTGCGAATGAATAAATGGAGGTTTGTAAAAATGAACAATATTTAACATTACGATGATTCCTTCGATACTAATAATCTGTAATAAATGAATAATTAATTCAGTAGAGGAAATTCAGAGTACCCGAGGCAGTTGATTGTGAAGAATAAATAGTTGCGAAGTTCTGGTACTGATTGGCCATTGGACAATTCGATCATTGATAAATCCCCGATATTGATACGAGTTAAGTTCGATTTAAATTTAAATTATTAATTTAAATAAATTTAAATTATTGATATACGGTTGAATTTTAATTGAAATTAAATTAAGTTTAAAAGAGAAAACTTTCCGGTAAAAAGTACTTTTTTCAGTACTTTTGTCCAGCGAAATTTGAAAACAAAAAAATTATTATCAACAAGAGCAGAATTATTACGATGACTATTTTTAGCATCGCCAGCGTGACTGATCTTTCTAAACATATATCTTAAATTCTACGATCGCCCGTGGCACAGCAGTGGCGATCACCTTTCCGCGTCGCCAGTCTGCGAACACTAGAGATAAAACTTAGGTCAGCTTACAACTTTTACGTTTCCGGCGCCAAAAGAGTTCTCGTTGCACGTGCTAGACGTTGGATTAAATAACGTGCACGGAAGTTCGGCCGTCGACGCTGCGACTGTAGTTTTATCGCATACCACGAATGCCAAAGTGGAACGTTCTCAATTTCATGTATTATTATATATCGCGTGTTATTAAAATAGGAAGTTTAATGTTCCTTATGAATGATTCCACGCAAATCGACTATTAAGCAACTGTACTATTTTTTTTTTTTTTTGCACCATAATATACGTAAATATACGCAATACATTCAAATTTTCAAATTATTCAGTTGTTGCAGATTTCTTTTTCTTTTTTTTTTTTTTTTCTAGTATCTTACACGAACGTACATATACGTGCAGGTAATTTACATATTTACACATCGTTATCATTTAAGGAATATGATAATTTGGAGCACTTGTTTAGAGAGAGAGGGAAAGAACCGTCTCCGTGAAATTTTCGTCATTTCGAAAAGCGAAAAATTCGCCACACAGGCATTGTTATTGAATTTAACAATATTGGAAAGATGCCAGATTGAAGGATGCTGACTTAAATCAAATCTGTCCAACGAGTGTGATCCGTCGTCGGCGAGTGGCTCATTCGTACTGCTGTCAAGCTCACGTTGGCACGCGTCAATTCTCGAGCCAAGAAAACTAGTTCGATTGTGATTTCCCTCCCTCATTTTACCTCCGTACCTTGAGGGAAATCGAGTACTCACCGCGAATAATCATGGATATTTTTTAATATTTAATATTATATTTAATATTTTTAATATTTATCATATTTAACATTATATTTAATATTTTCAATATTAGGATTTGGAAGGATTTGGGAGCCAATCGGTGCATGTCAGCCTTTCACGAAAGATAATTGAATAAATGAATTAAAACCTTCGATTAATGGATGATATGGCCACTGATTTAATCACAATATGGTCGCCAATTTATTCATTACTAATTTAATGATTAAACTGGTCTTACCGACTGATGATTTTAACAACAAAAAGATAAACGAAATCGACTTTTAGTCTTTAAAAAAGCCTTCTATTATGTACTTATTGTGTATCACATTTTGTCTTCTATTATAGGATCAATCAAATGCAAACTGACTACAATGCAGGCTAGCCATATTTAACACCATTTAACATCACACAGAACAACGGAACATCGAACGCAGCAAATTATGAATAATTAGAAATTATTCAGCACTCTGCGCGCGATGATAAAATTCTAACAGCCAATAAACGTCATGTACAAACGCAGTAAAAGTAAACGACATTTGCAAATGAAACGGAAACATAACGAGAAAAATTTTGTACGAGCAGATATTTCTATATTTCCACATCTCACACACACCTCGATATATATATATATATATTAATAGAGACGCGATAAACCTCGTAAATGGAGTATTACGTAAATACTCGTCGAGTGCTAATCAATCAGTCATTCAGAATTTGTACCTGTTAACGAGGCGTCTATTAATCAACTTACGAAGCAGAAGAATTAAAAAAAAAAGTAAAAAAATATCTAACACGGAGAGAGAGAGAGAGAGAGAGAAAAGCAGCCGGTAATGACACGTAATTATGTATTCCAGTTGCAGACTCTAAATAGGTTTATTGCTATCTGGATGGATAGATAGTGGCTTAACATGCGACAACGCGACGTTCAACGACGAAGTTCTCCTTTCCGTGGCGTTGTGAAGAAATGAAGAGCCCCGAGAGAGCATCGGGAAACACTTGCTTTTGGATTCGTTTCACGGTTGGAAATACCACGCCTACGAGATGACAAGAGAGATCATTGGGCGGTCCACGACGACGACTGTGACAGACAGCAGTGGTAGTAGCATTATAGTAAGTTTCCTCTCCTAGGTTCTTCTCTAGGTAGGTTCAACCAGGCGCGAAGGCATACGATGAATAATACATTCCGCGACCCGAAAGAACGTTCATCGATTGAATTGGAACGGCGTATCGGTCGCAAATGGGAATTAGAAGAGGCTGCGTGAAATTCTGGATCTTCCTTGGCCAGATTTTGTAAATCCTACATTGCGGATTTACAAAAAACTGATGCGACATAATGCAGGCATAGTCGTAGTTTGTATATTCTAAAATTTGGAAATTTCGTAAGATTCTAAGAATATTCTAAGCAAGTTCGTCAAGTCAGTGTGCTGAGACTCGCGATTGTGCAAATTTGAAGTTTGAACTGCATTTCTTTTTTTTCAACACGTATCCGTCCGGCATTATTTGACACTATTCGTAGAAACGATACGCTCTATATAAAAAACAACCTAACATTTAAAGTCATATATTTTATTTAGTGAAATTTTGGGAAATGAAATAAAATGAATTTGTATTTATATATACGCCTTTGTTTTCGATTTTTTTTTTTCTTTCCGATGTTAAGTAAAGATAAAAATCCACAAAAAAGTTGAAACGAATTACCGAGAACATGCTCATTATTTTATTAGACAAAGTAAATTATTTTCGAAACTTCAATTTTATCAATAATTAATAGCAATCAACACCCAAGCGCTTAAACATTGAATAAACTTCTTCTATACGCAGTACCGACTAATACGGCTTTTAAATTAATTTTTTTTTTTTTTGCGTTTGCACCCTTACACGACGCAACTGAAGCTGAAATCAGTTTTTTCGTAGAATTATCTCCCTGTTTGGTAAAAATTACGTTTCAATTTATTCGGATTTAATAAAAACAACGATCAATCATTTACTGCAATATATAAATGACGAATTTTCCGTCGTGCGGACGGATACGTGTTAAATTGAGCTAAGTTTGTTCGTGAAATTTTCCTAGAGCTTGATCGTCATCGAACGTTTTTTTCCTAGACATGCATGTGTATCACCGAAAACCTATGGCAATCGTCGCGAGTAGTTGTGCAACGCTTGCCCGGTATTTTTCCCCCGGTGGAAGGAATCAAAGAACAGATTCCACGTGATTCGCGTGCGAATTAAACCAAACAAGCAGATTTCCACAGGGAAACACATCAGTGGAAGCTCCCGAGGAGCTATTCCAAGGAAGCCTGTTTGCTCACAGTTCTGGTAATCTCGTTGTAGATGAATGATAACTAACAGCCAATCAGTAGCAACCATTCATTTGAGGAAGATTCAACGAGCCCCGATAACACGGCTTTGATCATTAAGGTTTCTACCGAGAAAACCGAGTCGTGTTACGAACGTGATTTAACCATGTGTCGCGATACTTCTTCGAAAAGAAGAAGAATGCAACAAACGCGCAACGCGAAAGTATTATTCACCGGAAACTGAGAAACCAGAAATCCCACCGTTACCGATCTGGAAACGCTGCGAGATCGCTTGCCAGACTTCGTTTCGATTTTTCAATGATTCAAGAACGATTCAATTTGCACGGAGGAGGAGAACAAAAAAAGAGAAAAAAAAGAAAAGAAAAATCGACAAACGAAATCACGACGCGCCATCGGTGTATCATCGGAGGCAGACGAGAAAAAAGAAAAAAAATCGGATTTTTACAGTCAGATCTGTTCCTTCTCTCCCGCAAAAGGATATAGGTAATAAATCACGGGATCTCGTGAATAAAGTCGGCAACCGGTTTCTCGCGCGCGCGCGCGACAACGTAAAAGAAGAAGAGAAATGCAAAGGATCAGGCGATGATTCCTTTTGAAACGCCTCTGCTGAACAGTCGTAATAACAACGGATAATAACAGACAGAGGTGGAATGAATCGTAATCGGAAAATCGCAAACGCGACAGATCGCCTCTTCCCGATTCTCCTCCGTGAGAATCGGGCTTAAAAGCAGCACGTGGGAAAACTAGGAAGGTTAAGGTTGGCAGGCGCCAACCAGGCAACACGATCGAGGAAACCTAACCTAAACCTCGCGGCGGCCTAGCAGCGCGCGCGTCTTCCATTAAACGGGATTCATCTCTGTAAATCATCCGGCAACACTCGCATTCGACTCACGTAACACACCCACTTAGCGTTCACGATATAAACTTTCGAGGCTTGGGGGGGTTCGCATGCCGGTGCATTTTCACCTTGGCTCGTGGCCGCCGCTTTAAAATCCGCCAGGCACGTACGACGTTACGTGCACCTACGAATAAAGCAACGGGAGGGGGGGGGGGGGACGGCAAATGTCACGGTGCAGCCGGGAACACCGGGGATATTTCACGAAGAAAAAAAAAAAAAAAATTAGGTCGATGAAATATGTTTCTTTTTGAAGTGAAAACTTCTTTAGGCGCGTTGAGCGATTTTTGGTAGGGGAAAATCTTGTAGGTTCGCGTCACCGACGTGCAATGACGTAATGCGCTTGGCCAGCAGTGAAAGCATATATATATAAAATAGTATATATATAAAATGGTATATATATATACACACCATTATATATATAGAATGGTATATATATAATGGTATATATATATACCATTAATTGAATTTTTGAATGAAGCATTAGGTTTGACTATGTCCAATGATCGAAAACTCCATTACCACAAAATATAAAACGACGATCGATGCGGTTTTTACACGATATTTACATAACTTCCAATCAAACATTTTTGTTTCTTACTTCAGTTACCATAAGCCTATTGTATCCTTTTTTAGAATATAATGAAATGAGTATTGTTGAAATTAATGATGATAATGATGCAAACAATGAAAATAATGTTGGAAATTAAGTTCATTGAAATTTATGTAAATACAAATACTAATGTATAAATAATATAAGTGTATATTAATTATTATTTCAATTAAGTTGTATTTATATTTTGTACTGGGCTTGCGCAGCCCGTCATATGCTTTGACTAATAAATAAACCATGTAAAAATGTACATAATTGTTGCTCGGACTGCCGATAGATATGAAAACCAGACTAATGTTAATAATTTTAATTTACAAATTATGAAATTTCAATTTTTTGATGCTACAATTAATTTGAAAATGCAAAAAAAAAAAACCACTGTTATTTCATAGTTTTAAGTTTTCGCTTCTGTCGACAGTCCCCATGACTGTTTTCTTTTGTTTCTTTGTCGAGTATGGTTCGAGAAATCCCAATTCCAATACCGAGAGCGGATTTTACAACGTAAGCAACTGAGTATACAGCAACTATGTACCGATGAACGTGTGACAAAATAACTCGAGTTTCTAACAGAAGTTCCTGCGTTGGATCTGAACGGAATGGGAATGATGTCATTATAGAAATTCAATATGTATAACTTGAAGAGTTCACAACATCTAGGTATAATTATATTAATATATAATAAATAATAAATAATAAAATAATAGTTCATTAATGATTCAATACGCTCACTCGTGACGTAACGTTTCTGTTTTATCTAACAGCAAAACTCCATACAATGAAACATGTCATGGGATCTTACAAACAATTTTGATAACTGCTGGTGGACGATTATATATACACACACGTAATAAACGTATCGGAAAGATCAAATTAAGACTAACACTTCGGGCAAAATCAACAAATCGAACAATACCATGGTTCTCTATCAGAGAACAAATAACTTTCATATGTTGATAAGGCTCGTGTGTGAATTCGCTGACAGTATTCACAAAAGTCGATGAGAGGTGTAAGTGCGTCGCAAAGCGTTGAAGAGGGGCAAACAGAACAAGAGGAGGATTGAAAGGAAGCGAGAGAGACAGGACGGAGCGACGGAGGGGGGGGGGGGGTAGGCAAAGGGACGGAAAAAATGAGAGAGAATCGAGAGTGGCTGGTTCACACGATCCAATCGTATCGAGACTTCTTGTCTTTCTTTCGATACTTCCCCCGCTCTCCTGCCACCCCCCCCTTCACGCCAATTGGAAATCACGTCGACAACATGTATTTCGTTTCTTTTTTCCTCGCCCCTCGTCTACAGACTTGTTACGGAAACACCACGAGAAACGGAAAGCCAGCGAAACTTTTTTTTCTTCTTTCTTTTTTTGTTCTTTTAATTCCGATCGTACAACCGGTAAACTGCTCTTGACAGAAAAGGTAAAAACGTTACGTTTCGAGCCGCGTGTAAACGAATATAAAAAGGAAACGAGCGACACAAGGGCGATTTCGCTTCTGGTACGGGAGGGGGTAGGGTGGGGGAGAAGGGGGTCCGAATTCGGAAAGGAATGACGTGACTTTCATGAAGATGCCGCTTTAAACAGAAACCAAAACCCAGGCATTTGTGTAGCAACGTTAGTGGCCATGCATCGATGATTATGGTAATACAGCTGGAAAGACACCGAGTAGTTGAAATGTAATCGCCTCCACTTTGTATTCCACTAGGCGAAAAAGACCTCTGTAGAACACCTCTCCACCGCCTGTCATGCTGAAATTTCGCACGCTCGAGATTCGAATCACGCGAAATTATGCAACCATAGATTCCAACGCGTACGTCTATTGATTTACGACGCGAGCCTCGCGAAAAGTCCAGACACGTTTCACAAATTCGTATACCGGTTGAAAAAATGAAAAAGACGAGGGGAACGAGTGAAGTGAACCCGCTTAACGGCTCGTCACGTTTCTACGATAAAAATCTAACGCCGTGACGAACAAACAGTGATCCGACGTGTACTTGTCAAAACGAGACAATGTAGCGATCTAGTTTATCAACTAGATTGCAAGCGATCCTTCGCGTGTATTCGTGTAATGCACCTTCCACGAACTTGTAAAGGAATTCACTTCGTTCACGCAGCCGTTTCACTTGTTCGTTGTTAGTGACGAACGATACATAAACGATTACGTGCGTTGTTTTTTCAACGAACTATTAGCGCCGTCTAGTCGCACCGACGGTCTCGCACGCAGGTTTTCTCCTAGATAGATTTCCCTAGCGAGGTCGAGACCTGTGACCATATAAAACTGCCAAGAGTGACTAACAAACTCGCGAATTTCTTACGACACAAATCCAGTGATTTGTCACTGGTCGTGTGTCAACGATTTTCTAACTGTCACAAATTCTGAACAAATAACTGAACACAATGAAATGAAATGTTCGTGCATTAAATTGAACGAAGAGATCTTAAAGATTTTTCACGTACTTTTAACCTAACCTAAACCTAACCAAAAGATCTCGAAGACAATTGTGAAATTGTCAAAAATCTACTTACAATGCGTCTGCGAGTATCTCGCAATCTACAGGAAGATCGATTGGAAGAAAAATATTTTTAGATTATATTCACGTGGTCGGGAAATCTTACGATAAATTGATTTGTAGTTCAATTTAAGAGCTCCCTCGTAGCACTGTCACTTGCACAAATTTAACGATATAAATATGGTGAAGTGTATAAAATACATTTTATACGGCGAAGTATATAGCTTGAGAAAAGAATGTATTTTTGTAAAGAGACCAGTTTCTAAGTGATCCAGTAACAGAGGCAGAAGGAGGAAGAGGAAGGGAAAGCTGCAACCTCGAACACTAATCGCATGCTGTTAGGCTACGCAAGCACCAACTTGTACACAGTCTCGCGAAATATACGCATACGATACACCTGAGATCGTGCAACGAGTCAACGAGTTCGTCGTCATCTCGACTTTCTTTTTTTTTTTCACCGAGATCGAGGGTGCGTTACTCGTTTCATGTGGACGCTGCTAAAACTAAAATGCCTCGCGCTTGCTTACCTCGCATATTCTGTATAAGGCCGCGAGGCAACTCGATCCGATGCAAGCATCGATCGAGGCTGCCTTGCGAGGAAGTTTGCCCCGTCCGTACATAGCCTTAAACTACTTAAGTCAACGGGATCTATTTTTCACACCTATTTGCCATTAACCACTCGTTCACCGTTCATTCACCGAATCCAGACGCCGCTGAGCAACGCTCAGGAAATTACCGACCGTACCTCCGCTAACATTATTCATCCGCCAAATTCAAATATATTTTCTGTACTCGTTTTTATACAATTATCACTAAACGTAACCGACAACACTTTATATATATATATATATATATATATATATATATAATACACTATATATATATATATATACACTAGTATACACTTTATATATATATAGTACTATATACATTATATATATATAGTATACACTATATACACTATATATACACACATATTTTTATATTGTACTTTATATGTATATAGTGTACTATATATACACTATATATATACACATTTTTATATATACTATATACACTATATACATATTTTATGTATACTATATACACTATATATATACACATTTTTTATATATACTATACACTATATATATACACATATTATATATACTTTATATATATATATATATATATATATATGTTTAAATATATATCTATTATATATGTCTATTATTATATCAATTATATATGTCTTTATATATATATTATATATATATTATATATATATTATATATATATATTATGTACTTTGTATTTATTATATATATATATATATATATATATATATATATATATATATATTCTTGCCGTAACCGGTCAAACAACCGAGTATGAAATAAAGATTCTTTTTTACAAAAGGAAGTGTGATCTCAATTTAATATAAAAAAAAACGCACAAAATAACCTTTATGTGATGAGAAAAAAGTATTATATATTTACGTTTTCTTTTAACAAAAGTTAAACGGGTAAAAGAAGCAAAATTTTAAATCAAATTTTTCATTCGATCTTTTTGCGAAAGGAACGCAGGGTGACTGTCAATTCAACATAGGAAGCATAGTGTGCGAAAGAAGTTACATTATTTTCATTTCTTTCGGAAGAACAGAATGAACAGAAAGAGGCAAAATTTGAAATCGAGTTTGTCACTTTTGACCGACTGTTGGTACGTTTGGCGAAATTATCACCGCGCGTCGCGAGCATCGTCTCGAGTTTACGTAGATGGACCGTAATTTTTCGCAAATATCGTTAACGATTGAAATTTAAGTCGTGAACGTGTCTCGCGTGAAACCAGCAGGAAACAACGCAACGCTGACTGGAAACTCTTTCTCTTTTTTTTTCCCTTTTATCGATGGAAAATTGCACAGTACCGAAAGTAAATTACACCGCGGTGACGCGGTGATAATTTCTCAATGCCGTTACGGTGCTAAGTACGAGACGGCGGTCGCCTACATATAGTATAACAAACCGATCATTAATAATTCCATACGGAATTAAAGCCCACGGTTTACATTGTTTCATTTGGTTACAATATGCCCCGAGACGATCGTCCGTGAATATCAAGGGGTCTACACAGTCACGCATTCCTGGTCTGGATGTCGTTGAATATAAAACGCGATGACAAAGACGCTGTCCGCAATTTTCACCGGTCCGTTGTTGCCAACAGGCACCTCCCCCCCCCTCGCTCTCCTGTTGCCGCTGGCCACGAGAGTACAGAGAGTGAATTTCTCCCGACACTTAGAGGAAATTAACGCGCTCTTTTCCTACATGATCGCGCACGATGCGCTCATTGTGCATCTGCATACAATGTCAAACGGTTAATCGTCGGCGTCATTGTCGTCTCGTCTCGTAATTAGATTCGTCCGACGTTTCGCGTATCATCTCAGAGAGAGAGAGAGAGAGAGAGAGAGAGAGAGAGAGAGAGAGAGAGAGAGAGAGACGGGTACACCTTGCTGCCATGGGTGTTCGCTCTGTCTGACCCTGGACAAGCTGAATAACATTGAATAACCTTCGACAAACACGCGAGAACCTCGATTGTTTCTCCGCGACATGAAATCAGTGAAATACCGAATAATATATATAGTTATATCAATGGCGGCTTATTCTTCTGTTCAAAGAGGCAATCGATTTCACCGCGCGAGCGAACTTTCGTACTTTCTTAGTTTTTCACTTGACAAACTTGTACCTATGTGAAACATGTTATTGTATTTTATATATTTTGTGTTTATACATGTTGTTGTGTTACGACAACGAACACGCGTGTACAATACGTATTGTGACTGAAACAATATATGAATGCACGTGTATGTATTGTTACATATGTTATATATTGTATTATTGGCAAACATTCTACGCACCGCGCACGCACGTGAAATGTTACCCCTATGCATGGCTGCGCATGCGCCGTGGCCGATTTGTCGCGCATGCGCGTCGCTCTGTCCGCTCTCATTTTCGAACTGTTTTCAGAGGCAGAGGCGAGTTTCCATGGAAGCGGAATTTTATCTCGCTGATACATGCACACGTCTCTACGTCACATCTGGGAAACTTCACGTACACGATAAATTCATTCGTCCGCGAGAGAGAGAGATCTTTCGTGAATTTGATGCGAGATAAAAGAACACGAGAAAAGGGGGCGGATCGCTGATTAGTTGGAAAAAAGTATAGCCATCTCGTGCACGAGAACGATGAAAACGAATCCTGTTAGTGCAACACCGCGCGAATACACACGCGTAAAGAGGATCTCATTGTATTTAACGACCTTCGATGCAAATAGTAAGAAAAAAAAACAAGATCTATGAACAAACGTGAAATAAATTTAACTAGATCCTACAAGCTATCTGGTCTGATTGCTTTTTCTTTTATATTTACTCTCTCTCAATATTTGATTCCAGTCGATCGAAAGTCAAGCGAAACAAGGAAAAATTCGACGCTAAAAAAAAAAAAAAAAAAGAAGAAAAAATACGCGCGTGACAGACGCACGAATTATGATTAATTTCGTAGACCAAGATGACTGGCTGCGATGGATCTCGCAAGTCAGCGAGTTTCTCTCGCGACAGCGAGGGTAATAACACGAGTGTTTAACCAGCCGCTGCTTCGCGTGCGAATTGAAATTGGTGCTATTCGCCAATTATTAGCGAAGATGAATGACGCGATTTGCCGATGAGGCAACGAGATATACATACTGCATCGTCATCGCGTGTATGTCGTTGTATGTCACAACAAGTTCTCTCGTCCGCAAATTGCAATATTATCTGCCGGCTAAATGATGTTGATCAAGAATCAGGAATGTCGGAGCAGCACGTGGTTAAAGAGGGTTAACAGCCTCGTAGCAATCACCACGGCAATCTGTATGCCTAATTCCATGGTTTATTTTGACAATCGTCATCCCTCGGTGAACTGAAATTTCTCGTCAACCTTTTGATTGAAAATGGTAACTCACGCGAGACTGACACGTTGAAAGTGTTAATGCCCAAAACTGATACCGGCATGGTGGAATGCGTCGAGTGCAAAACCGCACCTAAATAACGTTCGACAAGTAATACGAGCGGACAGGCTATTTTGTGTATATCCTGCCGTGCCCTGTCCGGTTGCTGTGATTCAATCATCAATCAGATAACATTATGCTCGCGTCTTAATGAGCGGCTAACAGCTCTCTCTCTCTCTCTCTCCTCGAATCTCACTTTCGTCGTAGCAATGTTCGCGTAATTCTATTTACTCTAGATTATCATCGCCGTTCGCGAGTAACGATCCAGCGATCGAGAAAAACCTAGCGGAGAAAAAGGAAAAGAAAAAGAAATGAAAACGGAGGACAGTTCCCATTGAACAGTTTCGTATAGACCGGAGAAACCACGAACCAGAAACACGTTAACGCATTCCTCTTTGGTCCATTAATTTTGATCTTTGATCTCGCTCAACGTTTTATTGCTCAACGCTTGCAGGTTCGTTGAAAAAAAAATTGTTATCGTGAATTATCGATCTCTTTTCTCTTCTATTTTTTTCTTTCTTCTTTTCACCGACGCATATTCCCGGGATCCATTGGTAAGCTGAAAGAAGCAAGAGGATCGTGGGTTCGACGGAGACGAACGAAACACGCGAACGATTCGTCGCCGGCGTGCGATTTGACGCGGCAGCGGGCTCGTCGAGCGCGATTGCCGAGGATTGCAGCGGGAAATAAAACGCAAACGGGAAAAAACACAAACGTGCGCTCGCGCGTGCGACAAAGGCTTGTCCGCCAGAGACAGTTAGTTGAACGAGGAAACCGCTGGCGGAGGTGGTGGGTAAGTCGTTTTGTGTCTGCAGCTTGTCTAAATATACGCGGGTCCTCTCCTCGGCAATGCAGTCTTTCTTGCGCGAGAGGGAGAAAGAGGAAAGAGAGAGAGAAAGAGAGAGATTGCATGCAACACCAACCAAGCAACGGTTATCTCAGCTTTCAGAGAAACATTTCTCGCGCCTCGCGACGAGATGGAAAAGCGAAAAATGATCAACTCGAGACCGCGCGAAATCGAGGAATCGACGAGAGCGAAGCTTCGAAATGATCAGCTGCTGATCCGCGCATCGTGAGAAGTCCATCTAGTACTCAAGCTTAGAAGGCGCGTGCACGGGATCACGGGGACGGGATTTCTTAAAATAAACAAGCGCGAGATATCGTGTTTCCGAAGTATTCGGGCAAGTCAAAACATCGCGCGACACATGTGTTTATCATATCGCCGCTGCCTTGCAAAATAACCTCACTTTCGATGGCAAATTTAACAATTTGCTCGGCGAATCAAAGGCAAGCCATTGAATCGGTAGATGCATGCAAGGCATGCAGAACACTTGTATCATACTTGTAGCGTCTTCATTTTCAATTGAACGCTGGAACTACCGACGAGAGACCTAACACAGCGTAAAGTTTCCCCGTCAGAAATACTGAAATGCAAATCTATGATACAGGGAAGTACACAAGCTTTCATTTATATATTTCACGATGAATGATTCAAATCTTCAGAGATACACTGTTTGTAAAATTATAAACTGGTTTCGGATCGTTTTTTGACCACTTTGGCAGTTCCGGAGCGAAATTAGATTTTGGCGAGATATTTCCTTCAAACAGAAATATACACGCGCATGCAAAAGGAACTTCTGAAATATAGAAGAGTTATCCAACTTAAATAATAATTATCTTCGCGTTGCAATTGGAATAATCATTGTCGCTACCTTTTTTTTTTAACTCGAACGAGTGACAAATTTGTCAAGTCGATCAGATCTCGATTTTCTTTTTTCTTTTTTTTTTTTTGCGTACGACTAAAGTTTACAGTCTGGTGGAATGCACGAGTTTCGGTACCGTTAACTCCGATTTAAACGGCAACTTCGACTCGGGCAAGTTATTTTGGATTATACAAGGGAAAGCAAACCTATTTTCCTTGACAGCGGCAGTTGAAGCGTGAAAATCGCTGGTCTTCGTCCCTTTGTTCTTTCTTTTTCTCTTTTTTCTTTTTTTTTAATTTTATTTATTTGCACTCGTTTCTTCAAAGCGTTCGAACGTGGCAAAGAGAGAGAGAGAGAGAGAGAGAGAGAGACCTATTCATAAATCGAGAAGCACATCCCGGTAAAAACACACGTGACTCCGACGTATGGATCCTTTGAGGTGTGCCGAGTCCCGCGCATTCCTCCCTATATAAATTCTTCGGCTCGAGCCAAGCGAATATAGATGTCTATATATTTGTCATGCGATTAACCGCGCGATGTGGAGTAGGCGTGATTAACACTGGCTGGTGACCACGTGAACCGTGATGCGCACCACAGAGAGAGAGAGAGAGAGAGAGAGAGAGAGAGACAAACGAATGCCGAGTCGAAAGTGAAACCCGAGCGCACTGAGTTTCCTATCTTCCGCGTTAATTGCTTCGTGTCCTAGCAAGATATGTCGCAAATATCTGAATTTTAACATTAGAAGTGGTAATAGATCTACACTCTTATGTGAAATTTCAATTTAAAATAACGAAATAATTTTTATTCGATATTTCATAATGAAGTATTTGTTTCCTCAATTGCTATTTAATGCTTGAATGTTTCGTTTTTAGTTTAATGTCTCGCACGATATATCTCTATACGTGACTCTAGTTTTACGAAAGTAAATTTTCACGAGATTGTCACGAAATATGTTCAATTTGCAAAATTTGACAATCTTCGAAGTAAAAAGAATCTTTTCAACGTCTTATGAACATTCTGCTTTGAAATTTCAAACAACGAAACTTAACAAATTTGAAATTCCTACTTTAAAATTTCAAGTAACTCTGAGTAGTATCTTTTTTTAAAATTGTATTTTTAAAAGATTCTGCTGTATTAAGTGAAATTCTGATCTAACGTAAAAGTAAATTAGCTCCGGTATTCAAGTTGGAATTTAGCAAGAACGTTTATTTGTCAAAAATAATTTATGACCTATGAAACGACGTGGACATATATGTTTCGATCAGACTGTGACGAATTTTAGATACTGAACGTATTGGGCACACATTTGCGTAGCAAACGCAACCGCGCGAAATTTCATTGATTAAAATTAACACGATCGATATCGATCGAAGTGGTCATTAAGAGAGCAAAGTTAAGACAGCGTCTGAATGATATATTACGTAATATCCTTCGTCAAGAGTCCGATATTCCAATGGCGTTTGAACTACACGTTCGAATTATACACGTGTCAATCGACGATCGCGGAAAGAAACGAACACGACGCGCGTTGCAGTCGCAGTAAAACGCGGCGGGAAATACGAATGGATCGAGGCACGATTTTGAAACTCAAAGAGGCGTGAGAAACAAAAATAAAACAACAACATCATCGGGAGAAGAAGCAGAAAGAGAAAGAGAAAGAGAAAGAGAGAAAGAGAGAGAGAGAGCAACGCTCAACCATTCTAGAACGTGGTAATATACGTTCACATTGACAAAAATGAAATGCGGTGCCGAAAATATCGCGGTGGCAAAAAATATCCCAGACGCGTCGCTAGACGAATCGAAATGACCGCCCATGCATTTCACGAGTTTATTCCAACTCTCGATTAGGCAGAGAGAGAGACAGAGAACGAGAGGGTGACAGAGAGGGGAGAGAGGAATATCGAGGAGACACATGCCACCGTGTTGTAACCATGAGAAAACAGTCACATTTGTCGATCAAGTGATTTCGCGAATTAAAAATAATCGTCGGTGCTTTCGTAAGGAGGTCGATATATATCAAGGACAAGCCGTGCCCTGTTTATTCGACCGCGCTCTATTATTGGATTTGAACTCGACTGACAATAGGATCGAATACGGACCTAATAGAATTTCACACATCGCAGAGCCGTCAAAACGACGATGCGCGTATGCCATCGAGAACGTCACACAGTACGGTTCAGGAGAGATTATAGTTGTAGACCGCTCGGCAGAACGCGCTGAACTGAAGAGTAACAGCCGTAACTGGCAAATAACGTTCGACGTAACAAATTGGAAATTGGATTAGCTCTCGCTCGTGTCCTGTGGGCGAAACAGAATTCATTCATAGTGGGATAAAAATACAAAGATACATCTCGATAAGCTAATCGAAATGATCGTAGGATACGTTGCGCGAAAGAAACTGCCATACGTACGAATAACGAGACGTATTTAATAATTACTTATTATTTAAAAAATATTGAAAAACAAAAATATAAATATTAAGTAACTTATTTAAAAAAAATATCAAGAAACAAATCGAAAATATTCATATTCGTCAAGAGAGGGGGGAACGAGTCACGAAATGGCGCCCACATTATTGAAGTTTTCCAAAAAAAAAAAAAAAAGAAAACACGATACAAAAGAGCCGGAGGTGCTAATCGAACTGTTTGTTCTTTCAGACAGAAAAGAAAGAAAAATACAATTACTACCTCGTCAGTATTTCACACCGTACGAAGGAAGACTTTTTGGTTAGCCATCGATGTTACACGTCACAGTGTATACATACCAATTCACACACGCGTAGCGGATAAATCACTGCGCATACGAATTCCGAAACTCGCTGGAACGCGACTGGTCTCTGTCAATCAGCTACCGATGAAAAAACGAGGTATAGCCGACAGTTCGAATTGCGGTCATATAACGCTCAATTTCTCGATCAAACGCTTGATTTAGACGTAATATCCTTGCTCGATGCGTGCGTAGATAATTGGCCCCGAGGTTATCTGAACCTCGAGGTCTAAGGCGCAGCAAGCAGGACCAGTGCCCCGTTTCGCGTTCGCTAAAATTAAACTTAGTATATAGTACTATAATAATATTGAAATGTAATAGTACAAACTTTTTTTGTATCATCTATCAGTAAAATATAGTAATATTAATATACAGTGATACAAACTTTTTTTGTATCATCTACCAGTAAAATATAACAATATTATCTAAAATATAGTAATATTAAACTTAGTATATAGTACTATAGTAATATTAAAATACAGTCATACAAACTTTTTTTGTATCATCTACCAGCAATTTATTCACGAAGCATCATCGCTTCAAATAAATAAAATGGCATAGCATTGGAAATAATCATTCAAATGGTTATTTAACACGAAATTTTGTTGATTATATCTTTCTAACGTGTGACATAAATTTAAAGCAACCATCAATCCGTCCTCTCTCAATTTCTGGAAAAATAATATCCTCGTTTTTTTTTTTAAACTTTCGCAAGAAGCAATAAGAAGTCTCTAGAGTTTACGTGAATTATTGAGCGTCAAATTGACTCATTTAGGGCTGTCTTCAGAAATTTCTTCTAAAATTCTTTTGCTCTTCTTACGTCGTTGTTATAGTTTTCACTATAGGCGTCTGTTCAGATTATTATACTGTTATACATCGCTCTATCAAACAACGCCAAATGTATATTGATTATAATCATATTATGTTCGTTATAATCATAGAGAAGCAAATTATAAAAAGAGGAAGTTGGCTAGATTCGAATACGATATCCTCTCAGGAACAACAGTCGAGTGCGAAGGGTTAACACTGGAACTACCACAGTCAAAATGACTGGTTTTACTATTTTATTTTAAAATTTCTATTTCATTTGTTACATTTTTTCCCCCACAATGATGATGTAATGACTTTTGCAGTGATAACTAGAGAAATAATATAATGAATTTTATTTTACTTTTATTTATTAGAAATCAAAGTAATTCTGCATCATGGCTACTTGTATCAATACCAGTCAAAATGACAAAATTAGATACAGGTTAGGTTTAGAGTAATTGGGCTTCATGCTATTGACGTGTATTGTGGACCCATATATTATATATACTTATTTATTAACACTAGAATTACCACAGTCAGAATGATTGGTTTTACAATTTTATTTTAAAATTTCTATTTCATTTGTTACATTTTTTCCCCCACAATGATGATGTAATGACTTTTGCAGTGATAACTAGAGAAATAATATAATGAATTTTATTTTACTTTTATTTATTAGAAATCAAAGTAATTCTGCATCATGGCTACTTGTATCAATACCAGTCAAAATGACAAAATTAGATACAGGTTAGGTTTAGAGTAATTGGACTTCATGCTATTGACGTGTATTGTGGACCCATATATTATATATACTTTTATTAACACTAGAATTACCACAGTCAGAATGATTGGTTTTACAATTTTATTTTAAAATTTCTATTTCATGTTACATTTTTTCCCCCACAATGATGATGTAATGACTTTTACAGTGATAACTAGAGAAATAATATAATGGATTTTATTTTATTTTCATTTATTAGAAATTGAAATAATTTTGTATCATGGCTACTTGCACCAATGATTGATACTTGTCAAAGTGTAAAAGAATTTAGAATTTACACTGCTATCATTCAATATGATGATAATTATCAGGAAAATTGCGCATTTTCTTCACTAATTGATGATAATATGCTTGAACGTATAATATCATGCACGGAATTAGAAGCTTCTCGAGTTTCGGGTAAAAAATTTGGAATTTTACATGCAAATTTGGAACTTTCATATTTATGGAAACAGAAAATGAGGGCCAAACTTCTTTTCCAACACCATGATATGATTTTACCGAAATATTGAGATTTACTTGCTTTGACATCAGGATAATGTATAGGATAAGTTTATTCGAAATAGTCAAAGTTGGTACAAACTAGGTGCAAATATTACAATCGACAAGCAACTCTTTCCATCTAAAGCAGATTTATTCAACATTTGCCGAATAAAAACATTTGCCGCTGACAAATTTGGTGTTAACTACATAACACATGGGATAATTTCTATTGTAAGAAAGTGATATATCAATAAATATAAAAATATTCTACCATCACGTTTCTCTTTTGAAAGACCAGTCATTTTGACTGGTTTTGGTAGAATTAGCTGTCGTTTCAGCTGTCGCTAGTTCTAGCTCTGTTAATATCAAGTGAAACAAACGTGTGTACGATGTTTTCAATTTCAAATTCGTTTGAACGAGGCACGATCGACGACGATCGCGTTTTGTCGCACGAAATAAAAAAGAAAAAGAAAATTCGACGCTTGTACATATCGCCTGCGTACATATCGCGCCTGTGTACTTTTCGAGCATATCGAGGGCGCGCATTTCGTCACAGTTCCTTTCTTTCCCCACCTCGTGCAAGAGAAAACACGATTCGCGAATAGGTGGCAGACCTTCGCCTAACCGCGGGTCGACGAACAACAGGGTCGCGGGATCCATCGGATGAGCGCGTGCCCCCTCCGCCATCAAGTCAGCAATGTCTGTTGCGATTTACCTAGTTTAAAGAGAGTGCATCGCGGGTCGTTAAATCTTCTTTAATGTACAACGGCCACGTTGTCTTCGTGGCTGCGGCCAATTAGCTCGCGTACAGGGAATCGCGGTGAGCGTACGAGAGGCCAGTTCGGATGGGGTCCGAGAGAAAGATAGGAGGAGAGAGAGAGAGAGAGAGGCAGAGAGATTACGCCGCACGTGAATAAGATCCATTTACACCAGACGTTAGGGAACCTCCTTTTTAACCATGCATCCCGTAGTCGCGAGGTTCGAAGCAAGCAAAGTTACACTGTGTCGCGCGCGTTTTCAACGATCTTCGGCGAGAATAATTCGTACAATTCCGTTTGCCAGGGATCGCGACGTAGACATAGAACAGACAAAGGAAGTGTGTGAGATATCGACGACTCTCTCTATCTCTCGTCTCATTTCCCCTTCGAATGGAAGAAGATCATCGGGCAATTTCTCTCGTGCAACAATTAACTAGCTTTAGGTATCGCTAAGATATTTTGTAAATTAACGACGGCTGCCCGCCGTAATGACACGTAATACCAACAGTTCTGAAACACGCATCGAAACGCGCAAACATCCGCACCGTGTGTTAACGATCCTCATCGTCGAGCGCGTACGCGGAAAACAGCGTCGCAAAAACGACGAACGCGCGCACACCTAACGTTTCAATAACCTTGGGACAGGGAGGAGCGAGAGAGAGAGAGAGAGAGAGAGACGATCTAACCTGCCAACACCACGATATCTCCGGTACATACTCGCAGACCTCACGCCGAGTACCGATCGCTTTTTCACCAGTCGATCCGGCTCCGTTCCGCCTTAATTATCCATTTCACCGGTTTATTCAGTCCCGATAAATTTCTCGATCAACAACCCTTGGCCAGCGCCCCGGGCGGCAATCAGGTTGGTTTTACTGTTCGCGGCCAACGGAGGAGATGCTCTCCCGGCTCCTCTCGCCGCGCGTATCTGGAATGTTCGTGTGAGGTCGCGGACGCGCAGCGCATGAAATCTCCACCGTCGTTGGCCGGCGTCGCCAAGCCGGCAATAAAGACTAATTGAGATTAGCGCCGGTCGCGCTGTGTCAAACACAGGTGGCCGCAGGGGTAGAGTACGAGAAAGGAGACGAGGAGGTGAAGCAGCGAAGATGACAGAAAGAAGAGTGGAATCAAGGTTGTACGTACACCTCCGCTTGGAAATATCTTGGGACGACGCGATAACAAATACAATATTTACAGTGTACAGTTACACAATATGAAGGTACAAATTGTACACACGACGTGCAATATACATAAATTGTTGTACATACTGTGTATATTACGCAATTATTATTGTACATTGTATATATTATATTTTAAATATAACACGTACAATGTAATTAGATACAATGAGTACAAAATGTGTTTTATAACTGTATTATTATATTACAATACACGCACAATGAAATTAAATTAAATTAACGTTGTATTACAGAATCATGTATGGACAATAATCCTAAGTGAGAAAGCGCTTAATTTTGATGTTTTCATAGATAACTCGCTACTTTCACTGCGAAACGCGTTATTTCGTTGAATTTCATCGTCTTATGAAGGATTCGTGAAAAAGACTTTAACCTAATAGAGATATCGCTTAATTTTGGTGTTTTCATAGATTTCTCGCTACTTTCACTGCGAAACACTTTATTTCGTTTAATTTCATCGATAAGCAATGAATGTTGAAATGTGTCCTAAGAGTTTTCACCGGGAGTGCACGCATCTATGTATGTTCTAACTGCACGCAAAATATTTCAATCAACTTAATTTGCACAAATTCGCCATTTGACACGCGTGTGTGCACCGTTCAATGAAATGTTCCTTCAATAAAGGAACATGAGAAATTCTCTTGGTTAATTGAATAAGTAAAGAAACTAAAGCGACACTCGGTTAAGTTTAGGTTAATTGTAAGTCAAGTCCCCCCCCCCTTTTTTTTTATCACTCTGCATTGAAACGTGAAACGTGTAAACCCATGACAACGCAAACACACGGCACGAACCTATTCGTGCATGAAGCTAATCCAAACCCAAGCCCCGCCAAAGTAAAGAATATCAAAGGATCTTTAGAAATATCTCGGAAACTAAAGGTGAGTTACTCAGAATTCTGTCGTTTGACAATGTTTTGTATGTTCTTCGTACGTATATGTATCTACCAATCGCCTTAAAAATATGGATCAAACACACAGAAACGTACGTCTGAAGATGTGTAGTAAATAAAAATTTGTTACTTCTCTAATACTAACTAATACCAATACCAATACCAATACCAATGCCAATGCCAATGCCAATGCCAATACCAATACCAATACCAATACCAATACCAATACCAATACTAATACTAACTAATAGTAATACTAACTAATACTCTTTACTACTAACTAATAATAACTAATACTCTCTACTATTAACTAATACTAAGTAATACTCTCTAATAGTAATATTAACTAACAGTAATACTAACTAATACTCTCTAATAGTAATAGTAACTAATAGTAATACTAACTAATACTCTTTACTACTAACTAATAATAACTAATACTCTCTACTATTAACTAATACTAAGTAATACTCTCTAATAGTAATAGTAACTAACAGTAATATTAACTAATAGTAATACTAACTAATACTCTCTACTACTAACTAATACTAACTAATACTCTGTATTACTGACTAATACTAACTAATACTCTCTACTATTAACTAATACTAACTAATACTCTCTATTATCAACTAATACTAAGTAATACTCTCTGCTATCAACTAATACTAAGTAATACTCTCTAATAGTAATAGTAACTAATAGTGATATTAACTAATAGTAATACTAACCAATACTCTCTAATAGTAATAGTAACTAATAGTAATACTAACTAATACTCTTTACTACTAACTAATACTAACTAATACTCTCTACTATCAACTAATACCAAATAATACTCCCTAATAGTAATAGTAACTAATAGTAATATTAACTAATAGTAATACTAATTAATACTCTCTACTACTAACTAATACTAACTAATACTCTGTATTACTAACTAATACTAACTAATACTCTCTACTATCAACTAATACTAACTAATACTCTCTACTATCAACTAATACTAAGTAATACTCTCTAATAGTAATAGTAACTAATAGCAATACTAACTAATACTCTTCCTAATGCTAATATTAACTAATGCTCTCTGCTGCTAACTAATACCAACTAATACTCTCTACTCTCTACTAGCTCTTTAATACTCTAATTAATGAAAATTCGAATGAGAGATTTATGCATTTCTGCTAGCCTGTCATTTTGTCCAGTTGCGTGAACAAGCCTCTCAAACTACACATTTTATTTTCCAGGCAGCTAATTTAACAATCCTTGGTCGAAAGGCCCTAGAAGTCCGGGGCTTTCAACTGAGATCCAAGCGCAAGAAAAGTGACAAGCGCCTTGGCTAGCAAATTCTTTTCGCGTTTGAATGGCCAAAAATGGTTGGCAGCAGCTGGCAACGATTGGAAATTATCAGGGACGACGGGTAGTCGGTGTACTTAGCCACTCATGGCCATCAGAAATCAATCAAGGTAGGTCAGACAGGTACCAGCTAAACCTCTCTCATTCTTTGTTCTTCCATTTCAAACGGACATCGCAACGTGCGACGATTCTAATCCAGTTTCGTTTCCTTCTCGTTTCAACTCGGTTTCCAACATGTCACACGTTTTCTTCATTTCCGCAGCGTGCATCGATGCAATTTAGCTTGCATTTACTGGTAGCTTGATTGCACGAGAGATTTAAAAGCAACTGAGCCTAGAGACAAACGCTGTTTGAAACTTCCTGTACGGATTTTCCCCTGTACGGAACACTGTTTGCCCTTAGGCGAAACCGACGGAAACCGACACTAGATTTTCGCGGAAGACAATTAAAAAACTTTACTGCCATGTGTGTTTCTCACATACACGTCGCTGATGTCGCAACGCATCAAATTGAAAGACGCGGAGGAAATTTCCTGTGATCTATATCTAAATCGACACATCAAGAGGAATAAAAGCACCAACAGACCCCCGCTGGTAAGAAACGCAATTTCCAGAACAAATTATACACACGTTAGTCGGGTTTCTCGGGTATTATAATACCATAATATAATAATAATATCACATTGTTATATCTATTTATATTTTATTATATATATTTATACACAATGCGATCATTAATTCATTTATCCCGCGATATCGATTATATTGCAATTGATATTATAATCGAGGCTTTTCGCTTTCGAGAAAATTCGAGTTCGAAGATCCATCGAGAGAACACTCGCGTTTGACTAAGTCTAAACGCGATAGAAACGAATAATCGAGAGAAAGTTCCACTACGCGTGTAACTGTATATAATAAATAAATAAAAGATAAAGAATCATCATTTAAGAACTTCACAGACTTCGAATCAATTGCCTCGATACATTTCCTCGAGAACGAAGCACTTTGCGAAACGAAATTTTATTTCTCTCCCTGTACCAAAATATTTATTTCAAACCAGATTTGGTACCACTTAAGTAAGATCGATGATCGCGATTAACGTGTAAAAGTTAAGCCGGATTTACGCGAAATCAACACGCCTGATTTACACGGTAACAACAATCGGTTAATTTGCCTCACAACGGGAGATATCTCATTGCTCCCGTTTTTTTTTTTTTTTTTTTTTATTGTTGCCGTGATAACCGAATAAAGTGCTGCAGTGTGATGTCACCGGCGATAAAGCAGTATCTGAAAGTACTCGATTGTCTCTCTCTCTCTCTCTGGCTGTTGGTAACGCGTAAAATCGTTAAACGCTGATCTCGCGCTATATTCGAAGCACGAACATACAGCGCTCGAAACATACAGTTTTCGAGGTGGCGGATTTTATAGAGAGGCAACGCACAAGCTAGATAAGGCAATAGCTGCGGCGAACAGGTATGAAACGAAAGTAAGAAGCAAGAACCTTTAGAAGAACGAAGCGGGACAGAAAGAGAGGTTGCAGAGACGATACTGGACACTGTTAGATCCTTATAAAGAAGAAAGAACGAACCACTTTAGATCTCTCTCTTTTCCGACGAACGCGCGACTGGATGTACGCGAGTTTCGTGCGTTAAATTCGCGTACAGAATTTGCGGGATCAAGAGAGCTGGTCGTGTGTCGTAATTTTGCATCGAAAGAAAATTTTATGCGAATATTTTTTCGTTTCCCTTTTTAAGGGAAAAATAAATGAAAAGGAGCAACGATATTTTTTAATGTAATTGTTAGCACTTACACGACTCTCTGTCTGTTTCGTATAATTTTTGTAAATATCATACGTTAACGTTATTATTTTTCTAAAAATCTCACGCGTGTTAATTTTACCGAATAGATTTTTTTTCTTTTTTCTTTTTTCTTTTTTTTTTTTTGGCGGAGAGAAGAACAAACGAGGCCGACGAGGCCTGTTGTCGCGAATAAGATCAAGCTCGCTAACAAAGAAGCATTCACTCTTATTATAATTTTACCGACGTTCGATGTTAATTTAGAATCTTCTGATCTATAATTGTTTTACCCCCCCCCCCCCCAAGAAATACGATCTTAGGATAAAGAAAACAAAGAAAAAAATTGAAAATCATTAATGTCATCCGTGTTTCTGACATCTAACTAGCTGTCGCACTTGCTAATATGAAAATGACGCGGCAAGATCATACGAAGCGCGTGCTTACGTGCTTACTTTGTTTCTTTAGAACACTTTGGAACGTCTCTCTAGCTTGCGGAAGCTTATTTTACCAACGTGTTCATAGCATAAACTGGCCGAGACTATTGGTCATCCTTGTTCATAATGCAGACTAGTAATTTAAAACATTATTCCACGGGATTTCGTTTAATTTCAACGATCACTGCAGATCAAAAGTGATGCGAAAGACCGATTAATATGGAAACTCCGTCGAGTTGTATCGAATGCAAAACAATTAAAATAATTATTTGTAACCCACGTCTGTTTGGTTGGTCGTACGTAAAAAAATTAATTACACATATATATATACACGAGTGTGGCTCGACTGAAATTATTTTAGGCAAAAATCAGGCACGTAAAATTCTTCTCAAACTCGCCGAACAAAAAAACGGCCAGAATCGTCGTTTCACTTTTACAATTGTTGAAAAGTAGTCTGCTTGTTTCAACAATCAGCGAGGCAAAACAAACGGAGAATCGGGGGAAGGGGGATTGTTTATTAAAAATTAACGCCACGTCCTCGCCAACCTTGTTCCACGTACTCTCTCGACCAACAAGGCTCGATAGAGATACGCTTTACAATCGAAACTGCAAAAAAAACATTGCGCAATTATGCGAAACAAACACGTAATAACGCAATAACAAATAGAATTCCGCAATCGATTGTGATGTTTCCAATAGCGCACGCCTCTTCGGCAAGCAGCAAATGTCTAGAAAGAATCACCACGAAATTTAACAACAGGCAGACGTTATGGCTGGCGTGCCTTATCGCAATAGAAAAGTAAAAGCAAATACAGCGTTAAACTTCGCCGGGCGGTAGTTTTCAAGACTGATTAATTAATCGAGAAACATCGTATCGGCTCGAGCCTAATTCACAGATGGTTATCGACACGCATGGAGCTCTCGAGGCATGCTTGTGCTCAACAAAATAATTATGGGATTACAGTGAAACGTTCTTAAAATTATTGTGCTTTCTATGTAAATAGATGTAACATCAATTTTTTCGATCGTTTAGATATTTTAGAAATGCGATACGAATGATTCGCTTATCTGAAAATTCTACTTAAAGAGTGGGGGAAGAAAATGGAAAATAAAAAAAATACACAAAGATTTTATTTGTTATATATATCATATATAATTGTTATAATTCTTATGTAATGTATCCTGTTACTAAAAGAAGATTGTTCGATCAGGGGGAAAGAAATCGTTCAATTTACGACGATAAATATTACATAAGAAATTGTGAAAAATAATTTCTCCTTTGGAAACAAAGAAAAAGTAATGAATTTTCTGGACAATAAGTGGAAAGAAGAAACACGATGGTTCGATGAACCTGTGCTCGATCGGCGAGAATTCATTTCGATCGGGCGCGAACTGAAATTTTCGTTAGATTACACTGTTTTATTTTCTACTACCATTTGTTAATTAATTCGGGCACGATTATTTTCGTCTACGGAGATTAGAAGATTATTTGGCCACTTACGGGAAACATTGTTTCACAAAAATCTTCGTAACGAACGTAACTGAAAACATTTGTTTCCTTTACGTACGCGACCAACCAATCTCGTCTTCCCGAATACCCGCGGGAGGAAACCATTGTTTTTCACTTCCCTGTCATTGCATAAAAATTTAATTGTCTCGATATAATCGTATTTTTTGCTTCCTTAGATTTTTGGTGTTCCTTCGTTAAATTGACTACTAGAGTCTGAACTGGATACCTCCAGTGGGTAATTCGATCGTTATCAAAGGTAAGGCATTACGCTACGTAATCTAGAAGCAACTGTAATTAATCCCTACGTTATACAACCGCATTTCCTCGCACGGAACATTTTTGCTCAAATTGTTCGACGCGTTCTGCAATGCAACGAACGCGCGCGTACGAGACCTTGCTGCTTCAAGAAATCAATGTAAATCCACCAACTATGAGTCCAGACGACTCGTGAAAACGAAAGTGTAAGATAATGTATTCCTATATTCTGTGCATTCACGCATAAGCGCGGCAAGAGTGATTGTTCAAATTGTTTCGAGATGACCGTGAATGAGAAACGAATGTAACGTAACTTCCCGGGGGAAATGACTTCGACGACGAGCTTCCGGCAAACGAGATTCAAACGTATATATATATATATATATATATATATATCTCCTGAATCCAATTAGAAAATTATTTCGAAATATATTATCTATAAGAGTACAACATCTGAAGTATTTATTTAAATAACAATTTCAACACACAATAATGATGTATCGACAATAATCGAAAAGTCGACGCGATCGAGTTGACGAAACGATCTAACGACAAAACAACAATAACGTTAACGATTTGAAATGACTGCAGAAAAGCGTTTGGTACATTCGTGCAAGAACAAGCGCAACAATTAGAGAGAGTTCATAGTTCCCGTCGCGTGATATACGTATTCAGCAACTCGTTCTTACAACTGGGTCAGTGCAAGGTGTGCGTTTAAAAGTCGGTATATATCACTTCCTGTCTGGTCGTCGCATCCAAACACGTTTCGTTATTAACACGTTTCGCTTCGAAGTTGGAGCGGATACAATCGCGTGGAAGGAATTGTTAACACAATGAATGACGCAAGACACCGGATAAAGGCAAAACACGACGAAGACGAGGCCGAACTTAAGAAGAAGAAGAAAAAAAAAAAAAAAAAAATAGAAAGAAAGAAAAAAGAACAAACGTTCAAGCGGGCGATTCGAGAGAGATGCAAGACAATCCTCCGGAGAGGAGGTCCGATTCCCGCCATTTTCACGTGACTCTCATTACGTAAATGCGGCGGACTGTCGCCCGAGAGAGTCACGATTAAGTCCGGTATTTTCGAGCGTCCCCTAACCTTTAAAGGGAAAGAAACTGCTCGCATTCTGACGAAATCACGACAGCCTAAAGTCAACACGCGCACACAGCCGTGTGTGTGTGTGTGTGTGTGTGTGCGTGATCAGAAACGCTGCTCGAACATCGAACGTTGATTTCCCCGTTGAGAGAGTTATTATTACTTACGTCGGACGAGAATCGATAAGAATTATTATCATTACTATTAATTACACGCGTAATACGAGCGTAACGTAACGCGAAGAAAAGAAACGAAACGATATAACGCGCGCAATGAAAAGAACAAGAACGAGGAGCAGAATGTTGAAGATCATTTTGTGACGATCACTTACCGGCGGCACGATGAGGTCTCTTTGCCCAGTCCTCCTCGATCAAGGGTGCGACCCTGCGTGCACGAACGATCACGGCGCAGCAGAGGGCGGCCAACAAAATCGACATGAAATTGCCGTGGAGATGCATCACTGACAGATGATCGAGAATTGATTTTCCGGGCGAAAAAAATATCCTTCTCTTCTTTTTCCGAAGATGATTCTTTCAGTCCTTCTCTTTCTCGCGTTCGCTCTGCGTCTCTCTGAGTTGGAGCACTCGTGCACAGCACACACGCACGCACGCACACATATGCACACACGGGTGCTTCTCGGTTTTTCCTCGTCGGAGTGAGTTAGTTTCTCTCTCTCTCTCTCTGTTCCTCGTATTTTCTATTTCTATCTGTTTCTTACTCCGCACTCTACTAACTCTCCGTTACTCGCGCATCGCCCGTTTTCACTCGGTTACTTTACTTTGCACCGTGCGAACGTGTGGTACAGACAGTTTCAGCGGTTTCTCTGTCTTTGTCTCTGTTGTCTCGGTCGCCGCCGCGGCCACCACTGTGTGGTCTATTTAACGAACGTTCACTGCACAAAACTTTCTGCAGCACTGTCTGCGACACTGCGCGCTCTCCCTCCTCACCATCTTTCTTCTTTTTCTGTTTTTCTCTTTTTCTTTCTTCTTCTTTTTTCTGTTTCCCTGTTCGAGCGCGCGCCGACGACGACGACGACGATTACAAAAGAGGGCCGCCGGTTCGCGGACGGTAACAGCGACGATAATGACACAACGACGTTCGCGACGACGAAGAAAAAATGTCGGAGCAACAACGGCCGGCGACGATAGTACGCGCGCACAGGTCGCGAACGTGTACGATAATGATTAGAAACAATCCAGCAGCGAACCTGGAAAGACGTCTGTGTGTTAGTCAGTGCGATATTTACTGCAGATAACGCGCGGAGGTATCGTGCACCGGTATTCGAGAGGCACGAAAGCGTAATTATACTTAACGTACGTACGCGATGCTACTTGACGTACACGCACGCTGGTCTCTCTTTCTCTTTAATTATCTGTCTAACCATCTATCAATCTGTATTTATCTATACATCTGTCTATCTGTGTATCTTTACTTCAAGTTCGAAACGATATGGAAAGCGATTCTGTCTGTATATTTGCCTTACTCTCTCTCTCTTCCACTTTTTTTTTCGCGACGCACCACCTCTCCCCCTTCCTCCCCGCCCCCCCCTTTACCTATCACGTTTCTACACTATCTTCCACGCTGTTTCTTTCTTTCTTTTTTCTTTCGTTTCTTTCTTCTCTCGTCGAGATCCCGTGCGATTTTATAAGGCGGTACACAACGGGCGACACGAGAGAGAGTTCCGACGAGACACGAGAGGGACACGAAAGAGCGAGACGACTTGTGAGCTTGCCACTTCTCTCTCTCTCTCTCTCTTTCCGTCACGATTTTAACCGGCGCACTCTTTCACGCACCTCCGCACCTCGCGAAACCTCTCTTAACCCACGAGCAGGCCCCGTTTATGCGTTTCTCGCCCTCCAACGACGCCGGTACGCGTTTGCAACCTAACGCTGGAAAGAGAAAGAAAAGAAAAAAAAAAAAGACGAAGGGACTTGCTGCGAAAATTTGGAAAGAAAGGAGAGGCGATCGGATTCGGTTTCTTGATCTTCGATCACGAAACGCTTAAGATTCGCTTCGAACATATGTATATATATATATGCATATATGCTCTTATCTACGATATTAATCGATCTTCACCGACATTCACAGTGTAATCGAGTGATCATCCGAGCGATCACCATCATATTCTCGACGAGGTAAATCTCTGCGAAAAAAAAAAAAGAAAAAAGAAACGTCGCGCGCCGTGTCTACGTGCGGTAATGTATCCGCCGTTACATAAAAGTAAAGCAAATCCGGCAACGAGCGCACGAATTATCGGATTATCCACCGGCACGCGAAATCTCTTCTTACTCGGTTGTTTCCTCACCCGTGCGTATTGTATTCCGGGACTCTGTTTCCCCCGGCGACCTCTTTCCACGCGAGAGCAACGGAGCCAGCGTGCGTCTGACACGGTCGGCGCGTGACTGCCGTGACTGACTAGCCGATCGTGAGTGACTGAGTAGTGACTGGTGGGAAGCTGTTACTCGACTTGTTCCCTACGCCCGTGCCGCCACTGAATCCGATGTATCTGATCATCGGCACTACCGTTTCTTCTCTCTCTCTCTCTCCTCTTCCTCCTCCTGCTCCTCGCGGAGGGGGCTAGCTCGCTCGAAAAAGCTTTTGCTTTCGCGCTTGCGCCACGGGCGAGCCGCTTTTTCGCTTTTGTACGCGCGTGTGCCAGAGTACGACGTCTCTCTCTCTTTCTGTCACGCGCGCGTGTGTGACTATATATATATATATATATATATATATAAAATAACTAACCGTGTGGGTTTATTCTATACACACGAAATACGAGACAGGACAGCAGGACGGCTTTGCCCGCGGAAGCGTCGCTCTGTCTGGCGCTTGCACTCGCTATTACCGGCTCGTAATCTTCCTCTCTCTCTCTCTCTCTTATAATAGTCACGTGTAACGCGATCGAACTCGCCGATACAGGTATCGGTATTCTCTCGATCGCGGCAGAGAGCAGACCAACGGCGATCAACGAACACGCTGTTACCAATTCTCGACGACGATACCATCCGCGTTATCTATTCGAACGGCAACAAACCTGGTCTTATCTCGACCTCTTCTCTCGCAGTTGTCCTCGATCGAACGATCGATCGATCACGGAGGGATCATGGTACAACAGCTCCTCTCGAGCGACACCGTTTCGCTTGCACCGTTTGTCTTTTCCTTCACTGTAACTCGCTGTAACTCGCGTTTCCGCAGAGGCGAACGACGACGATTGTCCCACGTGGAGATGCGTGTACGCGCGGAACTGCCGCGTTTCCGTGTGTATGTGTAAACTGTTGCCAGAGGCAGGCACGAAGAGAGTGAGACACGTTGCGCCGACGTAGCCAACGATGACAACTGTCCGCAGGCCGGTCGGGTCTGTCGCTTTTATGGGGATAGCCGACGACCACGCTGCCGCACCGGGACCCGTGGCTCGTATCTACGCCTCTGTGTGTGTGTGCGTGACCGTTTACCGTGTACCGATGTACCGTGTGTGTCGTGCAAGTGCGCGCACGCTTGCTTCGTACGTTCTTACATACACACACGCGTGCACATGGTGCACGGTGTCTCGAGAACAGAGGATGCAGAGAGGGTTCGCGTGTTCGCGGCTAGCTCTCCTCTTCTTCACACTGTCGTCACTCCGGCAGATACACGTACGCACACGTATGCGTACGTATAACGAGATGACAGAGTAGAGGAAGGAAGAAACGAGAAAGAGAGAGAATAGGGGTTAAACGAAAAACGAACTCGTTCGTGTGATACCTCGATCACGGTGGGTGTCGCGAATCACCTATGCTCTGTCCAAGAGGTGTGCGAGAGTACGCGACGCGTGTGGGTGCTTCCCCTACCACATCGCCACCACCACCGTCGCGATTCCCACTACCAGCGTCGCATCGATACCACCACTACGCACCATCGAACGCGGCAAATATGCGTATGCAAGTATAAAAGTGTTACCATTTCGTCGTTTCTCAAGATGGTGCGTGCGAACTGGAAATATTGCGAACGTGCGTCATATTTTGTATACGCGAGTATTTAAGAGGAAGCTTATAGAGAAGTTAGAAATATCTCGCTTTCCTTCTATCTGCCTTTTCTCTTGTTAGAAGTTCAGGCGAAAACTAGAAGGACAAGTGCTTTCCTCCCTAACCACGATTTCACCCTGTTACGAATCAGTGAAGAATGTTCAGCTAACAATACGATTTGTGTCAATTATAATTTACTAAACTTCGTATACGACCTCAGATGTAAATGTAACCTAACTTTCATTGGAGTTGAATGCGTATTTACATTTTGACGAAACGATGTGACAATTCTTTCAAGCGGAGTAAAAGCAGGCCTTGTTCCGTTTAACAAATTTTCTTTTTCTTTTCTTTTTCATCGCCGAAGCAATTACGTGATCTTTGATTTATACTTGTTATTAATATACAGGGTGTGCCAGAACGGGACTGTACGTGAAAAATCAAAAAATTGAAATGAAATTTCTTCGTCGAAGAAATTTCTTTCGATTTCGGATAAAAAATGGAGCTCGAAAATTTATCAATGTTACACTTGAATTTAGCTAATTAAATTCCGAGTAAATTCCAGAGGTTACTCCAGATGAGAAAACAAACGAAGAACGTGGAATATAATTTTTCCTTCTTGAAAATACACCGAGGCAATTCAAAGTCCACTTTTTTAAAAAAAAAAAAAAAAAAAAAAAAAAAAACGATGACGCCTCGAACGAGAAGATATCATTCTACATCTTTCACTTGCAATTAGTATCGCGCGTAGAATATTCTCGTCTTGGTTATTCGCGTCTGTCCACTACCAACACGAATCAACCAACCACGAAGTATAATTGACAAATCTTCAAACTTTGAGGAAAAGAATTTTTACACTTTCGCGAAGAAAAAATTTTTACACTTCTCTCGATAGATATATTTTACGCGTTTAGCCACCGACCGACTTTGGAAAAAAAAAAATCACTATAGTCAATCACTGCGTGATCGTGCGTAGCTTTTTTTTTTGCGCCAATGACGCAACAGCGTAGAATGTCGCGATCGCTTTGCAAAAGTGTCGAGCAACAAAGAGGAAATATCCCGGGCGCGGAGAGCAGATGATTTATCCATGGGAATACATCGATGAGCCGAGCGTAATACCGTGAATGGTGGCGACCATCGTGATTTTCCATTCGGCTCTCGTTCGATTCGCAACACGCGTCGAAATGACAACGTGAAATGCGCGTTCTACGCCAATCGCATAAGAATTGCCGATCTCGCGTAATCCGTATCTACGAATCGACTGAGATTCGCGACTGATCGTCATCGCCCCTTTCCTCTTCCTCTTCCTCCTCCTCTGGCTGACGAAAATTTCAACGCGACACCGACGCGGTGTTTTCGCTGCCCCTTTGAATCACCACTCTTCGCCGTCTAAAAATAGAACGGCGAAGGGTGTTCCCGAAAGGAATACAATTTCTTTTTCCTCCTTTATTCGGCAGTTCGAAACACCAAAGATCGACCGGATACAGATTCGAAACCACGAACGAGACGAACGAAGGGAAAGGAATAGGGAGAAGAGAAAAAAAGGGTGGAGCAACAGGGAGAGAGAAAAAAAAAGGGAAGAGAAGAGAAAAGATTTCACGGAGGAGCGTGTTGTGTATCCTCCACCTCGCCAGGTTCCCTCCCTCCCTCTCTCTCTCTCTCTCTCTCTTCCACTTAGCTTCCAGAGCTAGCAGCGGCAAACTCGTTACGAAATAGTCCCTAAGACGGGGTGACTAATTGCTAAGCGGCTTGTAAAAATTCGCAGGACAGTCTGTCGACATCATGGCGCGGCCGTCTCATCGTCGCGCCGTTATACTTTTTGCCCGTGCCACGGCCGCCTAGAGAAGAGAACAAGCCACGAGAGAGAGAGGGAGAGGGATCAAACGACGGGGGAGCGGGAGAGAGAGAGAGAGAGAGTGAGAGTGAGAGTGAGAAAGAGACTGCAGACTGACGAAAGGGGTGTAGCGGGGCGAGCAACGACGAGCGCGCGCGCGAGAAAGAGAGAGAGATAGAGAGAGAGAGAGAGAGGGGGGACCCGGGCGAGAGAAACGTGTGCGTGCGAGGCCTTAAGGTGAGAAAAGAAAAATGGCGAGGAGAGACCGAGGCTGCGTCGTCTCGCGTTCGAAGGCGAGAGGGGACCGACGCTTTCGCAGATTCCACGTGAGATACCTGCGGCATTCTTCGTTCTGCAGCGGGGCATTAAGCCGGATGCACATTCGTCGTGGACGACGCTCGGTGAATTCATTTCCAAGAAAAATATCTTCCGCTACGAAACAAATTTTACGGCGGATTTTCGTTCTCTCTCTCTCTCTCTCTCTCTCGCGGTGGACCGCCGGCGAGCGAGAGCGGCCCTCTCGCTATTTTTTTTTTCTCTTTCTCCTTGCCTCTGTCTCTCTGTCTCGACTCGACGTGTGAAACGCCACACGGTTTTGTTACTATTTCACTTTTCTTTTTTCTTTTTTCTTTTCCTTCTTTTTCTCCTGCCCCCTTTCGCGAAACGCCCGGCGAACCGAGCACCGGGGCAATGAAACGCGTCTAATCCCGGCGGTAAACCGCGCGGCGACGCGTTTCACTCGTTCCTCTGACGCTCTCTCGTCGTTTCGTGCGTGCCGCTGAAGCGCGTCGAATCGAAGGTAATCCCCCTCGGCTCGCGCATGCATGTGTGTCTGTCCGATTGCTGCTGACATGTGTGCCTCAGGTGACAGTTGATGGAAAAGCTCGAGAGTCGCCTATTCGTGCCCGTGCGTTTCTTTCTTTATTTTCGTCAGAGTAAAGGGGGAAAGAGAAAAAAAAAAAAAATACAATTGCGTCCAATTGGCGACGAAACATCGGAAAGATATCGGGACTACCGAGCAACCAGTAGAAAGGAAAATATTTTACACGTACGTATAAGCCGGACGAGAAGAAGGACGTAACGATAGCGAGAAAATTCCATCGGCCGAATGAAAACGAAAGTATCACAGAGGAAATGTTGCGCGAAAGAAAGAAAGATCGCAACGAAGCTGGCGAGGAATTCCCAATGTTGGAAATAATCGTGGAAGATGATTCACGAAGAATCGTGTCATTGTCAACAAGAATGCTCGTGCCGATTGCATCATATATATCCACGCATAACGAATTAATTTCGTAACTCGCCATTATGATCTCGGATGTCTTTTCTTTTTTTTTTTTTTTTTTTTTTCTTTTCTCTTAAGTAGCTCGTTCATTAAACGGGCACGTCAACTTCGACCCTGAATGTCGAATCCCGAAACAAAAGTCGTAAAGGTGCGATCGACACCGTGAAAGATTCACACACTCGCCGGTATCTGCACGCGCAAAGTCGTGTAATACGTGATACTTCAACGCAGCTTATCATCGTCGCTTTTACTACTATCTTCCGTTTTTCTTATCGTTGCCTTTTAGCGTTTCATTTCATCGAAATCAGCGAATTCCTGATTTTGATTGGCGAAAGTAACGGTGCGATCGAATGAAAACAAGAAAAAGCGAAAAAGACACGCGACAGCGGAGTGGCCATACAAAAGACACATGAAACGATTTACTTTTCAATGTCGCTATCGCTAGCTGGTGCTTTCGCAGTGCATCGCCCCGCCGTGGCGCTTGAAAGAGGATCATTTGTACGGGACCACACAGACCGAATAAAACAAGAAGAACGCTCGATCACTTCTGAGAATCGAAGACCTCTCTTCAGCCGCTTTAGACATCGAGTCTCGGTACTTTTGTCAAAACTTTCCGAAATCAGAGGTAAGAGAAACCAGAAGAAATCAGAAGCGACGGAAATTCGATTGGAATTGGAAAATCGAGATGAAAGAGGCGCTCGACGAGAGACAGGTTCTCTCGACTAGAACAGAAATTTAAAGCTGATCAAATTGACGAATGATCGAAAGAGAGATCCACACGGGGAAATACAACGATAAACGTGATTGCAGCGAAGAAGATGATAAAAAAGAAATTTACAGGCAGAGAACAGGAAAAAAGAAGGGGAAAAATCTGCGAAGAAAGGGAAAGCGACGTGACGATCAAAATGGTCAGAAGTAAAAACGGGGGAAAAGGGGGGGGGGACGAAAGAAAGAAAGGAATAAAAGAGAGAGAGAAAAATAGATAGGTGTAAAAGGGATCATCCGTCAGACGACTATTCACGGCACACGGGTATGACAAATCTAATAGATTCCTTGGCGACTTAGGTCTTGTAACCGGGGACCAGAAGATGGAAAGAGAAAAGACTGAAACCGGCATAGAAAGCGGCAGAGGATTTCTATTCAACGCTCAATGAACAGATGTAACGTTTCGTGGGCCCTTCGGTTCGGCTGTCTCCTCCAACAATAATACTATTTCTCGCTGTCGGGACGAGAGGAGGGCCGAGAAATAAAGTCAAACCGTGGCTGTTGCTCACCTATATAACGCGTTGGAGATGCACAATGCTTATTGTCGACTCGCCGTGGAATGCGGGAAAGGAGGGGGGGGGGAGGTATTGTCGACGCACGCCAAATGTAGACCTCCTTTTTTTTTTTTTTTTTTTTTCGGCTGGCACCAACATTCACCGCGCGCGCTATTTGCAAATGTTTCTTTCTTTGCAAATGTTCTTTGCTGTTTCTTTTTTTCCCCTCTTTTTAATCTGTCGAGGTTAGAGTATGTTAATCTACCACTCTCTAGAAATAAATATACCTGTGACAAATAAATTGATCTTGAAATGCTTTTTTTTTTATAGATTTTATACACAATGTACGTATTATATATATATATATAGTTAAATAAATGTATTATATATTATATAATATACACTATTTATTATGTACTATATAATATACATTATACATTAATATACATAACATTATATGTAATATATGTATTATTTTTATGTTATTATATGTTACGTAAATATTTAAAATTCTTCGCAAGTTATATATATAATTAGTATTATATATATATATATATTAAATAAATGTATTATATATTATATAATATACACTATTTATTATGTACTATATAATATACATTATACATTAATATACATAACATTATATGTAATATATGTATTATTTTTATGTTATTATATGTTACGTAAATATTTAAAATTCTTCGCAAGTTGTATTATATATTATATAATATAATATATTATTATATACTATACACTATGTATTATATACTATATAATACGTACATTATAATATACATAAAATCTATATATAATATACATTATACATTAATATACATAAAATTATATGTAATATATGTATTATTTTTATATTATTGTACGTTACGTAAATATTTAAAAGTCTTCGCGAGTTGCACAAGACAGAAAATAATTTAGCTTCGCTTTCACTAAAAGGCCTAGTGGTCAAGCCGGGGATCAGTTAGATCGTCAGTTTTATTGGGCGCCGACCGAGAAGTATAAAACACGCCATTTATACACGTCCGATGGATTTTATATACTAAGCGAAGCCGTGGTAGCGCGGCGTTTACACGTCGAAATGAAATGTTTCTACGAGATTAGCTAAGTTACGAAAGCGACCGACTCCCAATGCCTGCTGTTGCCCGTTTCTCCATCTCAGTTTATTCGCCAAGATGCAATATTCCGATGCGCGAGATATGCTTTATGATCGTTTTCAAACGGTGTTGCGAAAATGCCTTTGAAAATTCGAAACGCCGCGCGAAAGCGGATGCGCGAATAGGAGAAGACAAAATGGACCGGTCAGACCAAAGATAGTGTTATACTACTGAACAAATAGAGCACTACTACTACCGTCTCGATCGTGAATCGAACTTACTCGTCGCAAAGCAGGAAAATAAAAGGCTCGAAAAGTACTTTGCGGGATGTTTGAGGTATTCTTCGGTATTTTTTTTTTTTAGTGAAATGTCACGTGGAATTGGAGATTTCAATGTGACATTTAGAATGGCATGTAGAGCTACGGACGTAATTGTATCAATTGCTGTATTATCATTTTTCGATACTGCAACACTGGAATTTATTTCAAATCTAGATTCTGAGAGGAAAATATTGCAGTTTTTTTTTTTTTATAGATGATTTCATAGACAATCGTTGATATTTATAAGAGATGATCCCCAACTTCGAAATTCAGAAAATTCACTCAAGGGAGCAAAATTAACTCGTTCGACTATAATTCGACTATAATTTCCTGTACGACGATCCCTTTTCGAAAAATCTAGATTTCAATCGACGTACGGCAAAGATACAGAAATTTAAAATGAAACCGCATAGAAACAACCCGTTTAATAACGTGCTTTAATTTCAGTGTTATATTAATATTTAATAATTACATAATATAATGCAACACGTAATAATATTATTCCCAACATTTCCATTAAATTTCATTCAAATATAATATAAATATACTGTACTGTATCACATACATATTACATTACATTACGCGTCGTTTGATACAAACGATTAAATTAAAAACATGATACAAATTATAACACAAATTAGAAAACTCAACAGCTGGTGCAACCATTAGGCAACGAAACCATCACCAGCGCCATCTAGATCCCACGTCGCGCTTAAAATTTCTTTCTCAACGCTAGCTTTTCATCCTACGTTCATTCTCTTCCATTCAAGAGAGATCACATGATGGAACGCGTTAAAAATCGAGCGAATCGCGAGCCCGTCGTGGACACAAAGGACGAGCCGGGATGCCGGGTGATTAATTTCGTCTGGCAATTAACAAGCTCTCCCGAGGAGCGGGCACGCGCGTGAAAAAGGATCGAGAAAGCGAATGGACGCGGGGCGACGAGGGCTGGCCACGAATTCTCAACCCTCGAAGAAATTCGAGAAACGAACGCTTTGGGTGGGAGAGGGCCGTTTTTTTGAATGGGAATCAAATCGAGGCCGGCTACCCCACGATTGTGGTCGGTTGCGAAGGGAACCGGGCAGAGAGAGAGAGAGCAGCACAAAAGGAGCGGAATCTTTCGGGGTCTTCGTGTCTGCAGGACGGGACGAACGGTTTCACACGGCACCATTAATCTCCGAGACAATGGCCGATTCTACGAAAAAGTAAGCCGCGAGACGTAGCCTCGGCGCAGCCTCGATGAATAAAGTTACTAAGATAAGGTAAGAAAAAGCAAGCAACGGCCAAGTTTTCACTTGGACTTGCAGTTTTTGCTTTTCGGTTATGGCTACGGGACCGAGGATAATCCGGGTGTCGAGTGCGGAAGCACGTTCGACAAATTCACTGCTACCCTGGCGTGCACGCCAGTTGTCGATTCAGTGGTTTGAACGGCACTCTGTTGGTGTATTCCGGTTTTCTCAACACACACTGAGTTTTATATTTTTAAAACATATAACGTTTCAACGATATCTCGAACAGGCAAGTTTATCGGGGCAAATAAGTTCGATTGTTTAAGATTGCAGATTGCTTTGAAAAAGCAAAATACTTTTGGTGAATAAAGAATGAAATTTTAGGGGCGGTTGAGACACATTTTAGTAGCAACTAATGCATTGGTACAAGGTGTAGTAGAGTTCTTTGTTGAAATGTCGCACATTTTAACAATATTTTATGCATATTCAACTTTTGGATTGAATCAAGACATAAAGGATTTAGAATCATTTAAAGGTACCAAGATATTGATTGAGTTTTTTTTTAAATCTTGTTCAGATCACAATCTCAGTACAGACTGTGATTTTAACCACAAACTATAAGAGAGGTGTGAACCTTCATTTCCACTCTATTTAGGGTTTAGACATAGAATCATTTAAAGGTACCAAGATATTGATTGAGTTTTTTTTTAAATCTTGTTCAGATCACAATCTCAGTACAGACTGTGATTGTAACCACAAACTACAAGAGAGGTGTGAACCTTCATTTTCACTCTATTTAGGGTTTAGACATAGAATCATTTAAAGGTACCAAGATATTGATTGAGTGTTTTTTAAATCTTGTTCAGATCACAATCTCAGTACAGACTGTGATTGTAACCACAAACTACAAGAGAGGTGTGAACCTTCATTTTCACTCTATTTAGGGTTTAGACATAGAATCATTTAAAGGTACCAAGATATTGATTGAGTTTTTTTTTAAATCTTGTTCAGATCACAATCTCAGTACAGACTGTGATTTTAACCACAAACTATAAGAGAGGTGTGAACCTTCATTTCCACTCTATTTAGGGTTTAGACATAGAATCATTTAAAGGTACCAAGATATTGATTGAGTGTTTTTTAAATCTTGTTCAGATTACAATCTCAGTACAGACTGTGCTTTTAACTATATTTTTAACCATAAGAGAGGTGTGAACCTCTGAACTTCATTTCCATTCCATTTAATAGAGTGGACTTTAATAGAAAACCTTGAAATTACTTTGAACCCTTCCATGTACAAAGAAATTTCTGTCATATTGAGGCTACCTCTGCACTAAACAACTTTTGTTAACACAGCATTTTCATATCTCTAAAAGTAACAGAGATATTCAAGCTGATCAAGTCACGTTGTTCACTTTGTATGTATAAACAAATGATCTCGTAATCGAGAAAATAAACCATCACAAAAAGAAATTTGTTCTATATCCTCCTTTTCAGCTTTGAGCTCAAACAGCTCAAAAGAACACTGTGTGTAAGCTTATAGAGAAAAGAAAGAAAGAGCAGAGAGAGAGAGAGAGAGGAAAAGCAGTCATCCCATGTAATTTAAATGTAACTGCATTCAGGTGTGAACAGCGCGAAGGAACAGGGGAATGTACACGATTTTACAGCGCGCCATGAGGTGCGAATAATGCGCAGTCGTTCCGTAGATACCTCCTGGTCCGAAACGGTTTACGACCTTCCGGCGCCTCGGCTGAGACACCTGCCCGCATACTTGGCGTCAGCACAATGTTGGCGATTCTTGAAAAGACTTCATCCCCTTCCCCTGAACGCGACCGTTCATTGAGGCAAACGGCATATTTGGTGAATGCCCACGGTGAAGACTGACGGCACGGACGAGGTATATGAATAGATTTTATGGGACTTCGTGTCCCATAGCCAACTATACTAAAAAATGTCTGAAATACTACACTAAAAAAATCAGCGGTTTTTTTTTCAGCGCAATTTACGCTTCAAAAACAGTGCGAACTGGGGAATTACATCAAGTAAACTATAATGAACAAAGTTGATCAAGTAGTGAACGCGCTAGAAATATGATATCTGAAATCCATTGCAGTATTGTCAAGCTTTCGATACTAAAATGTGAAGCTAATAACCAACCGAAATCATTCTATTGTATATCAGAAAGAGCTCTATCCATGTTTGACGGTATCACGACGGCTTTTCTTTTCATGTAAATTCATAGCAAATTAAAGTTCTAAAGTTATTAACGAAATATTAAACCTATCAGCTCGGATGAATCTTATCAAAATACCTACATAAAAGTTTGACATAATATGAGAGAAATTAAAGAGAAGGAGGAAAAACAACCCTCTCATTTACAGATAGAATCATTGTAAAAGAAATAATTAATCCTAGACTTTCTAAAATATTTTTGTACAAAGTTCGGATGAAAAGTTTTCTATACGCTTAAAAATTAGTTACCCATGTGGCAAAACATATTACTTACTTTTCATTAATCTAATGGATATGTACATCCACGCAAACATCTAACCAAGATCGCAGCCAATCAGCTCGTATAACAAGCTGTGAGAAAAACCGACGCGGAAAGCTAAATTTCTATGAAAATAGAAACTATATTAAAGCTATGAAAAATAGAAACTATATAAAAATTGCATTTTAATTATAAAAATTGCAAAAGACAATCTCGAAATCATAATTGTAAAAAAACGCATTTCAACTGTAAAAAAAAATGCATTTCGATGATATTTTTGTGTATTATTTAACAATTTTAACTATTCACTTATAACAATTGAATCAGTGTACGAATTCCCAAACATTATTTCATAGATTGAAGAATTCATTTGTGTCATAATCATTTCATTATAATTAAATTAATTTATTTACAACAATGGAAAAGACAGTTACACAATACAGATATTTCTTGCTCTCTGAAACAATAAACGAACGAAAATTTTTTAATGTTGCCCCATTATTCTAAAGCGATAAACACCGCTTCAATTTCTGACTACATAACATTTCTCTACATAAATTTCCAACAAATGTACATAAACTATAATTCAAAAATTAATATCGTGAATATTTAGTATTAACAGACAAAAAATTTAAAAATTATTACTTTCAACATTGTAATATATTCATAAAAGCGTAACATTGCCATAGAACTGTAAAAATTATTAAATTATAGATTATAGTATAATATAATAACAGAAAAATAGATAGAATAATAGAAAAACTGAAAAAAATTATTAATTGTTTCGGATTACCGACGACCGAAATATTGGATTACCCTTGAGCTGTAAACGGAGACACATTACCAATTAAACTTCCGTCGAGAGCACAAGAACCAAATTATGGAAGCTTGAAAAAAAATTGTCACCTATTACGGAACACGACCGGTACATATATTACCCTTGGGCGATACGAAGACTCATTCCCAATGAAGATTTCGCCGCGAGCGCATCGACCAAACATTGGAAGCCTGAAGAAGAACCATAACCTCCCACTCTTCCGGATCACTGACGACCGATATATATATTATCCTTGGGCGATACGAAGACTCATTCCCAATGAAGATTCCGTCGCGAGCGCATCGACCAAACGATGGAAGCCTGAAGAAGAATCATAACCTCCCACCCTTCCGGATCACTGACGACCGGTACATATATTATCCTTGAGCGATACGAAGACTCATTCCCAATGAAGATTTCGCCGCGAGCGCATCGACCAAACATTGGAAGCCTTAAGAAGAATCATCACTCCCCCCCTCCACCTTCCGGATCACTAACGACCGGTACATATATTATCCTTGAGCGACACGAAGACTCATTCCCAATGAAGATTCCGTCGCGAGCGCATCGACGAAACGATGGAAGCCTGAAGAAGAACCATAACCTCCCACCCTTCCGGATCACTGACGACCGATATATATATTATCCTTGGGCGATACGAAGACTCATTCCCAATGAAGATTCCGTCGCGAGCGCATCGACCAAACGATGGAAGCCTGAAGAAGAATCATAACCTCCCACCCTTCCGATCACTGACGACCGGTACATATATTACCCTTGGGCGATTTTATGCTTTGTATGATTGTATGTATGGGTGGGATGTATTGTATGGTGTATTGTAAGCCCGGGGGTGGGTCTCGTGCGTAGTCACCTCCTCGTGGTGAGATCTGGTAATTGATATCGTTCTAGAAACGTTAAAGTTTGTAAAACGATATCAAGCTGAGAACTACGCAACCTATAGTTCAGTTTAGATCGTGAAAGTTTCTTTGTATCACGATCTAAACTGAACTGTAGGAACAATTAGTTGATAAGTAAACTATTAGACTCCCCAGAGGCGGGAACCGTGGACGACGAGGAATATCGCAGGGACATCGTGGGATGCGTGCGTCTTAGTTGTAAGTTGCGTGCGTCTAGTTTTAGTTAATCTTTGTAAATTCATTGTGAACGCATTCTGTACAAGGACACGTTCATTGAACTTGGAACGAAATTAGGAATCCCTCATCTCCTCTCTTCCTTCGTTCGTTGTTACTATTGTTACTTTTATTGTTGAATTTAGTATTACAATTGTTATTATTAATAGAAGCGTGTGTGCGTGCGTGCGTGCGTGCGTGTGTGTGTGTGTGCGTGTGCGTGTGCGTATAAGCATACGTGTACATATAACAATGAGTTAATCAATTGCAAGATTACAATATTTCTACTGGTTAGAATTGGAATTAAATTTCGGTATAAAATTATAAATAATTGTTAACATACTATGTTCTGTCGAAATGTTTATATGCTATTATCCCTTTTATTACATATAATTGTTAAAAATTGTATGTAATAATTATTTGATTAAATCTTACTTTGAGTTGGAGTCCAAAAGTGCACGTTTCATCTTAAAAATATACGACACAAACGCAAATCTAACAGCTATTGATTTAAATTCTTGCCTGGCAACTTTTCGATGGTACTTCTTTCTGAATGATTTTTCTGGATAATATTTTCTTTATTCACAGACGGCGGCGTGCTTCTTACCGCCATACTTGCCGTTTAAAAATCGATCGTCAGGAATTATCGATTATTCGAGAATCGTAGGAAGTGTAGGCGCTGCAACCTTTAGCTAATTTAAACCGAATGCGCGCGCATTTCGCGCGAAATGTTAACTTCAAATAAAAAAAAAAGTAAAAAACTCCGGTCCAAATCGAAAAATTCATGAGAAATGCTTAAAAAAGTAAAATATTAAAAAATATTCATACGGTCGATGAAAAATTGTCGATACCTTGAACTGTTGCGTACACTTTCTATAAACGCAAATATACTATTTCGCGGAAAAAAAAAAAATTGTAGAACAATTAACTCGATCTTATTTTATAGAACGAAACCTCCACTTTGATAATCTCCGGTTTGTTCGGATGCGCTTGATTAAGAAAAACATCACACTCTTCTAAGGAGATACGCACGCTTGAAGAAGACAGCGAGATTACGAAGCATCACCTTCGCTCGTTATGTTAAAAAATTGGTGGCGCTGAAAGGATTAAACCATGATTAACTAAGCGCTTGCGTGCCTGTACACTTTCTATAAACGCAAATATACTATTTCTCATGTACAAGGACAAGCTCTAAGTACACCTATAGTAGCTCCTTACGAAAGAAAATGTGAAAAGAGGCACAGGCGAGCGCGATTGGCATTCCTCTCGCAGCGCCGTCTGAATGATTTATTGGCGGGGTTCGCGCGCGCATCGCAAAAATACGAACGCAAAAGGATCACAACACCGCGATCGGCTGCCAGTCGATCGTGCGTGTTTCTGTGTTTCAACCCGAGAGCGGCTGTATCTCCTCGACGACGAGCAACGAGTCGCCGATGCCCCCTTGGATCCAAGCCATTTGCACGAATTTCTGAAATCCGATGATGGTGAAAACACGACCGGCCATCTCGACGAATTTAAACGTGTCACGGGAAACGACAGCCCCCGACTGTTCATCGATTACCAAAATTGATAAACGTCGAATTGCTGTCGCGGATCGGTAGGCGTGGTTGGAACGAACGATTATTTTCACAACGGTTCATCGCATATAATAAATCTTTATAACCATCATTTGACGTCTATAAGAGTTGATACTATTTACGTTTTTTCTTTTTTCTTTTTAAATTCTAGTTAGCCAGGTGCCGGATGAGTCATCGGTTATTATGTACTGACAGAGGCCATCAGGATCGGCCGGTTTCGAGACTGGATTTGTTATTGCTCTCGTGGTCGATCTATTCACAGCCTTGCGACTCTGTAATCAAGCCAGATCGAGGACGGCGCCACCAATCGTTATATTTCGGGGATATTTTGCAATTGCATTTACTAATCGCAAATACGCGTTTCGATCTCTCGCGAGGATTTTCAACGATAAATTAACAGCTAGTCGAACATTTCGGAAAAAAGTTCCTAAAACGAGCAAACTGTACTTATTCGCAGCTTGAAGTACATACATGTCCGCGTCAGTGATTTACACTTGGTTTTAGATCGGATTTGGGTCAGATAACAGAGAAAAAAGAAGAAATTATAATTTCATGGAAATATAAAAAAATATGCCTTATCAATTTCGTTGACCCAGTTTGGAGAAACGTTATACCAGATATCGTGCAGAATTTATATTTGATAACACGACTATGGCAACCTGTAATTACCGGATCTTATGGTTAAAAATGTTCTAACAATATCAATATGCGTTATATCAATTGTACTATACTGCAGTTACTACCTTTATTTATTATCCAAGCAAAATCTGATGTAAATTTAATCCTAAAAAAGAAGAAAAAATCTGAAACTAACAGTGAGATTAAGAGTGGTTATAATATGCACAAATGAAGTTACAATGTATCCGAAGTATCATCGAAATCGGTAAAGTGCATTCTTGTCTAAATAATTGCCAAATAATCCGCAGAAAGATAAAAATGCAACGAAGGGCAACGTTCTTGACTCAGAATCTGGTTAGTTTCCCGGAAACAAATCGGATCTCGACGATTCTCGATCGACGCAGCACGCAGCAAAATAGAGATAGGAGGGAAAACCCGCTGACGGATAACGTAGATTTATTTACGACGTTCGGACAAATTCATCCGCCGATAAGCGATCGGAATAAAAAGCAATCGGAAACCGAGCCGCTGTCCACAATGAGGTCAATTAATTACGGCGCCAAAGTGAAGAAAAATTTAAATGGACACAGACCTCTCTCGTTTCTCCGTCGCCTCTATTCCTCTTTTCCCTCTTTTTGTCGTCTTTTTCCTGATCGATGATAAACACCAGTCTCTGTCGTCCTCGTCGTCGTCGTCGTCGTCGTCGTCGTCGCCACTCGCGTCACTATGTAAATCGACAAGCCTAACGAAAACATGCAACAAACATTTTTGCGTATTTACGAGATTGTGCATGCATGCATGCATGGCATGCATGTGCATTTCTCGCGTGATCCCACGTTGCGTTGGATGAACGATTTTTTTTTCTTTTTTTCTCGCGTCTCTCGTTTAATCGTCTTACGTAGGCACGTAGTAAAAATGTAAACAATGACGCAATTTAGTTCACAGCGATCGCGATCGCGTTGCAATCACGGCAACGACGTCGATTGATATTGCCGTTAACATCGATTGAGAGACACAGTCCGTCGTTCTTAATTAAGAGAATTACGCGAAGAAAACGCGTGACAGGCGCCTTCTCTGTCGCAATCGCGAACTTTTGTTTTCGTTCGAAAAAATCGATGGCCAATAAAATGTTCGTTTACGTCGCCGAGACGAAACGTTTTCGAGAAGCCGCGCGCGGGTGTCGTGCGTCATAACACCAACCATAAGCTCGTTCTTAGACGCAGCCTGGCGCTAAGATTTTGGCGCGTACCGGATATAACCATATAGGATCCCCCCGCCCCTCCCAAGGGAGGGGGGAGGGCGCGTCGCTGTGGAATCTGTGTCATGTCGCGTAAACATACTATAATAATAATACACTATAAATACGCTGCACTCTGCCAAAAGGCAGAGAGAAACAAAGTATGTACGAGCGAGGGGCAAAGAGAGAGAGAGAGAGAGAGAGAGAGAGAGAGAGAGAGAGAGAAAAAGAGAAAGAGCATTACATGCAGGCGCCGGCGCCGCCGGACCAGTACATTACACGCGCCAAGGAAGTATTATCCGTCCTACGACATCCAACGTTCTAGTATTTTCCATCCTCTCCTCACTCGTTTGCCAACCAGTCTTACCACCACCTTTGTTTCTCTCACCACCTATGTTTTCCACTCTCCCGCCTGCCTCGTTCAATTCTTTCAACCACACGGTTCGTCATCTCTCTTCCTTCCCTTCGTCGTTATAGTACTTATTTTTCTCTCTCTCTCTCTGTCTCTGCCTCTCCTCGTTTTATTCACCAACTTCGCCGTGTCTCTCCCTTGGTGATTTTTCGTTTGTTGTTTTATGCGTTGATCCCTCTCTTTCTGTCTCTCTGTCTGTCCCTTTTTCCACCGTCGAGCATCTATTCGTTTCGTTTCTTTTCGCTTCGGCAGCGAGTTACTCTCACGTTCCTCACCAAACTGACCGGATCACGGGCGCCGTCTGTTGTAACTGGCCTCGGTTGAACGACCAACCGGCTCAATCTCATCTTTCCGTTTCCACGGTTTTTTCTTATTTGCCCAGCGAGACACCCATGGCCACAGGGCGACGCTCGTTAGACGTGAAATCGATCTTAATTTCGCATCGGACGCCTGGCGCGAAACCGAGCCCCATATCGCATCGCCAGCGTGTCCACTTGTCACGGGACTTGTGCCTTCCATGTGCCCGTTCGATTTAGAGATACAGTGGTAAGGCTAGTTTTTAAGCGTGGTGCCCGACACGACGAGTTTCAAAAGCAGACGAGACTCTCCACCTCGCTTTCTCGTCTTTGCTTCCATCGTCTTCGCTGCTCGCCCTCTCCTTCAGCCACTTTCTCAAGAGGCGAGAGATCGCGTTACATAAATTAGCGACGGAAGTACAAGACGAAGTTCCTCGGCCGTTCCTTGAAATTTGCTTCTTGACAAATCACCTGTTTCCGGGCAGATCCGGCTTTACAAATCGCGAGTTTTCTCCTCTTTTTCGCGGGAGAAAGTTTTCAGTGTCTAGACTCTGCTCTGGTTCGTAAGGAGAGGTTTTTGAGAAATGCGATAGGGATGATACCTTGATAATCGCTACTTGCAGATAAAATACAAATGACCATCGCGATATAATGCAACAATACGAGCTCATTTATATTCGTACGTAGTCACACAAATCTTTGTCATTGACATGTCACGATCAATCATTGGACTGCAGCTTGTAGCAAAATTTTAACACTTTACCGACCGGTAGCCTATTAGTCGTCTATTACTTACCGCTGTCGGTTGGTAAAGTGTTGATATCGTGTAATAATATATTTTAACACTTTACCGACCGGTAGACTATTCATTATCTATTACTTACCGCTATCGGTTGGTAAAGTGTTGATATCGTGTAATGATATATTTTAACACTTTACCGACCCGTAGACTATTAATTATCTATTACTTACCGCTATCGGTTGGTAAAGTGTTGATATCGTGTAATGATATATTTTAACACTTTACCGACCGGTAGACTATTCATTATCTATTACTTACCGCTATCGGTTGGTAAAGTGTTGATATCGTGTAATGATATATTTTAACACTTTACCGACCGGTAGACTATTAATTATCTATTACTTACCGCTATCGGTTGGTAAAGTGTTGATATCGTGTAATGATATATTTTAACACTTTACCGATCGGTAGACTATTAATTATCTATTACTTACCGCTATCGGTTGGTAAAGTGTTGATATCGTGTAATGATATATTTTAACACTTTACCGACCGGTAGACTATTAATTATCTATTACTTACCGCTATCGGTTGGTAAAGTGTTGATATCGTGTAATGATATATTTTAACACTTTACCGACCGGTAGACTATTAATTATCTATTACTTACCGCTATCGGTTGGTAAAGTGTTGATATCGTGTAATGATATATTTTAACACTTTACCGACCGGTAGCCTATTAATAATCGTCTATTACTCACCGCTATCGGTCGGTAAAGTGTTAACACGCAATATCACAAATAAATTAATATCATTATTATAGAAAGAGAACTTCAGTCGGACGAAAAATGTAAAGTGCTTAAAAGAACATTGTTGTACTGTGCAACTTTCTTGCAGAGACTTTCTTCAGTTGACGTTCAAAAACTGTCAAATGATTTTAGTGCATAAACATGAAATACATGTGTGTAAATAAACCGTTCCCAATGTATGTGCATAATCGTTGTAAGTACAGACCCTGTGATCTCGAAAGCTACGTACACGAGACGCAGAAATATTCACCCTTTCTGCATCAGCAAGTATACGTTTCACGTAGATCTATTAGTCCACGCCTCTGAACCCGCGCACATGTATTCAATATATACCTCGATGGGATTATTACTCTGTCGTACAGTAACGTCAGAATACTTTGAACTTCTCGTCACGGCGCAAGCCTTCTCGGAATTAGATCGATATATATCCTTCAAACATAAACGATCGGACGACGTTCAAACGCGGATTCTGCAAGATGATTTCAACCTAAAATTACTGAACGATCGGCAGTTATCCGCGGAGGGTAAACTACGGAGATTAATTACCATTGGATAGCAGGCGTGTAATAATCCCGTCGATCCCCCATCAGGAAGTTTGGCCAATTCTAAATTCTCGTTTCATTCTTTACACTTTGTTACTAATTCTGCAGCGCGCGGATACGCTATCGATATCTGCACTGAAAGATGAATTAACAAATACGAAGGATAATTGCCAGGCTGAATTTCCTTTCGAAATAAAAGATGTTATATACTTGCTATTTACCATAAAGTAAATTCTGATTCCTCCATGAGGAATTCCTCCATTTTGCAATAAAGAGACGGCAGAGGAGAGCAACCCTCTCGGCGATTAACATGGAAGAACGAAGCGAAGTGAAATCGCGACGATCGTGAATTTATTCCAGATACAAACGCAGATCACCGCCGGATTACCATATGAATTTCCGAGCGGGTACACACGTGCCGTGACCCGATTTTGAAAAGCAACCGGCCAATAACGAGACGGAGCGTAAGTTACGAGCGGTTCGCGAAAAACCGCCCGTCTAAAATCGACGTTATTGCAGTCGACTGTACGGCGCATACACGGAGGTATTATTCGTCCCACACACCGGTCGTTACCGCGCCGATTCTTCTTCGCTGCCTTAAGCCCGGATATGTTTCAGGTTCCTTTGCCCCGTGCACGTTTATGTTTATGCAAATTTCATAAATCGCGCCGAGCTGAACTTACACCTATACGCGCGCCAGCGTCGAACATTTTATTCGCGTTGCACTGGCGAACGTGAAAGCCTGTCGACGCGGGGGCAGGGGAAAAGTCAGCTGTAAATTTTCGCGAAAAACAAAAGTTCGATCCCCGCCAGGAGATCAATGGCTCGGAGAACTTTGGCCGGAAGAAGAACGTTGGAAAAATCCGCAAGCCTTGTTTTTATCGAGTGTTTCCGTCGGTCAGAGACATTCCGATTGATCTTGCAGACGAGATCTTCCGACGGGATGCGGAGTCTTTCAAGATGAAAATGTAACAAGTGTCCATTAACTGTTTGAGAGGAAACTACTGGAGGAAAAACTGTGTGGAATAAAGTAACGAAGGATTATGAATACAGTGGTATGTATGAAACGAAAGAATTATTTCGTTATTAACAGAGGAAATCAGATTACCTGTAATAAGCTCCACTTCTAGAAGCAATTATACGACTTTGGAATTTATTCCATCGTTCAAATTCGACACGATGTCCGTGTAAATGGATACATCTATATATCGGTATAGATTTCGATGGACGAGCCGTGACTTACGAAGCTGTATAAAATAAATCGCGCATGCTACATGCGGCCAGCGCGTAATCATCGATAAATCATCGCGCCAAAGTTCGATCGCGACGCCGCGCCAGTGTTTAGTTTCGTTTCGAGCCGATATCGAAACTCGTAAACCTATTTCCGCTTCTTGCCCGCATGAAGATGCGCGTATCTCGCGAACCTAAATAGCGTAGCGTAGCGACTATAAATAGTTTATTCACCGTTTTTCATTTTCATCGTACGAACGCGCGGAAAATGTGAAAAGCAAAACGCGTAGATAGACGAAGAGACATTTGTTCTCCTTGAGACGAACGCGGCGTCCATTAATCGCGCGATTTGCGTGAGCGGCGATCAAACGTCAATTAATAGCTGAATTATGCGGCATTCCTGCGCGCCGATCTCCACATTCAAGTATTCTGTTCTTTACGTAGCACGCCACCCACTCGAGCGGCTGTTATCACCGCGAGCGCAACGTGATCCAACATTTTATGGTGCATACGCGTCGAATGATCGGAATGTTGGCGCCATTCTCGCGGCACATGTATATTACGCGTGAGCACGAACGATTTCTCACGAACCAACACTTTGACAGCTATCCGTGAGTATATATCATACAACGCGTGTAACACGGAACAATTTTTAAATCTCTTTAGGACTACAATGGGACACGACTGTCTGACTGATTGTGTCTTCTGATTCAAATTTAACAAACTAACTTTTTACTAAATATGTATATTTGGTAACTCTTATATTACATTTTCAGTACTGGCTTCAAATTTCGCCGATATATATGTATAATCGTGACAAGTCGTATCTCATCACGGTGCCGGTGCTATTTTTAAAATATTTCGTTACAATCATTTCGTAGCTGCTCGCCGGAAGTACTCGAACACTTGTAAGAATTTTCTGAATGCAAGAGGATGATTTAAATTCGTTCATATTACACGGACGAAGATCAAACGAAATACAAATGCAATTAACCAATTACATATCCATAAACGCATCCATAATTACGTGTAAAAGGATGCCTCACCGATTTTTGATGATCTCGAAATATTTTGTCAAATTCAATATTCAATGAGTGATTTCATTTATATATAGTGTGTGTGTGTGTGTGTGTGTGTGTGTGTGTGTGTGTGTGTGTGTGTGTGTAATCGTCGCGTTATTTAATCTTACGTAGTATTAGAGATACATACAGATATATATTTTTTAACGGTCGAGTTAAATATATATCAGATTTTGCTTAGATAATAAATAAGAATTATAACCGAAATTTATATGGAATTTTATAGCAATAGTCGTTGGAAAATTTTGCGGCCATAAAACATTAGAAAGCGGACATAATCATAGTGCCTAGTCATATGTTTCTTGCGAAATCTTTTTATAATACTATTTCGAAATTTAATTAAAGTTGCAATTTCTTCTTTATCATCGAGGTCAAATGCAATTTATATGGAATTTTATAGCAATAGTCGTTGGAAAATTTACGGCCATAATCATAGTGCCGATGAAATAAATATCGCGTGATATTTGGCACAATGTTTCTTGCGAAATCTTTTTATAATACTATTTCGAAATTTAATTAAAGTTGCAATTTCTTCTTTATCATCGAGGTCAAATCGGAACGTAAATCTAAAACTATACTATTATAGTACGCATACGTATAGCGTTGAGAATATTTTTGTGTGTGTAAGCAGCAAAGTATAGGTGTATTATTTTTTTTTCTTCTTTTAATACATCGAATAATCATTAACTGCGATTTCATCTAGAAAATTTTTTTATTTAAAACATGACTCGACGAACGTGAGATTCGCCTGACAACACTTCTCCCCTTCTAAGTAGGAAGCTCAAAGATCCCCCATCCCCTTCGGAATTTCGTCTGGCGGTGCAACAACAATCTGGCCTCGACTTGGAATAATATTTTTCCAATGTCCGAAGGAAATTGATAACCTGGTGCCTCGTCGAAGTGAAAACACAGACGGCCGTGTAAACTCAAAACAGTTTATCGTACGGTGCATAGAATGGCCCGGTCCCGAAGGTTTTCAAGAGCCACCACTTTTGGCAACGTCATCCCGCGAGAAGATAACGCGTCGATCGTTGAAACGTAGTTACGCGCTTCAAAGGAAAAAAAAAAAAAAAAAGAGAAAACAGGTCTCACCAAACGCGTCTTGACAATGAAATGCATTATACCCGAAAGATCGGCGAAATTTCAACGGGCTCTAAATATAAGACGCCGAGTAATAACAACGAAACGCAACGTATCGACAGATTTTTACATTCGACGCGCGCTAGTAAATCCTGTTTTGATCGTTTCCCCTCGGGCACCGCCGAAAGACAGCCGATTTTTAAGACTCGACGAACGAGGATCATCTTTATGACTCTCTTTTCATGATATTCGACGCCGGCATGGGCATTTCCATACTAAGAATGCGACATGGGTTTAAAGATCGTGGCAGAAAAATACTTCTAATCTTTCGATTTTGCTTTACGATGAGACAGAAATCTTTTGTCACAACTGCAACAATACGAAAACAATCTGTTAGGTTCAAAGAGTTGAGTTTTTCTTTCGAATAAAATTGTTAAATGATATCTTCGATATTACAACGAGGAAGATGAGGAAAAGATGTTTAACTGCAAAATCAATTATATAAACAACTCTAGTAATATTAATAATTTCATCAGCTCTGTAAATAGCTTTCATATACGTGCTGAGTTTCGTTTGCTCGTTCAAGTTCGAAAGATCATTCGTCTATGCTAAATTATTCGCCGAAACTTAAAAGGACGCTCGTATATAAAAAAAGGCGTACACTTATTGAATAAAATGGGAATAATTCGTCGCTCCTTTTAAACTATAATTAACTTTACATTAAACAAGCACAAAATTGATCGTAGCGTACTCTCTCGCCCATGAATGCGCCATTATGCCATGTTTCTGAAATTATGCTCACATCGATGTAGATGAATAACGGTTTCGTGATAACGTCGCGAAAGTATCGAGCGATACACGCTTCTTGCGCGATAATTTATCATATTCACGACGAGCGTATAGCGCAGAAGGAATCTTCAGCTTCCGTTCGAAGTTTACATCGTGGAATTTTCACGTTTACTCGAGAGAAAAAAAAAAAAAAAAAAAAAAAAAAAATAACGTTTGGAAAACCGACTAAGAAAGAAGTCTCACCCCCGTCGCACGTTGACGTGCAAGCGACCAATCTCGAAATTGCGACGATAGCATCGAATGTGTGCACAAATATAGAGTACGTATAATTATCATTTCATGAAGGATCTTCTCGCTTGCCTCGTTGTCCGTAATTGACGAACTTTTCGCTTGCTATTTATTATTCGGTGATCGAGCCGTCGAGAGACTGTCGATATATGTACATACATATATGAAAAAAAATGAACGTGTCGTAGGAAAGATGACGCGCGCACGACGGATGACGAGCACCGAACTCGCTTGGTTATTGCCGACGAGAAGCCTGGCGCCGTCTGCGAGACGTATCTATCACAAACAGCTTCGTCTGACATTCAATACTCGTGATCGTTATTCTGCAGGTTGTTAATAATTCTAAAAATACAAGGGGCGCCGTGGCTTCGCGTCATTTCACAAACGTTCGCCGCAACTATACGCGCGCGAGTAAACTACACGTGTAAACGTGTAATCTGTAAATAGGAGGAAGTTAAATAAACATGAACAACCTGATTGATTCTGCTTGATTAATATAATAATGTCATCATTTTTTCTATCCCCTGGTAATTGTAGCTTTCGATTTAACAGCGAAGTACGAATTTCTTCTTTCGGCCGATCGAATCTGATTATATTATCATATGCTTGCTTTTTGGAACTATCTCGTCCGAACTAAACACGAAATTGACGACGAACGCTATTTTATATCCTCATCGTGTAATAGTAATAACTTACGTAAAAATGTTTAATCTTTGTTTTCTCTTTCTCGGTATCTTCATTTGGAATCTGAGTGTGAATCGTTGTCTACTTTCCATCAACGTATCACTTCATATTATAACGATGTAAAATGCTCGACGAAAATATCGAGTTGGTTTTGTAGATCATGAATTCTGACCAATGGTAATAAAACCGTCGTGTTTTTTTCTATTCTTATTCGAGGATCATTCTTAGCTGTATCAATATGATTCTTTTCTCCTCGATGGGATCGACTTGTCTGCAAAGGCAAAAAGTTTCTTCGATGAAATTCGTATGAACAAGGTTAAGTAGTTGCGTGTGAAATACTTTAACGCTACGTTTTTCTACCTTCAATAATGCTTCCCTTTTCAGTAAAAATCAGTCGATCTCGAATTTCTCACACTGATTCACTGAAAATTCTCAGTCAGATTTCTCATCCAGGTTAAAATGGTTTTATTTTCATTTATTTGCCAAAGACTTGATGGAACCGGATTCACTTACACTCGTGTATATAATGCACATTTGAAACTAAATGACAATACACCGTATTGAGTACTTACTTATACATCGAAGATTACGCGCGCGAAAATGTCACGACACTAAGGTCATGCACGTAGGAACGATGTCATGAATGCACCTTATAAGTATTTAACCCATTTATCGTTGTCGCGACGATAACACACATACATATATATATATATATATATATATGTATATATATATATATGTATATATATATATATATATATATATATATATACGTAAATTTTAACATCAATTTCTAATTAATTGGATCGGTAACTAAAATAACGTACAATAATAAAAAATGTCAAGCAAATTAATACATAACTACAGCTAAGTAAAAATAAAGAAACATTCATCTGTTTTTACAGTTCTATGGAGTTCTATACATACATGTATCGTCAATGAATTAAACACAAATTACGCGATTCTAACATGTAATTTTCGTTTATGATTGTTTATGGGCTTTTTCTATTAGAATATATCCCTAGCAATGAAGGTGAATGAACATACTGAAAAGAACAACAGCGACTTATGGTAAAAGCATACCGAATCGATTGTCTGTAATATGCATCAATGAAAAATCAGTATGATATATTTTATATTTTAAATATGTTCCAACAGAAAGCGGACATCATCCTTGTTAAATATTGTCTTTAGTCGTTGAATGTACATATTTTATCAAAGGTCGGGAAAATCTCTGTCATACATAGAACGTTACAATTCTTTCTCTAAAAAATTAGAATGAAAATCGAGAACTCATAACGTGTAATTAGTTGATTGAAAAAAAAAAAGAAGAAGAAAGGAAATCCAAATTGCTAAATGAGATACGCGGTAGGGGCGCTACGCAGTCTTTAGTAATTAAAAAAAGAAAAGAGAGAAGTAACCGTGCTTGTGTAACTGAAATATCATCATCTAAGTAAAAGGAATGCGTACAGGCTGAGGATAGAGATGTGTTTCGTTTTCGAATAACAACAGTTTCTATATTATCGGTTTCCACATCTCAGTGCATGGATCCTTGCCATTTTTTGCGTAGCATGCATGCACCCCAAAAAAGAAGGATTCTCTACCAGTTCTATTTAACAAACCAGCCAGAACAAAAACAATTTTAACACATAGACTACATAAAGCACAATTACAGCGGACCTGTTTCGGACACGAAGACCCAAGTTCAAATCCCAGTCAAGTTCTTCCCTAATTTTCATGAAATCCACTACAAAGTAGATTCAGTAGGTCCCCGTGGACGGAGGGGAGGGTGTAGACACCGATCAGAGACCGACCCTACGACCAAATGCAAGTGACGACGACGAAGTTTGGGTAGCTGAGACCTCAGAGACAAAAACATGCCATCCAAGGGGGAAGCACTGAATGTGCGGAGAGTTAAGAGATACACGTGTGCGAAGAGACATAAAGCACAATTACAGTATATTTTTCACAAATCGTTTAAACATTCATATATAATTATACGAATCTTCGCATATGACGGAAAGGCGATTTGATCAATTAAAGGGCAGGCCTATCGAACTGGCGGCTCGCGAGCCAACCGTGGCTCGTACACCTCTTTCTGAACCATAAGGAAAGAACACTCTTCGAACCTATTTTACTCTTTTTCCCTTCTTACTCTCCAGACGTTACACGATCCCCCACCGTCATCCGTTTTTTCTAGCCAAAATTAAAAATATCTCCATATCTTTTCTAAAGAGAACGTGATAAATTGAGGCTTGAATTATGAATCATGAAAATGCATCGCCGCTGATATATACATACATACATATATGAGAAGTATTTTTACATAAATTGATAAAGTTACAAAATTAAACCAACTATGTGCAGCAATGAAAGAATCGGTTGACAGTGGGTCTCATGTAGGGCCTAGAGGAAAAGAAGAGGGTGAATTTGGCTCACCGAGAGCCAAACTCGTGTGGCTCGCAAAGGGGAAGTTCGACAGACCTGAATTAGGGGAAGATTATTTCGTAAAAACAATATATTTTTAAGGAAAATATTAGGAAAACATTAGGAGATTGAAGGGCTTTGCGAAAATGGCTTCATCTGGCAGACTGCCATGCCAGTTTGGCTTAAAAATTGCGAGGCCTATCTCTCTTTGCTGCGAGAGGTTCTTTCCTAATTATTTTTTAACTTTTTCTTTTTCTTTATTCCATATTTTATTTGCATTTCACGCCACGATCGATGCATAATTTCGGAATGTTGACAATATTCTAATTTACCTTATCAAGGTGCAATAAATAAATGATATCTTTTTTTACACTGAGATATATGTACATGGTTGACTGACTGTTGGTTTTATCGCGAGCAGATGAAGGAGGGTGCAATTATAACACCTGCTGATAGTCACAAGCAGTAAGACAACCATCTTGCATAGTTCTGTATCTTTTTACTTTTTTTTTTTTCCCTTTTTTGTCGACGTATACCACTGAAAACTTAAAAAAATAGAAACAAACTTTTGTAACTAGAAACAGTAAGTCATTGCACCGTCAGTTACCACTCACTGCATTTTTTTCATGTCAACTGATGGGCCGATGTGACATTTGTAATGTAGTGGACAGAGCAACATTCTCTCATCTATTGATCACATTTTTATCATCGTATTTATATAATGTAATGTACAATATGCAGCTACATTATGATAATCAGTATGTCCAACGCATTCAAACTGACAACACCGTGGGTACTTCACTTTTTTGTTCTTAAAATTTTTTTTTTCAAAGATATTCAAATTATTAATTACTCAAAGTGTATTGTATGTTTCAGAGTTAGGTACTTTAATACAATTATGTACTTCCAAGTTTTCCACTTTTCTTGTGGTATCTCTGTGTAAAAAGTGTAACTATAATGCTAATATAATAATAATTATAATAATAAGTTGCACAAGGCAATAGTCTTGTGTGGCCATTCGAATGTGTGCTTCCGGCCGATTTCCCCACTCCCCTCCCCCCAAAAAACTTCCTGGCACAATGACAACTTTCGACTATCTCCACCCTCCACTTCGAGATCAAAATGATCTCGTGGTTTGCACTCAGTATTACCTCTGTTTATATTATTATTCATTCGTGGGGGGGACAGGTGTGCAACTGATTTTTTTATGATGTTAATATAGCAACTGAATGTTGACAGAATAACGTTCCAATTAGCGATTGGCATTTTTGAGCTGATTAGAGAGCCAGTCGAGGCCCTCGTAAAGTCCGTCTCCACTTGTGGCACACGTTGCTTGTATGTACCAATTACGATTACGAAGAGAGTGCAGCCCCAATTTGTCGGTAATTTCTGCCGCGTTCATTGCATTTGGGAGATCCTAGAGTATTAATTATTTAATAAGTACGATCTTAAATACGTGATTATTTAATTTATCCTTTTTCAATTTCATTTACGCATTTAATATGGGCAATAATAGGCATTTAATGTGTAATGTTTGTATAACGAATATTATATCGTGTCAAGATACTCTACTCTCATATAACACACATCAAAGCATATTAATAATAATATACTCACTTGTTTGTTAGCAAATATAAGAAGTACTGCATCTCTAAGTTCATCTTCTGCCAACATTCTCATTAATTCTTCACGCGCTTCACCGATACGTTCCCTATCATTACTGTCAACGACGAATATTAGTCCCTGAAAATAAATTTGATCTATGAAAATAACTTTATCAGAGGCAATGTACGCGTTGATGTTAAAATATAAAACAAACTATTTCATTTATATAGATAACAATCGTATTAGTTTATACAAAGAAATAAAATTTAATTGATATCAAGGAAAATAATTTAGTAAATGAATCACATACTTGTGTATTTTGAAAGTAATGTCGCCAGAGAGGTCTGATTTTGTCTTGACCACCTACGTCCCATACAGTAAAACTTATATTCTTGTATTCAACTGTTTCTACATTGAAACCTAAAATTTACAATAGTTGGTTAGTAAACAGCTCAATGCATAATATTTTTATAACATATTTGTGATATTTACATAGAAAGAAATGTTCGTATTTACCTATAGTGGGAATTGTGGTAACAATTTCCCCTAATTTTAATTTGTATAATATCGTGGTTTTACCCGCTGCATCAAGGCCTACCATTAAAATCCTCATTTCTTTTTTGCCAAAAAGGCCTTTGAATAATGTTGCAAACATATTCCCCATGATTGACGTTGATTATGTAAATATCTAGAATAACAAAACGACAAATTTATCATCATAAATACACATTGAATGCAAAATTAAACCAAACAAAATAAAGCTAATAATAAAGAACTAGAGTGAAATTAAACTAAAATTTTATATAACACATGTTACACAGTAGTGAATTGTATTAATGATTCAATCATATATATATCATAATATTTCATTCTTTTGTTGTACATAATGCTAATGCTGTCGTGTATACAAAATATATTTGTACGTTCAAAGACGTGCATAAACGAGCAACAAATAATTAATGGAAAAAAAAAAATTTATCAACACGGATAAGAGTATCATTTCCAAAAAAAAAAGAAAAGAAAGGACACGAAATTACGAATATTATCAAAACACGATAATTAAGAATTTGATATTTAAAATCAGTCGTAAGAAGAGATGTATGCCCGACATAAAAACATGAACATACATACAATTAGAGTGTAATGATATATATATACATACACATATATATATATATATATATATATGTATATATATATTCGTCCGAAATCGTTTCAAAACGAATAAACTTTCACAAAAACTGAAATCGATCGGTAAATAATGAGAGGGCTTGCAACGAGCGGACAAAAGACAAAGGTTTCGTGAACGGCGGAGAAAACGCGAAATCACGCACTGAGAGACGGAAGCGACGGGGACGGAAAACACGAAGCGGTAGTCCTATGCAAAAGGGCCAGAAAGCTAACCTGCACATTTACAGGCGAATACACCGACGGCGATAAACGAACACCCCGAGCAACGTGAAACGGAGACTTGAATTAAACCGAATCGCGGAGAAAAATGGAGAGGGGAAAAAAAACGAGAGAAAGAAACTCTGTGTAGGGACAGCACGCACGAGATGCTCACGCTGCTCGCTTATTGATTCTCATTTTAATACATCGCTACGATTATGGGAGCTGGCGTACCGTTAAGGATCACTCTCAGAGCGTCGGCGAATCTTATTCACAATCTCTTTCTTCCTTTTTTTTTTTAAAATCGTGATCTGCTACCTAGAACGCCAATACCGAGGTATTGCGACAAAGGCGAAGGATATTGTGCGGTTTGTGAAGCCACTGCGTATCACCCGGTTGTCTGTCACCTTCGACCTACTCCCCAACGCAAATCGTCAAAGGTCCCTCGCTCAATGTTCCATTATTTGGAAACGTCGTCTGATTATCGAGACTTGCCCGTGATGCCGCGTCCCCGGTATAAGCCACTTACGTTACTTACGTTTCGGTAAAAAAGATTACTTTCACGAGAAACGATAAAACATAAAACCAACACTCTCGAAAAGTACCGTATGTCAAAATGGCGGACGTGGAAAGGATTCATGCCTTATGCCACGTATAGGGCCCGCAAAGTTCTCCGATTGGCTAGGCCGATCACGTGACCGGAGAAAATCTTTGATGATTGGCGCTCAGCTCACCAGGTGGCGCTATCGCGAAGGAACTCCGGCGAAGTCATCAAAAATTCCAAGGGTATATGTATGCGTCTATATATATGTATATATATGCATATATTAAGGGAATGAACATGTTTTAATATCATCGACAGAAAGGCCCACGCTCATGAGAGCGAAAAATTCCTTTTTATTGCTTTTAATTATCAATTCCAGTAATGTAATTATTAAAGACTGAAGTATCTTATCGATGAACCAAGATCATCCTAATACGAAGTTATACGTTCGTAGTGTTCGTATGTTTTTTTACATGTTTTTCTTTTTCTTTTTTTTTTTTCTTGTGAATGAATTTAACTTGTATCGTGCTAATCGAATCTGCCAAGTAAATATAAAAAAAACTAAATGTTCAGTCGAAATAATGAAAATGGTCGTTTCCAGAGAAGAATAGAAATTTTCGAGTGTTTTTTTTTTTTTTTTAGTATGTTTTCAGTTTTAAACGTCTCGATTTTCCTGTTGTATTACGCTTTATGTAACGTCCTGGAATTGTATTGTTGGTATGAACATTTATATTCTATTTTCCGCATTTATTGCCATTCAATAGAGCGCACCATTCTTGTTAATAATGCTATATCGCATTTTAGTTCGTTTTTGTAAATTTTCTTTTATTTTGCCTCAATGGATTTTACAATTTTCAAGTAGACATGTCGTTATTTGCCATTTTATACGCCTGGAGTGTGATATTTTTCATCTAATGTTCCTTCCCCATAAAGTTGACATTCTTCCGTACTGTATGGGACATCTGTTAGTATTTCTAATGTTTCAACTAATTGTCCCGGTTTTCTACAAATACAGCAATTATTATATATATAAAATGATTAGCATAGTCGACGATAAAACATTTGTGATCAATTACATTACCTTGGTTGAAAAGATACTGTGACTGTGAAATACCAGTCTTCATGGTTACAATGACTTGACAATGTGCCATGTTCTTTATCAATCATAAATTCTTCAACGTTGGTCTTTTTATTTATTCTGTAGGTTAACCTGCATACTGATATAAATCGATCAATAAAACTTAATCCTATATAACTTAATACTATAATTATGTAATTACTAAAGAAAGTAACAATTGCGATTGTACTTGATAAGTTTTTCATAGTTAATGTTAGTTTCTTCGTATCGCCTATATATACAACACCAAAATCCAATGTATATGATGATAATTTTAATATTGGCAACCATATTTCCAAAATTAACTCCACATTCTGAAATTATGTAAATATAAGGATTAACTATATTGATTCAAGCAACAAAGAATAGAGAAACTATTTACTTGATAATGTTTATCAGAATGTACAATATATAATAACTCTTTCACTATGATCCTTGCATCATTCAAGTTTTGACTTGAACTTGTATTCATTATAGTTTGAATTAATTTCTCTTCTACAACACATGCTATTTCTACCTGTAAAAGAAACATTATCTAAAATTTGTATTCTTGGTACAGAAAAAAATAAATTACCTCAACACATTCATTCGGATTTATGCATATAATTCCAGAATTATACAGATCTGTTCCCGTATAAACTGATATAGATTTGATATGAAATGGTTCGTACGTTTCTAATGTTATCTTTATTGATTGATTGTTAGTGTTATATAGGAATAACGTTTTGGTTAGCCTGAAAAGAATAGGTAAAATAAAGAAGTATTTGAATTGAAAGAATTTGTATTTTGCAACTTTACATACTCTAGTCTTTTCCTTTGAGTTTGCATTACTTTACTAGCACAACATACAAATGTTTTATCAAATTTAGAAATATAAAAATCTAGATGAGGTTTTGTAATATTTGCAGTAACATCAAATTCTATAGGGGAAAAATAGTTACCACTCTGCCTCGCATAATAATTATCTTTGTACCTATCATTATTATAAAGGTTCTTATAATTCATTATACATAGTTTAAATTAATTTATATATTTACAATTATAAGACAGGGATATACTTTCCAATGATACTGATCGGATTAAAATTTAGAGCAGTGGAAGGAGAAAGAGAAGTGGACTGTAAATAATTTAATGGTTAATTAGTTTCCATGATATTAATAAAGTACTTTTGATACAATACATTGAATGCTGCCTGTATAGACATAAATTATCAGCGGTCTTTGCTTATTAGTAATTGTCGTCAACTATCGAATAGTAAATGACACAATAGTGAAATTAGTCAGCATCTTAGTTAAAATTATATATTTAGGTTTCACTTTCCAGCCTTTCTCTCCCCTATAAGTTTCAATTCGATCAGCCATTAGCGCTACTTGGAAGTAGAATTTAACTTAATTATACAAACATATCACTTGGAGCAATTCGTATAAATCCAAGAATTTTACAAACAAATTCTCCTTCAATACTTTTATTTATCATAGTCTTGTACTTTTCAAGTTGTATATCAATAATCAGAGAGGCATTGCTTTTAGGCGGGATAAACATTTCCGTAGGAGTAACCTTAAGAAAAGTATCTAGGTATCTTTTTTTATTATTCATTTAAGATATTTTACTTAATAGTTTAATGGAGTCTATTTCCTTACTGTGCATATTCTTGAATCGATTAAACCATAGTATGGAAGTATTGAAATTTGTAATTCGATGTATCTTTTTTCTTCTATATTACTTGGATGTGAACATATTTTACTTTCCGTATATTTGTGATCATTTTTTGAACATTTATCGAAGCTTCTGGTAGTATACTGATTTGAAGTTTCACTATTGTACATCCAGGATGTGGTCATATGTGAAGATTCCCTAAAACAGTTTAGAAAATGTAATTGTGTGCCTTCAATAACTATGATACTCTGTAATTTAAACCATTTACATGCAACTAGACGTTGTAATGTCACTAATGTCACTAAATTCAATAGAATCACACGCATGTGTGCCCCTTGAGGATAAAAAATGTTCTTCTAAATGTATTTCGCTATCAGCCTTTTGTTTATTAGTTCTCAATTTCGATGCCAATTCATCAGTAAATGGAGTATGAAAGTTAAATGCTACGTTAAAAGGCATTGATTCTAAAACTGGTTTTACTATAAATGTATGCCAATCAATGATTATAGGCACTACACTTGTATTTGTCAATAATATTTTTCTCTCCTGCAGATGAACACCTGTAGATACCATTCCATACCTACAAATACAATTTTGTAGACTGTTAAATTGGAATTTTTTAAAGCAAAAAACATTTTGAATATACCTGATAACAGGTACATTAAATTCATTCCTGTCAGAAATTGATAATGAAATTGGTGATCCAACAACTTGCACACATATCCCTATAGTATACTGTGGTAGACCAGTAATGTTTATTTCTAATTCATCCACATAGATACCCCATGTATCGGCAAAAATATAAATATCTACAGGTATGGCTTTAAAAGGGCCAATATCTGAATTCAAGGGATCAACATAAATTACTATGCCTGATCCAGGTTGTTTTACTCTATGCAGTGTATCTTCTGTAAATAGAAGAGATACTTCAAAGATAACAATATCTGTACATAAAATCTAATGGTTCTATGAGTAAATAGTATTCCACCTATCAATCCTTTCTGTCGATTGAAAATTCGTTTATAAATGAATTTGATCTGATCTTCTTGCGATTTCCATTCACACGAACACGTGATAGGATAAAAATTCTTTATGCGAAGCCAAAAATAAGTTGGAATCGAAGTCTCGTTTTTTATAATAAAAGTTTTCTTTTGTACTAAAGGTCGTAATTATTAACAACACAAATATTTATCATTTTAAGAAATATGTCTTCTGTTGATCGAAATACCTGTTCTTAAGGATAAATTTGAAAATTCTATTGCAACAGATTGCGTAACCAGTGGTAGAAATTTTTCATAAAATGGTACGATACTTCCAGAGGAAACCATATCTTGCAAACAGTTGTTACTTCCCATTACATTACTCATCTATAATTATTCCTTCAGATGTATAGATTACACAATTACGATAGTAATGTTTGCTGTTTGATAAAAATGAAGTCGCGAGTTGAAAGGGAAAACTGATAAAAATTTTCTTTACTTGAATTATCTCTGAAGTACAAGTATTTGGGAAGAATTGCTCGCCCGATTCTTCAACCGCCATTTCTTGTATCGATGGGCCTGCTGAAGCATCTTTAAGAACATCCCCTTGATCCAAGTTTGTATTCATTAATTCTCGTTCCTTCCGGTTTTTGTACTTGTTCAATAATTTCTACAGTTGTATATTAAGATTGAATGTCGTTCATTTGACTAACGTACATCTAAAGTAATAGTGTAACATTGCCAGGAAATAATTTACACAATCCTGATTCTTTAGCAAACGAGACGCAATAACAATAAATCAATTGTCTTTAGTTGGTTGAAAGTTTGAAGATCGAAATTTTTGAAAAGTTTTAAAAAGTTCTTAATGTTTGACTCAAAAAATTGAAACTTGAATGTTTAGTTTAAAGCAAAAATTTGATACTTTAGATTAAAGAATGATGATTGAAAATAAAAAGATAAGAGAGGAATGAGATTTTACGCTTATTTGCAATCTTCATTGTTAATTAAATGTACCATGTATTTCTTAGATCTTGCTGCCATGTCCAAAGCGAATTTAAGACTATCTACTCGCCACTCGACTTTAACGAAATTATTCTTCAACTCTAATGGCGTATCGTCGTTTAGTGGAAAATAAAATGTTACATAAAGTGGTTCAATAGAACATTCGATGCCCAGCATTAACATTTTTCGCGAATCTCCCACAAAACATGGTATAAATAACGATTGCACGATCCCCTAGAGATTTGACAAATAAATAATATTATCTACTAAATAAATCGAATGTTTCCTTTCTAAAATTCGATATTTGAATCGGACCGATATTTAACCTCCGTTATCGGCGTGATGGTTATCTCGATTTTTTGGCTGTTTCCAGCCATTACTTCCCCTTTCATCGGGCATACGCAAAGTTTCATCTTCGAGGAATCTAAACCATTAGTTTCACCCCATGAATAATTCACAGGGTCATTAGCGAGATTCTTTAACATAAAAACGTATGTTTCTTCGACGCCGATGTACAGAGTCCTGTTCAGAAGGATCTCAGTAAAAATTACGAAATTTTTCAAGCAGAACCAGTTATTATTTCAAAATTACAAGCCTCGTGGGTCTAATGACGCCCATGCTTGTTACTTGCTCTTGCCATAACAGATCGAATTGCCTTAAGTTCATCAGATCGTGATGATAGAATAATTCATCAGCTACCTGTAATGTAAAGATTAATCTCGTAAACAGGATCAAGAAAATGATAACAAAAATGAAAGTTTATAAAGCTAGTCCTTACTAGTCGACACGTTGATCTATGTTCTTCTTTAACTTCCAATTCCTCTATTTCTTCTTCTTCTTTTTCTTCTCTTTCTTCTTCGTAACTTAATTGAGGATATCGGATGTGGGTCGGTATTTCCAATATACGTTTCAACATCTCTTCCGTTGTTCGATCACTGATCCCAATTGAAATATAATAATTTTTAATAAATTACAAGCAATTTTTATTTTGGAAAAAATGGCGATTCATTCTGACGAGAGAAATAAATATAAACGAGTGTCTTGCAACATGTAGTGCAATCGCACGATCGATTGAAATCACTGAAAATGCAAATTAATCGAACCACCAACGCACGTTCTACTTTCCTCTTCCTCCATCATGTATGGCAACCAAACTTCTACGTCGGCGATCCAAATGTCTACAGACTGACGGCGAAGTATTCTTTTAAAAAGTGATTCTAACTTCTGTCTGACAAATTAATTGATACGTTAACCGAAGGGAATAAAATGATTTTACAGCAGAGCATTTTCGTCGTTTCGTGGCGCACCCTCTCGTTTCTAGACCAGAATTTTTTGGGATCGCGTCAACCGGTATGTCTTCTACGTATAATCTATCATCAATTCAATGTCGAACATTATTAATTTTACAGTATATGTATTGTACAACTCCGAATTAACATTATATTGTTTTTTTGACAATATTTTACTTTTTTTTTTTTGTTTGTTGTTGTTTCACTTAAACTCACCGCAAGATAGCAAAATAGCAATTCGGTTTTAGATCTTTGTACTCCACGGTCACGGTGAAATAGTGGACAGAAGTTGGAGCGAAAATCCCTTCGTCCGGTGTGATGTGAAGCTGTCCTAAGGGGAAATGATTCACTTTCTGTGTTCTGTCCACGTTTGCTTGCACGTTTCGTTTCGTCCAGGAGAAATGCATGCTTATCTCGCTATTTCAAATAATCATCGTGATGTGTATTTATGCAATTAGCAGCATGCAATTAGCAGCCGAAATAACAATCGTTCGTTTCGTCGTTGAATTTACGATAACGCAAGTATACCTGGTATTGTTCACAGCAATGATACATTGCCCGATACCGTCAGGAGCATTGGTACTCAATTTTACGTGATAATTCGCTCTTCCATCGATATGTTTCGCAAACGGTTCTAATTTCTTTAAACGCTACAATTTGATTTATCTTAATTGTCATTCTTCGTGTTTATAATTACAGTGTATATATATATATTTTTTTTTATTTTATTGAATTTACAGTATAAATACTTTACTAAGCTGGATGAAATTTGGTTCGTATACTAATCCATCGCCGATTATCTCTGTTGCCAGTAGGGTATAATTGTCGCATAATATGTACAATTTTTCCACCTGATGAAGCAAAAGATAAAACGTCAGGAGCGGATAAGCGGGGAAAGGAAATTAATAATTTCGAATTCGTTTTTTTACGTGAATTCCGTAGGACTCTGGCGAGAAGTGCATATGAAAATCTATTTCTTCGGTTGTATCCAGTTCAAAGTACGCGGGATACACGGTAAAACACGATAATTTCAAAATATTCTTTTCTGTGATATCCTGTTTAAAAGAATACGAAGAAGAATGCTAAATAACATTTTTTTTTTTTTTTTTTTTTTTTTGCTTTTTAGGTAAAAAGATACCAAGAAGTCCATTTTTCAAAGAATAATTCTAAATAGAAAGGAGAAAAACTTTTACCGTGATGTTCATAGAAAACCAGTCAGTCTCGCTCATCATGAAAAACCGGCCCTTACCGCCGGTATTCTTGAATTTTATCGGCACGTAAGCTTCTTCTCCTACAAAAACTTTCTTGCAGTCGAAAGTCATGCTTACGAAGTCATCGTCTTCCGTCATGCTAGATAAGCTTTCAGAGCTTGATGTAATAGACTAAAAGATTAATGTCATCTCATGACGTGTAAAAATATTACTTTTAATACTATTATTCGAATCAGACGTTTCTTGTGGTTCCAAGGTTCAATTCTTCTTACCACATCATTCGACTATCTTCATCTTTATATTATTTTGTTTCTTTTTATTTTTTTATTCGTGCTTTGGAAATATCGAAACAAATAACTGACAAACTAATATATTACGAATAAGTATATAGATATAAAAAAATATATAAAAAGAAGGAAAGAAGCGCGAGAAGAAAGATTGATCATTTATATCCACTTTTCGAGCTGCTTATAAGGAACTTACACAGCTAGTAATTGAATTTCCGAGTAATTTCCCTAAGTGATTCAAAGAAACAAGGTTTTGTTTTCACTGAGATCAAGAAAATAACCTTGACCCACAAGAAGTCAAATGCAGAAGTCATAACAGACTACTCTTATCGTTGGTAATAATCAGAATATCGCACTTCCAAATTATCAAATGACGTTGCTATCTCTGGATGCCAAGCTTGGTACAATAATTCGTCGTATTTGTTCAAATATCTGAATGATGGTTCTTCGATCAGGCAAGTCCCTATGCAAAGGGATATTATCAGTATTACTATACCCTTGCAAATATTTATCTTATTTCTTTACCATTCATTTATATTTAACCAAGTCGGATCAAATTTCGCATTCAATCAAATCGGAGTTTGCAACAATAAGTCCAACGTTTAAATTGAATCCATTGAAAGAGAAAGACAGCAGGTGTATATTAAATTCATATTTAAAAGTGCAACTAATAAAAATATTTTATTAGCTGATAATTAATTCACAGCACATTTAAAAGAGCGATTTGGTTTCGAGTTTTATTGGTTTTCACCCAAATTACTGAAAAGTGATGAAGGCACCTCCCCTTACTGCAACAACCCCTTTGATTGTATTATTTTATATTTATGTTATTATTGTTTTATCTGGCACTTTATACCCAACAAAATTGGAGGGTCTCTGTATCCGTGCAATCGGATGATCAGCTGCCTTCCGTGTTGAACATTTAGCACCAATACCTCTTCCGGTGCATCAATGTCGTCGCAACGGAACAGAATAATCAATCGCACCTGCATCCCTGGCGGAATGATGCCTCTGTTCTCCACTATGGGCTTCACTATAACCCGAAACTTCGAACGATACGGTCTGCCTCTTATTTGAAATCTCGCTGGCATGTTGCTAATATTTTGCAGTATAACTGTTTTCTATAACAATGTTTTATCAGTGTCATTCACTCTGTTGTGGTTCTCGTGTTTTCTGTCTTTTAATTTCAATTTCAATTTTATTTTTGCGTCAACAATTTTTGGGAAGAGGACTTTCAGTCATTTTAAGAAAACTTTTGCTACAAATCCGTATCAACAATTAATGGATGTTTCTATTTTTTGGACGCAATTAAACATTTTTTATATTCCCACGTATTGTATGAAATTTAAATTTCTTCACATTTCGCACAAATAAATGAAAATCGTTAGTCCATCGGTAACGATTTTTATTGCATTCGAGACATTTTTTTAACATGAAATAATACGATTCACTTGGAAAGGGCAACCCCTTCAATAGTACACTACAATAGCTTATAAAGAAGATTTCTTATAAAGAAAATTGAAAATGAAATGAATCTTCCAAAAATGCATGAAGTAGTTTCTGAGATAAAGAGACAATTATTTGCCTCTGAAACATTCTGAGTTCTTATTCGTTTTGTTACATTGTCAAAAGATTAAAGGGAAATCAATCAATGACATATTCATACCTTGTACATCTTCTTCAGTTCAAAATTACGAAATTGGATGTAATTCGTGTTTGCCACCAATATTTTCTTTTGAACTGTAGATCTTATTATACTTTTTTTCTTCATATATGGACGTGACACGAAGTTATATCTGATTGAAAGGATTGAAACTGAAGATTATGAAGTTAAACATTTTCAGACATTATTTAGTAGATATACTTGTTGATACGAAGTTTTGGTAATGATGTCACGTGCGTTAACGGTTGCTTGAGACTAGCTTTCGATTTTGGTTCTAATTTTGATAATTCCAACAGTTTTCTGTACTCGTTCCAAATCTTCACTTTTGGTGGTTCAAACGTTAACTTGCTAGGATGTATGTCTAAAAACTTGTTGATCTTAATAACAAGTTAGTAAAGTTGTTGATGCTTCTTTATACCTCAAGTGACAACTTTATGAAGAACTGTACCTTCTAGTGGATCTTCTTCATATTCTTTAAAGTCGGAATCCTTAGATTTGATCTCTTCATATTTTGGTTTTAAGTCTTCCTGAATGTTATGCTTCAGTACTTTGATGTCAGCTGGACAAGCATTTTGTAATTTATCTTTGTAGCTCTGTAAAAAGTAATGATCATTTGGTTATTTCGATTTCTCTGTTAAAAATTGAAAACCAGTCAAAAAAATTGAAGATACTAACGCATAATAGATAGGTCGATTTATGTTGCAAGACCACATTTTTTTGAGCAGATTCATCAAAACCACATGACATCTTCCAATTATAATTTCCGTATCGTGCCGCACTTTGAAGTCTTCTATTAAGAGACTGTGTATACTTATTTCTGTCGTTATGTTCCATCTGGGTAAAACTCATTTTGCAGGGAGAATTTACAAATCAGTCTTTCATTACAATTAACAAATGAAATCACAAACGAATGCATTGCATGCTTAGTTACTTCAATTCTGTTAAACAAAATTTGAAGGGACATATGCATGATGGTTAAGGAACAAGTGACCGAAATATCAAATATAATTACAAATCATAGATCAATTTTAAGACTATGATTTATTTGGAAACAATTTTTTTTTATATAAAGGTTTAAAGAATGAAGTTCTATGTACAAAAGGATTATGTTAGTAAAATACTAGGATTTTATATTCCTGGCCGTACATCGTGCAAAATAGTTTTTTCTTATACCGAGATATAATTAAAAATCGTTCTCGTTACGTGCAGTTCTTTCTCTTTTATTGCGAGTCTCAGACTGCTTATAATTAAACGTTTGAATCTAGTTTAACCCTATTATTATTTATTATTATTATTACTACTACTATTATTACTTTATTATTATTATAATCATCATCATCATCATCATCATCATTATTATTATTATTATTATTATTAACGTTGACGAAAAAACGTCTGATTTCGCTTGCCACATTTGCGATACAATCACAATAAGGTACACTTATTTATATTTATGGTAAACCGTATTTCGCGAATACAAAGAATGTATCTTTTCTTGTTTTTTAAACTCATATGTATATGTGTTTCAACACGCATAAACATTATATGCACGTATTTTTTATGTTTTCTTCTTTTTTTTTTTCTTTACGTATATGATATTATAGATTACGCTTTGTACATACAATCTAATAATAATCTAAATACAAACAAGCGACAAATTCTCAACGCTTCCTATCACACATTTCTATAATACGTGCAATGATAAAATAAGTTTCTCCGTTTTAACATAGTATATAAAACTTAGTATACTTTCGTTCTTTTCATCAGATGAATTACAGAGCAGAAAGCGATTATTTGTATTTCAATAAGCATTATTATAGAAATTGGACAAACATGTTCAGTAATAATTGTACGTGTAATTATCGAGCAATACCTGAAAAGGAATGGGAGCTTGATAATAATGAGACGCGCGTGATAATCCACCAAACAACACTGTATTTTTCTTTCCTTTTTTTTTTTTTTTTTTGAAGCCTTATAGAAATTATGTGTTTATAAGAGTGCAATTTTTTTTTTGTAGTATGCGTACACAGTCCATGAGACACAAAAAAAGAAAAAGAAAGAAAATACATTCTTTCTTTGCTTCTTTGCGCTCGTTCATATAATTTACAATGCACGAATTTATGAAATTCGGACGAACAAGTTGAACAATATAATTCTAACTAGAAATCAAAAGGAAAGTATTAAATTATAATTTATACGGATCTTATATGATGAAAAACACACAGAGTCAAACTAAGTTCAAGCTTTATATAAAAATTTATCGCGATAGATAGAATTCGATTTCTTCATTTTTGTTTCTCTTCCTTTCTTTCTTTTTTTTTTTATTTTATTTTTAATAATATATATATACAATCTGAAGCGTTGATTCATCCTTTGTGACTCAGTACAACTCTTCTCTAAAATCTGACTGAACGTATCGCGTTATATAAGCTTGGACTTTGTATGCAAGGGAATAAACGTCTTCGTCAAAAGCCTATTATTGTGTGGAAAATATAAAACCCCAGATTATACTTCACTATCCTACAAATATAATGCTTAGTTCAAACGTATAATGATATTGTTTTTTCATCGAAGATGCAGTATGTTTCATTCTTGTGTTCACTCTTTGTTTCTTCTCTTTTTTATAAAGATAAAAATAATAAGATAAAATTAAAATTTCAGCGAATTTCAGACATTGAAACATGAATTTCTAAAACATAATTATTTATCCATTAATTTGACATTATAGATTTCTGTGTAATTGATCCTGTTAGTTTTTCTTCTTCTCTTTTTTTACAATATATCAACTACGTTGATACATCGTTTTCCTCCCTTTTTCCCACATGATATCTGTTTTTAACTGGGACAATTGTAAATAATTTTATTCATTTTAATTGTACGAAGTGAACGTTCTTACATATATACACCCCACGATCACCCCTTAAGCGTACAACTTCCATTGATTAGTTCGATGCATAATCGTTTATTCATTTCGCATAATATTAACATTAAGTGTCTCTTCACTTGCCAAGTCCGAGCGCAGCATACTGTTCTTCCGTTACTTCTGTCATCATCAAGTTTCCATCAGGTAAGAGTAAGACCACTCTTCTAGTTCCACCTAATATAATGATATAAGAAAACTTTCACATCACAGTATCTGATAAGAAAATATATCATACCCTTTTCGCTGTTACTTGTTATTTCTTAGCGTGCTATTTAAAAAAATTTGAAACGATCAAGGACGGCACATTACCTGGTGTTGGTTCTTCCGCTTGTACAACTTGAGCTACAACTTGGCCGTGACCATCGCCGTCTTCTTGTCCTTCTGTCACATCCGCCGCACTCGTGTTGTCCATGATAGACATCACCATTGGATTTTCCGCAGGTTCCGTTCCACCTTCTTTTACATAGAATTGCGAGGCTAAGTTTACTTGATCAGGTATCAATTGAGCTACAGCTTCCGCCACAGCATGATCCAACGTTAATACGGATCCCTCGTCTCCTTGTTGCTCCGTGGTAACATATACACATTGTTGCTCGCCATCAGCATCTCGAGTCACTAACAACGTTTGACCATCCTCAGCTTGGCCAGCCACTTGATAAACGACACCGTCCTCCCCAGTTATTGTTACTAAGTTCGAAGTGTCCTCGGCCACCTTCCTTTCCTCCGGTATTTTCTCTTCAGTTTTCACATCGGTAGAAGCGATCGCTATCGTGCTAGTCGAGGTAACTGTAGCCGTGGTCAATCCCGGTGCGATCGATTCACTAGCTGGTGCCGCTTCAGTCAACGGTGTTGTCGTCGTAGTGGCTGGCGCAGTCACGGTAGGAGCTGTGTCATCCAAGCAGGGAAGATCTGGCGCAGGAACAGATACGTTTGTTAAATTGATCTGCGCTGGTTCACTGGTTTGAACGATCGTTCCCGTCGTTCCACCAGGACTCATTTCGACTCTCATTATTCCACCACCCTCTGTAAGAGAATCAAGGGAAGGTAGGACTAATTCTGTGGTGGTAGTTGTAGTGGTGACGTCTATACTTTCTGATGTAGTTGTAGTGGTTTTAATGGTGGACAACGGTGTTTCGGTAGATTCAGGTTCAGGTTCCGGTTCGGCCGACTGTTCGACAGGTTCGCCATCCGGTCCGATAATACGTCCAGTCAATGGGCAAAGAGTAAACGGCCTTGGCGGGCTGTCAGGCTCCGTAGTGGCAATGGTATCAGCTTCGGGAGGTGGAAGTTCCGGTTCACCATCGCTGCTACTCTCTTCGGAGCCTACCTCGTGGAATTCCATATGAAGTCCATCACCCTCCGCCAATTTACTTTCTTTCAGTTTGTTTCCTGGAGTAGCGGCCGTTGATGTTTCAGGCAACTTCCCTCTACCTCGGCCGGCGGTAGCACGAGCAGCTGCTAGGAGGCCGCGGCCACCTGGTTTAATGATACCCGCTGCTTCTTGAGCTTTCCTTTTTGCCATTAATAACTTTTGCTGCGGAGATAATAATGACTGTGGCTTACCAACTGGTGTTTTCGACGACTGTTTAGCCTGTTGCACTGGACTAGTTCCAGACTTTACCACTTGCTTCGACTGTGGACTAAGCATCGCGAACTTCGGTCTAATCTGTGTAACATTTCCAGGACTCACCGAGTTGCTTTGCGTAGTTACAGCCGTCGTACGTTTTTGTAGCACCTGACGTGTTTGCTGGGATTGAACTTGTCTCGGGGCTGGCGCCCTAACAGGTGTGCGAATTGTTGATCCGATTCCGAGTACACTAGTTGGCGTCGTCGCACGCAGTGGAGGTCTCGGTAACAAAGGTCGACCGTCCGCACTGCGTTGGCCTGTAACAGGTCCAGGACGTATTCCTGTACTTATTCTTGGCTGCAAAGTTATGGGAGCCGGCACCGCGGTCACGACATGTATCTGTGGTAACTGTGTCGGATCTGGTTTCGGCTGGATCTTTATAGGCTCGGTTTTCTGTGTACCACCTGCTTTATTCGTAACAGGCTTAGAAACTACTTTCATCTGCGTTACTACTTGACTTCCATCCATTTTAGAAACCACTTTTACCGGCGTTACAGAATTCGATTGCGATGCGGATATTACTTGCTTCCTCACTACGTTAGTATTATCTCGATTTTGAACCATCAAAACACCTTGCGTGGTCGGCGAACCTTTTACAGCCAATTTCCCGCTAGGGGACGAATCCAACTTGATGATGCCGTCTTTCCGTGACATTACGTAAACACCGGACGTTAAGTTTGGCATTTGCTTCGGGTCAACTTTAACAACTCCTTTGGCATTCGCGACTAAAACCGGTGGTTGGTTAGATTTTGCTCCTTCGGGAGATTGAAGTCCCAATGAAGTCGCAAGATCTGTAGACGAACCACTTGCTCTGTTAGACCCGTTTGATTGAGCATTGGCACGATTAAATGCGCGTTGAATCATATCGCTTCGACCCAACAATCTTTCTTCCTCGGACTCTCCAGTCCAGTCTTCATCACTACCTGTGTCGCCTTTCGTTCGTTTCGCAGCGCTGCTGCCTCCATCCTCGGAATCACTCTCGGAGTCATCAATCCTCCTCTTCCCTAGTACTAAACAAATTCGGAAATCTTGATATTCTCCTTACATTTGCGGCGCATATAAAGAAAATGTTAGAAAAAGTACAAGTACCAATTACAATTAGGTTAGATTTGCATAGATATACATACGGTCATTGTCTTCATCTTTCATAGAACCGCACCATTGCTTTACTTGATCCATTGCTTTTGATTTGCTCGATCGCATAGGTCGTCTGTATACAGACAATTTGTCGTTTCAAATTTATACTATTTTACCACATATATGGGACAGTGAATGTATAATTGTATAAACTGTAAAACGTAATTGTCTTACCCTACTTGAGCTGCAGTACTTGGTCCAGGTTTAGCTTCCGTTTTTATAATCGTTTTCTGAGCAAGATGACCACCTCGTCCTGCTGCCTTTGCGTTAGCCTGCTGCTGAGCAGCTTTTAATTCTTTTTTTTTAGCAAGATTTCTTTCAAATTCTTCTAATAAATGTTTACACGTAGCTACATGTTCAGCAGGTTCCCATCTATTATGTTCACTATAATTGTTTGTATATTTTTAATGTATCTTGCAATGTTAGTTATTATTCTTTTACGTACGATAATATACGATTATATCATAAATTAACTTACTGTCCAAAACCTTCCCACTTTAATAGATATTCCGAGCATCTCTTTTTTGGATTAAATCGTTTTGCTAATATCTTTTCTACTACATGTTCTTCGTCGCTTGAATCTCGATCGTCATCGCCAGCTTTATTAGATTTAACCTATAAAGATGGATAAATTATTAACTTGTTACATATATATATATCAAAATATTATTGAGATGTAAAGAAGTTAACCTTAAGTTTTATCGTTGGTCTCAATTTTGGTTTTTCTCTCTTTTCTATTTCGTCGAAAGATTCATTACTTTTTTGATTTTTTGCTTCTACAGTTTTATTATCCTTTTTACTATCGTCTTCTGGTTGTCCATTTCTAATTACTTTACGAACAACTACTGGTTTCCCTGTGAGAATACAAAATAATTTTAGTGCAGTATTCATTTAAATTAAAATAAAATTATTACTTGCAAAATATATACCTTCCGCATTAGTTATTTGATTCTGCCTCGGTACATCCTGCATTTTTGCATTGCTGATTTTCGTGAAGGTTTGAATAGTTTTTCCAGCTGCAATCCATGAATCCCTTATGTGCGTATCCATTTTGCACCATTTTTGATACAGTTTCCATGAATTTGTTGAGTCTTTATCTGGACTCTCCTGCTGGATTTGTGAATCTTTCCATAAAAGGAAAGCCCACACTTGTGCTTTCTGTTCATTCTGCAAAAAGTTAAAATAAAATAGCAGCATGTTGTATTAATGTCATTTCTTGATATCATTATCAAGTAAAGATTACTAACATTGCTATTTTCGCGAAAATGTGAAATTTGGGTACAAGCCCCTTCTTTTGTACGATGCTCTTGAAATTCTTCAATAAAATGAAACACCGAGTGGCACTGTCCACAGACAAGAACATCTAATCTTCCCATCTCTTCCTGTGCAGCTGATAACATAACAAAATTCGTTATTTTTTTATTCAATTGTAACAACGGTACAAGTTTCTCTTATATTTTGATCGGTACATCAGGACTCTCACTTCTATATACCAGTTTATATACCAGTGACTACTGACTTTTTATACTAATACAAATTCTCTTATGAAACTGTTCAAAAGAATATATGTATACAAGTTTCAAATTTCAATGATCTTTTCTTATATATTGCATCGCACAATTATATCGCAGGACTAGAATAAAAAAAAATAAATTCTAAACAATACCTTTAATAGCAGTAGGATTACTACTGATGGCCGAAGGACCATCGCCTCCTTCCATGTTGTTTAATTAAGTGATAAAGTCTTTATCCTCAAGGTTTCTTTCTAAAAAAAAAAAAAAAAAAAATAAACAAACAAACAAATATAAAATTTCTTTCTTACTTTTGCAACATATACAATGAAACAACTGATCAGTGATAATATATTAATAACAAACCAATTCCACTATTCAACAACTCTTCAAACAATGCACATTGTGAATCGTAAACTCACTATTCACTTACGTATCTACATAAATACATGATCTCTCCTCTACAAATGGTTCATTCGACATTTCACAAAGTCCGTATTTTTAATCAAGTAGCTAAGGAGAAAATCAATTAAGTAGTTAAGGGAAAAAAAAAGAAGCCAATTGTATCAAAACATTGTGACATGTAAAAATGTTCCATTCCGTGTAAGTAATAAATGTTATATACCACTTGCAACGTGTATTAATTGAACAGTGCATCAACGAATCTTGTCGAGTGGATTTTTAAACAGTTGAGCAAACATGTTTTCACCGAACGAACGACACAAAAAAAAAAATAACGTTGCTGGCGTCCAAGAAAAGAAAGAGCCACGACGTTCGGCGTTCGAAATTTCGCGGGTGTCCGGGAAAATTCACACGCGGCACGCCGGCGTGGGGATCGAGCCGCGAGCATTTTTCTAACAAGACACCACCGTCGTCGTTATGTTGTAATTAATACGACGGCTCGCTCGACGTACACATCTCGTCGTTAAATAATATTCGAAACCGGTACGCGCGATTCAAAAATTGGCCGTCGCGGGCAAATCTTTCTTTTCTTCTCTCTCTTCTTCTTCGTTTTCCTTTTCTTCTTCTTTGTTTCCTCTCCGCGGAGCTTTTTTTTTTTTTTCTATTTAAATTAAACGAATTCCCGCATAAATGGCAGGACGTCGAGGGACACGCAGCACGGAGTCATTGTAAACGCGGCCAGTGGCGTAAGTTACCAACGAATAAAACTCACAGATAAGTTCGATCTTGGAATAGCAGCCGGCTCCACCGTGATAGATCGTTACCGGTGCGGAACGATTATTCTAGCTGCTGCGAGCGTTCAGAATCCACAAGAACATTTAGAAACGATGCCATTGCCGCTGCCGCCGCCGCTACAGGCTTGTCCTCTGTCTATCATGAGCCGATGCTCGTCAAGATGGCTCTCGTCACGAAAGCTCTCCCTGACTATTCACTTCCTGTCTATCCATGAATATTTTCCGAACACACTTGGCCCGTCGCCCGATTTCAATCCGACCGGTGCCACGAAACCAACGCGATGTCGAGCTTACGTCCAGCAGACCGTGGAAAAAATTTCGATTCCCCCTTTCGATCTGGAATTTAATTGCCGTTGCTGCACGAGATGAGTATGAAAACAGTGATCGCGTCTGACGACAGTGGCGCCATGGCGCCTGCCCGCCACGGCAACGGTCCGCTCTTTTGGCGGGAAAACGTTGCCCCGTTAATTTCCCTTTTTCCCCTTCTGCCAGGGACGCTTCGTCTATGACCGCGTATTTTACGCTCGGAATGTTGCGCCCAAAGGAGATTACGAGAGAAACGAGAAGAAATTACGCACGGGAGACCGGCGTAACTTTACGCGGCTCGTTGTCCCGTTCAAATGTACCGCTTCTTCTCGACGAATTCGTCTATGTTCCAGCTATGTTGGATCGAGTATAGAAAAGGCAAGCTTATGTTAATTGATGTCGAGACGTACGTAATAATCGTCGGTTATTGAGGGGTTGATCTACGAGTTTTGCATACGATCAACTGCTCTCTGTCCTGATTGGCAAATGAAATATCAGATGCGCTACGAGGCGTTTTCCTTCGTATCTTGATACGATTCCTATGATCTGGACTTCGGAGCGATTCGGAAAACAAATAAATCCTTCGTATTCAACCGGATACCGCGCGAATGCTGTGTGATGCACAGGGTTGTGTGGTTTTTCTGCTGAATTTTCTGGAATTCGTCACGTCTCTTCTTCCAAGGATTCCTTCTCATTGCAATTTTGTATCGTCAATGTCTAACTTGTTACAGAATTTGTATATTAATTCTTTTAGTCGCAACGTCGACTTGTCTTTAGTGTCAGCGACGATATAAACAACACTAACCTTATTTTTTCGTGTGATCAAACCAAATCGGACAAAGTAAGCGTCGTTTCAAACTTAAGAAAGAAAATTCAGAACGTATTTTCTTAATTAAACGTAATTAAACAAATAAGTTGTTTGATCGTGATGTTTGTTTCAGAAATTAAAAATATGGCTGATGAAGAAGAAGAGAAAGAGTATAGATGGGAGACTGGTTATGAGAAAACATGGTATTGAAAATATTTTTTCAATTACTCTAGTCAATTGTTATTCGTCATATGTATAATCATGCAAATAATTTGTTATGCATTTGTATACAGGGAAGCAATTAAGGAAGATGATCATGGATTGTTGGAAGCCTCAGTTGCTGATATTATCCATAATGCTAAAAGAAAGCGTCAAATGGAAAGAAAGGTTGGTGCCAGATTAGGAATGATGAGGCACCTTTATATAATTCTCGACGCTTCTGAATCCATGTCTATTCAAGATTTGAAACCAACTCGTTTCTTATGTTCCTTGAAGGTACCGGTTGATATATAACAGTTGTGTATATCGTATTTGATTATAAATGGAACTTAATTTAAGCTTTTAGAAGATTTTATTGAAGAGTTTTTTTATCAAAATCCTATAAGTCAGTTAGGAGTAATTATCACGAGAAACAAAAGAGCAGAGAAAGTGAGTGAATTAGCTGGAAATTCTAAAAAACATGTTAAAGTAAGTTTTTTTGTGGGGCGTTTACTAGTTTTATTTTTATTTACAAGTATTTATTTTTATATATATGTAGGAAGTGCAAAACATGCAACAGATTGCTCCAGCGGGTGAGCCTTCGTTACAAAACTCTATAGAGCTAGCGTTAAAGTCTCTACGTCTTTTACCATCACATGCTAGTAAAGAAATACTCATAATAGTGGGAGCACTCACAACATGTGATCCAGGAGATATTAATGAAACTATTCAAGTACGCCATATTTATTATGATTGTACCGGGAGATATTAATGAAACTGTTCAAGTATGCCTCGTGCACTATGACCATACTAAAATGTAACAATTAATTTTTGGTTACAGAACATGAAGACAGATTCTGTCAGGTGCAGTGTGATAGGATTGGCTGCTGAATTATATATTTGTAAAAGAATGGCAACAGCAACAGGTGGAGAACATGGTGTTGCATTAGATGATAAACATTACAAGGAACAGTTAAATACGCACATAGATCCTCCACCAGCTGCTACTAGATTGGATGCTGCTCTTGTAAAAATGGGTTTTCCTCATCATGCGTTACATTCTTCTGCGAATGATTCGACTATGGCAGTTTGCATGTGGTAAATAATTTTTAAATCATTCCTTCATAAATAAAATATTTTTTTCATGGCAAAAAAGGATATTTTTCTTTTATAGTCACGCAGAAAATTCAGATGAATCTATTAAACTTCTTAGTACAGGATATCTTTGTCCTCAATGTTTGAGCAAACATTGTGAACTTCCAGTAGAATGTAGAGCATGTGGGTTAACTTTGGTATCTGCTCCACATTTAGCACGGTCCTATCATTATTTATTTCCTGTTGAACCTTTTAAAGAAGTGACATACAGTGGAACTCCTTCAACTTGTTATGGTTGTCAAAAGATATTGTCTCAAAAAGATAAAAAGGTACGATCAGTACAATTTAATAAAAAAAAAACGTATGAATATAATTTATAAAATATAAGTTATAACTCTATCTTCTTCCAGGTGTATACTTGTAATAAATGCAATCAAACATTTTGTTTAGACTGTGAAATATTTATCCATGAATCTTTACATACATGCCCAGGCTGTGCTACCAATCAAGATACATATCAAAGATCCACAGATAGAACTTAATTAATAATTAATAAAAGTAATTAATAAAATTAATAACGTTGGTTGTTTTAAACAAAATATTTTATAGAAATTGTTTTGTATTGTATTGTATTTATATTGTATTGTCATGGATGCTCGTACAAAAGATATTTTCTCTGAAGAAAAATGAATCAAAAGACAATAATAACATTAATGAAAGTTTTATTTAATTTTTTCTTTATATTTTTTACGTGACAGAAGAAGAAGACTTTGCAATATACGTGCAATAAATATATTGATTCTAGTAAAAATATATTTCAATACATAACGTTTTCAAATTACAATAATTGATCTGTTGCCTTACCAACAGATTCCGGATTTAGAAAGTACGATTATGATAAATACAAGTTCACTTAAGCGAAAGGAAAACAAAAGAGTTGAAGTTGTTTGTGTACATTTGAGTGATATTACAGGCTTCTTTCCCCCAAGCAAGGAACCCGAAGATTTTCGAGCAGTAACGTGGCCGCTTTAAAATCATGGTGGGAGGTGATTGAAGTTTATTAGCTAGCAGACAGATAGAAGCGAGCTTCGTGATATTAGTTTGCGATCGTCCTCCGGTGCGACCAGTTTCACGGTGTCGACCTACTTCCGATTCAATTACGTATGTTCATCCTGTCCGGACAAAGTGACTTTACACATGAGATATTTTTTATACACCTAGCTTCCTTTCTAACGCGCATCTTTTAAATTAGGTAAGGATAATGTTATTCATTAATGTTTTACATTTTCCCCAGTAAATAAGCAATAAATGTCCAATATCATTTCCCCTTTGTATACATGTAATTAATTTTATATTAATGTATACAAAATAAATTTCCGTACACGTAGAATGTTTTAACGCTTTTAGAATACCCGTTTCGTAATTTGTGTAATTGTTCGAGGAAAATATTCTATGAATGCGTGCATATATGCGCGCGTGTCATTTCTTATCTACTTTTATAAATTAATACTTTTGACTGTACATTTATGCATAAAAATCGGATAATTTTTTTTTTTCCTTTTGTTCATCTTTCAAGTGGAACTTTATGTAGAGATGAATATGAACACGTGCTCGTTTTATGTACACATAAAGGACAGCAAGTAAAAGGTAGAAATAGAAAGTTGTTACCGTTTTGCAATATTTCCCTGCGAAATAGAAATTAATCACCGTGTGATGATCTTGTATTATCCGGTATTTACATAAAGAAATTTATACATAGTATATATTTATTATTTTTTTATACATTAGTTAAAAATAACTTGCAACTAGCAACAAGTAATGTATTTATTCGTAAATACCAATGTTAACAGAAAACTTAATTTATCACGGATTATATAATGTAATTTCGATTCAATTTTTTAAAATGAAAAATAACCGGAATTGTTTAATAACAACTAATTATTAATTTATATCATCTTAAAATTAATTATAGCAAATGTATCAGTTGAGAAAATTAATGTTATTAATGGCTTGTCATATCATGACGATCGATTTCGAATTTTAATGTTCGTTTTGCAAGATGATTGATACCATTAGATGATCGAAGTATTTTAGATAAGTATTAATAAGCTGCATATCACTAGTAAATATATGTATTACACACGAAACAACATTAATCATAAATTTAATTAAATGAAACGGAAGTTTTTAATCAGAAGATTAAAAGATTAAATGATTAAAATTTGACGATCGATTTATTTTTCTTTATCTCAAAACATTTACTTTCGATAGTTTTATTTCTATGATTGGAGATTGTCATTCTTCAAAATTTAACGTTACGATATTAATTATTCGATACGGAAACGAGAAGGAACTCAAAGGTTTACTCAGACAATGAAATGACAGGCAATTGCTAATAGAAATTGATGAAATCCCACTTTTTTAATAATCTGCGACAGAGGATGCGATTTTATTTTCAATCATAATACTACTTTTCAGATTTCTTATCGAAGATTAGAAAAATAGATGATACGCTAAAAAGAAGACAAAATGTTTCCTTCCGCTCGATCTCGATTTTCTAATTTTGAATTATCTAGTCGAACAACATAATGATTAATTCGAACAATTTGTTTATTCGATCATATTGTCAATGATTTATTTCATCGATTGATCGAGCATACACGATTCAAAAGAAACCGGCAACCTTCGAGCACACAGTTTTTAGAAAATCCAGTATTGTCATATTGTCAATTGGCGGCAGGTTTGAGACTGAATCTGGGTTAATGGTCTACCAAAAATGGTCTACGCCAGAAATTCTGCTGTCTGGTCTCTGAAATAGATAGAGAAATAGCAATAGCAAGAATCAATGTGGGAATATAACGATGGCTACTTGCTCTGTGCTCGTTCTCTCGAGAAACAAAAAATAAAAAAGAATGCTTAGAAAGATTACATGTTACGTGATGTCTATATAGTACTACAGCATAGCGTTTATGATTATAACGTGCATGATTTACTCCAGCTATACTAGAATACGTGCCCGCCTGAAAAGAATTTTGCAAGGGAATTAGTATTGCAAAATACACCTCGGTGTCGTGGAATCTTAATTGGTTTTTTTTTCGTGGAAAGAATGACTTCAATTACGATTACCTCTGTATCTGTACATCCGGAAAACGGTTTCAAAGGCTTTATTATTTCTATTTCATCGTAAATTGTAATGCTTTTTGTAATTGTAAAGTGTTTACATTTCGTGTTTTATCCATCTTCTTTTTTTTTACAGCTCGTTCCCCGTCGCGTCGTTACTGCCTGCTTTTTTCTTCATGAAAGTGAAAAATAATATAGATTTCAAGGATCGGCGAATTGTAATCGATACTCACGCACGTGATACGTACCCGATGTCATATCATAAACGCAACAAATATCATGTACAAAAGATCGCTATCGTTAATCGTTCTAACAAATATCTAACCAATACTCAAGCTATGTAACAATAATCGCTCGGTTTGTTATTTAAACATCACATTTGTGTCGCACGTTTGTTTAACGGGCGATTATATTTGTTTAACCAAGCAGTTTATCGACACTTGTTCGCAGATGTATTTGCGCATCGAATCGCGCAACATACCGTGTCCCCCGGGTTAATTTGAACGATTCTCCTGCGAATAAAATTATATAATCGGTGAAGTTAACGTAGAACTCGATGATCGAGATCTGGATTGATCTCCGAACGAGCCAGATAATCTGGATACAAAACTATTCTTACGCTTGGACCAACACGTTTTCTCGTCTCGAGAAATTCTTCCTGTTCTCCACCCTTTTGACATTCACGAAATTCTTCTCGATTGAGCGACCGCTCGTCAACACCAGGGTGACACCATTCTTCAACAATCCCTTCAACAAGTGTCTATAGACTTATTCCACTTTACGTGGAAAAACAGTTTGGATTATCATTGGCTGGCTTATCAATGGTTCGACGATGGTTCGAGCCGCGATTAAGAAGCCACCGAGCGTACCCTCGGCCTTACCCGGTGTCAGACATCGCTGGCCCTGATTGGTGAAATTGCTAAATGGTACCGCGTACGATTTGTAAATAAAAGACATTACGCCGAGATTTGTCCGAGGGGGACCGCGCAATGGGGACATACCGGTGCTTCGCCTTAATTGGTCTGTAACCTTGTCACATTGACCAGCCTCGGTGCTTCTGTTTGCCTCTTCGTCGCGCCAATATCAACCTGGATCAACCGGAAAAAATCTTAATAACGCGCCGAACTCTCGATGCGCGGACTTCTCTATGAGGTGCATAAATAAGATCGATAACGTTCGATCGTGACGTTCACACATAGATAGGATGATAGTGAAGATTACGAGGGAGAGACAGAAGTAGCCACGCTTCGTTCAGATTAGCTGCGATGAAATCACCTTTGAAATATTTTAATCTATCAGTAAGTAGTTCTTAGGCCGCCTATTCTCATTTTTCGTTGCACAGATCGAGCAATCTGAACTTCTGATGCTTCGAAGAAAAAACACTTGTACGCTATCTCGGCCGTCTCAGTTAGGCCGATATTACGAACTTTAATTACAAAGTGAAGGTACACGAGAATTTTTTCTCCACTTGAGATTGTAAATCGTGCGTCATAGGTACTGTAGATTAGGCAATCGAAATTCACGATTATTAACCTTCGCGTTTTTTTTTCTTTTTCTTCTTTTTTTTTTTTTTGTATTTTTCCATGCTCGACGATTGCTTCGAGTTCTCTCCAGGTGTGAAATTCTACATTTTGAGATACGCCGCCACGTAGGCAGGAGGCCTCGTCTGATCAACATGTCACGAAACATTCCTGAGGAACAATCTTTCTCTCTTCCAAGTATATAGAACGCATGTTCCACGAAGAAAAGAAAATTAACATTATATTCGCGACAATTGTGTACCTAGCTGTCATTATAAACAAGGAAAAACTCGTAATTCAATCATAATCTCGCGGATATTAGCATATACACGCGTCGCGAATGCAACGCACTGTAATTAATTACAGTGACAATCGGGGAATCCTAACGCGCAAGAGATAAAGTAATAGAAATCGAAATGCGTTGCGCGTACGGCCGTAAATACGTAACGGCAATAATTATTCTACGTTTTCCTCTTTAAATTACCGATCACGTTAATCGCTTAAAGAGATCAAGGTGATCCGCCAACACGAACAATCGTGAATGGGAATTCTTGTGAGAGACATTTGTTAATACGTTTCCATTGTTGGACGAAGGAGTAGTAATTTATAGATGATGCGATTAACTCGTCGAGAGCGTCTGACAGTATATTTTCAACAAACATTAGAAAGTTTACTGTAATCGGTATTTAGTTTAAAAAAAAAAAAAAACAATTTACCTTGTTACTATAAATGTTTTAATTTATTTCAAATTTCGTGAAATGCAGGATAGAAGAAGAAATAATGGAAAAATTCTAAGTAAATTTTTAAAGTTTTACAAGAGGTGTATAAGTTCGGAAATCTTCGACATCTTTCGCAGAGAATTATTAACTCGTTTATTACTCGTATAAGCAAAATACCTGTAATTTAATCTTCTGGCGCAAAGCACCGATAATTATGCTAATTACTCGTTGTGTATTTTATTTCGACACTGTGGATTTCATCTGATTTCAGCGAGAGAGTTATCCTTGTTCAACACTGTTCTTCGCTACAGCTTGAACATAGTTATGTAGTTACAGGAGCACAGTTATGTAACAGGCACATCTATAAAGAATGTTTCGTTCTATAACTACAATTTTCTACACGCAAGATAGAAAAAAGATTTTACCAGATAAAATTAAACGAGTTTGAATAATATATGACCCGACGATTTGAATAATACATGTACGTATCACTGAAGATGTTATGTTTGGAAATTTATTTATCTTTTAAATGGAACAGATTCATTTTTTTTATTTTCTACACAAAAGTAGCGAAGGACGTAGATTCAAAATTAATTAACTTAAATTTCCAACTTTGAAAAATATTTCAACTTCAATTTTTTTTTTTTTTTGTAGAACTTATCATACGAAAGACGAGGAAAGTAAGGGCACAGGAACACCTGTGTTACATTATCCTCAAGTTCCATTCCAAATTCCAAAGTTAGAGCCGAAATATTCTCTAAAAAATTTATTGCTCCATGCAAGACTTCATGTTTCATTGCAGTTGAACTTTTTGTTCAGTTTTGTACGAGCTTGATCATAGCAACTGGTTTGCTTGAAGGACACTCACCGGTGTGAGAAATGATCAAATGCGTCAATCGGATTTTTGCTTGACTAGTTTATTTAATGAACTGTATCAGAAGATTGATTCCTAAGTCGAGACAGCTGATTCTACCTTAAGATCTAAACTAGTTCTGACTAATACTGAAGTCTAACCGATGATGATTTGATTCTAACGTTATTCCTCAGAGTTCTCTTCTAAAAGATTTTCGTCATCTCTTCCAAAGACTCTGATGAGGATCAAGTCAAATGAAGAGGGACACATTGAAACGGAAAAAGTTAGAAAAGTATGAAAACAGTTCCCAGAATCTTTCACTATCACCTTACGAGACTAACTGGGATGAATGATTTGTGAGTAAATCCCTTTTGGACAAGCACAAATTAGTACATATCTACTGCGAGGCTTAACAATTTTCAAAACGCCTTCACGTGCAAGGACACATATACCACATTGTTATATAATATTTTTTTTTTATGAAATTATAATACAGCATAAGCTGTCGACAGTGTACACTTATACTCGTCACTATACCACCACATAGTTCAATCCAGTTACGTGAAACCGAGTTACCGTATACTTCGTTGCACTATACATAAATTAATCTATGATAATACGAGCTCTGAGCTATGTGAATGCACGTTCACTTGTTTCACTTGTTAGCGTTGACACGAAATAATAGTTCCATATAGATGATTGCTCACGCGAGTGCCGCAAGAAATGTTGCTGGCCTTTCTAATGCATTTCACGAAGGCAAGCATTGAATTTACCTGTCTAGTCATTATAAAATTCTCACGATATCTCCACGAATATTAAGACTCTGTTCCGACTCTGAACCGAATTTAAGCCAAAGTTCGAACGTTTTGAATATATATTTTTTATTATATTTTTTTTTTTTTATAATATCGCGTTTACAGCGTTTTAAAATGTATCGTCCCGATAATTTTGATTAATCTCTATTCTTTCGATTAACCTTTTCGGGGGGAAAACCCGATTGTTTTGAAAACATTTAGCGATACTGTACTAGTTACTATAAAAGATACGAACAAAGTGTTATCTTTTTTTTCGATTATCTTTTGTATCTTTGTCGCAAATTAACAATTGTACGTTGTTTCGAATCAACATTCTCGATAAGTATTATCATGAGAAAATAAAATAATATCCATTTACAGGAAGAAATTTTTGTTGATGATTGCAATCTACGATAGAATTCCATTTATTTGAACCAAATTTTAGGCAATTCTCTCTCTCTCTCTCTCTCTTTCTCTCTGGTTGAACTTGTTTATTTAAACTTATTTAAACTCCTATTACATAAACGAAAAATCTCTAGCAGAAAAAAAGAACCAATGAACTCCTATTATATAAACTCCAATTATATAAACTATTTGTTTGTTTCTCGATATGTTCGTATAAACATTCTGCTGTACTCAGTTAGTTTTATGTCGTAATACAAAAAAATGTATGAAACGAAGTTCACAAAACGAGGGTTGAATAGCTCCGTACTTCGCTGTGGAACGACGAATTATCGATAATTATAGGTAATTGGCGATAATTTTCACGAAACGCCTTATCTCCATGCATATAAATATACATATCGGTGCTGAAAAACTTGAAGTCTCACGCTGTCTGTTATCGTCACTTGCAATTCTCGTGTGCTTCTCTACCGTTTCAATCGTTTATTATATCGATTTAGCACAGATCAAACTAAGAACAGACGGCACGCAAAACTTCGAAAACAAACGCGAGTGTGAACTTCAAGTAGCTAGCATCAAAGTTGCTGACAAACATTCTACAGATATAAATCTACGCGATAAATACTGAATTCAATCCATCATTGTGATCAGGCGTTCATAATCCAAATAGATAACAACAATAATAATGAAATTCGGCCTAACGCTTCGCGATTGTTCAAACGTGTATTAGGAATATTTTTATGTATTTCAGATGCGGTGTTCCGTGTTCGAAGTTTGCACAACTGCGAGTGATTTTCTTCTTGTTCCCAAGTGAACAGAATCGTCTTCCAAACGCTTCACTTTTTTTGTCGGTGTTTGAACAATACCGGATGAACCTCGAATCTTGAAATCATCGACTCTTGGCACTTTAAAGCTAAAAGGAAGACCCACCGCTCGAAGTTAGTCGTTCTCCGCTACATGTGCATAACATTAATCATATCGTATTTAATTTCATGAAATCGTAGCTTTCGTTACGTTTGGCCTTATGTGTTCTTTTTTTTTTTTTTTTTTTTTTGGTAAATTTCATTTTCGTTGAAAATACTGTGCCTCCTCAAGTTGTCAAGATCTTCTCCTGTTTTAACTTTATCAGTTATCCGTTTGTCAACGTTTGCTTTATCAGATTTCGATAATTCGCTGTAAATCGGGATTTTCAAATCTCCCGTTATCTCGTCGACGTATTTACTGGATTTTCGCTTTGCAGAGATATTTTATAAAAATTACCAATGACATGTCCTTTATTGTCCCTTTATTTTGCTTTCTCGGAGATATCTGCGAAAAAACAGATTTATATAAAATTATTTCGCTTTGATTTGAAATTCGTCGAAAGGAGACTATTCTTTGAAACTGAGAAGCCTGAGTGTGTTACAGGCTAAGGAGAAGCGACCGGAAGTGAGGAAAGGCTCGATCGCTATGGCGAGCCGATTATGGAAGATATTGTCGCGAAGACGGATCGATGACGACATGAAGGACAACAGCGAGCTAGCAAGGGTCTTGGGTTTGTTCGACCTCACGGCACTTGGGGTCGGTTCAACCCTCGGCCTCGGTGTCTATGTCCTCGCCGGAAGCATCGCGAAAGAGACGGCTGGCCCGGCCGTCTGCATCTCCTTCCTCATTGCTGCCATCGCTTCCGCATTTGCCGGTAAATTGGCATGGCATTCGCGCTGGTTTCGCCCGGATATTGACAATTTGTTCTTATTAAAAAACTGTTCGTCAGTTCGCCGCCAACGCCTAAAAAAGTTTTCAAAACCGAAAAACGAAAGGAACAGTTACACCACCGTCCGCCGAGACTGTACTACATTTAGTTAATCCGAATCGATCAGTATAATTTATTAATTTAATATGAATTTGCATGAACATCTGCATTGTAATTCCAAGGTACACGTGTGTCGTTGATATAAGTTTTTAAGTTTAAATTTGATTGTAATTGAACACACGTGTTATGCGGACGGACGTGTGAATGCTTCTATTTCAAAGTAAAATGTTATGTCAATTCAAGAATGTATATGTTAATGCATAAGGATATTGATACATTTTTTTTTTTTTTTTTTCTTTCGAATTTGCAGGAATGTGTTACGCAGAGTTTGCTTCCAGAGTTCCCAAGGCAGGATCCGCGTATGTTTACAGCTACGTGACAGTGGGAGAGTTCATTGCATTCATTATAGGATGGAATTTAATGTTGGAATATATAATTGGTGAGTATTACGCACTTTCGTTCGTTCGTCGAAGCTCGATGATAAAGATTACTTAATCTTATTACTTATCTCACCGAGATGTATTAATTTTTATCGGAACGTTTTATCGGACTTTTGTTGTTCGTAGAAAGCACGAATTAAAACGTTCTATACAATTAAAATGGAGATGTTTGTTACGCATTGATCATTAAGTTTGTGTATGTGTTTCTCGATCAGGTACAGCAAGCGTCGCTCGAGGACTCAGCGGTTACTTGGATGCTCTGATTGGAGATGTGATGCGCAAGACGTTACAGGCCGCGATGCCTATAAAAATCGAATATCTATCAGAGTATCCAGATTTCTTCGCATTCGGTCTAGTACTGCTTCTTATAATCTTGCTCAGTGTGGGAGTGAAGGAATCGTCAGTTTTAAATAATATATTCACTGTAATAAACCTAGCTACTATCGTAGTGATCATAGTGGCAGGATCCATCAAAGGTAATAATTCGCATAAGTTGTCATCTAAAATTAACCGATTAAGGATAAGTTCATTCTCACACTGTATGTCACTCTAGTGTCACTTCTATCTCACTATTCACCGTGTTCGTCCAGTTGTCTGATTGTTACATTCTGTTTCATTGCGTCTCTTTAATTACGTCGGTTTATTTACATTTTTCACATCAAACACGGTCGATAATAATATTTATCGAAAGTACCATGTAATTTAATTTGCCTTGTCGTTCGATGACTCTTGCTAATTGCCTTGTCATTCGATGACTTTTTTTTTAGCTGACCCAGCTAATTGGAGGATACCGATAGAAGATATACACAACGCAACAAATCCAGGATCGGGAGGCTTTATGCCCTTTGGCATAAGCGGAGTGATGATTGGAGCGGCAAAATGTTTTTTCGGTTTCGTCGGTTTCGATGCTGTGGCAACTACCGGTGAAGAAGCTAAGAATCCTCAACGCAATATACCCATAGCCATTGTTATTTCCTTAATTATAATCTTTACGGCTTATTTTAGTATCTCGACCGTGTTAACTATGATGTGGCCTTATTACGATCAGGTACATTCGTAGACGCGTGAAGTTAATACAACATCTTAAAATACTATAAAAAGTATTTTGTATATTCAGAACGTCGATACACCGTTTCCATATGTTTTCGATCAAATTGGATGGCCTACGGTTAAATGGATTGTTAATATTGGCGCGGCATTTGCATTGTGTACGAGCATGCTTGGTGCGATGTTTCCCTTGCCAAGGATACTGTACGCAATGGGCAGCGACGGAGTGATTTTCAAGCAACTTGCAATCGTACATCCGAAAACGATGACACCTATTTGGGGCACAGTGGTCTCCGGTTTACTTATAGGATTAATGACACTTATTTTTAATCTTCAGCAACTGATTGACATGATGTCTATAGGCACGTTGTTGGCATACACAATAGTGGCGATATCTGTTTTAATATTGAGGTATGATAACAATACTCAAATATATTTACTCGTTTGCTTGCTTATTTTACTACTACAACATGTTTATTCTATCAATTTAGGTATCAAGCGAAGGAGAATAGATCAAATATTCATTCTGTATCGGCAATGAACGAGTACAAAGTAACGCCAGTCAACATTTTAAAACAAATTATTAATTTACAGAATCAGAAAGAGATAACTGAGATGTCAAATAAAGTTGCGACATACAGTATTGGAATTTTATGTAAGTCTCAAATTTTAACGCGATACAAATTTTAATACACAATCAAGATTATTCTTTACACATTTTATTACCGTTGCAGGTATCATTATATTTATCACCGGAATTTTTATTAATTATACAGATACCACAGCATTAGGCAGCAATGTGATAGAATTAGTGATATTAATCGTACTTGTAAACATGTTGTTATTAATAATGGTTATTATTGCAAGACAACCTACCCAAGATATTGACTTAGCATTTAAGGTGAATGAAAGTAAGTGAAGTGGATCCTTGTATTGCGATGAAAAAATTATGACCAATAAATGACGCGATAAACTATTTAATATTTTGTCATATTTTTCGATTCTCGTTTAACAAGGCAATATATGCATTATATATTTCTTATGAACCGTCTCTTTAATAATTTGTTAGAGATCGTAAATGCAAATTTGAGTCTGCACGAGCAAATTCGTATAACATTAATTTCCTATAATGCAAGAATTACTGTCTGTACAAGGGTCCACTGTATAACAAAAATATTTAATGTTATGTTTAATCATTTTTTTTCATTTACAGGTACCATTAGTACCACTTCTTCCATGTTGTAGTATTTTCATAAACTTTTATTTGATGTTGCAGTTAGATGGTTTTACTTGGATAAGATTTGCTATTTGGATGCTTATAGGTACATACACTGAAATGTTAATAATATTTGAGAGAGAAAACAAAAGTATCAAAGTCTATAGTCGTATAATATTAATTATTTTTGTTTCACATAGGTTTTTCTATCTATTTTTTTTATGGCATATCTCACAGTGAACAAGGAAAAAGAGATAAGAGAGAGGCTGAAATGATAAAACGAAAATATTCAGATCAAGTTAAAATCGTAACCAGATTCTAATAATCTCGCTACGTGTGATATTTTTTTTTTATATATATTTAAATAAATATTTGCTCTAAGAGAAAAACTTTAGCTATTACATGTGTGACTATTGTGACAATTTTAAAATATATTTTAACATTAGATCATTCAATATCGTTCATTTTTTAATAAGTATATAACATTAGAAATAGGATATCATTCTGATTGTACAGATTATTTTTTACATGTTATTCTCATAGAGCAAAACTTTAGAATTATTTCGTTGAAAAAACCTGAGATATTGTATAATATATAAGATTTTATGAAAACTTTTGTTTTCTTTTGTATCTATACACTAAAATGTACTAACATAATGTACATATTTTATTATATTATTTAGATACTGAATGCATAGATGAAATATATTATTTTATATCATTTATTGTGCATTTATCAAAAAAAAGTATATCATTTTAAGAAAAATCAAATTTATTAATAATATAATTCAAGTAAATGCCAGAAATTATAGTACACATTCAGTGATAAGCTGTATATATCAGTATAAATAATGACATGATACAAGTATAGTAGTCGACGTTGCAAAGCTTAATATTATAATTCACAACAAAATAAACTTTAACATTTATAATAAATAGATTTGTAATTAATTTACTACTAATGATACATTATAAATTCACATGAGACAGACTTTATAAAAATTTATATTTACTTGTAGTAATTTTATCAATATTTTGAAGTAAGTTTATGCACATAATACAACATAAAGTTATAGCATTAGAAGTATTAGAAACTATGTATTAGAACTACATGAAATTTATTTATTATTAATACATTTAATGCATTGTTTTTTAAAAAGAGATGGGACATTTTCTTAATATGATACATTATGTTATGATTCACTTTTTTAAACATTTACAAATGTCAATTTTTAGCACTCTTTTTAAATATATCTTTTTTATAAATGGAAGAAGCATATAATAAATAAAGGATTAAAAAATAAAGATGTATAAAGGCGTTATAATCTCCATTCATCAAATATTTGCAACAATAATCTCATCTTATTGTTTTGTTTTTGTATTATTCTTGTATTATTCTTTCTTTATTATTTTTTTATAATAATAAAAATTTATAACTAGACAAGGCATCTTGTAGACTTCAATAGAGTTCTATTTTACAGATATCCTATTATTTAAAACTAAAATTAATGTTTCTTGCGTTTTCTATTTAATACGAATTATTTAACAGTTATTTAATACTTAAATGCACATATTTGGAATGCTCTGTCGATTGTTTCAATATAAAATTTTATGATAAAACTATATGAATGGAGTTTGTAATAAATGTGTTCTATAAAATAATCTTCTTAATACTATTTTCTTTGCACATGTTTATATCTACTTATTAAATAAAAATAAAGAAGCCAAATAAATTTACTTTGAGAACAATTAATTATGCATTCAAGTAATGTTGATTTTTGTACGTTGTAGATAAAATAATGCTTTTCTCATTTATTAAATACATCATACAGTTAAGTTTGTGTGATTAAATTGAGTATATCAAGGAAGCTAAGCCATGTAAAATATACATATGCACATGCGCATTGACTTTTTTATTTATGAAAAGTATACGAAAATCAAACTATAGTAGAGTATTGTGTTTTTTTGGTAATAATTCAATACTTTGTATACGCGATTTTTTAAAAGAATCGTTATCCATGTAAAAGTCAGACGTTCATTTGATTTTATTTATAAGTCCCTCTAAGCTTACATGCTGCCAATTTGCCTGTTAATAATAATTACAACTATATAATTTAATTTAATTTAAACTACACAACATCAGATAACGTCAAACTTACCCCTATTCCTGTTGCCCAACCAGTCCCAGCTGGATTCTCATCACTAATACCTATTCTACGACACAGTATACCAGCTCCTGACACTGCCCAAACCTGTCCCTGTTCTTTTGCAACGGCAACATGTCGAAAACCTTGCTTCGCATTTATAACAGACATATCTGAACAATACAAAAACACATTATATACTGAACGTGTAATATAGTACGTAATATGAACATTATTATACTTATAATTATGAAATAATTAAAAACAATTTTTTATAATAAATTTATAATAAATTTCAATATATACTACGAATCATCTAAACTGATGTGCTAAATCACAACTATAGACCTACGATTATACCTATAGAACAGGAATCAGAGAGTGTATTTAAATAAACGGATGTGTTGTCAATATTAGCGTTTCCCAACTCGAAGCTTGTTTTCAAAGGTAATACGCAGAGTTTCCCGAGAAATGCAGCCCTTGAGGTTTGCATCTTATATTTTTCTGGAATTTTTGTAGAAAAAATTAAGTGGGTTTCTGATGAAATCGTCACGTAACACTTTGATAAACGTATTATTCGTTAGTTTCAATCTTCGTCTAACTACAGATTAACGCCAATGTTTCAAAAAATTAAGCTAGCCAAACATTTAAAAAAGTTAGCAAAATCACACTTGGGATTTATAAGGTTGGGAAACGCTGCTCACTCGACAGCAAATTTAACAATACCTATGTGTATAGGATCATTCGGCATCACAGGAAGCGTTTGCCAATGCGTTCCTTCCGGGAAAACGTTCACTTGTACACCACGACGTACGGATAATTTACCTGCCGCATCTAAAGCCCACACCACATCCTTCCCAACAGAAATTTGTTTCAAATGAGCACCTGACGGCGGTTCAACATTTTGCCATTGTATTCCTAAACAATCAAGCAACAATTAGAAAAAGATTCAATAATAACAAAAATTTATTTACACTACTACATACCTGTTGGTTTTGCAGGAGTAATACCTAATCTCCAGTAAGAGGAACCATTCTTTCCAACAGCCCAAACTTGTCCACATGGACCACATGAGATACCTACTAAAGCTTGATCACTTGGTATATGTTCCCATGAAACTCCCTGTAAGTAAATATTAAATTTCACTTAATTATTTATGATTATTATTATTATTTTCATTAATTATTTACGACGAAATTAATACGACGACGTATGTATACATATATTAACATTATGTATACGTATATGTACCATCGGACAAGATTCTGAAACACCTCTTCTAAACAAAGCTTCACCATTAGAAGCAACGGCCCATATATAAACAGGAGCATCCGAACCAGGTTTTCCAGGTGCCTAAAAATTAGTTATATAGAAAGTATTATTTTATCATTCTTTTTTTTTTTTTTTCTTTTTTTTTTGTAAACAAAAAGTATCATGCTCTTTTAATATCTCTTACATGCAAAGAAACATCGAGCAATTTTGTATTTCCTAATTCTTGCCACGGTCCGCTAGTTGTTAATTGACATCTTCGAAACCATCGTCTTCGTCTAACGTAATCAGTAAATTGTTTTTTACCATGATATTGAGAAGGAAAATCTGTAGCATACTGCCACCCTTCTCTATCAACACCTCCAGGGGTATGAAAATCTACTATCCAATCTGATACCTGTTACAAAACAAGATATTTTAATATATAAAAAATTTGAACTCTGTTATTTAAATACTATAAAGAATATGTATATTATTACCCAATGCCAGTGCATAGATAGTAATTTAGTATGTTCACGTGTACGCTTATGTCGTCCAGATGCGTCACTCCACATATAACGATCAGTTGGAAGACCATGAGATGTGTATCCAGTCACCGGATTCCAACGCTGGTTTTCATAAACATAATAATTGTGAGTATCCACCATGGTGTTTATTCCCGTATTACTATCTAATCCTATATAAAATAACATACAAAATTATATATACATATATTTTCAAACATAATTTTTTTTTATTTTAGAAAATATTACCTTTTAGGAATAAACCACCCCAACCACCAGTATATACCCACGCAGTGCTATCATATCCTATTCCCCATGTTACACCAACAGAACAAGTTTCAACCTTTTTTAAATGTCCGCCTATTTGTCTCCAAAACATTGTAATTGGATCAATTATTACCTACATAAAATTTATATTACGATCAAGTTATATAAAGTTACTTATATCTATCTAAGTTACTATCGAAGTTAATACGTACAGACATAGACTTATAAAATATGTTACATAATGTCATCAGTCCCTTGATTCGTAAATGAGTAATACTTTGCGGTAATATTCTATGGCTATAAAAAGTAAATTCTGTATCATCAACATAAATTCTATATCCCCGTGTTTCGCAAACAATCTCTAAGGTGAAATTAGAACCAGGTTTTAACGGACTACCTCCGTTTCTCTCTTCGTCGCCCCACTGTCCATTTTGATATGTATTTCGTACAATTATATTTTCTTTTAATCTTGGATTAAAATGTAATGCTACGTCATGGCTGTCCACTACAGACTTCTGTTTCAGCGACATTGTTGAATAACAGACGAAATTAATCGATAGCCTAGAAATGATGAAAATATGAAGAATTTTGAAAATTTTAATAAATCTAATTTTAAACCATTATCGTTTACCTATCTGCATCATCATGGATACAAGCTATAATTTTTAAAGAACTGCCACATCCAAAACCGTTTTGTAGAATACATTCAAAAGGTAAATCTTTTCCAGTATTCAATTCTTGTATGTAACCACCATTAGCAAGTTGATTTTCCTACAAAAATAATTCATATGCAAAATATTACTGAAAAAATTCATTGCATAACATACTTCATATAAGATGTGTTAACTTACTTCTAAAGCAGCAGGATCATATACATATACATCTCCTAACGCAGTTGTAGTCCATATTGAATTAGGGCCAGGTGTCCCGTAAACGTTATTCATTTGGCAAGAAACTAAAAATATAATGAATACCTTATGCCATTCACTTTTTTATGCATATTAAATACAAACATACTTATATACCTGAAGTTAAGTGTGCTAACCAATCTTCCATTTCAGTATCAGTAGAAAACTGTAGTCTAAGAACCTTAGAACGAGGCATACGAGGAGTATGAATCGCTATGCGTGGATTACCTGGTTCGCTACAGCATACTACGCACATAATCTCAGACACAGGAAATTGCATCTAGTATCAATTACACCGATTAGAAGTTCCGGAGCTTTATCAAAATATTACAAAAAAAATTATTTTGAATTTTCTATTTAACTTACAATTGTTGTTGCTCCGTCCGAATTTAAAATGGTTACGATTCCAGAATCTAAAGAACCACTGTCGCTACTTATCCATTCTAATTCAATAATGCAATCCTCATACGAAGTACTGCCCTTAAGTTTACATTTTGCGTCCCCATTTTTTACCCAAGATGATCTGTAATAAATTACTACAAATAACACGATCTTATATTGATATAAATGAATACTTAGATTGATATAAATAACTTTATATAACTTCATCGTAATATAATTAATTTCAATTTTGTATACTTATCAAGGCCTTACTTCTCAACTACTTTCTCGTATATCGATGGATCGTACTGTACTTTTTGTAATCTCTTCTTCAGTTCTTCTACAATATATATTCTCCATGCCTCTGCTATATCTCCGTGACCAGTACCATTTGTATCTGCAATCCTGTAAGTTTAAATCAAATATTTCAGTAATTATATCTTGTTATAAAATAATTTGATGATTCATAGTGTCTGTCTGGTACTACCATTTTGGAAGATTAGACGTATCAACAAAACACGCTCCAGCTTCTACTTTATACCAAGAGGTATCACATTCAGCCCAATACATTGCTCCAGAACTTTCATCTTCTCCATAAACACCAGAATCACTAGTCAAATCGGGATCGAAAATACTTCCATCTGTTTCTGGATGTGCTTCGATACCTACCATGGAGCCAACTGAATGAACAGGACTCCATGCAGCTGGATTGATCTACATTATTTTAATTTCAAACTTTAATTAAAAAAAAAAAAGATTATGCACAAAGAAAATGTGTATAATTATTTACTAACTTTGACAACATTGCCCATTCCTTTTCCAGAAACTACTATAGATTCTCCAGTTTTGGTCAATGACTCATTTGATATAGTTATATTCGCAACACTGGCTTCCGTTAAATCATCCATATCTAATGAATTCGCCGATCTACAATTTTATCGATTAATAAAACAATAATATTACTTGATACTAATGTTTACCTTTTTTTGCCTTCATTTAGATATATATCCTGGAAAGAAGTTTGCTGTGGATTTTTAGTAGAACTGCTATCGTTTGCACGTTGCCATAATTTCAAAGATGTTGGTGTTGGTGCAGAACGAGATTGTTCTTCCCACTCTCTAATCAGTGTAGTACCCTCGCTGGTACTATGTGGTCGATTCTGTAAATGAGCATTATTTTTTAATTACTAAATGATATATTCGATTATCTAATCTACTATATTTAAAATTCATGTAAAGTAAATACCAATGAGCCCCAACTTTGATGCCTCTGTTGTTGAGGAGTACCACACATACTATGTCTATTACTTGATGACAAACTGGCATTGCTACTTGCGCGACTGAGCTGAAGAGGTGCATTTATTAATCTCCACTTTTTACCCGTCAATTCCGATTGTGTAATACCAGAACGATAATATAAACATCTATCCTCATGACCAATAGCCCAAACCTTCAAGAATATTAAATAAGCGAACATCAATACCTTATGAATATCTTATTTTTTTGTTATAAATCGAATTACCTGATCATTTGGAGCGACAGATACTAATGACATTTTACTTAACATTTCCACCCAACCAGTGCCAACAGCCATTTGCTCACATACTCCACTCATTTCTCCTTTGATACCTTTTCTAAACCATACGTTTCCATCTTGCGTTATAGCCCATACAGCGTCTGTACCTACACTAACTTGTGTTAATTTTAAATCTTTTTGAGGAGGATCAACTTCGACCCAATCCTCTCCTATAAAAAATAACATTACGCTCATCAATATCAAATGTCTCAACCAAATTATAATAATGTAACAATAGTCACAAACCCATTGGATTTTCTCTAGTAACGCCTGTGCGTACGATTGCTTTACCAACCATCAATACAGCCCACACAAGACCAGTTATTCCAACACTGATTTGGCATACCTCGTATCCATTTCCTAATTTTATAGTACTCCATCTTTGTCCTTCAGGACATGTTGTACTAGTACCAACACGAAACATCACCTATACAAATCATTATTAAATTTGTAATAAATTGAAATAACATTACAATTGTAACAGTAATCAGAAATGTAAAATTTGTTGTTACAAATTTTTTGATAAATTATTATTATTTACTAAATAATTCAAAAGATTGTTTTAGATATTATACCCTTCCATGAGCAGTTACTGCCCAGACTACTAGACATCCAGGATTACCTCCAGGTATCTGATTTCCACCTACGGATATGTCAATAAATGGTTCCTAAAAATATGTTAGACATCCATTTCATGTGCGAGTTCTTCAATATTACTATAATGTAAGAATTTAAAAATCTTACTTTGGTTGCATCTTTATGAAGAGGCGCAATAGCACACCATGAATTCATAGCACTGTATCTTCTATAACGAACCCACTTCCTTCTTCTAACACAAGATTTCCATTGCTTTTTTGTTGTAAATATAGCTGGAAAATCAACTGCATATGTCCATCCCTACCAAAATATCAGATTCTCTGTGATCATAACACTTTGTTTCGATGTTGACAATTGACAACAAATCTACATATAAACAGAAAGTCACAAGAAATATGACAACAGATGTAACTGAAAAACGAATTACTCCATTATTAGCTCATTGATCACTATACTCAGATTGTTAACGAATAAATTAGAATTTGACACGATTCGATTCATATTTTATATAAAATGAATATGATTGTTGTTATTAATGTAAAAATTAAATTAACAAAACAAAGTAAATTAAAAATAAACGTTATTGTATTTATATTTACATCGTGATCTAGTGGTTGGCCATCTAACGTGGTTTCTATTTGCCAATCACCTTCCCATTGCCAAGCCATGGATGGTAATTTTACCTTATCTCTGCTACGGTCAACTGTACCATCCTGGTTAGAAAAATTATACCTATCTGTAGGTAATAATCTTCCGCTAAATCCTTCTAGAGGAAGCCAACGCTACACATATTACATTCTATTAGTTTGTTAAAAATTATATATTATCGCGCAATATCAAACATCTTAAACATACTTCATTCTCATATATTTCTTCCTTAATTCTTATAGGTACATCTAAGCCATGTACATGTACATAAACTTGACGATCACCACCTATAGCCCACATAAAATGTGGTACTGCTGATAACTGCTTAAATTCAAGACCCAAATACATAAATTCCCTCCACATAGTCCCAGACGTTGACAATCCAAACACACGTCCCTCATTATTTATGGCATACAAATATGAGCTTGGCATTTTAATATTTAGTAACTAAACCTCTTAATTCTTCTGAAGCAATATCTGATTTGCCAATGGAATTATGTTCCGTCAATGTTATTGAATCACTGTGTAAATAAGTAATAAGATAATAATAATCTTTACAAGAGTGATTCATAATTGATAATATATAAGTGTATAAGTAGTACCTTTATATGTTTAAAATCAAAGATAAATGATTCTCTCTGCACTGCAGATAATATTATGATAAATAACAGATACAATTTTTTTTTTGCATAAATACAATAAGATAAAACAATAACCAAAAATGATTTTGGTTATATGAAGTATTTATATTTTACATTTTTCATCATTGACATTATATATCACATCGAATAGATTGAAATGTAAAAACAACGTTAGTTCCATGCGAAGATTTAAATTAATAAATTATTAGTCAAAAAATAAAGAATATTTTTATACATTATATATATATATATATATATACATCTATATATACATAGAATGACACATCAGCCACCTGTCATTTATTGTTCCTACTGATTAGAAGTTATGAGTGAAGTTGTCGACAAACTTGTGACATTAAGGGAATTTCTATTTAAAAAATTGAACCACTAGTAGGCGCAACTTTTTTACTTTTTTTTTATGAGAATCTCTTTCTACATCGTAAAATCCTATCGATGTTCATAGATTCGATTTCGAACTACTATCGTTTGATCGCTACTATCGTTTTTTTAACCGAAGGTATTCTCACATTTCAAAAATTGAACAAATATGTAAAACTGAACAAATTGAGAATAATTCGATTTCGTAACACTGACTTGTGACTCATTAAACGTAACTTATTAAATCTAGAGTTTATTGTATTGAAATTTTATAGTAATCACATCCATGCAACAAACTGGTTCATTGATTTCTATGAAACTACGTACGAGATCCAATACAATGTAAGCACGATATAAATACAATGTAAGCACGATTCAATAGTACGACGGAGCATTCAATCGCACGTGTTGCTGTTACTAACTTTGGAACGAGAAAGTTTGGTTAGATTGAAACGCCGAATTTGCACGACCTGTAGATTTGTCAATTACTTTTCGTAGATTGGCCTTCATTTATATTTCACAAAGATAATCGTTGATTATCTCAAGCAGAAATACTGTACAAGATGGTTGTTTTCACTTGCAATAACTGCGGTGAAACATTGCAAAAACCAAAAGTTGCAAAACATTACGAATTTCAATGCCGTTCCGCGCCTTTCTTAACATGTGTCGATTGTTTCAAAGATTTTCGGTAAGTAACTCGGACAAAACAATTTCTTCGTCGTGTTTTTTCCCGTAAGATGTATTTGTTTTTTATTCTAAGAGGTGAGGAGTATGTGGCGCATACGAAGTGTAAAAGCGAGGCTGAGAGATACGGGGGCAAGGACTATGTTCCAAAAGCTAATGCAAATAAAGGTGAGAAAAAGCAAAAAGTGTGGATCGATGTAGTAAATGATCTACTAAATAGCGGAACAAATTTATCAATGGCGGAACGAAACTTTCTGAACATCTTGTCGAAGTATGATAACATTCCACGCAAGAAGATCAAATTTTTAAACTTCATAAAGAATGCAGTAGGCAATAAAGTAAATGATCGGGTTGTTAATACCGTGTGGGATAAAATGGAAACGGCTTATAAGAACAGCATGCAAAATACTAATACGCAAGGTGAAAAACAACAAGAAAATGGTAAGTTCTTGGTTGTTACTTTAATGTTGATTTAACTATAATTGTAAACTCATAGGAAATATTCTTTGTACGCAGATAAAGTAAATGAAAAAATAAATAATGCAGACAATGTGAACACGCACCAGGAAAACAATATAATTGAAAACCAAAATAATGAAAATATATATAGAGAAAATAGAAATGAGGATCATCTGAACAAAAATACAGTAAATGGTACAGAAAATGGTTGTAATGATACTGTCAATAATATTAAAAAGAAGAAATCGAAAAAGAGGACAGTATTTGAGACAGTGGAGGAACAAATGAAAGAACCTATTGTCAAAAAAAAAAGTAGAAGTAGCGTAGAAGCACCTGCTGTAGAAGCTACGCAAGATCAAATTTCTAAGAAAAAAAACAAAGATATTACAAGTGTACCTGTAAAAAAAAATGAAGATACTTCATTTTCTGAAACGTCGGTCAATCAATGTGACAATACCACAGAAAAATCGACCTTCAGTTGGAAACATACTATTTTAGATATAGTGAAGAGCAAAGGAGAAATCTCCTTGAAGAAATTGCAAAAAAAAGTAATTTTACAGTATATGAATTCATGTTCAAATACTGTATTACAAGAAAAAGCATTTAGCAAATTCAATAAAAAATTAAAGAAAATATCAGAAATAGTCATTTCTGATGAAAAAGTAACACTAGCATAAATTAATTGATTGCGTGTTATTTTTATCATAAATTTCAACGTTTTTTTTAAATCACAAATTAATTTATATTTAATATACATCGTTCATTGAGACTTACTTTTACACATGCAAAGAAATCGATTTTACAGAATACTATTGTACAAGATGATTGTAGAAAAACATGTTTTTGTGATTTAAAAAAAACGTTGAAATTATGATAAACATAACACGCAATCAATTAATTTAAGCTAATGTTACTTTTTTTTAATAAAATAAACAGATAAAACTTGTATCACAGAATTTATTTAAAAGTAATCTACTAGTGAACACGTATAAAATATATAAAATGACAAAAATAAATGATACAATATCAATTCCTTACAGTAAACGTTTATGTAATGTAAATAATTACATAAAATTATTGATATAGAACATGTTCGCTAAGAAACAACACCGGACATGGAACTTTTAAATAAATATTTTGAAATTAAATATTTGTTTTGTTGGATTAGATTTTATCAAGTCCGTAACATATTTATGATCTTTACAAAAGACTTTTTAGCGGGAAGAATATATTGAAATACCATTTGAAAGTGGATAGTAAAATTTGAAGCTTTAGTATTTCCATTAAACATTTGAAAACTTATCTAAATACCAAGCGTGATTATTCATGGTAGTTAAAAGGCCCCATTGAAGTACTTTGGAATCACTTGGACTAAAACTTATTAATTGTTGATCAAACAACTGAGTAACTGTTCCACCAAGTGCAGTAAGAATTGCAGTTCCTGCGCAAATGTCCCACTTTTTTATTGCAGTCATATGAACATATGCCGTGGCGTTTCCACTTACAACTTCTAGGAATTTGTAACCTAAGTATAGATAATATAATAAATTCATTGATTCATAAAAGAAAAAGATTAGACTAAATGAAACTAAGAGAATTACCTGCACCAGCTGCTGAAATAATGTTCACATCTTTACCAAATGCAATCTTGGCAACATTGTAAATTTGGCCTGCATGTGATTGTGATATAATCAGTATTGGCGGTTTTTCATCTTCTAACTAATTTAAAAAGAAAGATTTTATAGAATATGTTTTTTACTACATTTTTAATGCATCTTACCTTATGCAATACTTGTAAATTTTTTGAAATTGCATGATTCGTCCATGACCAAAACAAGCTAGAATTTTGTTTTGTTTCAAATGGTTTATATATAACACCTATTACAGGTTTTCCTTTAACAGCAACGCAAACCATAGTCGTAATATATTGCAGCAAATTCTCTGGAAGGAAAAAAAATGATTTATTGAAATAGATTAGAGATAATTAATAAAACATATTACAAAAAGAATATGATAAAAAAAAAAAAGCTATAAATATTTGAAAAACCTGTAAATTCTTTTGTTGCATCTAAAGGATCAATCCACACAGTAATATCATCTGTATTGATAATTTCATCCTTAATATCATACTCGTTCAAGACGTTAATATTATCTTTTATATTTGACACTACAACTTTATCACAATTTTTTGATGTTTCCTCTGATATTACTGTTATACTTGGAAATACTTCTAACAAGGAATGATACATTGCGCAATGTGATCTATAGTCTGCCTCTGTTACTAAATCATTTAATCCTATCAAAATAAAAAATAGCAGAACAAAGTCATTTATGCAATTATGCGCGTACAATATATATCAGATATTTATAATATGCATTTTCTAGATATATAATATCATGTATTATCCATGCATGAAATTACTTAATTACCCTCTTTTGTTTTTCCTTTGCTTTCTATTTCAAATTTTGCTTGATTGTGAACTGCTATCACTTCAGAACCACCAATTTCTGCTGCTGTTATAGCAGCAGCGAGAAGTAACTTTAAAGAAATGTTCTTGTCCCGTATACTTGTATATAAGAACCGATTTGTATACAAATACAACAGACTTAACGATATAATGACACCACAAATGATGGTTTTCCTCGTTCGGATATTCATTCTGATATGTATGATATGATTAAATCCTCACATTAAATTAACATGCAGGTGTAACTTCGATTTATTTAATACAGTGGAACATTTTAATTATCTCGTACGCGGCCATTTTTAATTCATCTGAAATCCCCGATAACATTGGATCTTTACATTCTATATACAAGATCGGCACGAGACCTGAAAGTTATATGTGTGTATATTTTAATATTTTGTACATATTGATCGAAGTTTCGTTATATTATTGTAATTATTGTAATAGGTTGATCCAAATCAAAGGAGAGCTGATCAATTTTTTAAAATATATTTCGTGATAACTTTATTTTAGTAAGGTTATGTTAGGTTTTGTTAAATACATTGTAAATTTAATTTGTTAGCATAGTTCAATTTAAATAGGTAAGTTCAAATTCTCTAAGTTTCTGTATTAAATTATAAAGAAATTAACGAGAATTAAGTCATGACGGATGTATTATTGAATTAAATCATTTATTTTGAAGTGAATCGTGCTTTTATTTATTAAATACAAACTCTGCATTGTATACTTCACTTTAATCTTACATTACGAGATATTATTCAGGTCTCTGTGTAATTAAAGCATTTCTAGTAAACATCAGTAAACATCAAATCTTTTCACATTATTCTATAAAAGGATGAGTTTTTATTGATCAATAATAATACATGTCAGAATTCTAATGACATTATGTGCAACTTAGCATATTTCGATTTAAAAAATAATGAACAGCATTCTGATTACTTTCAGAAACATAGAATTAAGTAATATTGTACATTCAGATATATATTTATGCTTATAGTTAATTTAGATTGCACACCGCAATATTCAGTTAAAATAATTGCTTACATTTTTTTTTTTTATCTAAACTGATATAGTGAGATATGAATACATAAATAAACAAGATAACAAGCATAATAATCTATATTTTTAAGGATACTATTTTAATAATGATTACTGTAATATATTAATTTGATACCATTCTATAGTGCATTTTCTACACAAATAATGAAACACTTTCATTGCTTGTTAGTATTATGCACTCTCCTTCGCTGCATTTTTTGCATTTTGTAATTTATGCTTTTTCTATTCAAAAGTGGGATAATATGTATCATTTATAATAACATCATAATAATTTATAACTTGATAACTCACGCATTTTACATCACTCTTTTGTTGTAATAATAAGTAATATGCAGCCTTTGTTTTTTCTTTTTTCTTTTTTTTTTGTTCTCTAACTTATGCATCTAATTCTTTAAATACGTGATAAAATTACTTCAGCAATTTTGTCTATGAAATTTTAATAATAACTTTAAGACACAAAAAATGTCATTCCACTTGGTCCAGCATTAACTGCATATTGACAAGTTGTTAATAACTTTTGCAGTTGCTGTTACACATTGTCATCTGTTTGAAACATAACAGAAAATGCTGCATAATTTCCATAACATCAAAAAATCCTGTTATTACATGTTATAAAAAAAATTCTGACACAGAATTTATAATTATAATGTATCAATTTTATATATATATATATATATATATATATATATATGTATGTATGTATCTATGTATGTATATACTTACCATGATACCACCATTTTGTCTTCTTTGGATTTTTACTGCATGTTTTAACATAAAAGGAATTATCCGGTGGCCTTTTCTGCAGTAAAAAATTACTTTTAAGTATATTTTTATTAGGGTCCATGCAAAAAATTGTCTTTCTTACCTTTTCTTTACAACTGCTCAACATTGATACAATACTTAAACAAATGCTTTGTACACTCAAAGCCGGAGACCAATCTTCTGTTAAAATGGATAAGCAAATATGGCCATTGCTGTAAATATGCGGATGTATCGGTATATTTCCACCTATGAAAGTCACTTCCGGTGAATCGAAAGGATATTTGGAGCTGAATCTAAATTGCAATTGAAATTGTTCGCCTTCGTACAAGGTGCCTTTTGCACCTTCCATGTGAACAATCCATTGTGTTAAATTTTGACTAGTAAGATCTTCATCGACATGTACACCTGGCGGGGGTTCACGTATTAAAGATGTTAACTCCTTCTGCAGCCTTCGCTGAAATGAAATTTTTTTATATATAATGGAACTATTTAAGGTTCTTACTACTTAAAATCTAATCATACATTGAAACTGTATAAACTATTTGCTTCAATAAAAGATCTATTTTCACAATTGAACATATATGTTCAAAAAGGTTGAACAATAACTTAATGTGTCAATGTTATTAGTGTGTTTAATAATATCTTAGAAACAGAGTATAGTTTTCGTACTCTTATTGTATAAAAGATATCTACTCCAATTCAAAAACTTATGATATACGCGAGACTTGAATCATCACACAACACAATTGATCGAACACAAAATAAAAACTGATCTCTCGTCACGTATAATGAATTATCTTTCAAAGAGGCGTTGCAATGTCAAGTTACTTCATTTGTTCACTGCTTATCAAAAACTATTAAAAAAGACAAAAATAATTCTCGATGGCGATAGAATAGCGAGAAGCAGCGCGTCCAATTTGACGTGAAACGTCATTCGAGTGTCGATGGATAATACGCGAGCGGATTTCTCCTTCGACGAAGACAACGTTTCTCTAAACTTTCCGAAAACATGTCAAGCGTTGAACAACCCGATCGAAAGTTCGTAAAAAACGTAAAGACGCGTCGGTCTTCGACGTGTATCAAAAGAAATTTTCCCACTAACTTACCTTCGATGGGGACATTGCCGCCATTGTCGATTTATCGCTCATTGCAACATAACGCGAATTACTTTGCTCTATTTGCTCCTCTTGTTTAAGAATATAAAGTTGCTGCGGTCGGGGTGCTTTGCATTTTTTTTCTTTTTGTTTTTTTTTTTTCTCTCCTTCTTCTTTCTTTCCCTTTAAATTTCGCGTTACGCTGTCGTGCGTTGAAAAAAGAGCGGTAGCACGACAGTCGCAAAACGCGTAGTGGGGATCAACGTAAATCAGTTGAATTTGACAGCCATTCCCAGGTACTAAGGCGAGTACGTAATATACGACTGTCACTGTATTATTACGGGTGGTAAATATTCGAAGTGGACGAAAAGCAACAATTTTGCAACGACTGTTAACATCGAATGAATCGAAATAAATAATTGTTGTCATTTCAAGTTCTGATCAATTTTCAGACGAATGATTATTTATGTAAAAAGAGTTGTGATTACGTGTGATATGTATATCAAATTATATAGATTGTAATGTACGTTAATTTTTGACCTCCTTTGTTTCTGATTCTTTTCTCGTTCTTGAATTCGTTTTCGAAAAAAAAAAGGAAAAATAAAATAACTACGCGAGACATCGTGTATATAGTTGTTAATTCTTTTTCTTTTTTGTTTCAAGTTCAAGTCACAACTATTGTAATTCTGGTTGATATTTTGGTCGTCATTTAAACAATCAATGAAAAATCGTTTATACATGTATATTACGAGTATCATATTTTATTTGTATAGTTAATGTAGTAAAAATGATCATAAACAAATTGTTTAAAAATCGTTGCAAATGAAGTATACACGCGGTTAATTTTATAAATAATTTGCGATTGCGTTGTAGGCTGCGATAAAATGGTAAAATTCATTTCAATTACAATGCAGTAGTTCGTAAGAACCTGTTTACACGTTGTACTTATATTTATAGGTAATTATGTTCATATAATTATGTTTATATAAATTTCTATAAGTTTAATGTATGAATAATCAGGCTTATTGTTTGTACAACACTCTTACATTCTTGTAACGAAATTGTTTATTATAGAGACAACCTTTTTGTTTCAGTGTCAATGTAATCGAAAGATAAATTATTGATGACTTCAGCAGAATATTTTATTAGCTTGATCACTGTAGCAAGTGCTAAAAAGCTAGCCACCGCACTTGTCTTATGTTTTATTTTGTATCATGGATTAATGCACCTTATATATGGCAAGTCACTTTAATAGCACATGTAATAGTATTTTATAGTACAGTTTGTTATGTAACTTTGCATTAAAAGTATGAATCATATGTATATATTATTCAGGTAGCGATTCTTGTAAGTGGTTATTAACAGAAGGAAGGTATAAAGGAGACAAAGAATGGCAACCTTATGGCTGTATGATGCATTATTACACACAAACGTAAAAATCTAAGCCACTCTAATATTGTTATGAATGTGTCAAAAATATTTTTTAAAAATGTCATTTTCTACATAGAGACAGCCGCAGATGTTTGAGATATCTAGCTTTCATGGGCCACCGTAATCACTTTGCATTTATCGGAGATGCTAGGATTAGACAACTGTATAAATCTTTTATATCACAATTTGTAATTGATGGGAAAGCGTCAGATCTGACAGAATTACCAGAGAATTCTGATTTAAATTTTAATGATGCACAACTTAGATTAAATGTACAATTTCTATGGAGATCTCAATTAGATAATTCTATGATAGAAGATCTTAGGAACTGGATAGTAGTTATCTATTTTGAATATAAAAACACACTTTAAGTTAAATTATATATACAATGGGATATTAATAATTTTTATTTTTCAGAAAACTGATGCACCTAGCTTAATTATTTCAGGCTGTGGAGCAAAAACAATTCTTGCTAATAATAATAGTGATGCTCAATTGTATTCTGAATATAGTATGGGATTGGTAAGACTTGTGCAACCAGTGGACTTTTTAGTTAAAAAAAATACAAAATATTTATGGATGCTTCAAGATCCAGTGTTAAAAGAAAGACTGCCAGCCCAATTATCAAGCATAGGTAACAGGCAGATTAATTTATGTAATAAAGCAGCAATAAAGGTAAATTTTATTTAAGAATTTTTGTACAGCTATTTTAGAAGAGTTTGCTTACGTATTTATCATATGCAGATACTATCTCATAGTGAAGCTCATATATGGGAAAGCAGTAAACTTGTTGGTGCAGGCGTATTAGAGCAAAGTCCAGATGGATATTTAGCTAGCCCTTTATCTTTGAGACATAAGATTCAAATATTATTGAACACTTACTGCAATGATCATATGAATTTCGATGATGGTAGTTGTTGTAGTTACCCAGAACCAGCTACAACATTACAGCTATTAAGCTTATCTGCACTTGCTTTATGGTAATCTTTTTTATATTGCTACATTATCTGTTAAATAAATAGTAAGTAACAGTTCATTACAGTTTAGTAATTGGTGGTGGAATGTGGTTGTATAGAAAATTTTGTCACTATCGAACTGAAATTTCTTATTTGCGCGTTACTACCGTTGAAGTTGAGAATACTGGGGAAGCAGATAATTCTGAAATTATACAAATCGAGCAACCAGAAGTACAAGATTTTTATACATTAATGACATCATTGGCTCTTTTATCGATCATCTTATATTACTTTTATTTATGCGATAGGTATATAAAAACTCTTTCTTTACATGATCATATTGATAATCGCTATTAATAGTGAATTTTCATTTGTATTTAGAACAAATTTTTTTATGAAGGAGAATAAATACTACAGTGAATTTAGTTTTTGGTTACCTCTTGGATACATATTGGCTCTTGGTTTATTTTTTACCGAGGATAGAGAAAGAGGTCCAAGAACTTTAAATCGAGAACAAACAGATGAGTGGAGAGGGTTGATGCAAGCTGTAGTGTTAATCTATCATGTTACTGGAGCTAAAAACGTTTTGCCCATTTATATGTATTTAAGATTAATTAATTCTGCTTATTTATTTCTTTCTGGATATGGACATTTTTGTTATTTTTGGCAGACAGGCGATGTTTCTTTAGTGAGATTTGCACGAGTACGTATTATTAAAATATTAAATATCACATATAAATTACGTGTTATACATCTATTTATTATTTTTCAGGTAATGTTTAGGCTAAATTTCCTAACAGTGTCTCTATGCCTTTGTATGAACAGGCCATATCAATTTTACCATTTTGTTCCATTAGTCTCATTCTGGTTTTTAGTCATTTATTTCTTAGCCTGGTTACCACCAAGAATATATTCTGGCAATCTAAACGAATACGGACCAAGAGCTTTGTTATACCTCGCACTGAAACTTTTAGGTCTTGTATCAATGATTACAATATTATATATGTCAGAGGTATTGATTTACAAGTGATTCACATTTAGAATATATACTATAACAAAAATATACAATGTACGATCACGTAATAGGTATTCTTCGAAAAAGTATTTGTAACAAGGCCATGGAAAGCATTATTTGTTACAACTGATGACGATATACGTGAATGGTGGTCACGTTGGAGAGTGGATAGATATAGTGTAGCTTGGGGCGTAACTTTTGGAGCAGGTCTTATAGCTTTGCAAAGAATAGATCACATTCCAGGAACAGCATTATCATCTTTGCTAGCATTAATTTCTCTAACTGCTTATACTACTTTTACGATATTGTGTCATTCAGTATCCGAATGTGAGGAAATTCACTCATATGTTGCATTTATACCAGTAATTATCTGTGAATATAGCTTATTCTTAAATTTATTTTCGAACGATTAAATTTAAATGTAATTTCTTAATTACAGATTATAGGATACATCGCGCTTAGAAATGCATCATTAGCACTACGTGGTAAACATTCAGCTCTTTTGGCTGGCTTAGGTCGCATTAGTTTAGAAACTCTAGTCGCACAAGGTCACATTTGGTTGGCAGCAGATTCACACGGTGTACTAGTTCTACTGCCTAGGTTTCCAGTATTAAATCTTTTAGTTACATCATTCATCTTTATATGTGCAAGTCACGAAGTAAGTAGTTAATTATTTTTATATTTATAATTCATTATGTTTAAATAGATTTGTAATAATTTGTAAAGTATAAAATATGTTGTAATAATATTTCATTTATTTTAATAGATACATAGATTAACTCAGGTATTAGCACCATACGCAGTACCAAATGATTGGAGGCTGGTAGCTCGTAATTTGTTATTATTTATTGCAGTGCTTGTACCTATTGGTATTCATGATGGAATGTTTTGAAAGAGACTCTTCTATGATTAATAAAATTCACTGTAAAAAGCTGGTTTCATGTACATGTAAATATAAAGTATAGTAAATATATAAGTTTGTACAATTTTATCATAAAAGCTTTGTAAAACAAAATGTTTGAAGATGATGGTATTTATTCAGTTTTTTTCTTACTTTATTAATTTTTATACGAGGAAAATAGATAAGTAAAAAAAAACCAGAATGTTTATGTTTCTAAAATGTTATTTATTATTTATATATTTTCCTCTTCATTTAATTAAAGAACATGTACAGTTTAGATGTTACTTTTTTGTTATTTCTAAAAATAACATTACTATTTACAAAGTTATTTAGATAATTTGTCTATCTAAAAATTTATTGCCTATCAAAAAGGTTATTATTTTTTTGAACTATGTATTAAATTATCATGTTTTACATGACTGGTATACACATCATAGCCTAGAGATATAGTATTATCATAAAGAATTCTATATTTATTAGGTAGAAAATAGAAATTAAAAGTTTGGGCTGGTGGCCAAATAATCCATTCTGCTATGTATAATCTATGTGCTTTCTGAATAATTTCATTTTTCAATTCGGACCAATTACTTTTTTCTAAAATACCTAACGTTAAAAAGAACATTGCAATGCAAAGAGGAGAACAGACTAACTGATCTATAACAACTTTTTTCAAAACAATGTCAATTCTACGACCTGGTAACTTATTATCTAAATATTTGTACCAATAATGACATACTATACCAATGGTCATGCCAGATATTGCCATATTTTTTGTTCTTTTAAAACTCCATTCATGCCACTCGCCCTATAAAATATAAAACCAACTACATTATATATTTCAATGCGAAGGTCGAAAACTAAGAAAAAAATTTCATATTGAAATAAGTATTTTATATAAATACCTTTAACATTTCATAATGTTGTTCTAGTACGTCTCCAACAGCAGAAAGAGAAACAGATATTGTTACATTTGTGTAAAATAAATATTTCGGAGAAAATAACTTTTCTTTAATTGCAGGTATTTTATTCAAAGCTAAACTTAGATTTCTAACGATATTCATAATCTAAAAAAAAAGAACAAAACATTTGCAATGACTATAATTTTAAGGTTAAATGAAGTAAAGTTGAATAAGGTTAGTTTATAACCTACTACATGAAGAAGGCTTCGTTTAATTACAAATATTACAAAATTTATAATATTAAAATATATAATAATAAATAGACTTACAGTTAGAAATGAATATTTAGCACCGTATTTAATCTCAACATTTCTGTTAACATTTGCAAAATAGTTTTTTCACCGAATAAATATCACTCCGCAAAATTATTACAAATTGAATTAAGCGTTCTAATGCGAAAATTTCATTTTAATCCGTACACGCGTATGCATATACTTTAGAGTTACTTTTAAATGCGACGTACACTGCAAATTTAGGTCTTGTTCTATTTAGATATAAAATATTTAAACATTTAAATGCCGCATTCATTGAGACATACACGTGCATATATAATTTGAAGTGCTGCGTATGTCATGTATAAATAACAAAGATTATATTTATTTTGCAGATAAAAATATAAAAATGATTGTATATGAAATGCCAGATTTACATCAGGGAGAAAAGAAAGCATGAGAATGCAATTGGTGAAAATAATTCCTTAATTCCAAATCGTTGAATGAAATATTTAATTTTACTCGTGTTATACAATGCTTGAAATCTATTTTATGTATTTTAATAGTGAAAGTTTCGGGTAAGTAACAGATCAATAGATGAATAAATCATTACTCGAAGTTGTATTTGTTTACGGTCAGTGAGTCACTGCAGTTCTTAGTCACTATAGAGAGTACTTAGAAACTACTGTTTTTAGAGATTGTAATCGTTATTATAATTATCCATTTATATTTAACATATGGAACATTGTTTGGTGCTACAATCATGTTTAATGATTCTAAAGAATTATATTATCGAGTTTAAAAAATATACAATTTGATGTATTATGGAGTTTAAAAAATATACAATTTGATGTATTATGGAGTCTAAAAAATATACAGTTTGATGTATTCAAAAGAGTTAGTCATATTTTCACGTTACATATAAGTATTTTCACATTAATTTATTAATTATTATATCGTATTAATTATATTTCCATGTTGCATATAAGAATTTTGCAAACACTTACATCTGATTGTTAAAGAAAAATTGTTACGAGAAAAACAAATGTATATACGTACTTAAACGAGTTCAACAATCAAATTTCGCGCGCTGACAGTAGAGATAACAGTCCGTCGATTTGGCGCCTAAACTAACAAAAATAGCGGGAGTTTACGCGCGTCACCGTACAGTTGGTTATGGCAATCGGCTCAGGCACGTCGTACAAAGATTTTGAAAGTCTTCAACGGATTTCTGGCTTATACGTATTTACTCGTATATAAAGAGGAATGTCTCAACCGTCGGTAACAGCGTATTTTAATACGCGTAAGCGACAAGCAACTGACGATCTGCGAAGCAAGGCAAAAGTTTTGCTTCTTGATCAGGAGAAATCCAGATCGGTGAGTAACCAAATTCAAGCGTCGATTAACGAGGACAATTCCGAGCCATTGGCAGGAACTTTAGCTCCGATTCAAGAGGAAGAAGCAATGGGCACGAGTCCGAAGGTTATCATAGTTTCTGCCAAGGAACCAGATGATGATCCTACGTCAAGGCCTAATACAGCTGTTCGGAATATCCAGTTTGATTCTCCTAAGTCGAGTGGCCAGAAAACGCCCAAGCATAGTACTCGCGGACGAATCGCTCGTTCGCGAAAATTATCTGGCCACGAGGAAGGCCAAGCGGATATCAGGGAGAGCTTTCAGAAGATCACCGAGGATTCCGACACTAAGAAGGTGCTCTTCGAGAAGAAGGGTGCACTGAGTCCAAGGAAGAAACTTCTAGAAACGCCGAAGAAGAACAATTACTTCACTGACAATGATCATTCCACTGAGAACAATCAATCTGCTGAGAACGCAAGGAATATCTCAATTGACCAATCATTGGTTAACTGCGTGACACCAAAGAAAGCCTCAACTATGGACAGTTTGGCGAAGCAGGAGTTATCCTTGAGTGATATAAGAAATAAAATTAAGAAATCTTCTAAGCTTACGGAGTTGAAAGCTTCTTTGACTCGTTTTAAGAATTACCAGCAAAGGCTAGGACAGCTACACACACAGAATGACAAGAAACCGCAAATACAGAAGTTTGAGAAGATCCAACTTGAGATACCAGTTAGGTAAGACATTTGTGAAACAAAATTATCTATCTCTTTTGTTAATTGCATGTTGTTTTAAACGTTTTTACGTAACATTCACATTATTGTTGCTGTTGTAGTCCGAAAAAAGCGTACAAATCTCCTAGCAAGACAATATTTAGTCCTTTAAAAGACAAGCAACTGATGAACGTCAGCCCTCAACGTAGAATTTTATACGAGCCTAAAGAATCAACGCCAAGCCCTGTGAAAGGTAGCCCAATTAAAGCACCTGCTTATCAACAATACTTATCACTTACTGAAAGTGCTACTCCTACTTTGCCATTGCCATACCACTATAGATTTTTGGCAGAGGCATTCAGATGCGTTGATACAGTATGTTATTTTGTATATAAAAATTTGTTTTGTTGTATCGCGTACTACGTATTTAAATACATATTACGTTGCTAATTTTACAGATTTCCGCAATGTTGTTCAATCGTAAAGAAACAATAACTTTTAAGAAGCTGAAACCTGCGGTTCAAGAGCTGTTGCGTAAAAATTTCACATTGGAGCATTTAGCACAGATCAAGACCATTTTCCCGGATGCGTACGTTTACAGTCAAGAAAAGCATCATACATTCGGTTCTTCGTCTAAACAAGATAAATATGAGTTAATTCTAACACCGATTGTTGAAGAAAGAGATGGAAGAAATACCCCAGATGCAGATGATGTTTTAAAAACAGCATCACAAGTCAGTATGGGACCGCGAGTGTTGCTTGATAGACGAAGGAAATTTTACAATATCTTGCTTGGTACTTAATTTAATATTCTTAATTAAAATTCTTTGAGAAATTTTTATTGTAAATATCATCTTTTTTATTTTTTTAAATGCAGATAAAGTAAAGGACGAGCACGAAAAATTTTTACTTAATTTGGAAACGCCAATGCATGTTCCAAAAGAAAAAATTCTGCGTTGGCATCCTGAATTTGATGTTGAAACTTGTAAATCAATTGAACAATCTGATTTGCCACAACCACCTAACGTGGATAGAATGACAAGTGCAAAGGATGTTCTTGGTAAAAAGAAAAGCGCATACTTCATTAATTTTGATGTATTTTAATTTTCCTACTAATCTCATCAACTTTTTTAGACAAAGCAAAATCTTTATTCAGTTGTGGCACGCGCATGGAAAAAGCGTTGCAGCGATTGGCAGAGGCAAAGATGACCTCAAAGACTCTTTCTCCAAACAAAGATGAAGTAAATACTGCTACTCAAACCGATGTACAAAAAGTTAATATTACTATCATGGATACTCCACCAATCACACCTACTGTACACAATAATTATCTTACTAGTGCATTAAAAGGCATACCAAAGGCTCTTCTTGAAAAGGTAAATATTTTCATTTTTCGTGTTTTATCATATCTTAATAAAAAAAAAAAAATGTTATACGTTTATAGGTTCGTGCTAAACAAGCTGCTAAAGCGTTGGAAGCTATGACACGTTCACCAAATGCTGAAAAAGAGGCTATAATGTATTCAAGATTACCTGAATTGGTTAAAGTTTTGCGTAACATTTTCGTAGCTGAGAAAAAGGGAGTTTTAACATTGGAATTTGTAATTACTAAATTGGAAAATTCCCTTAAAGCTAAATTAACTCCTGCTGAATTAGAGGAGCATTTACGTTTATTGTGTAAATTGCTACCTACGTGGACTAATATACATAATGTGCGAAAAGTAGATTATTTGAAATTGCAGAAGGAAATCGATCTTACGAAAGTAATAAAAAAGTTAGAAATCATAGCTAATGACAAAGTAAAATCATCATGACATTTATGATGTAATGATTATTCCCTTTTTTTTTCTTGCTGCAAATTGAATTATATATATGCATTTAATTCTGATCAACTTATTTGCAAAATATTTTCTGTTAGTTATTATTGCTCTACGTTCTCAAACAATTTTATTTTAAGTAGTTTGATTGTGATTAAAAAGAAAAGAAAGTAAATTAAGCTTTTTTCTTGGTCGATAGATATCTGATTTATTTTGTGCTAAACATGGGCTAACTATTTGTTATACTTTATATAAATTCATAATATTTTTATAAAATGTATTATATAATGGTAATACAATTTTTTATATAATAAGTATCCAACACACTATCTTTTTTTTCACTTCAAAAGTTTGCTGCTTTAATTCACTGCTAAAAGTTTATACTAATATATATATATATATACAATATCATTGATATCATTGATATTGTATATATATTAGTATAAACTATCATACAATATCATTGATATTGTATATATATTAATATATATATTGTATATATATATATTAGTATAAACTATCGTACAATGTCATTGATATTGTATATATATTAGTAAACTTTTAGCAGTGAATTAAATTAGCAAACTTTTGAAGTGAAAAAAAAGATAGTGTGTTGGATACTTACTATACAAAAAATTGTAAATATACAATATACAATAATATTATGTTGTAATCAAATATTAAAATACTTTTGTAAAAAAATTACTTGATTCCTTATTTTTCTTCATATATCTGAGCTATGGACGAGGTATGTCGCCTACCTAGGAAAATGCTTTATGGAAAAAATTATTTAACCCTTTGCAGTCCAAATTATTTTTCAATTTCTTTTTTAACTGGTAATTTAAAAATGTCGAGTGTCACAGACTCGGCCACAGACGACATATATGAATAAATCATATATGATCATATGTATATCTCTTCTGTGAAGTCACAGATGAGGTATATGAATAGATATTGCGTCCGATGTATTTTTTCGGCCACGGTAATCCTCAGGACCTTACCATTTTCGTGTTACATCCTGTTGTACCGATTTTACGACCGCAGCACTACTAGTAGCGGAAATTAAAATTAAAAAATATACGATTATTTATTTATATCGTATATTTATTTTTAATATACGATAATTATAATTTTTATTTAAATAAAGTTTAAATAAAATCATTTAAATGATATCAAAAATAACTTAATATATTTATGATATATATTTTTGATTTTCAAGAAAATGCTTATTTCATATTTGAATTAAGTAAAACAAAAATTTTTTTTAAATTCTCATATCCGTTATATTGAATATGAAGAAACCAACTGACAAAGTTACGCAAATAATATCGTCACTTTTCATAAATATAATTTGTTGAATGTTAACTCTTTTCGATAAATCTTCGTGATAGAAAATATAAACATTGCATTTAAAAACAGTTACAAAAGTATAATAATAAATATTAAAACCAGTGTGACGTATCGATGGCATAGACGTGCTATTCTATTTTTTCATTCATTGTCAGTGTTTCTACTTCTATTCTTTCATTCATTATTACTGCGTTATGAAATAATAGAAAAACTAAGATGAAGGAAAGGCATGCTGCGTATAAATATAACATAGTATCACTTTCTCTATTTCTTTTGTTTAAATTCGTTCAAGTTTCGTTTTGAGAAAATTAGGCATAATTCATTAAAATTTGGTTATATCATCGATTGTTACAGCGAAGTTGATAGACAAAGTAGTTTATAGAAAAATTTCGAATAATATTTTAATTAATAAGCATAGTTTTTAACTAATGAATTATAAAATTTATGTCATTTGTCATAACCAATGCACTACATAGTTATAAAATTGTTAAAAATTTAACATAAATTTGAATATGTAATATAAGGAAGATATAAATGAGAAAATATAATAATTTTAATATTTTAATATATAATATTATTCTATATAATAAAATATATAAAATTTTAAAATTTTGTTAGTTAAAAATTTATATGTAAAACCATGTATTAATAATTTAAAAATTTTAACTTATTATATATTAAAAAAGTTATGATAAATCCATGAAACATGGATAGACTTCTTTCTGATGTAGAGTAGAATGATTTCGGTTACTTTGTCTACTAGCTTCACAATTCGGTATTGAAAGTTTGATAACACTGTAATGGGTTTCAAAATCATGTTTTTGGTTCATTCACTAGTTCCCCAACTCACCGTTGTACTACGTAGAGTGCGCTAAAAAACCAGTGATTTTTTAGTGTGTCGGTATTTCAGATCACGGGCCACGAAAATTGGTAAGATGCAGTGTCTATTCATATACCTCGTCTGTGGTCTATTCATATACCTCGTTTACACCTCGTCTGTGTCGGTGGTAAAAGATTAATGCATCTGTAGTTGATATATCGAATACGTACCATCGTTTGTAAAATATGTTTTCAACATATTTAACCGATGGTAAAGTAGATTAAGTTCGTTCAGGGGTTTAGTGCATGTTGATCTTTTTCATTGTTTGTTGCTTTATGCAAATATAAAAATATTACACGTTAAATCTTGTATACGTATCTACATATATACGTACAATTAAGAGTTATGTTTTTAACTAATGTGTTATGTAAAAAAGTTAAAAGCAAGTGAGTATACAAATCAAAATGTAGTTTGATTTTAAGTATGGAGGTTAGGTTTAGGTTAGATTTTTGACACGAAGCGTTTTTTCCAACATTTGTCTCTTTACTTTCGATTAACACTATTATAACAATTTATCGTGAAGATCGAACTATTCACAGTGAAAATGTTTCTTACTACATGTATAGATATTTATACATATTTATATTTACATAATCAATGACCCAGTTGCAAATAAGGTTCAATTTTATGCATCTCGCTTTTAGACATATTTTGGTACTAGTAGAAAGTGTAGCCAGTGGTCACAAGCGTATTAAAATGCGAGAGAGATTAGCAGATAAAATAGAAGAAGTACAGTTTGATCCTTATGGTAAGTTTATTGTAATATCCTATAATTATTACATTTATATTCATTTACATTCCAGTTTATATTTAAAAATTCTTTATTTTTAGTTCAAGCAAATGTGATCTATCGAGAACTGAAGAGAATTAAGAGTTTGTAAATGTTAATTTAATGAACAATTCCAACATGATAACTTGTACAAATATCGCTTGTAAAATTATAAAGCGCATAGATATTGCACAGAATGAATAAAATAATATTAAGTTAACACGGAACATTTCTATCGTGTTGTCTTCATTGAGTCAGCTTATGAAAAATATAAAATTCTTGCTATATCTAAAGCGATGACTGACGAACGTCGAATTTTTCAATTTCATTTAATAGATGTACAATCGATATTCCAGTTTCCAGAAACAGGCGCGTTAATTCCACAAATTTTCACTTATCACTAATGATGAATTCCAAGGTAGATACTGTTTGTTTTTTCAATTCATGTTTTCTGATTTTTAATCTGTCAAAAATTAGCCAGAGTGGCGATCCAAATTCACGTACGCAGTCGAGAGAGAGAGAGAGAGAGAGAGAGAGAAGAATTAATTGTCGTACGAAAAACAAGATGTCATAGTAAGCAGTCTTGAATAGAGCGTATCGCTCGAGTTGCGCTGCCAGAAAGAGCGAGAGAGAACAGACAGCGAGGCAGAAAACGGGGGGGAGAGAAACGGACGATCACGAAATCGAGATTGGGGTAGGTTCCCTTTGATCCTTAACAAGGAACGCAAAGTTGTATTATTTCCACCTGGATTTCAAACGGTTTGAAATTCACGAGGCGTGAAACACGGCTCAATTCTCTTTCTCTGTTTCCGCCTGTCCCCCTCCCCCCAACTCGCGACCTCTTGCGCCCCTCTCTTTCTTGTTCTTTGCAGCTTTTCGGCAGCGCGGGAGCAACTCCGGCGTCGTTCACTGATGTTGCCAATTCAATTTCACCCGGCGGAGCATTGTCGTTGGTAGAGAAGAGGGATTGCAGTTGCGGAAAGGGTTCCCTTCTCGACTGAGTCCTCTCTATCTCTCGCGATTGTGCATCCGACAGCTCCTGACATCTACGTACCCCGTGATCTTTCCCTCCACTTTGCGCGAAATTTTTCTTCTTTTTCTTGGTTCGACGTTTCAAAAGCATTTCAAAAGCGTGAATGTATTGCGTTGTTTCTTTTTTCTTTTTCTTTTTTTATTGTTCGCGAGTTACGATCGAGACTCGAACGTAATTTCCCCGAACCAGTCCTCAGGGTTTGTCGTTTAAATTTTCAAATTTTCGGCGGCGAGCGAGCAACGGTCAACTCGGAATAATCAACGGGCAGTAGATCGGTCATTTTCTTCACCCTGGTGAAAAAAATACCAGAGTCTGCGGGGGGAGGGGAGGGACGACGAGGGAAGTTAATTCGGGTGCAAAGCGGAGAAAAATCAGGAAACAAACGAACGGGTTTTTTTCACCCCCTTCCTCCCGGAACAATGAGTTTCGAAGCGGTGCGCAACAGCGAAATTGTTAAAACGTCCGTTGTTTTATGGTTGACTCGGTAGAGCAGCCGGTAAAGGAGGAAACAGTACGCAACGAAAACCGAGGTCGGGAGAGATGGAGTGGAGCGTGAGCAGAAAGAAGAAAGGGCGAGAAAAGCAAAACAGAAACGAAAGGAAAACAGGAGAGAGAGGAGAGAGAGAGAGAAAAAAGAGGCTCGTCTGGGCCTTGGCGCGTTTCAGTTGCCTCGCGTTCGAGGGCGTTTTTCGCCCCGTGAGTTGTTCTTTGCTTATTACAGTGTGTGCACTGGGCTCGAGCTCGCTAAAGTGGTTTGCTGCTAATTAACTGCGTTATTTTTACAACTCTCTCGCTCCCATCCTACCTCCCACGTCTCCTACCGCCCCCCCTTTCCCGCTTTCCTTCCCCCAACTGTTCTCCCACATTTGCAATGGGGTTCAATAATTCTGCGGCCGCAACGCCCTCTCTCTTTCTCTCTCTCTCTCTCTCTCACTCGCACCCTCTCATTCTCTTTTCACGTTTCTTGTCATACATCCTTCGTTTGCACGTTTTCTCGCTATATAATAAAATGGAAAACACACTCGCGACTTATCGTAGAAGAAAAATCACGTACACGTGTGTTAAGATTGGAATTAGAATACCAAATCAGTCGTAATGAGCAATGCATAGCCATCCTAATTTCTTTATCATTCTACCGCGAAGTCATCGATATTTATTATTACAATCTTAGGCCAGTTTATGAACTGAAAAATTTACCGAGGAGTAAAGAAATTGGTACGAAGAATATAAATGAATATGGCCAGATTTATTTGTGGCAGTGCTTGGAATTATTTTTATATAAAAATATCTCCGAGTGAAGAGAAAAAGAAAAAAGAATGTATTTACCCCCGTAATTGAAAGTTTTTCCATTTTATTTGCTTGTTCCCTTGAATTTCGTGGAATGTACGATTCTGAAGTAAGAAGTAAAAATAAAACGAGGATTTTTTTTCGTAAAAAAATGGTTCTTTGGCTCCACGGACTTTTTTTTGCTCACACTTACCACTACCTTAGTACCACTAACTAGTACATTAGTTTAATTTTACCAGCGTATTTTGTATATTCCGAGTGCGCGTTTGTAGAAAAATTAACGAGAATATCGGACGGTTTTTAAGTACTCCAGTTTGAAATGGTTTTCAAGCGCGCAGCTACTCCACCGTCATTTTGCAATATTATCAAAAAGCAAGTATCATTGACCGTTCGGAAAGTGATTAAAAATGAATCGGCAAACCGTGCATATCGCTTCGACATTTCGTGCAACGAGAGATTTTTCAACTTCAAATCGCGTTGAGAAGAAAAAGAGAAGATATTTCGAAGTTTACGTTTGGCCAGTGAAACAATAACGATTTTCACTGGAGAACATTCTGTCGATCATAAATTGAATAAAACTGCCGCATTGAACTATCGTCTCTAAACTAAAGCAATTTCTTTTACGCAATAGCTACGTTATATTGTCCAGAAGATGAATGAAAGTAGATAGAACAAAATTTCATACGAAATTAATTAATACTGAAACCTGTCAGATCTCATGGAACTGGGATCTATATTTTGCCTAATATTATGTTATATCTTATAAATGTATTATACATATCTAAATATATATTAGGTAATACATAAAACATACATTTATCATTATAGATAATTAAAATGGTACAAAGACAAATAGATGTACACGATTACGTTTTTTTGTTTCAGTGAAAGTAATTCCGCTTCGATAGAATTAAGTTACATTTATACGTAGCTTCGGTAATTATAAAAATAAAAAAAAAATCTAAAAAAAATCCTTTTAATGAACTTGATGTATTAATTTAGCATTACTACTATAATCATTTGGTTGCCAGTTAACAGATTAGTACTCGTAGAATTCGTCGCTCGATTTTTCGATCGAAAGACGCACGAGACCGTTGGATGGAGATCATTTGCAACGATGGACACCAGTTAAACGTTGTCCGACGATATTCGAATATCGAAATAACTTTAATACCTTAATATCAGACTCGTGAAACGACTATTGGTTACCGCTGCCGATGGAAGTGCTCGGAGGCAGAGAAGTCGAAGGTCGTTTGTATAGGTATCTCTCTGCCCGGGTAGTCGTGGCACCCTTCTTTTCTCCGCCACGAAAAGGCTCTTGAAATAAATTGAAAATGGCTGGTATCGCCCCGCTCTCGGATAAGTGATACCTACATCACCTACACGCACATCGGTCACCACAGAGTTCCACGGGGTGTTCTTTCACGTATTTCAATACGTATACGATCCATTCAAAAGCGGATCCGGATCCTCGCGAAAAAGATGATCAATTAAAACCATGTTAAAACGTTGTGCTAATCGCGTGCCTCGCCGAACCACGGAAATTGAAGAAAAACTAAATATACATACGGAAAAAAGAAAGAAAAAGGGGCGGCGAACAGAACGTTGATCGAAACTTCACGGAGTGTTGACGAATTCAATTTTGATGCTATATTGAAAGAAGCGAAAAATTGAACAACTATATATAGTAACATCAGATAGAAACGATTTACGTAGATATCTAAAGTTTATGTGTTTCGAATACTGTAAAATGTAGCCGAGAGAGTCTCTCTCAAATGTCACAATGACAATATCAACTGCATACTTCTCGCTTCGTTCAAAACTATAATATACCTGCGTTTTTCAGAATTGCTGGTCAAGTTTTACCATGTAACGCGAGAAATCATCATCAAACAGAAACGTAATATCCTAGTTTTTCTAGATGACTATGAATTAGTCGGAATTACGAATTATCGATCCAAGATTCATAATGTCTTTACAAAACGTGTATAGTATTTGGACTCGACTGTATCGATGAATGTCAATTGCGACGAAACGCAACTCGCAGAAGAGCCAAGAGCAAAGCTTTCGTTCACGGCCTGTGAATCGCCTGCCTAAATTATACATTAAGTATACAACGAGTAATCGAAACGAATTTCGAAACGTAGCTGAAAAAATTGACTAGAAAGCGTTCTTTCCGTCTTAAACACGTGTGAATCGGCAATTTGAATATCACCGGTGCTTCTATTACGACAGATGGTCTGTCTCATTATTCGGTGAAATCGAGCTCGTCGGAAATTTATGTACCACCTCTCGCACTCTCCCCCACCCCCCAACGATCGTAAAATCATTTCCAAAATTCGTGGTTCGCCCCGAGCACGGGGTCTAATTTTCCGCATATACACGCGTGTACCAAGCGCATTCACGTGATCGCAGGCACGTGTGACACACATACACGTGCATGCAACACACACTCGCGGAGAAGTCAGGGCGTGCAAAACGTTATGAGACTAAACGCGAAACGCGAACTGGCGTACGGTGGCGCGCGCGCGTGCACGTTCACGCATGCACACACACACACACGCACACGCACGCACGCACGGAGAAAGAAGCACGTGTGGCGGCACACGAACGCGAAGGTGTATTGAATCGACGAGTATCATGCAGTTGACAGCTAGAGCTAATTGAATCTTGACTCTATCTATCTGTCGACTGGAGCTGAGACTCGACCGCCCCGGCGCCGCTGCGAATTGCATTTCCGTTCGACAAAATCGTTCGCGCTCGAGAATTCTATCTTCTCCCTTAATCCCTCTTGGTTTTTTTTTGCAATGTGGAATTAGACAGGTGAATCCGTCCGATTGCGAAACTGTAAAAGACTGTTCGTGTCCGTGTTGTTATTACTCTCGCTGTTATTCGCCACTTTTTCCTCCATTCTTATTCTTTCTTCTTTTTCCTCTTTCTCTCGAGAACCTGGAAGAACCCGGTACTCAGTTTGTCACTCGGACTTGTGAATTTTTTTCAAACAAGTCGCTCGCGAATTCGAGATCCGAGGTGTGTCACGTTAATTGAACGAACGTGAAAGAGTTAACCTTCGCGTTTCATCTGTAACGAAAAGAAAGATTTATCTCATTCTCTCAAAGATGTTTACCCCGAGAAGTACAAACCGAATTGTACGAAAGGCCGAATATTCGTTTCACTTTTTTTTCTTTTTTTTTTTTTTTTTTTTTTTTTTCTATTTATCGAAACACGATACAGGATGTTATAAAGAACCGTAAAGGCACAATCGTTCGGAGGGAATTTTTTTTTTTTTTTTTTTTCTTTCATTGGGAACGAAAATTTCTCTTCGCCATAAATTCAATGGAAGGTTTCCGTGTACCAGACTATTCAATAAGGTAGCGGGTCAATGGAGATTCTTTCGATGAAATTTTAATTGGAATATAGTATAAAATATACTTGGGCGAAGATGCAACGCAATGATTGTAGATCAAAGGCAAACACTTTTTAATTACTAATTACTAACTTGTATTATCGATATAAGGAAAAAATTAATAATATCATATTTTTGTGATATTATTAATTTTAATATAATTTGATTTTAAATTATATCAACTATATTTAAATGTTATTTTTGATTTTAATATAATTGATTTAAATTATATTAACTATATTAACTATATTTAAATGTTATTTTAATCCCAGAATTAAAGTATAGAACTTACCTATTTGTATCAGAGAAATAATGTAAGGATTGAAGAAAAGTAGAAGAACAGAAGCTTTGATTCATGTGTTTCGCGAAAGATCGTTCAAAAGATAATGTATTTTCTCTTTTTTTACGGCAATTTTAATGTCAATCGTGCTACAGTTTTCGAATCTCACTCGATTTTAGAAATGCCTGTAAATTGGAAACTGAAAATTAACAATTTCAGATTATAAAAGCTAGATAACTACCTCAAGGATATTTCAAAATGAATTGAAACATTGTTTACGTCCTCATTGTCCGTTTTGTATAATTTTCATTAGAATCAGGTGAACAGAAAGTTCGAGAGACTTGGATCAACTGGATCACTGTGAAATAGCCGCTATGTAGCAGCACAGTTTCGACGAATTTGAGAACGAACGACGAAAATGAATTCATCCAGTCTTAAATTCGTCATCTCTTCTCGTCCTTTTTGCATCTTCGCGATGCATTCGCGATCGCCTGAAACGAAGAAAAAAAAAAAAAAGTATAAAGCTGGTTTGAGTAACCACTGGGAAAAAGAAATGGAAACTGGTTGACTTACCGTAAATGTAACTCGTAACGATGACACGAATATCGGTTTCATTTCACGGAACGACGCGTCTCGTAAACAGCGAGGGGTTGAGGGGCTCGTAATACCGATAAAGGCACAGAACCCGGTAAAGGAGGATAGATAGGGAGGGGGAGGGTTCTGTTCCCCGTCTAGGATTCTATAATCCGTACGATCTTTATCGTTAAATTCTGTACTCGTGGACCGATGCCTCGATTGCGCAATCAAGATGGCATCGAGAAAGGCATCTCTCGCCTTCGACTCAAACTACCAACAAGTATTTCAATATCCGCTCCAATATATTCCCATCGACCCTATAAACGTGTGTGCAGTTATATTGGATTCCCTTCCTCCTTTCTTCGATCCGTCCTCCTTGTCGTTCTCGTTCTACCGCTTTTTCCGCTCTCGCTTCCGCCTCCACGTGGTACGCGTATTGGTTCACGATATCGCTACAAACACACGCGCACACACGCGCGCGATGCGGTGGCACATGCATACATGTGCGTGTACGTATATATCTTTTTCCCGAAGAACGCGTTTGGCGTGTAATCCTGTAAAAAGATTCTTGGTCTCAATTATTTCAGTTCAGGGAGAATCAAGTTCAGGCGAGGGAGAGACGTGACCATAGTTGTCATTGTTATCATTGTCGAAAGCTACGTTTCCTGAAGGAATTAGGAACTTCAAAGGATTAAAGTGGTTCCTTTTCTTTCCAGATTTTAAGATCACTCGTTTTTCAAACAGCATAACGAGTTGTGCTTTTCGAGATCTTTCCAATATTGCTATATCGCCGAGGAGGCCAGATCTTTATCTGCATCTGTGACAAGAATTTTTGGATCGATCTCGAATCACCGGAACGTTGCAACGTTGCCTGTGAACGTTGAAACCATTAGCTGGAAATTTAAACGCCGACGATCTTCATCTATCATGTCCGCTTGCATATTTCCATCGTGCGCGGCGATCAAATAGATTACGGGCACAATAGCCGCGGATAATAATCTAGGAAATTCTTTCCGGATTAATTAGCCGCACGAAGTTCCCTAGATCACAAAGATATGCAGTAGGCCAATGGATATGAAATAATTTATCGTAGAGACCGCCGCGGCTCTGTCCGCAACCACACCTGGGCACACATTAAAATCCAGAGCGGTCTCTCCCGCCGCTCTCTCTCGCCTCTCCACTCGCGCCACTCGTCCTTTTCATCGTCGCTACTGCCATCTCTGTCGCTTCTTTCATTCATTCTCTTTTGTTGTCTCGTAATCTATGTACGCGCGCACACGGGCCGCCGCTTATTATACTAATATGTCCGTCGTGCGTTCATCGCGGTGCATCGCCATCAAAGGGGTTTTCTCGTCCGAGTCTAATTGTTCGGCCCCCGATCCCGGGCCAAAGAAACCGAGTGATACGGTCGAGGCTGGTTTTTCACCTCGTTTCAACCCGGTGGCCCGCGATCAAACGACCGACCCTCCTCTCCTTATCCGTGAATCTTTCCGCACGGTTCGCCGACTTTTCGGCCAGCGAATCCTTCCTTCCCGAATGCCGAAGGAAAACCTTGGCGGTGTATGTGTACCTCCGTCTTGCTGGATGGGAAGTCCTTGGATCTTGGTACGAGGAGATGAAAATTGTAAATAGGAGGTGAATCTGTTAGTCGAATGGAAATAAACTCCTCAAGTATTGCGTGAAATCCGTTTTCTTCTCCTGAAGGTGAACTGCAAAAGGAGTCGATTACGCGGATTAACGGATATTCGGGGGTAAGATTAAAATTGGAAAAGTCAGAACGACGAGAATTAGCTACCAGTGATGTGGATTCGATGAAATTGTCGTCGTAACGAAAAATAGCGTCGTCTCGTCTGTTTTTAGATCAACGGACAAATCTAATTCTAACATCTCGGAAAAAGAAAAAAGGAAATCACGATACATTTAATAATGCTTCTTCTCTTAACTTTGGAATAAAACAGAAGAAAATAGAAACTTTCCCACTGAATTTACTAAACTGTGTTTGTAGTCTGCGCGAAGAGAAAACTGAAAGAAAAAAAGGAAAAGAAAAAGGAAGAAAATGGTAACGGATGATCAAAAGTGGAAGAAGTGCCCGAAGCGTGGCTTTGCACGATCTGCGGTTATCGAGCAGAATAGACGCGTTGTACTGGATCAGCCGCACAATGAGTCCAATCGGTGAAAGGGTTTTGCAATCGTACCCACATTTATACCGGGTTATATCTGCAGGGGATACAGGTACGTTTTAGGCACGGTTCCTTTTATAAGTGCCATTATAAGTGCCATTTGAGCATGCCTACACCCGCTTTGTCCGCGAATTTCAAACTAGTCATTGTCCTCTTGTTGTTGTTTGAGAGAACACGGGATGACAACTGCCCCGGTTAAAAAGCATTCCCTCTATCTTTTTTTGAGGTAATAGAGGCGTTCTCTATTTTTACGACATATTGGTAATTTTTCTAGATAATTTAGGTAATTTGTATTCGCGAATATTGGTCTTAAAAGTAGATCATGGTCGTAATTAAGGTCGTAATTATCTTTGATTCTTTAAAAAAGATATTACGGGACTACTGGACTATCGAGGAAATTTTTAAATTTACACCACCGTATTTAGTTGATCATCCGAAAACTCTTCTGACATAATAACATACAATACGTTGTTTGCAAACTGAAGCCATTATAATAGACACTGTCGTACAAACTGCTTTTATCATCGTGCGAGTAAGGTCTCAAATAAATTCTCATCACTGTCACAAGCGTCAAACATTTTATTTCAATGCGACAAAACGAAGAGTCGACTATGCATTGATGCCTAAATTTAAAAATAAAAACAAAAGATAAAGTCATTTTCACAGTGTGACAGAATGACGAAATAATAATTGTGAAAATACAAATACCGAGTTATCTTCTGTCATCTGAATTATTTACGATTTTCTGCAAAACGATTCGTTGTAATTAATTCAAAATAAGTAAGAAAAGAACGGGATAATCGAATCCTTTTTTGAACAGTACCTCAAAGTAACCAGATCGTACAGTCTTCTGACATAATCGCTTGAACCACAAGAAAAGATCTTCACCACAAGAAAAGATCCGATCGAATCCCCCTATCCTTTAAAAATCTCCCTCGAACGTGAAGGTCGTACTTTTAACGAAAAATTGATTTAAAGAGTCTTCTTCCGAACATCTCTTTTCTACACCGTGGAATCGTTCAACCGGCTTTCATTCGTTTCGTTCGTCCGTATCCTTTCTCTGTCAATCACCGGCCGCGACTTCACAATGGCCACGGCGACACATTGTGTAATTTAAAATGAATGCTCCGCAGGCCTCTCTCGACAGGGGTATAATTGTTTCACGAGACAGGTCCACGAGGAGGGCCTGGTATTAATGTAGGAAAACGGACTGGTGGTTTTCCAATGGAACAATGGCTCTGTGTGTGTGTGTGTGGATATCTCGTTACACCGTAATCGAGGAATAATCGATCGCAAAGTTGTAGCACAAGGCAAATTGCTGGGCGTGGTGAGAACGATCCCGGAAACTCGAGAGGGCAAAAGACAAGGGCGCGAGGAAATCGGAGATTTTTCTTCCTTTCCTCTCGCGCGAGCGCCTCTCCCCTCCTCCCCCGATCCTCCTTTATTTTTCCTGGCCACGTGAAAAGCTTTTTATTCAGAATCCCGCCGTGTTCACCCTCGATCGAGCGGCGTGCGTGTGCTCCGAACCGGGGGGCGCAACAAAGATTCACTTCTCGTCTTTGAACTGGGTTAATTACGGGACCCCGAGAAATTTTGTTCGGCCATTCGAGGAACCTTGTCGCGGCTTCGATAATGCGGAAAACGCCGATCGATGAGACGAGAGGGGATAACAATATATGTAATGTAATATAAGCTGAGATTGGCGAGTCCTAATCTTAATTGTATCGAGTTAATTTTGAGTTACGTTGCCAACGTTGTCTGTCTGTATACCACGGTAGAAATTTAACGCGAGTTGTTGACCTCTGTACCACGGCAAACTGATAAATATGATTTTCTTATTAGATAAGGGATACATATGTATGATGATGAGCTGTGATAAATTAATCGTGTAGGTGAATTTTATGTTATCGGTATTAGCCAAGGTATCGGACTTTGTTCGTTTTCTTTCATCTAATTTCTTCCTCCCCACTTGATCTTAATCCGAGTCAATGAACGTCAATGGTATCAGCTTGATTTTCACGCGACTCGGCGTTGTCATCGACGTTGGAACAAAACACGTGGACACCCCCCTCCCCTTCCCACTGACAGGATTCCAACAGAATTCTAACAGACGCGCGCATCAGGAAAGATCCTTGATTTCCGTGGAAACGAATATCACGCTCGGCGATTAGGGAGAGAGAGGGAAAAAAAGGGAAATACGAGTAACCAGTATCCTGGTCGATCACGGGATTCCGTCTCTCTCGTGTCTCTTTCCTTCTCGCAACAAGAGCGGTCCTCGATCATTCTCTACCTCTCGTCAATGCATCCGGGGACTTCCGCGATTTCTGAATAGAAATCTCCATGGTTGGCTGACAATGCAATACGTGGACAATTGCATAGTCTAATGGATCTGCCTCACATCATCGTAACTTATACGTACGTGTCGTTCGTGAAAACGATATCGACAAACGTCCATTCCGCGTGTCTTCCTACCGTTCGCAAAAACGAGATCGACATTCTCTCCATGGTCGTGTCTTCCCGCTGTCATCATACTACTCTCTACTACGTCTCTCCCCTTCTTCTTCCTTTGCCTCCACGGGTTCCGCGCGCGCGCCGAAAAACGAAAAAAAGATTCGGCGAGCGTCGGGCAGGCCGGTAAAAACGAATATGTCGTGTCTGAGTACCCCGCGGTACCGTGTGCAAATGAAAATTATTCTGCGGGTTTAGGCTGTCTGCTAATCAATCAATAACGATGCGTTCCCCGTGCGCGAATGAATTAATTAGGTCGGCTCGTTCTCGCATCTCTGATCCAACACGCGCCGGTCGCCGTGAAAATTTCTACGCGTGTGAAAATTTCTCGCTTTGTGCCACGATGGAAATTTCTTTGGAGAGGAGTATAATCGACTTTTTTGAAGATATCCTAAAAATGAAGAGTAATATAGTGCTTGGCCATCAACTATTTTTTAAATGTTAACAACGAATATAATACTTGGAATATATTAGAATATGTTATGATATAATACTTGGTATATAATATCACAATATAATATTGCGATACTTCCCCAAGAAGTTCTTTCGTGCGTGATCGAAAAGGAACAAAAACTCTATACACATTGTCCGCCTTATTCGAGTTTTTTCAATCAACTTCAAACGTTCTTATCGTTCTCGACAAAAGACAGTTCCAAGATCTGAACGTTCGTCAGCAATGAAATTTAACAACAAACGAGTTCTAACGCTGCTTTAAGATTTCTTCATCATGCATATCAGATGACAATATTGTACAATATTGTACAACTTTTTTTCTCATTCTCAGAAATAGCACACCGATATGAGGCACGTTTGAAAATGTTTCTTGATCATCCGTATTGAAATCGACGCCAAGCGAATAATTGCGAATTGATATCGTGCGTTTCCTTTTTCTAAAACAAGTTTTGAACAGTTAGCTGCTAAGTTCTATAACGAATTTGAAAATCATTTTTGAAAAGCGAAGTTAATTACATTTCAAGATACGTATGTCTATCTATTAAAAAAAAAAAAAAAAAAAAAGAAAATATTCGCGTTTCGTATCGATTTTAAAATTCGCTTGATCAATAAGATTTGCATCAATAGAGCGGCAAATGAACAAACATAATTGAATACAAATTGCTTCTTCTTTGCTACTCACAAATTTATTAGCGCTGTCGTATCATCATTCGATTGCTTTGTAGTTCACCATTTTTTAATTTTAATGTACGACTCGAGGACATTTGTGAAGAAGAGAAGAATCTCTGCCCGAATTGAACGATTAAAAGAAAGCACGCGACAAAAGAATATAATATAGTTTATGTTTATTTCACACATATTCATAAGTTTTATTTGTATCGTGTAGCTTTGACACTTTTAAAAGTGTCCGCTTACTCGGTTTGTCGTTCTTTACCTGCTCGAGAGATCGGTGAACAAGTTCCTCTCGATTCTTTTTCTTTTTTTTTCTCGATCTTCTTTAAAGAATCCCCTGATTTTCCGTTCGATCGTTCGATCTTTTAATGATGAATTACGATATTAGATGAAGTTAGTTTTTGATGTCACGTTTAGCTCGCTATGATAATGGATTGCAGGCATACAGGAGACGACAAAGTGGGAAGGACGAGCCTAAAACACTAAAATGATATGAAATTAATAAAACTTATTACAGGGAATAAACTATATTTGTACTACATATAGTAGTTAGTACTTGGAGGGAGTAAATTATAAAACAACTGAGCAACAGCGCCGAACAAGGGACAATTTGTTGCTGCTTTCCGTTATACCGCTGCAATTACGTGTTCACGATCTTCCTTTCTTCTTCTTTTTTTTTAGCAACAAAAATTCTCAAGATATTTTGCGTTCCACGTACATATACTTCGTCGCGTCTTTTTACTCTCTTTCAGTAGCGACAGGAGAAGACAAAATAATAAAGAAAAGAACGAGAAAGATAGAGAAAACGATGAAGAGAGAGAGAGAGAGAGGGAGGGAGGGGACGAGGAATCAAAGAAGAGCAAAAGAGGAACAGAAAGAGAAGGAGATGTTGGAAATCTTTTGGATTCGAAGGCTGGATGCGAAGGAGGTACGCGGAGAGATGGTCCGGGCAGTTACGGGCATTATATACCTAACAGGAAGAGAGACAAAGCAAACAAAACACTGTCGGGGCGTCGCTCCGCAAACACAGCGCCCTCGCGCGAACGGGAGGAGCGAGACGAAGAACTTAAAACTTGGAACAAAAGTCCTCACTTTTGTTCCGTGGAAAGTTTTTCGAATTATGGCCATAGCGAGGAGTGAAAGACGAGGAGGAAAGGAGGACGCCATCGAGAGAAGTCGCCTCTCCGGTGATTTATATATCTCGCCAAGGTTTCGGAATTATTAAACTTTCCAGGGTGCTGGAAGAAAGGAGGATGGCCACGACGGGAGGAGTTCCTGAGAGAGCGAGAAAGAGAGAGAGAGAGAGAGAGAAGGCTTGTACTGTAATTAAGCCGTTTTCTAATGAAGATTGATCGGTCAATTAGCACCGTTGCCTCCCACCGTTTGTGGTTTGTCTCTTCCATTATTTACAGCAGACTGTTCTACTTAACACTACTTAACACACTCTGTCTATAGTTCCGTGTTCTTCGGCGTGTTAATGTTTTCGATGGATGTCTCTTCCTTTTCGAAACGAAATCCCCGTCATCGATAGTGATTGCTAACGTGCAAGCAAGTTTTAATCAATTATATCTGTAGACAAAGGGCAACTACGAACAATGTTTGTGCAACTATGACGAATTATTTACCTGCGCCGTTATTTGTTCTCCGTTAATATTTGCATCATGTTCTTTGCAACAGTTCTACAGATTTCTATAGCCGCTTCGTTGATCGCCAGACAAGTTAATTAAATTCCTGGCTGTATCTCTCGCTCGATCTCGGCCGAAGTCGAAGTCGAAGTTACAAAACGCCAAGGCAAGGTGGAATGTTTTACCACCGAAACGGTGGTCAGTATATACCTACTTGGAAGCGAACCGTGAAACACTTCGATTATCCATTAACAAGCAATTAAACCGCTGGTAACGAGGTACAATTCAGACTCGAGTTGAGTTATCCCTGGAAGAGATTAAAAGCTGCCACTTGTGAGTCTGGGCGAAACCACCCTTTTGCGTTTCTGTCGTTTCAGCCTCTCTCTTTCGTTCCCTTCCCTGACCCGTTATATCCGTCTCTGTTCAGTCTCCACCCCTGCAGATCGTCCTGGATACAATAGAGAGTGGGAAGCCTCTTTCTATGGATCACACAATGGATATAGTATATCAAACAAATTCGACCCCGCGAAATTATTGGCCAGGGTAATCCCACGGATACCAACCGTGGACGATAGTTCTCCCATCAACATCGGTACGTAACCCACAACCAGACACAAGGGGCTGTGGAAACCACAGTGAAAACTTACCCGTGAAATGCGGAGACGTCGAGCCCCCCCTCCCCCGAGCCATTAATATTCTTTCGACTCGGTTTCCTTCGCTACTGTCGTTGCTCTTGAAGACCACGGAACAGGAACACGAGTCACATTTTTTCTTTTTTTTCTTTTTACAGAGAAGCACTTTTATAATTTATAGCAAGTGCTTTATCGATCTCAATCTCAACAGTTTTTCGTCTTCAGAGCTAGTCGGAACTAAATATGAAATTTTATGTTTTTTTTTTTCGGAATTTCCAAAACATTGCTCGCTGTAATGTTAAAATATTACAGGTAGTGTTTCGTTCTATGATATTTCTGCATTATTTCTGCACGTTGGTTGAGCGATGGGAAGGCCCAGATGTGATCTTCGATCGTCGAATCGGTAAACCTCGCAGTCAGGCTCGAATGGGAATGAAATCAAACGAAGGGTGAGAACGTTTAACTCGCAAATTAACTCAAACGTGATTTTTCTAGAAAATAATGGGGGACACTCTCAGCAAGAGGAACAGGAAATTGAAAAAAAAAGAGAGAATATCGTCGTATAGCGTTGATTTAATATATTCCGCAATTTGATCGGATCATAACGCATCGATTGAAGCGCATCCTGATTTATGGCAAAGTACATAACAAAGATTTCGATGGCAAATCCAGAGGCGACACGTCCTTCATTCTGACAGGATTGAAAGCCGTAAAAATCCTTGTCGGACGAAAGGGTAGCCCGATCTAGGTACGCATGCGTTTGACAGAGTAGATATATTTCGATCATGGATTTTCGATAGGCCGCAAGGATTAGGGGCTACCCTCTACTATCGTGTGTTTGTTCGAAACAATGCTCGACTTAACTGATTGGCCGCTAGCTGGTTCCGCGTGTTGTATTCTTCGTTCACTACCGGATGAATAACAGAGTGACGATGTGGAGTGCGGCACACGACAGATTACCATAATAATCTCTCTGCTAACGAGTATTGTCTAGTTAATTGAAAAGTTACAATTCCTCTCTGTTCGTTCGTTATTCCAAATTTACTAAAACTTTTGTTCTTGTGTTTCTTCATGCACGTACACACATGTACATACCTGCAAACCATAATGAATATTAATGAATATTAAGCGTGCATGTAGTTACATACTACGAATATCTAAATATTTCTATTGCAGATGAAAAGAAAAAAATATCTGTCTTTTACAAAACAATAAATACAAATTACAAGATTAACATGCAACGATGATTCAAATTAGATTAATGTAATTGCAAATGTGCGTGAAGAATAGTCTTTAGAAAGATTTTACTAAACGTTCTAATTCTCTAAATGTTCTCCAGCTGATCTCCAGCGGTGTGAAAATTGGAATCAAATTCCAATGACGACTAAGGGGGGAGGGAGGTGGATGGAAAAAAAAAAGAAAAGACACTTGAGGCAGCAAATCAAGCAACCAACGAAAGAGAGGAAAGAGAATCGGAAAGAGACAGAGCAAAGGGGAATGGGCGTAACTCGCGATAATTTGCATGGAAATTTTTATCGGCACGGCCGGAGAGGCAATATCCGGCAGACGCGTTTAAGATCTGAGTCCGGATAATAATAGCCACAGAAATGGGATCGTAATGCCCGAAATGGGTGACACGAGTAGGTACCCAAGGTTGCCTATATATATATATATATATATATATATATATATATATATATATATATATATATATTTTCCTACGTAGCTATCGCGGGCTAATGCGCGAAAATGCAGCGGTTGGCGGGGTACACCCACACACAAGCCATAGCCGGGGAAACGAATCCGCACACATCGATGGCTACGGCCACGCTCCGCAAGGGAAAAAAATGACATCGTCCTCCCTTGCTTCGCGTCGTTAAATTATATATAGTCTTTCTTTCGCCCTTGCTCGCTTGTTCTTTATCGTCGCCTTATGTTAATATTACTTCTATTCGACGCAGAACCCGTTGCGGAAAACAGAACACGGTCCTCTTTCGCTTTTTTTCTGGCTCCTTAATATTCTCCGCTATGCTTTAAACTACCCTCCATTTGCCAGGCTTCATTACATCCTGATGTTAATTTCTTTCTCTCTCTCTCTTCGTTTCGGAGCGAAGGCGACGATCTTTTTCGGACAAGTACCTAAAATTTCGAAGCGACGGAGAAGAGATGAGACTGGAGTGAAAAAAATGGCAATTGATTTAGTGTTCTTCCTATTTTACGCTTCGATTTCTTTTGTTTCTTCTTTCTCATTCGTCGGTTGTGTTTCCGCGCGTACGAATCCAAATCCACGAAAGTCAGCCTGAGCGTTCTCTATCTTCGAGCTGATCGATACATGGATCATGAAGCGAGGGATCCATGGAGAAGGATCGACGAAGAAATGCTTAGGAGGAGGCATTATACGAGGGCACGTAGCAGCAGGATCGGTTGCTCGATGGACTGGAAGCTGGCGGATCACTTCGAAATGCCGTCTTAAACCGAACCAGGAAAGGCTGCAAGTACGTACTCGTGTACGGCCAGTGAGCACGTACACCGTCGTATTACTGTGGCCGAGTATCTAGCTTTTTTTCGTGGTTGCCTTCGGGGATCCTGCTGAGTTCTTGTTTTCCTTTTCATATAGGTATAAAGGAATATTTAAGAGACTTTCGCGGACTTTACCGGCAAGGAAAACGGTAAAAAAGAAAAAAAAAAAAGAGAACCGGAGAGAAAAATTGGATCGTGTAAAAATACGAAGAGGAGAACCAAAGAAAGAGAACGTTGAAATAAAAGAGAGAGAGAGAGAGAGAAAGACAAAAAGAAACAGAAGGAAAAATCGTGCTCGTACGTACGCTTATACGCGTGTACGTTTATAGATATGCTTGTCAGTTAAGTACGAGCATGTGTGCGTGCCCCGTGGCGTGCACCCCGCCGACAGGCCTCGTCGTTTTCGACGAGACCATCGAAAACAATCGGGACAATGGGTCTTCAAGCATTCTTATTTATTATACTTACATGGCACTGTACACTATACATGACGCGAGTGAATGGGAGAGAGACCGCGGTTACACGAGATGTGGAACGCGCGTGTGCATTTCGTTTGGGGGGAAGGATGGGGGGAGAAGCCCCCACGTGTAAACGTGCGTGAAAGAACGCGATTTTTAAATCGTGCGGTATACCAGGTACAATAAAGGAACGGCGGGAAAGGCGTCCACGAAGAAAAGGGTTAAAGAGAGTTGTTTTGTGAACGGTCAATTGACAGCGTTTCGCGATGTTAATAATGGCCGTCCGCCTTTTAATGGTATACCTTCCTTCACAGTTATTCGCGCGCCACTCGGAGGGCCATTGCCAATTACTGTAATTCGAATCTCGTTGTCCGTTTCTATTATTTCCTGGTTATTAGGCAGCACGAATTGTAACATCACGTAGAACTGTTATGTTCCGTGGAAACACTAAAAAAATAAAGAGAACGAAATTTTGTAACTTTTACGCTCTGGGTATTTAGTAATTAGTAATTAGAAGCAAATTCGATATAATAATCAGCTAATCCACTATAGGTATATAATCGTATACATAGGTATATAATGTAGATCGATAAAAAAATGTATTGCGACGGTACTTGAAATTTAGTTTCCTCGCGATTTTCTAGTTACAGCTTCTTTTAATTTTCCATTTTTTTTTCTTTTCGATTAATGCACTGCTTCTCGTCAGAAATTGATTTTCGAAACATTATTCCGTTATATCGTAATTCGATGGACGATCTTAAATTCATCTTATGAATTTAAAAGATGCAACATCATTTCAAGATTACTAAACAGACAGCGAAAAGTAATAATATACATAATAACATACATAAGAATGCTTCGATTCATGTCAAGCATGGCTATGATCTATTAAATATTCATAGTTGTGCTTAACAACGAAATATGAATTCTTTTTTATATAGCTATACCGAGCGAGATTGTGTCTTAACGTTTTTTTACGCCTAATGTTCACAAGTTATTTGATTTGCAAGCTGATATTTTCTACTTCGTTTAGTGGATCATTAAAGTGGTACCATGGAATGAGTAAAAGATAAAGGAGTTAATCCTGAGTTTACATGTATTACGCTGAAGATCACTGGTTGTGTATAGAGATATCTATACGCGTTTTCCTAATGCCTCTTATGCGGGTCTCATTGTGCAACGATCTCTTGTTGCCTGTAGAATCGTTACGAACAAAGATTCTCTAGAGGATATATCATCATCCTTTTACTGTGCTGAACAATGATGGATGGGTAGATAATAAGAAAAACTCAGTACGCCGCATGAATGTTCTGGAACGCGGTAGGATATCCAACGAAATTTAGTAGAGCTATGATAATCAACCTGATTATTACATATATTATAATATGTATAATATAATGTATATATGTATGTATAATATGTATATATATGTTTAATATTATAACATATATAATATATATATATGTTTAATTTATAATATATATATATATGTGTGTGTGTGTGTGTGTGTGTGTGTAATAATTTATTAATATATATGTTTAATTTATAATAATATATATGTTTAATTTTATATATATTTAATATTATAACATATATAATATATTAAAATTAGATTGATTACAAATGTAGATAAGAAAAGTAAGAAGAAATATTACCTTGTTGAGTTGCTGCGTTTCTCTTCTTTTATTACCGCGCGTATATTTTCAAAAAGAATAAATAAAGGCTAAGGAATACAGGAATCATGGTCCTTCGAGTTCTCCAATAGGAAAGGCTTGATTGGTTTTGGAAAATTAAGCTGATACATTGCGGATAATTCTCAAACAAACAGATAAAACGTTGAAATCTCTTTATCTTTCAATTTCTTTATGGCTGTCCAATCTTTCCCAGTTATAAAACCGTCGAGTCGTTTTAGAACTTTCTTCTTCAAAGATAACCAGCACGCATCGTTCGACTCTATGATCGTTCGATCTCTGCCGCTGCCGCCTAGTCAAAAATTTGTCAATCAACAGGCGAATGAACTTTGAAAACATGCAACAATGGCAACGGCGTAGCCAGGCCCTCGAGGATCGTCATGGACCGTCGAAAATTCGGTGTCCACTCGAACAGCACTTCGAGCCTCGCGTGTGTGTGTGTTTCATAGCGGCAATAAAACGTCATTTTTCGCGGGTCCGTTTCGGAAAAAGAACCGGGCGAAAATATGGGAAAGTTTCGCCGGTGGTGGATTGCCGTTCCGAAATGAACGGTACAAAATGATTCTGCGTTGCGCGGCGGTGCTCCACGAGTGGTTGCACGATCACGCGCTAGCCTGTTGTAATGGATGAGTCCCGATGCCGGGATGTATATTGCCAAAGTACTTATGGCAGCACGTTTATGGCATACAGGCTGTACAAGCCTGGCAGCGGCCGACATGAAATCCAGTCGAGCACCCTCCATCCACGTCACGTCCGCCACTGATTAACATTAACTTCATGGAAAAAATTGTACCAAATGCCTGGCAACGTCACAGTTTTCGATTTGGCCGCGATGACTGTCTGCCACTTTTTCACCGTTTCCTCACGTTTCCTGTTCCCCTGTGTGACATGTATGTTCGCAAACGTCGGGCCAGGTTCAGGTCAACTGCAGTTCATCAATTGATCAACGGAAACAATGTTCTTTCCGATATCGGTTTTGCTGCTCTTTCGTCGTTTCTCACATTCCTATTCCCCTAAAAGACATTCATGTATACGTATGTATGATGTTTTGTACGTCTTTAAAATTCTTACCATTTTATAATTATTGTTTAACACAATTTACACAGCATTTATCAACTCTCTCGCGCTGTTGTACTCGCACGTATCCCTGGATCCACATGGTTGGTAACAAATTAACAATTGACCGTGAGATCGCATCTCAATTTGGACTTTAGAATTTCAAATATGTTTCGAGACACTGTTGCGTGTCAGGCGATGCGTTTGATTGTCAAATTAAAAGGAAACTGGGAGCGAGTTCTGTTCACCGAGAGACCCCTCGTCCCCGAGATATCGAAGGCCCCCACAAAAGCACGCAGGGGTGCAGTTAATTCTAAAGCGATTAGGCGCACGCGACGGGGCAAAGGTGTCGACCTGCAATTGACAACGGGCCGAGGGGTCATGAAGGAACAGATCGCGAGAAGGGGAGACGAAAAATTAAATTAGTCGCACGTTCGATAGTAATCCCAGATTAATATACGTTGCCTGAATGCCAGGATACGTTTCAATGCCATACAAATTATTTCGAATGTTTTCAAGAAGATTCCCAAATACTACTCGGAGCATTTGTATTTGCAATCAGGCAGTTTCAAAACGGTTTCCTCAAAACCTGCAATCAAACTGCGAGGAACAACTGGAAAAAGACAATTTTTTTTGCAATTAGGAAACAATTTTTGTGAATTTTGGATTGTTGATGTTTTTAAAACTTGATACATATCTCTAACATCATGATGTTTTTAACGCTTAATATCTCTAAAATTTCTTTATTTTCTTTGTTTAGGAATATTTCAAGACTAAATTAATTGGAATTCTTTCGCGAAGAAATGTCTTAAAAAATTTTGAAGGTAGTTAACCTTAAAATTCAACAGGTTGGAGATAAATACTATAGAACAGTCTCATATACACTCATTATTTTAACTGCCTTTCACATTGTATATGATTATATCTTTTATACACATTTACATTCTCATCGATAAAAATACGTACCTGCAAGATTACATTTATTAATATGAAATTCACATCAATGTTTCTCCTTTTTTACACATTTTTCTTATTCTAATTGCGAGAGTTACTGTTATCATCAAACGAACATAACCAAGCAGCAGTGGCGTCTGCGGAACTGCAGCACTCTCAATTCTTCTCAACACGTAAACATATTTATTTACGCCTTCTTTTAATATTTAATTTTGTACAATATTTTTGTATAAAAAAATAATAGGAATCCAGTGTATTTACACGTATATGTCAAAAGTTGCAACACTTACACGATTTCGAGCCACGAGCCGCCATTGTTAATCGGATCGATATCGATACTGTTGATGTCAATCAATTCGATATCGATACGATTAACAATGGCGGCTTGTGGCTTGAAATCGTGAAGATGTTGCAGATTTCGACGTATACGTACACGCTGTAAATACGGTAGATTTTTATTATTTTTTTTACAAAATTGATATCATTGACATAATAGTACCGATATACGTACGTATTGAAATTTTAATCCTCTGTTGCTCAATTTATTGTAACGAAGTATTTATAATTATAAAAGTATTTAATTTTCAAGACACTTGTTGAATATATATACTGAGCAAAAAGATGATTATGTACATATTATTTCATATTTATATATATTTATTTGTATATATTGCTATTATTTTATATACATCAGAAATATCAAACGAGTATCGATATATGAGGTAAATGAAAGATATCGATTCGGTGTAAGTAACTTCGATTTGATATATATATATATATATATATATATATATATATATATATACTTCATATATAACCTATGCTCTATATCTTATATCGATATATATATATTGATACTTCAAGTGTTTTGATATTCAAATATTTTTATAATTATAAATACTTTATTACATCATGTGAAGGAAAGGGATGACTATTATTTCATATGAATATCAAACAGGTATCGATATTTTTATCGAAGTAACAAACGGACATCGATACTATCGTGACATATCAAACAAGTATCGAAATTTTCGGTAAAAGTATCAAACGAGTATCCGTGTTCCTCGTACCTACGTCTTGTGTCACAGATAACATTCATAATCGTCATAATTCACAGGTTTGGCGAATCGATAATATCGATTCAGTTTTCTATTCGATCATTAATCGCAAATACGAAACATTAAAGCGGAGCAAAACCAAGAGGGAGGAAAAAACGTATGATCATCACATCCGAGCATTCAACGGAACGTCATAATCCTTGCTGCGTTAAAATATTAGGTCGAAGACCAGTCCGGTGCCTGGAAACGTTCTGTCCCGGAAATTATTCAAGCCGCAGTTCGATTATAGAAGACAATTTTAATATCGTCGAATAATAATGGAGGGTCTTCGATGAGAGAAGCCGAGGAAGGTGGAGAAGCCTAGGGGACGGGAGGGGGGGGAGGGGGAGATCGGTGGCCTGAAAACCCGCGTTGCGTTAAGGTCACCGCGATAAGGGGACGATAGAATCGTGATCCTAGCGATCTGGCTACGTGGCGAGCATGTGGAAACGGTATTCAATATCGTTGCCCCTGGAAGAAAGCCGGATGGCAAAGTAAGGCGGGGCGGGAGGGGGGTGGGGGGGATGGAAGGAGTAGGCATGCTCATTGTCACCGCGAAACTATTCCGGGCGGACCGGGGATCACGTGGCCTGTAAAAAGGACAATGGATCAGAAGTACGTGTCTCGGGATCGACATGATATTGGAACGAGGTTGCGCCGCTATTATAAAACAGGAGATTATAGGTAAAATTATATATCTAAATTTCTTTTCTTCTCTCATCGGCGCGGATGGCGTACATCTACATCTCTTTCCTTTTTTCTCTTCGATATGTCGAGGGCGTGACGGAAATAGATGTACAAATTTTGGGATGGAGAATTTGGCAAGACGATTAAGAAAGTGGCACTGGGCACGGAGAGAACGATCGGGTTATTAAATTGGCTCTGAACTTTTTTCATTATATTTCTCTTAATTACACCGAGTCCAGGTTTCGTGTCTTCAAACACGTTGAAATAGAAAGCAATGGATAATACTTTTAAAGAAAGAACGACTTCCAGAAAGATCTTGGTATTTACATAGAACTAACAGAAGGTTCATCCAACAAACTGAATAAACGTTTACCATACAACTAATAGCACACTCCAATGACACAAAGTCCTCAGTTTCACCAATGAAGGAAAGGAGAGAAGAAACAATCGCCGATTCCACGAAGTTGAAGAAAAAGGATTTTCGATTTGACAAATGGAATGAAAGAAGAAGAAGAAGAAGAAGAAGAAGAAGAAGAAGAAGAAAAAGGTAAAAGTAAAAGGATAAAGGTAAACGTGAAAAAAAAGATTAGTTACAAATTCGAAAAAGAGAGAAAAATGGAAGAAAACAATGTCTAAAGATCCCGAGATCTTCCAACTGAGTTTCTCTTTCAACTCTCCGCAGATTTTAACGAAAAGACGATAACACGTATTCTTACATAGAAAAAAATCCAGCTGGAGATCCTGACGGCAGATCTTTCGACAGAAAGGAATACGACCACGTGTGTCTGATCTCAGCATCGCGCGATGTTGAAGTGTGCAACAATAAAGCGGAGAAGAAACGTTACAGGTACTTCTTTCACGCAGAAGACGAGTTGCATTCGTCGGCCGTGTGTAAGTGAGTAAGTACTTACTTACTCGTCAGGATTCTCGTGGAACGAGGACGAGAGTCGTGGTTCGTCGAACGATGTTTGAAAGGAGAATAGGGTCAACACGATGTAGAACCGATCTGCCTGTTCGACTGTTACCGAAGAAAAAAAAAAAGGAAAAAAAAAGAAAAGAAAAAGAGAGAAGAGAAAACGTGGACGATAGGTGGACGTGGACGAGGAAAAGAGACGTGGGAGGATGGAAGCGGAGCCGATGGAGCGGACGATCCTTGTTATTGTAGCCATAATGGATGGGCAAACAGAAGGACACGAGATCGAAACCGTGGCAGGTAAAGCGTAGCTCACGGTCTTGTTGTATCTGCGTAAAAGCTGTATCACGAGTCAAACATTACATAAGAATCCGATTTAACACGTTATACGAGTCGAGCGACCATTCTATAAGATCGGTAAAAAGATCTTCTTCCTTTTGCTTCTAGGTAAAATGTATTAAAGGGTGAGTATTAAAAGGGAATTCCTTTTCATCATAACGAAACTATCTACTGAAAGGAGAAGGAAGGAAATTCTTTAGCGTCATTAAATACCACTCTACTGAAAAAAGAGTAGACTTACTTAAAAGAGAGACGATGGGAGAAGAGATAAAAATATAATTGGAAAGAAATTAGTGAGCATGTAAGTCTCTGACTTCTGCTCGCCGATAGGCGGCCGTTGTATTTCATTTACAATGCGAAACGTAATTCAATGGTGAACAGAAAGCGGCGGATTCCATTGGAAGGGGATGCCGGCGCGGCGGTGGAAACGGCGTCGACGCGTGTAGGCGAGGGCGACGACGATCATTGAAATGGAAATGCCATTGACGCAAAGTGAAAGTAATTAATGGAATATGCCCGGGTGATAGAATGAATTTGATGGCGGCGCGGCCATGTCGGCCGAAACGCCGCGGTCCGGAACAGTGAAATACGGGCACGTATAACCGACGATGAAAGGGCGGCCTCGAGGGTGGAGGTGGAGGAAAAGTAATTTCCTTCCGGCAGGGTGGAAGGTGAGTTTTTGCCGTTTCGATTCTCTATCTTTGAAACTTTCCAGTGCCTGGATGATTTATCTATATATTTAATCAATTAATTGAAGCTTAACTGTGATTACAACATTGCAAGTTACACATGTACATATACCTATGTAAATATATCTACATGCATGTATGTGCACTTTTCAAATCTCACTTTGTTTGTTATATTGTAGGTGCTATGACTAGATTGCGGATTTTTTACTTTTATAGGATATTTAGATAGATGTATGAAGAAGTATAATGTGTAAAAGTATGAAAGATATAAAGGTAAAATAAAGAGTTTGTCGTGGTATTTAATTACGCCAATAAAAAAACAAATGCATAAAAATCCGCAGTTTAGTAACCTGTTTATCACAGTTTTTGATTTTCATTTTTCAAGTCAGGATGAGAAACTGCGATCAGTTACTATTTTTTATTTTTACAAAGGTAAGTAAATTCCCCATTGTATTCAACTGAATGATAAATTTTTGTGGGTAAATGAAATTTCAAAACGCCAAGGGACTAAAGTACAGAGAATGAAATTTCAGAAACTAGCGTGGAAATGGTAAACTAAAGAATAAGAATGGCCAAATATAGAAATATCGTTCTGCTTTTTAAATTTGATATTGGCAGTGAATTTTATAATTCGTACCTTTCTGTAAGTGACAGAGACTCGCGGGGGGAAGCTTTGGACTTATTTCCTTCCAGCGCGGCTTTCACTTCTAGCGAAGTGGAGAAATTGCCCGGTGCGAAAGTGTTAATCAGAAACTGCTTTGGACACGGAGTTAAATACGCTACAAAAAAAAAAAAGAAAAAAAAGGAAGAAAAAACAAGGAAAAAGACCTCGTCGCGATACCTCCGGAAAGGAAATAAATAAGAACCGTAAGTTCGAGTAAAAAATCGAATCCAAATCCTTTCAAAAAGGAAAGTGATAAAAAATAAAAGAGAGAGATAGAGAGGGTTTCAAGATCGTCTGGATGATAAAGAATCTGCCGAAAAAGCAAGAGAATCGGAAAATGGTGGAAACGTGGAACGTTAACAGACAAGAAAGCAGACAGTCCGTGAACGGAGACAGAGAATTTTAATAGATTTAATTAATATTTCATTTGCATGCTATTCCTCACCCTACCGACGAGTTTCGTTCCATTCTCTCTGCAACTGTGTGCGCTGTTCCGACCAACACGTAGACGAAAAAGGTACAGAGTGCAGAGCCATCCTGGTCGGAGGACTCGGCAATGTAATCCGTGAGGGAATAGTAGAAATTTCGTTGCACACACATTTTCAATGGGAGGTGCCACCTTCGTACGGAGAGTAAAATAGAGATATAAATATACAGGGTGTCGGTTAACTAATGGCGATGCACAGAAATAAGATAATTTCCTACGAGAAGATGAATACTTAAAAGTTGAAAACTTGAAAAGAATTTATTTCCTCTCCTTATTACAATCGTTATCGCTAAAATTTAGTCAGGCATTTATTTTTCTAAATCCACGTCATGTGGTGATAAATGGAAATCTATACAGAAAACTAAATAACTGTTACTAAATACATAATACGCGAAGTATTCTTTTTATCCTGTAAAACCTAATTCATGACTACGATTAGTCGAGTCAGTTCAGAAACACGCATATTATATGTATTTACGTGCCATAAATAAAATCAAACCTGCCGCAGGAGGCAGGTGTAATAAATCAATTACCGAATACTGTTTACGATCGTTCACCTTCCAAAGGTTTAAAACGTTTAAAATAATGAAATTAACTTCGTTGAAATTAACCGTCACTTTCTCGTCTACTTGAAAAGTCTTTTCAAGCAATTTATTTATATCGCAATTTACTATATAACGGAAGTTCGGTTTTTCGACTTTTTTAATGCAAGTACTATATATACGCGCAGATGTAATTTAAATTACCGTTGTTAATTATTCATCATTTGTTTTCTAGCCAAGATCTGCGAACCGTTCAAGAGTCTCACGCCATCAGTCACGGGACACCCTGTATACGGAGAAGTCAGAGGGAGGTGGGGCACGGGGGGACGATGCGGTCCTCTCGCTGTATTTCAATTTAGCACGTCCATTGTTAGATACTAATATTATTCAGTTGGGAATTGTTTCGTGACACCCCTCAGGAGTACGATTTGCACGAACCGCTGGTGTCCGTGGCCTCCGGTGTCTGTCCTATTACTCTGTTTCTATCCCTCTCTCTCTTTCTCCTTCCTCTTTTCGTTGTTTCCCTCCTTCTTTCTTTCTCTCCTCCTCTCCTCTCTCTTTCAACCCCCCGCGGCCCCCTATCCCCTGTCCCGTTTCATCCCGAATTCTCATCGAGACCAACCACCCCGCTTCATAACCCGTGGAAGATAATAAAGTATTGCCCAATGAAATACCTCGATATATACCTCGACCGAGGTAGAGGTGAAGCGATTCGCAAAGAAGCGGCCGCGTATCCCGACGATATCTTCACGACGATTTCTCGAACGTGGCGGTGGCGCGTTTGTAGCTTTGATTTCCGGAGATGAGAATGTTCCAAAATTTGTTCGCGTTAGGCAGATGTTTCTTTTCTGTATTTTTCTTTCTTTTACTTTCGCTTTTTTGTTTGTTTCCGTCCGTTCCTCTGGTTCAACAATTGCTTTACAATTTTTACCACTTGGAATATTTCGCGCTTATTTCGTCCCTGCTGAAAGTCAACATTTCTCAATGTATCGCGTAATGCTATATTTGTAAATTTTGTAACAACTAGCGTGCCTTGAGCGCGACAATTTTATTATATCTCTGTCTTTCTCCGTTTCAGTGATCTAAAATGCAAGAAAGCAGGGACCTGTAAGAAAAAACAAGTAGAAAAAAAGCAGAAGAAGAAGAAGAAGAAGAAGAAGAAAAAGAAGAAGAAACAAATATAACGTCTGTTTGCCCGACGTTCGGCAACACTATACACTCTTCCCTGATCCGTGACGAGGATCCGGAGGATTCAATTCAGGATTGGCTTCCAAAACGCGCACTTGAGCCAACCACGAGCAAATATACGCGGCTGCACACACCACACGTGTACACGGTCGATACAGGTAGAGAGTGAAGCTCGGTGATCCCGGAGAGGTGAACACAGGAGTGGGTGTAAGAGGAAGGGGGCAGTGGAGTCAGAACAAATATTGATGGAAGTAAAAAAAATTTTAAAAGCCATACCAACCAGACCAGTTCGCTTGTGTTTCGCCGCTTTTCCGCGGGATCCGTGCTTTTTAAGTATTCGACAAATATCGATGTTTCCATTGATTTTCGATTTCGAGCGCGATTCCTCTCTCTCTCTCTCTCTCTCTCTCTCTCTGCGTTTTGTATTGAAATTTTTTACCAGCGTCATCTTTCTTTCAGTTTTTAGAAAAATGCCGCGGGAAAACCGCTCTGTTTTTACGTTCTACTTCTTTTTTTCTCCCGTTTCATACTTTTTTTTTGGGGGGGGAGGGAGTTGGGAGAGGGGGAGGTTGTATAGTTGTATTGTCAGGCTATGAAGTTCGATACCGATGTCCTAGGTATATGCAGAGAGCAGAAGTTTTATTGAAATCTGAACATGGATCGTGAAGAATGCAGTGTGTTTTACTGATTGTTTAGAGAAAAACGTGGTTCTGAAACAATATCGTTATGTTGTGACTAAAGAATCCATTGATACTACTTCTATGTATCATGCTACATAGCATCACTTTCTGTCTTCGCTGTATCTGTAATCTCGATGGGTATCCCTACTGTACCCCCTTCAACAGGACCTGTTCCCAAGTCTCTAAACACTGTTTCTCTCCAAATCCTCTCGTCACAGTTGAAAATTCTAAACTTCAATGGAAATTAAAAGTGTATGATAATTTCAGCGTGTTATAGCAAAATCATCCGAAAAGATAAACTCGCTACCTGCCGTTTAATAATTCTAACAGAAGGAGCTTTCCTCCCGAAAGAGTTACAACGCAAATATAACACACGCACTTAGGAAAATCACGTTAATATCAGCGTGGATGAGATTTCACTTCGGCAGGTACAGTTTCTCCTTCACTTCGAAAATCAAATAGTATCTTCTAAATCTTTTACCATTAGCTAAATATTAGATGCAAAAGTTGCCATTTACCAGTAGGCGCAATAATATTAAAGCGGAAATGTTGAAGCTTCACCCTGTGACAGGTTTTTAATTGGAATAAATAAAAGGCAAATAGAAACAGAGAGATAAACACAGAGAGAGAGATAGAGAGAGAGAAAGGTATTGTATACAGAAGCTTGGTAGTACACGGCGATGGGGGGAGGGAGAGAGGGGGTTGTTGCACTCTGACTGCGGATTAAACCCCCGGGCCAGCGGCGGCTTGGCTACGGAACGACTGAAGGGGAGGGGGGCCATTATACTCCATTATGAATGGTAACCAGTAGCCAAAGGAGGAAACTCCGCGGGGTGTCGATATATTGCCACCCCTTGGAGCCAGCCAGCCATCGCTCGTAAATAATAAGCGGGGCCGCGGCAGCATTATAATGCAACCGCGTGCACCGCCGCCAGCCAGCCAGCATCGGTACAAATTGCCGGGTATAGAAACGGGTAGGCGCGTGTTCAGCCATCGACCTACCGGATATATGCCTTGTAGAGGGCAATCGATTATCGGTATTTCATCGATACCGTGTACTAGCAGGCAGCCAGAGGCTGGTGCACGCGCGTAATCCGCCACCACTCGTAATTATCCACACACCACCACCCCCCTGCCCCCTACGGTGGAGTATCCCCGGCCGCGAAAGTGATTTTATTTAGCAAAGTCGTCGGCTCGTTCGTACGAGCTGGCGAGCGTACCGAGCGGCGCAGAAACGACGGACGGCCACCTCGATGGCTTGGGAAAAGCCATTTTCAGTTCTGCTTCGGTTTCGTCGCATGTTCCTCGTCGAGTGTTTCGCATTGTTCGAGCCCTGGAGAACGCGCGCCAATTGCTGTTCCTCGTGACGAAGTTGGTTAAAAATCGGCTGCCGATCGGGTGGTTGTCGAGCGGTTACTTTACAAACGTGCGACGGTAGAGAACGCGTGTAACGATGCTATATCAATTTCGATTGTACTTGATTGCGTTTCGTTGACGGTTGCGTTTGATGAAACAAAGTATTAATTGAGCCAGGTATTGATTACCGTAAAAGGTTGACGTCGATGACAATTGTTATCTTTAATTGTACTGTATCATTCGGGTTATTAATCTTGGTGTAATAATAGTTTCCTTTTGTCGACAGAATTTAATGACTGATCTCGAAAAAGGAAAAAAGCCAACGAGATAATAGCCAACAGTTGTTGAAGATCTCGGAAGATTAAGCAAGTCTTTAGAGAGAGCAAGTCCCACGCGGAAGAACGTATCATACAAAAATCATACACTCTGCGTGTTCATCAAGAACTTCAGTTAAAGAAATTGAAAGACAGACTCGCTGTTTGGTGCTTTCCAGCGGTGGACGATTGACGCAGGGGCAGGATCGATCATTCATTTGCCGGGGGGCCTGACGGCAAATCGAGTGGTAAAATCGATTAGCCGCGTCGCCGGGAATCCATTCGTATGAAATCGACTGCTCGGAAATCCAAATCGGTGCATCCAAATCGAGCATGAAACCGATCCAATTTCCAAAGATTCCTTGGCCCATGTTCGCCCTCCATATTGCGCTCGCCTATCTTTCTGCACCTGCGAACTGTATCCGACATCCGATACCTTTCTCTACCGGAGGTTCCCTCCGATCCGGGAATTTCAAGTCGAGTGGAAGATTGTCCCTTCGTTACGAGACGAGCTCGTGTTCTTTTCAACCTTCGTCTGTTCGATCGAATCTTCGCTTTGCCTGCGAGAACGAGAGTTTCCCGGGAGAAACGGAGTCGTCGGTTGCGAGACGAGAACGGCGAGTCTCTGCCATTATGGGAAATTCTCGATCAAGAATTAGAATCATCTCGTCTCTTTCAATTGAAATGAATTGAAGTGAAAGCGTGCCGTGAGACTAGGTAGGACATATGATAGGAGACATCATAAACGAAGATAATAGGCATTTTTGCTTGGAAAAATGAACGTTGACGTAAGTCTGCTTCCTTAAGAAATTGATACAGGCGACGTCTGTGACGTTTTATTCACTTGGCTTGCGTCAAGAACTGTGGATTTAACAACTGTTTTATAATGTGTATTTAAAAATGTATTTGAGCTACTTACACAGTGACGAGTAATTGGCACGCGATTTTATTCGGCTAATCATCACGAGAGCTGTGTTTTGTAGTTTTTCTTTCCGAACTGGCGGAGACGGATAATAACAGCGCTGCTGTATTCTAAAGTCGCTTGTTGTTAGATTGATAAAAGGAACGCGAAGTAACAAATGCGAATTCTGTTGAATTTTGTTCTTGTTGCCTGTAATTCATTTTAACGTTCGACTCGAATCAGATATTCAGATGTTCATTGTAACTATTTCATTGCAGTCACATTATGCGGTGCCTATCGTTTGTAGTCATCCAAGTGCATTTTAAATTACTACAAATTATTACTATAAATGTTTATATAAACTTACCGTTTACGTCAGTGCATTCCTCAAACGATGTCCATCGATGACGATATGTTGACACCTGCTCTTTCAATCATCCTTATAGCAATAACAGTAGAAATCTAATCAATCTGGAAAGAGCTCAAAGATAACTTCACTGTAACTTGAATACACAGCGAATGAAATAATTAATAATTAAAATGTCTGTTCCTCTTGAAAACGAAACGAATTTTTATGTTTACTTCCTTCTTTTTCAATTATGTGTAATTCAATTCAACGACGATCTTCGATCTTTTAATGACAGAAGGGAATCATCTATCATTAACTATTGGCTATTATAATAATATTGTTATAATAACATAGTATAATAATATTTATTATAACGATATATTAACAATAAACATATTAATCATGTTGCGTATTTCTAGATAGACACGGTTGTAACTACGATAAAAAAAAAAAATGATGTTTAGCAGCACGGTGCATGTGTGCATAGTGCGTCGAACGATGAAGTTCCGTTCCGTGCGAAGAGAGAAATTAGAAAAACGAAATATCGGGCCCCGGGGGGAGAAGCGAATTCCTCACGTTCCTCGATGCTCTCTTTCTGTTTTTTTTTCGCTTCGTACCTCCGGCCGGCCCGTAGCAATCACTCGTTCATTTGCTTTCGTTTTCGCGAATTCTGTGAAAGACCAAAGAAACCGATAGTGGAAGCCAATCTTCATTATGACACTGCCAATGTCAATTTACCATTTACCACTTCTTGCGCTAAGAATTTCTTATTTTTTTCTTTTTTCTCTTTTGCGGGAGTAACTTACGATTGGTCAGAATTTCACGCATCAGTCTAAAACACAGAATGTGGATACATCGCAGAATACGTAGATGTTGCAAAAGCATAGCAAGTACGAATCTGTGAAGTGGAAAATCCTCCTCCGGTGATTCTTAAAAGAAAAAAGGGAAGAAAGGGAAGAAAAGTTTTAGCACGAACGAATTATCGGGAGTATCACGTATGGAGTATCAATATTCTTATTTATTATTTTCATAAACCGTCTATACATTTTCTCGGATAACATATGGTAACTACAAAGAACGACGCTTCCGGTCGCCGGCAAATCTAAACATCTTGAGAGCCGTGATAATTACAGGCAAACACTTATGCATAAATCGGTCGTGTTATACGCACACGTATCCTGCGCATCCAGGAAACACGTAGTTTATTTTCCGGTTCTTACGTTTCTTTTTTTTCTTTTTCGCAATATCATCATATTTTCTTTTTTTGGGAGTTTTCCTTTATTTTCTTGTTTTCGTTTTTTTTTTTTTTTGCTCTTTTCGTTATTTATTACGGGCGTAACTTCACTAAACATACTCTGTGAGACAGCATTTTCCGATTTAACTGCTTAATGGATGATCAGGCTAAAGCGATTCACGCGTATTTACAAATTCATCGTTCCTTCTTCTTCTTCTTCTTTTTTTTTTTTTTCTCGTGTCGTATACTCTTTCGTCCTCCGTTTCCCTTTTTGCTGCTTATTTTTATCGCGACGATGTAATTTTTCTCCTTTCGCTCTTTCGCGCAAACATCTGATCTAAGCGCATCCACTCACCCACTCACGCACACACACGCACATGCTTCGTTAAATCGTTTTATCTACACATGTATAAAGATATATCATTGGAACGAGGCAATCGTTCGTTGAGAACTATGCGGCTCGCTTTTCATTCCATTTATATGTTTTATAGCGATCGGTTTCCTTTTTTGCCACGTTCACGGAACACGTACACTATACAAAACGGATCAAACGGAAGTTGCATGTTCGGTGGATTACTGGCCACGCTGTTTCGCAAATTCTTCAGAGACATTCGACGAGGAATCTCCAAGTTGACAGAGGATTGAAAATTCTCTAACGGTATTCCGCAGCACGCGGTGGGAAAGGGTCTGGGGGGTTCTATTCTTCATTTGAGTTCACGCGCTAGGGAATTGTGGAACGTCTTCTTCCGCCATACGTGATCTTCCCTCGAAGAGCTTTGAATTTCTTCGCCTAAGTGTATTACGTATTACGTATATCTGTGCGTTATATTTTTTAAGAAAGTAGCGCGTGACTGCCTCGGTAAAACGCATTCTGAAAGGCTATTAGCGACAAGTTTCTTCTTTGGACCTTTTCTCGATTAGGCTACGATATATAGCAGTCACTGAATCTTCTTTCATATCGAGGTTCCACGATTCCTCTCCTATTTCAATCGTACTCGTGTTGCTCTTCAATTATTCTCGCGATCAATTCTTTTCGACAGTTCATCACCTGTTTCTTCGTCATAACAAATTCCAACACTCTTCTTCCCCTCACAAGCCCCAGGAGGACGGGGAGGGGCAACTTGTGGCAATTCGTTTGGTTTGTAAAATGAGAGCAAGCCTCGTTGCAGAAATCGTCTCGCAGTTCCAACTCTTTAACAGTCTGTTGCAGAAGATTCCCATCGTCAGGATCGTCCGCCTCCGGACTTCTATCGTGTAATCAGGTTCTGCGGATTCATTTTATTTGCATGATTGAATCCTCTTCGAGAAACCGTCTCGCATATTCCCGGAATCACCACCGTCGACATTTCATTTCTCGCTTCTCGTCGTGACCTCCGGAATTACTCCGCGAATTAACTCCATTAATTTGACATTGAGTTCAGCTTCAATTTCAAGCTCTCCGAATTTCTTGAAAATTCAACTTCAAGTTCTCCCCTTCGGGGAGATCTGCCGTGAAGTTTCATTTCGAAATCTGCAATTTCCCTCCGAATCTCTCGCACGTCGTACGGGGATCGTCGTGAGAATTGCCAACTGTTCCTCATCGCAACGAGCTGGAGCCCATTTTCCAGAGACTCTCCCTTGCGGGAACCCTCTCGATCGTTGATACACGACGATTTTTATATTTTTCGATCCTCTTGAAGAGACGTACCACCATTTCCACGGGCCGAAATCCCTCCCCATCGTTGTCCCTAAGCTATTGCAGGTAAGACCAGGTGGCGGCCTGCGCGTCGTCCGGTCACTCGGAATAGCTCGTCTTGTCGCTCGCGTCGTCGGGACTAGTCTCCCGATAGGCGTCGCCTGTCCCATTCGCGTGCAGGCTCTGATTGGGCGGCTTGATCACCGTGGGCAGGTAACCGGTACCCGCGTACGGCGCTGCCAGGAACCTGTGCCTGGTCGATGGTATGGGAGTGGTGCAGTAAGCGGCTCGGCTCGCGTACGCGGCTGAGACCGAGGCAGACGCGGCTGCTGCTGACGCTAACGCGCCCGCCAGCGGCGAGAACGCAGACTTCGGCTGGAGATTGTCCTCGCATACCAACACCTCCATCGCCGACACCACGTCGCCTGTGACACAGACACCCCTGCCAGTTTTCTGTTTTCCCCAGTTTTTTCTTTTCTCTCTAAATTTCTTTCTTGATTTCTCTCTCTCTCTCTCTCTCTCTCTTTTTTCGGCTTGTTTGTTTGTGATTAGGTTGGGTGGAGGTTAGACACAGGGGACTTCTGACCTAGGTGAGACAGTGGAAGAGAAGGAGAGGTTACAAGGATTGACAAGGAGGGTTTGAAACCAATCAGTCCGAGTCATTTTTCACTAGAAACAAACTCGCTCCACGCGAACAGCCCCTTTTTACTGTTAGAATCTAGAAAGTTGATGGAAGAGTTCGGTTATTACGATACGACGTGATTAAACTGTTTCATCGAGGCTAGAGAAGTCTTGATAACTCGAGATATTTGTCATTTTTAATGGGAAAATGACTTACACCGATTGGCTTTCCATGATGTATAAGGTATCTTGCTAAGGGCATTAGAGATTATTGGATTCGTATATCTACTATTATTTTGTCCGTTTTGTGAGAGATTTGGAAATACAACCCCTTCGGTGACAATTTAAAGAAAGAAAAACACATTTAACATCTACTATTTGCGTTTAAGTGTCCTTAGGAATATTAATTCAAAGCTTGATATAGCATTCTGTTTTAAACTTGCTTCAAAATTGGAATTGGTTTTTTTTTTTTCATATATTGCGCTTGTCTCAACAGTTATATAGCATTACAGCGATCGTTATAGTTATATACACTACATGATCTGATTTGATGAACATGATTCGTTTGATGAAAATTCTGTTTTGCAAGAAAACGTGAACCGATTAACATGCTCATGCTCGGAGGAGAAAAGAAAGTCCCATTAGTGCTACGTACGAATCACTTCCGTTGCTTCTAACAATTCATTTAGAACATTTCAAAACCACAGTTCGAGTGTTTCTCCGAAATTAATCTTGAAACATCATTCTAAAAAGTGGACACAATTTTTCTCAACTCTATCCTAGAACACAAAGCAATGTGAACTCGCCTTTACGAAAAATTCGTTTCAAGGCCAACGTCTAAGTACGAGCCACCGTTCTTTCATAGGAAGCCCCCCTCCCCCCCCCTTCCAATAAACTCCAATAAAAACGTGGATGGTAGCACGAGTGTCGCGAGACCGAAGGGGTTGAAACTCGGCCGTCGGTTGCGAATGGAAATTCGAGAACACGACGGACGAATCTTCTCGAATTGTTTCTCAGCCACGTGTTTCTCTGCAATCTGACAATCTCTCCTCTCGATGGAGGATCGTGTTCTGTCCACGGAATAATGGTGGTCGCGGATATCGGATTGCAGGGCCTACCTTTGCACCGGTGCAACAGAGCCTCGACGTCCGCGCGACGCCTTCCGGGAAACACTCGTAGCAGAACGTCGACGGGCGATCGCTGTTGCTGTTGCTGTTGCTGTTGCTGCTGCTGCTGCTGCTGCTGCAACTGGAGGCCGCACGTCTGCTGGATACTTTGCATCTGCATCTGCATTTGAATCTCACGTGGCTCTGGCATGTGATGGTGGTGCTGATGCTGGTACAACGCTGGTGAACAGTAAAGGGAACTCGCTGCTGGACCATAGAGAGGGGCGTAAGGTGGAAAGTGTACTGCCGTCGCTGCAGCCTGGAAAACAGATCGCAGCCACTGTTGATTCTGTTAGAAACGAAACGTGTAAATGATCACGCAAAGGACGGACAAGTAAGCCTCACACATCAAGTCTCTTTCTTCTCTTCCTTGCAGAAGATAAATTGTAAAGATAAATTCAGAATAAGCATTGCACTACGTTTTTCACGCCAATTTGTTCGTACAGTGTGCCTATCACTGTACGAACAAATTATACAAATTAAACAACTAACTTAGCTTTGATTAACTAATATATTCTTATATCCATCTGTGGGATATTATGGGATATTTAAATTAAATCGAACTTGTTTCTCTATATCTAGGTATACTTTTATACATATGTATATTTTTTTTTCTTTATACGTATATATATATATATATATTATATACAATTAATTTGTTCACAATAATGCGTGAATTTCTATAACGACACACCATAGTGTTATTATTTATTACTATTCTACTGTTAAAATCACTGTGTAACGTACTATCTGTATAGAATAGAATCACAGAAATGTATGTATCCTTCGTATGTATCCTATCTAAGAAACTGCGAACGAGTCGACGAGCAGGAAATAATTGCAAGAGATGAAGTCAATCGTACATTGAAGAAACGTTCGAGAGACCAGGCTGATTGGATTTGATCGCGGGAGATAAGCTCGTAAATTCGCCCCTCTACAATCCATAATGTCAAAAGGCGTATTTCCCGCGTTTGAGAACCTGGCGGTGTGTGTGCGAGCCAGTAATCGTAAAAGGATGCAAGTAGAAAGCTTACAGCCAACGAAGGTAACGGTGGGCTAGGTCTAGGCTGTACCAGGTCCACTGGCTGAAGGGTCTGCTGCGTTTGCAGAGGGCTTCCGCTTTTACGGAGGCTGAGATTCTCTGGCGCCGGCGTGTCCTCCCTTTGCGGCGTCAGCGCTGGTGTCAGCGGAGGTGTATGCGTCGGACTTTGGGAACCCGGTTCCGGACTTCCATCCTCGGAGTCGTTCAGGCTGTTCGATCGTTTTCGCGCTGTATCGTTCTCGGCCATTCCAACCGACGTTGGCACTGCTGTTGCAAGGAAGTTTCTTTCTAAAGTTCAATTCTTAACTGCGATTTGTGAAAATGATCGATTCGATCACTCGTGAAAACAGATGCGACGAAGAATTGAGATATTCTCGATGCATTTCATACCTTCGCTTTAACAATCTACTAAATACTGGTAACAGTAATTTATTTCCCATGTCTGCTTTTTACACTTACGTTTTAAACTTTCTTTCATACCGGCATACGTTAATCAATGATCGAAGGTGGAAATATCCGCTAGACGAACAAGGAAATGCTCTCTTGGAGATTCAATTGTGAAACAAAAATCGTTTTGCAATTCACTTCGGTCGTTTAAACGACAGATTAATTTCGATGTCCCGAGGGTGCACGGAGCCTTACCCAGTGAACGGTCAGCAAGAAGTTCTCCACCGGAGTCGGAGTCACGGTCGTCTTCGTTACCGGTGTCGCTCGTGGAAAGCATTGTTCCCGTAGTGCTCTCAGAGATTCTCGACCTCTTTGTGCCTGGAACAAAACAGGGCGTATCGTTCGCTTGCGAAACAAAAAGAAAAAAAAAAACAAAAAACAAAAAACAAAAAAGGAAGAAAAGAAAAGAAAGAAAAGAAACGAAAAGAAAAAGCGCGCATTAATACGCACAATACCTATGAAATTCTCCAGCGAGCAAACACTTTACATTGTTCTACGACGCACGCCGAATTGACTCTTACGGATCCTTGACACCCTTGAAAAAACGTTGTGCATCTTTTATTGTGAACCCCGCGCGTATTTACCACCCGCTGATATTCACGTCGGACCGTTTCGACCAATCGCGTAACGATGAACGTGTAACGATTTATCGTCATGTAGATGGGAAACAGACGTGCAAACCTCCACAAAAATGTCCAACAAAAAATTTTTACGAATAGGTATATTACGTCCATCGTGTCTACTAATTACATACAATTAGTACACCTACTCTAACGAGATAAGAGAATTCATCATTATCTAAGAAGGTGAATTTTGAGACGAGTCTGACTACGTGCATAAGTACGATATTTCAATTGTCAATTAGTATTTCATATAATTAATGTATCATATTATTCATACTCGACGTAACAAAAACTTATTAAAGTGCTGCATGTTGTTTGTAAATAATTATTATCTTAAACTGATTCCTGATGAAATCTAATCCACTTTGCACGATATTGAAAATGTATTCGTCTATGCTATAATGTTGTGATTTCTTTTAGATAGCAAAAATGTCTCGATGTATCAATCCACCTGAGACACAATCTCGGAACGCTGGAGGATATTAAGGGAAAAAATACGCAATGAGATATGCCGGCTGAACTAACTAAACGACGGGGGCCCCTTTCCAGGCCCCTTTGCATCATTACCTAAGAAGGTGAATTTTGAGACCAGTCTGACTACGTGCATAAGTACGATATTTCAATTGTCAATTAGTATTTCATATAATTAATGTATCATATTATTCATACTCGACGTGACAAAAACTTATTAAAGTGCCGTATGTTGTTTCTAAATAATTATTCTTAAACTGATTCCTGATGAAATCTAATCCACTCTGCACGATATTGAAAATGTATTCGTCTATACTATAACGTTGTGATTTCTTTTAGATAGCAAAAATGTCTCGATGTATCAATCCACCTGAGACACAATCTCGGAAAGAAAGCTGGAGGATATTAAAGGAAAAAATACGCAATGAGATATGCCGGCTGAACTAACTAAACGACGGGGGCCCCTTTCCAGGCCCCTTTGCATGGAAAGAGCAACTGCGAAGTAGCAGCTAGCGGCAATTAAGTTAAACAGCGGAACACTCGATATATAGTTGCTCTTGGGGACCCCCCGCCCCCTAAGAGCAAGCTTGGAAGAGCCACTCGAGGCAACCTTGTTATCGAAAGCGTGCGCGTCAAGAATTAACCCGCAGAACAGCAACCCGGGGGTGGAAGTAAAAGAGAAAGGGGGAGTTGGATCGTAGAAACGAGAACGTCAGGCTTGGAAGGCTACATTTCCATTTCGCCCTATATATATATATATATACGCGTCGTTACTCTTTTCTTCACCCCCTCCCCTGCAGTTCTTGTACTCGTTGCCTCTCTGTTCTGCTAATAAACGGCCGGTTAAACTTTTTAACGAGCGGTCAGCCGCAGCGGACTTTCTTCAACGGGCAACGCACCCCCTGCGGGATTCTTTCACGCACCGACGACGACTCAATGGGGCCGTGCACGTGCATACGCCCCCGCATGTTATAACGGCACCCACTTCGGTATTATGTGCGGCAGAATGCCATAGGTTTTCGTAATTAAGATGTTTATGTCTTCTAAATGTTATATATATCTAATAAATAATTTAATAAATATAAATCTAACAAATGTATAATATATATTATATAATAATACTATACAGTATTTGCTATATAATACTAAATTTACTAATATATCAATTTTTATATCTATAGTTATATTAATTATATTAATTATTATATCTTATACTAATATACTTATAGATTGTTAGATTTATTAACACTTTACCGACCGTGTATTAGCGGTGAATAGTTAGCCGATTAATAGGCTACCGGTCGGTAAAGTGTTAAAATATGTTAGCCGATTAATAGGCTACCGGTCGGTAAAGTGTTAATAAATCTAACAATCCATAAGTATATTAGTATAAGATATAATAATTAATATAATTAATATAATTATAGATATAAAAATTGATACATTAGTAAATTTAGTATTATATAGCAAATACTGTATAGTATTATTATATAATATATATTCATATTATTTATATTATTATATAGATAGTATAATAATTTACAATATTATATAATATATTTATATTATTATATAAATAGTATTATACATATATTAGTATTATGTAGCAAATACTGTATAGTATTATATGCATATATAAGTAATGTAGTAAGTTTACATTTTAATGGTAATAATTTGAAAACTGGAAGATAGGCAGAGATTGTTTCTATTAATTTTGATTTCTACGTTACGTTATTTCAATACTATTCTATTCAATTCAATTGGGCAATAATTACGTTAAATTATATAGCGTTACATTCTAACTCAATAGATTTTAGATCGAGTGAATGAAGCCAAACCTCCAAGTGGAAAGTGAAAGAGGAAGGTGCGATTGCTGGACGTTCTGTTCAATAATCCTGCAAAAATTACATCAACTTTAACCAATGTGAAGCCAATCGTGGAAATTCCAACTTGATCTTTCCAGACCAACGTCGGGGGCAATTGGAGTAACAGATTGGCAACTGCCAACCGGGAAGAGAGAAGAGAAAGTGAGATCGCCGGGGCGTCTATTTCGGGAATCTCTCTCGACGGAAGTTACTGTGGGAATCCCGTCGGTGGTGGTGATTCGAGGTGAACGGAGCTGAAGTGGGCTCGAATTACCGGAGAACTATTAATGAAACAGGGATTAAAAGAAAGGAGCTAGCCAACGGGGGGAGGAGAACAGATGGGTTTGCCGATGGGTTCCGTGAATGAAAAGCATCACTGCTTTTTCGCTATTCACGCGTCTGCGATGTCTGATGGTTTTTAAACGTTTCCTAAAAGTAAATGTACGCTTTCTTTTTTTCTTTCTTTCAAGGTGAGCGCCTTTGATTCGATTATTCGAGACGATACTCGTTCGATATGTATACTAACGTTGAAGAAAAGATGTTAAACGAACGTTTTAATAAATTCTTCTTTCGTGAGTGAGTCAGTTCTTTAACATGATGCTTAATAAATTGCCTAACATTTAAGAGAAATACTGAAGAAGAATTTGTGAAGTATCTTGTTAACGTCCGGCGAGTATTGTATTCCCGCCGATGGACTGAACGCCGTGACTTTTTAAATTAAATCACGATGATCGATGATGACACTGACATGAAATTAAATTGAAATGAAATCTGAAATCTGAAAAAAAAAGTCTCGGATGTTAAATCGTGAATTTCTCAGCGCTACACGGATATTCGAGTTTCTTCCACAGCTATTTACTTATCCGAAAAAAAATGTCATAAATTGTCATAAAATGTTAATAATTCCTTCACGTTTCGTTTTATGGTTCGTATCTTGATCATTTTCTTAAATTATTATTCCTATTCAAATATACTTTGCAGAGACAATAATAATTACATTTCGTACAATCGTATCCTCGGTATAATTCATCATTTTTTAATCTTCTTTTCATGCTACGAGAAATATCATTTCATCGAGCGAAATTGATCGTACGTCGAAGCATATCAATATTCGTTAAAAGTTTTCGAGGTATCTCTGAAATAACTTCTTCGTGTTCTCTTCTTTTTTTTCTTTTCAGAATTTTTTCAAACAGAAACTCAAGGGAAAGGAAAGAGAGAGAGAGAGAGAGAGAAAGAAAAGAAGAAGAAGAAGAAGAAGAAGAACGAACGAACTGGAAAAGCCTGTCGAAGGTCGTCAATAATAGTTTCCAATACTTTCACGAGGTATTTTGCGGTAACGAGGTCCATAACGATCGTCGCGCAAGAAATAAACGAGTCGAGTCATAGTTTTCCATTTCGCTTGAACTCAATCGTCCCTGCAGAAATACAAGTTTCGAGCGGTTCGGTAACGACGCGGATCGAAGAAATTTTTAAAGAGCCGAAGACTGACCGCGTTGAAGTCTCCCGGCGGGGCTCTCCAGCTCTCCTCTTCAACTGTACGCCTGTACACGTGTACTAAGCAAATTGAAGTACAGGCAGAACGTTCGAGGATAATTTGCTCGAATAAGGTTGAAATAAACGTGTCCGATATATTGAAAGATATATATATATATATTTCGAACGAGTACTACTAATTTCAACAGAGAGAATCAAACGAACAGTTGGTCAACAGATTGACAAATAGAAATTGTTGAGTTTACGAAGCAGGGTAAGGCTATAACCATTGACATTGAATTTTCGTTTGACGGATCACGCGATTAATTGGAGAAAAAGTCGAATGAAAATTATATTTGGGTCAGATTACGCAGAGATCTGCCAATCCTCAAAATTAATGGAACACACTGTAATATTTTGCAAAAACTTACAAACTCGTAGAACAATTATACAGTTGTTGTAGAACTGTCAATATAATTCCATTCTACCATGTATACTCGTTATATTGCTATAATGTCTGTAACTGTTCTACTGTCTATGCTAGTCACTATTGAATAAACTATTGAGAAACAGATTGACAAATAGAAATTGTTGAGTTTACGAAGCAGGGTAAGGCTATAACCATTGACATTGAATTTTCGTTTGACGGATCATGCGATTAATTAGAGAAAAAGTCGAATGAAAATTATATTTGGGTCAGATTACGCAGAGATCTGCCAATCTTCAAGATTAATGGAACACGCTGTAATATTTTGCAAGAACTTACAAACTCGTTAGAACAATTATACAGTTGTTGTAGAACTGTCAATATAATTCCATTCTACCATGTATACTCGTTATATTGCTATAATGTCTATAACTGTTCTACTGTCTATGCTAGTCACTATTGAATAAACTATTGAGAAACAGATTGACAAATAGAAATTGTTGAGTTTACGAAGCAGGGTAAGGCTATAACCATTGACATTGAATTTTCGTTTGACGGATCATGCGATTAATTAGAGAAAAAGTCGAATGAAAATTATATTTGGGTCAGATTACGCAGAGATCTGCCAATCCTCAAAATTAATGGAACACGCTGTAATATTTTGCAAAAACTTACAAACTCGTAGAACAATTATACAGTTGTTGTAGAACTGTCAATATAATTCCATTCTACCATGTATACTCGTTATATTGCTATAATGTCTGTAACTGTTCTACTGTCTATGCTAGTCACTATTGAATAAACTATTGAGAAAACGTTGTAAAACAAGAAGTGTAAAATCTATCCAATGGAAGTGGTGGCTCTGTTCTTTTCTTTAAATTAAAACCTTCAAACCTTCAGATTCACTCAATTCCAGAACCACTAAGATTCGGTACATTTCTGCATAACTTGACCCAATTTGGCACTATCGAATCCATCAGGATAGAACGTTCCCCCCTCCCCCTGTTCTGTTCTTTACTTCTGATTACATCTTCAGATAAAATTGGCGACAGTAGATCGTTTTTCGAATTGAAATCAGAATACGATTCAACTGAATATCACGTATCTCTACTTTTTCTTTTCCTTTGAGGTACGTTTATTCGATTCGAGTAAACGTCAGACACACTTTCCGCTGTTGTTTCACCCTTTTGTGAAACGCGGCTTCGAAATACGTACATCCACGCGACCATCCGAAGGTCTCTCTCTGCCCCTGTCTCCCGGTTGCCGGGTTTCAAGGACGCGGCAAACACGCACTTGATTACGCCAGCTACGTCGCAAAGGATACAGAAAGACAGGCCAGCGTGAAGTCACCCCCGCGGCGTCAAGCGTCGAGGGTGAGTCGTCGCTCTGCCGAGGGCGATAGAGGTCCGCCCGTGGAAGAATGATATTTTAATAACTGTCTCGTAATCCGTCCAACGACTATGACACACACCACGTTCACGACACCACCCGTAGGTAAAGGCTTCTTCAGCGTGGAATTTTCTATTGGTCGCAGCCACCGGCTACATTAACACACCAGCTGCCCGCGATATTGCATTCCTTTCCCCTGACGACGCCGATCGTCATTAATATCATTTTCAACAAGCGCTGGAATTCGTGCCGTTAGAGTCACGTGCCCGATCGATAGGCGCCCGTGTTGAATTATCGGTGCCCATTCTTTTCAATTTTCATTTGTTCGTCAGCGTGGATAATTCATGCAGCGTTACCGTTGCCATCGCATGCGTGTTTCTGCTCGTATTATTATTATTATTATTCGTGTTTGTATAATCAGAAAAAGCCTCGGCAATTAACTGATCTTTTGTTACGTTGCTGGTTACTTGTTTCAATTGTTAGTTATTTTGACGATATAATTTCGTACTCGTATTTTCTGTTCAGATGAATTCAGAAATATGTATGATTTTGTGTACACGTTGAAATTTGGTGCTTGCTGTTATTATTTTTATCACTGTAGGCAACGAATTTCTACACGTCAGAAAGTGTAGATCAAATCTGTGAGAGCTCGTCGTATTTTTCATGTTTCAATCTTCTTTTGGAGTGCCTCGAGATACGAGGAATTTAAACGTAGATTCGATACGTCAAAAATATGATGAAACTTCCTTAACGTTGTAATTACAAGAGAATGTTAATATAACTTGACAACAGCTTCGAATAGCTTGCTAATTAAATTGCACTTTAAACCGAGGGTAAAATATTGTGACTACCAACTGTGATTCTCAGATCTACACGTTCTCTGTCAAATTACGTCAAATTAATCCACCGTCTTCGCCATTTTCTATTCCCATGAACCATTTCCTCGCTTACAGTTTCCAATCTCGAACACGGTGGATATTCCATTCATGACTGAACTCTTGTAATAAATCCGTTCGGAGGGGTTGCGCCGCGAGACGAGAGTTCCCCGCGACTCGTTGTGAAACGAGTTTTATTAACTTCGTCGATGCCCGTCCCACAAAGCGCACCGGTGATACGTTACACCTTGGCAATGGTAGACACACGGCGAAGAAGAAGTTAGACGTGTCTCGCTCGCGTCGGTACGTTCAACAACAGAAGAAAGGAGATTACAATAAATTGCACGCACCCTTCTCGAAATACAAGACGACCATTGATACGGGGTACAGCGAGCGAAATTTGAACAGATTCCAACTCGTGATACTGTGTTCCCTTTTTTCTTTTCTCTCTCTCTCTCTCTCTCTCTCTCTTTCATCATTCATCCTCCTCTTTCGTTTTCATTCGGATTAGCGTTGTCGTCGTATTTCCAGGGCGTAACCTATCGCGACAATGTCTCTGTTTTCACGCTCTCTGCTGCTGGGGTTCCGACGATTCGAATCGATTCGGCAAGAATTCAGCGAATACGTACCACGTTTAGGTTGAAAAGTTGAAGGCCGCTCTATGCTAGAGCGACGAGCACAACTGCAAACAGTGACAATGGAAAAGTTGTCGATAATACAAATACTGATGTATATCTTCGTGAAAAGAAGAGATATCGTGACAATGATGTGGTCTTATTTCTACGCGAGCTCGTTCTTTTTGAAGATGATCTGTTGCACCATCCAGCGGATGGAAGAACGAGGATTTTCTTTTTCCTCGAAAATCGTAAAAATTCGAACGCGTTGTTGAAACGTAAAATTTTTTCTTTCTAACTATTCAGATCTTTTCTTTCCATTTTACCATTTGCCACTGAATAATATTAGGGTTAGGACGAGGAAATATTAGGGTTTGTTGAATTTTCGTCGTTCAGGCTGCAAGTAAATTTTTCCCCTTTTCAAATTTCAATCGGAAATTCAAGCCTGAGTTTCAAGTTTCAAAATTGGAAATTTCTCGCGTTCGTGATTTTTTCCTTTTTTTTTTCTTTCTTTCTTTCTTTAAATCTTTTTTGGGACTAATAAAAATGCAAAAGTGTTTGACTAGTAATCTGTTAATCGTAAAATATTTGTAATAACAATTCATAGTACTCATTAATATTTAATTCTTCCCGGCAATATTAAGAGATTAAGTGCAAATAGAGTAAAAACTTTACAAATTAATATTTGACGAGCTGTCATACAAACGAGCTGCTCAATTGACGAGTGATTAGTAAGTCCAAAACCACAAGAAATAGTCAGTTTTTACGTATTATTAGCAAGCAAATAATGGCACTCGATCGTTCGTCGTCTTACGATCGCCAGATTACGTGGTCACAATTACCAATTCTTTCAATTTCAATTCTCTTCGCAATAGACACCGCAACCTATCCCCTTTTCGACGTTTTTAAAAAGTTTCGAGAAAAGAGAAAAGGTATCCTCTGAGAGGGACCTTCAACGAACTCGTGTACTGTCCTAAGTGAAGTCAAGTAACTTCACGGTTTATTAAAAGCGAGAACGAAACGAATCGACAAAACGATCTTCTATTTTCTTCTCATCGAGTTTTCGAAAAACAGTTCGAAACGACGTGGCAATTTTTCGTTTATCGTTGCGCGCAATTTTACTCTGACGCTTGTATTTGTATCGCGGAATCTACCGGGGGGTTCTTGTCTTCAGAGAGCTGCTAAATTACCGAGCCGATAATGGACGGTGTGTACGGACGAGAGGAGAGACACATGTACACGATGGGGCAGATTCTTAACAGAGGAGACACGTCGGCGATTAATTAGACGTCCCACTCGGGGCTGTACAAGTCCGTAGGCACTCTTGACCGATGACAAGACGCACTCTCCAAGCAGATACACACAGCGGGCCGGATCGTGTGAGCACACGATCTGCGGTTGTTGTAGGTCTACGCCCTAAACCCGGGAACCGCGGCGTATCACCGCACGGTGGAGACAGACGCGGACAATGGAATCACGCGAGGACAATGCCGAATAATTTAGAATGGCATATAGATATCGGCGAGCTTCCGGCCTACGGCGCCGCTGCATAATAGAGAATAGGAGTAATAGGACACAGGCTGCAGGGCAACTGTGGAGGACACGAAACATCCCTATAAATTTCGGTTACGCCGAGACGAGAATGAAAACGGCAAAGAGGCGTCTCTTTTTCGATACAATTTCGTCTCTCTGCGATTGCAAGAACATTTTCTTTTCTTTTCTCTCTCTCTCTCTCTCGTTTCTCTTTCAGTTTGTCACGATCAGAAACTTCACCGTCGAGAACGATAAGCAATGGCAAAAAGCTTTCCGCTCGTGCACCATGCACACGTAGCATCAGTCGAGGCAAAGTATCAAGGTTGATTTCAAGAATGATAATAACAATTTCAACAAATGATAGTAAACTCGACTTGACGTACATGTATTTCACTATACGTACGTACATGTATTTCACTAGCAAAAAAATTCGGGGAAAAAGGGGGTGTGAAGGGATTGGAAAAAAGAGAACGATGACACAGCGTTATTGTCTATTCCCCGTGAGATTGGGAAAAGGGGTTGGTTGCAGAGCCGGGTTCGAATCAGAGCAATAAATAACCGTTCGAGGCGTTACAGTTATCACGAGCAGAGCGTTTCCGGTGCCGTATAACCGCGGACCTCGCAGCCTTTCGCCCACCCCCGGCGAGGGTAACACGAGAGTCGTAGAGAGCAGCAGCCACTATGAATTATCATTTCCCTATTGTTCGGAAGATCGTAAAGTAACCGGCTGTTCGCGACTTCGGCACCACCGAGCTTTGTCCTTTCTCTTTCAAGCCAAGCAGTTGCACAGCTAGAGATAATGTGCATCTGAGGATTCCAAGTTTCGTGCCTCAGCCCGATAAGAAGATTCAATCCTCCGTTCCCGTTTCAACGAACGCGTCCTCGCTTGCACGTTCTGGTGAATTTTATAAATTGTTACAAAAGAAATAAATGAGATGAAAAAGAATGAAAAAATGAAATAAATGATACGTCATTGTATAAATTAATATGAAACGATAGCCAAGATCGATGGCCCATTCGTCGTCGTGAACCACTATAACCTGAGAACAACGCCTTTCTACCAGTCAACAACTCCGTTACTCTGAGATTTGTCAGGCTGTATAAAAAAGAAAAAAAAAAAAAAAGAAAAAGAAGAAGGAAAACATCAGCGAACCTCGAACATTTGTGTATAGTAATCACATTCCGCGCGAAGTCGCGAGCGAACGCCGAAACGTGATGAACAGCCGCAGGTACCAGAGAGAGAATCAGACCGAGCATAGGACGTAGTAAAATACGAGTTCTCTCACGTGCCTTCTTTCCTAACCAGTGAATAAAGACCAGAGTAGAAAAGCTAGGAGAGAGAGAGAGAGAGAGAGAGAGAGAGCGGGGGCTGAATGGTTAAAAAGCGGGAGAAAACATTCCTGGCGCAATCGTCGTGAGATTAATTAATCGGATGCGACGGAGAGTCGCGTCGAGGGAGAGGGAGAGGGGAAGAAAAAAAGAGGAACGCGTTGGTCGGCGAGCCTCGAAATACATTGCAGTTACCGGGGCCAGAGGCCTGGTGCATGGCACACGGGAGGAAATCGGGTGCGGTGCAGCGTGCATCGTGCACGCGCCGGAAGAACGAGCGACGAACGTGAAAGGGACTTCTCATTATTACGTATCGATACGCCCGGAAAATAGCAGAGGCCTGGCGATCCGTGTGGCCTCGCCACGCGGGGCAGAAATCGACGCGACTCGAGAGCCCCGAACCCGAAGAAAGGCAAGTATTGAGAGCGTGAAGAAAGGCCGAGGCGAGATAAAGAGGGTGGACGAGATGAAAAGCAGGAGGAGGAGGAGAACGAAGGAGGTACTGAAGAAAGTAGTGGGTAGAAGGAGGACAGGAAAAACGAAAGGGGAGGTGAATTAAATTAGGCTCGCATCGGAGATGTGTGAATTGGAATAAGAATCTTGTATCTCGATGAATATTGTGTTCGTCTGGACGTTTGGTCTCAATCGATTAATAAGCGGGTTCATACTCGCGAAAGTCTCAGAATGGGATACGAATGCGAAGAGTAGATAACTGATAAGATTGTATCTCAGTGAAATAGAATTCAAGTGTGTTTGGTGTATTTTTTTCAAGACATTCCTTGTGTATTGGACAAACTGTTCAGGAATGAATTGCAACACAAGTGTAATTAATTCTATGAGACAATAAAAATAAATGAGAAGGAAATGATTAAGAAAAAAGCAGGAAAATTGAGGAGGATAGAGTTGTGTTGGTCAGAAATCAATTTTAGTTAGATGGTGTCTCTTTGACAAAAATTGAGGTACTGGAAGAAAAGTAGAAGATTTGAAATTTTTTGAAAAATGAAAAGAAGTTAAATTATCTCAAAAGAAAAAAAAAAGAGAAGATCATATTTGGAATAATCTAAGACACATGAAGAAATAATGTTGAGAATGTTTAAAAAAGGAATACTTGTATAAATTCCCAGAAAAGAACGATATGAAAGAATGAAAAAGAAAAAGAAAATATCAAAAAGATTCAAGAATAAATCGAAGTCTACCTGTAGGATACATCCTGTAGGATAGAAGAAATTATGAATAGACTGCAGATTTTTGTAAATTTATCCATTTAGGAACAATGGATCCTCAAAGTGGAAAATTGTTTTACACGTTGAATGTCATGTTTTATTTCGTTGTACGTCATATATTATTATTTTCTTTTTTTCGTATTACAGCATGATATGCGCCTCTGCAACCTTCAGATATTACCACTAGCGTGTGAAAGTTCAGTCGAGCTTTACGTTACGAAACCCAAAAGATGTACAAAAAAAAAAAAAGAGGAAAAAGGCAAGCGAGAAAGGAGAACAGAGACAAGCGAAACATAAACTAGCGAAAAGAATCCAAAATCCAAGAATCCAATTCGCGGAGAAATTCCGTGCGACATTCGACATCCGAAGGAAAAGAAGGGAAAGTCCTTAGTACATAACGGAGAGCCGCGTTAAACGAAACAGCGAGCAACAGCCCGATCAGTCATTAAATCGTCGCGATTCCCCTTTTGTTTCCACGTTGGGACGTGTGGGCGTCGGGAGGGTTATCCGTTCGTGTGTGTTTCACCGGTGAAAGGGGTGCTCTGCAAAACCCAAGGCTCTGCCCGAGAGTTAGAAAGGGATACCTATACACATTTTATCCCACCTCTCGTCCCCCTGCCCCTCCTGCTCCCTTTCACTCTTGATTCGATGGCTATAGGAGTGGTTAAAGAGCCTTGCGACAAGCTACCGGGTGAAAAAACGGAGACACAGAACCAAATGGAACGAACGAGAGAGAGAGAGAAAGATGGTGAATGGTACAAGGGGCGAGGGGTAGAGAGACACAAAAAAAAAAAAAGAGAAAAGGAAGAAAGAAAGGAAAAGGACGGGGGAGGCGGTAAGGGAGAGAAAACGATGGAGAGCGATCGGGCGTAACGTTTTTAATTGTTTCGCGCCCAGCCGCCTTTTGTTTCGGCGTTTATGCTTCGTAAACGGTTGCTGAACGCCAACAGGGCGCACGGGGGAGGCCACGCTTCCACCTCTGACTCTCCTTCTTTTTTTTCCCCTTTCTTTCACCTCCTCTTCTTCCTTCTTCCACCCTTCCAGCCCGTTTTCCGCCATCTCGCGTCCACCAACCCTTCCCCGCAAGGTGGAAACCTCCGGAGATTTGTCTCGAGATTTTTTCTTGTATACAAGTTCTGGAACGTTCGATACCTACGTTTCGAAGGTGATTGTAATTTGATTAATGGACCTTGATTAACACGTTGACACGTTTCAATTCTCACCTGTTCGTGATTGATACGACAGCTGTTGCTTATTGTACCCGATGCATCGGTGAAAGTAATTAAGTATAGTTTTAGTCTTCGAAGGGTTCATATTTTTGTTAACAACAATGAATTCGCGATGATAATGACAATTAATATGATTGTTATCTTTAGGAAGAATATTTGTCAATATATATAGGAAACGTTGAAAACAACATCCCCTCCAGCCCACCCCTCTATTGGGGGGTCCGTTTGGGACCGATTCTTACTTGTTACTAAAGCAACAGATTCAAGAATTAAATATCCACAGTTTCACCTAAAAGCAGCACTGTAATGGAAATTTCTCGATTGAACGAAGCAAAAAGCGTTCCGTTTTTCTGTTTGTAATTTTCAGTCACTGTTCAAACGTGGACCCATTTATATCGATATAAATATGTCTACTGACGCGCATACGCTCTGCGTTTGTAGGATTCCATCTTTATAATATAACTAATATAACGACGATTTTGTTGTTTGCAACTTAGTCTGACGATTAATAAAGAAGATAATAATGGAAGACAATCGTATCCCTTTTAATTCAGAGAATGTTAATAGGCGAATGATTTTCAGCGTGACAGAAAGCTTTTATTAGCTGGACAAAGTTGTGGCGAACGCGTTGTTTGAAAATTACGTAAAGGAAAAACAGCAACGTGGTTCTTCGACACAAATGCGACTAAATCTCACATTTATCCTGAGTTGATCACAATTCACAGAGAACCTTCTCTCGTGAATTTATTTCTCATAGGGAATCGTGAACTTCAAGGTACAATTGTAATTTTAACTTATCAATAGATACAATGTATAAACACAAGTATGGAACGTAAAATTTCTAAATCTGACTGTCTAAATCTAAATTTCTAAATCTTCGTAAAAGCACCTTTCGTCTGTGTGTAAAAGTAAAAATTCTAAAACGTGTGAAGCTCGCTGTAATCTTGCTGACGAAATTATTATACTTTTATTCGTTTGTATCGAACAATCGAACATAACAGTGAGTACATTCGAATTTACCATGGCTATGTGCTAAAATTTCGCACCGTTGTAACCACTATTAATTACTTTTATCATATATTACATCTACATGTATTTACTTTATATAATTATCATAAACGTATCTACCGAAGACAAGTATTTCAATAAAAAAAAAAACATCCTATTTACAATTAACTTAAAAAAAAAGAAAAGGAACGTATACTTCGACTCTACCGTATCTTCCGCAGGGCTTTGATCTCATATCGCCATCGATTTCTCTCCGAGAGAACATTACTCGATGAAAAGCTCACGACAAGCGATACCTTTCGGCTTCGTTGAAGAAAAAAAAAAAGAGAAAAGAAAAAGAAAAAGAGCACAGCTCGCATAACTGTTCTTTGACGGGAGATGATGATGCAGATGTAACAAAAAGAAGGAGAAGCCCTTCCGACGATGGAGAGTGTACGTTTGATTAACCACCGTCACTTTCTTTCTCCTATTTCATTCGTTAAAAGAGAGAAAAAGTAGAAGAGGAGAAGGAAACGGGGAGGGGGAGGGGGAGGGGTTTGGAAAGCGAAGGCTTCCGAATAACCATTTCTAAATTGGAAAAGCGATCCAGAGAACTGGCGCGCAGTTGGAGGAAACCATCGAGGAATGAATATAAAAACACTTTGATTCCGTTTCAGTGAATAGCTAGGTTCTTCTTTGCTATGTACTACCCTTCTCTCACCTCTTTTCTCTCAGCGGCAGCAAATGCTCCCGGACGAGAAAACCGACGGCTTCCTCAATGGAGGAATGGAACCTGCGACGTAAAGAGCAAGGGTTTCGCGAGGTTCCGGTTTGTGTGTGAAACATTGGAATGTTCGACGATGATTCGACACTGGTAATCCGATGGATGAGCGAAGAGATCACGATCAACGTGAAATCGTATTAAATAGTTCGGTGTGTTGGATCGATTAAAATCTAGAATGCGCTAATTAAAAAATCACCAGTCGCGAGAGTAATTTCACTTTTGATTCGAGTAGTTTTCAATTCCTCGGTTCTAATATTTTCTTTTTTTCTCTCTCTCTCTCTCTCTTTATGGATACACATAATTAGAGGTCTCTCTTGCACAAAAAATTGTGTACGAAAGTGCAATCGTGCATGTGTAAACACGCAACGTAGAAAGTGATTTTGTCACATATAAATTAAGGGATGATAACTAGATCATGCATCAATAAATGAAGAGGCAACAATCGTCGTCAAAAATACCTACAGCCGACGAAACAGTTTAGTTACAATAACTGTGATAATTACATCCTTAACAACGACGAAGCTCCGAATCAGCCGAAAGATTTCGACAATACGATAGTATCTGCGTGGGACGAACTGTTGTTCTCAACGATGGACTCGAGTTAACACTGATTGACTTTCGAAGTCCCAGTAGATATTACATTTCCCAAATATTACATTTTCGTGGCTCCCCTTCGCGATCTGGCTGGCTCTCCCTCGGTTCGCGATCCGCATACTTCGGCAACTTGACGCTTTACACTCCGTGTAATCCGTTATTTCCAACAACGCGAGATCTCGCCGAGGGTCAGAGTACATCACGCACGACATTCGAGCATACTATATACGTAAGTATTTGCAAGTTGTACGGGACCGAGTGGCAACGAGTTTGCCCGCTAGAGACTGTAGAAAAGAATCGCGAACGCGGCACGAATAATTACCCGGAGGAAGGTCCATCGGCCGTCAAGATGGAGGATGAAATCGACGACGAGGGGGCCCCTCACGGCTACTTACGCTCCGGCGACGTGCCTGGCAACATTGTTTGCAAAGAGTCAGCACGGCTTCGCGGAACAGAAGAGGCCCGGTCACGGGCTATTCCTACCTATTTGCATAGGTGTAGCCGGTCCTACGAATGCGCGTACACGTGCAACGCCGCCGTGGAAGCACGTTTCCCCGAGTATGTTTGAACAAAACTCCTGTCAGCCGTCCCTCTTTTTTTCTATCAGACGTGTACGTTGAACCAGCGTTGAACAGCGATCGGTGGGTCGCATGCTCTCCATCAATTTTTGCCACACGCTCGCGATCAATTTTCCTGGGGATCCTTGCTTCTCTATTTATGGTTGGAAGTAGAACTTAAGAGTTAACGTGCCCTCATATTTTGGCAAGGCTCTAGATTCGCGAAGACTGCGAAGACTTTATATAGCGGATTCGTGACTGCAGAGGTGCTCTGATTTGTATTTGAATTCTAAATTAGATCAGGGTCTTCGTTCACGTTGCTGCAACTTTGCGAACACAATTTGAAAAAACGCGATTTTCAAATCGTAGCTGCAAGAATGTTGCAGAGACAGTCCAATTCAACCAGTAGAAAGGAATGTTGTTCTACTTATCATTGTGAGAACAAATACAATGCTGATGAGGTGAGAAATGTATTAATTAATTGGAAATAGAGTTGTTTATTAATTGACGAAATGATATCTAAATTCTTCCCGAGATCGCGATATTCTCCGTCTTCATACTTATTGTGTCGAATTGTGTCGCTCTCCTGGCAAAGATGATGCGGTGCGAATTAACTTAGGTACACACAACATTTCTTAACGTGAGATTTCTCAACACCTCAGTCCACGAGCTATTGCTTAGTAACAGTATGTAAAAAGTAAACAATTACTTACGTCTCACAATCTCGAACATTGCAGGGAATCACTAGCAACTGACAATCTCAAAATATCAAAAAATTACATCTACCAACATCTTTCGTCTCTTTCTACAGAGACAGAAATCTCTTCAAGTGAAATCCCTTAATTATGTCATTATCAACCAGAATAATCGGACAACGCAGCCATCACCTAATCTACCGTCCCCTTTTTGCGCCGCAATCTCAAACATTGTCTTTGGCAACAGATGCTCCCGTCGCTTTGACCGACGAACGATGACAAGGTGAAAGCTGGAAAAAAGTTTCCTCGACGTTGCCACAGAAGAACCTCCCCCTCGAACAGACTCTGTAGAACGCGATATTATCGCACTGCAGAGGAGGAAGAGGCGGAGGCGAAGGAGGAGGAGGAAGAAGAAGAAGAAGAAGAAAAGAGCCGGGAGCAAGCACGAGAGGGGTTAGAGAGAAGATCGGTTCGCCGAGGGCGAGCGTGCTGCACGGTCGAGTGAAATAATTTCCTGGTGTCCTCCGCAGCCACGAAAGAGGAAGAACGGAAGCGAACTGGTCTTTCACAAAGTTTCTTGGACACTCGAAGAAGCTTCTACTGTGAGAAACTGGCTGGATAATGGTGCCCGCGGTTAGACGAAGGAGAGACCAAGTGATCCTTCGGGGGATAAAGGGTGTACCGCGCGCGTACACACAAAAGGGACGTTCTTCCGTTTCGCGTGTGTACAAAGCGTATCCTACCTAACCTTCGAGGAGTACTCCCTGGAAAGACCAAATCTACGTCGCTCTCCTTTTTCTTTTTCTTTTTTTACAAGTAATCATCTCTCCGCGTACGTACGTACGTACGTTGTCTCGTTTTATCGATATGCATAGTATTTATAACGCGTAGTTACAGAAATCGAGGAGAAGAGTGTGATCGAATCATATACGTAGATTAATCTCATTCTATCTTGTAGCATTAAGATTAATTTCTAGAATGAAGGAACGTCGTTCGTTGTAATTCTCAATAATCCGGTTTCGCCTTAACTGGACAATGTTTGTCGTGGAAACAGATTGCGACTCTTTTATAGCGATAATATGGGACTTCTATATATGTAAATCAGTCGCACGTCGAACTCATCGTCGATTAATATCACAAACGTTCTTCGTATCATTCTTATTATTAGAAGTGCTCACTTTAAACGTTATTCGTCAAATTTATTCTAAAAATGATACCACTCGGATTACTATCGGTTTATCCGGCCAAAGGTTGGTCCCATACTGAGGAAGTTTATTGCAATTCTGTTTTATATCATTAAAAAGTCATTTCATAGAAATTTGATAAATTTCTGGAAGTTTTAATACTCTTTTCGTAAAATACCCTTCCAAGCAAATAAATGAACATGTTATATAATACATGAAACAATAATGCAATAAAAATTGCTCAGTCGTATCATTGTCGCTACTATCTATCACATCTATTATTTCTATTATTTTTGTTACATCTACCTGCATACTTATTGAACACTGTAAAGACTAACAAACTTCAAAGACCAATTAAAAGCCAAATCCCAAGCCCAAAATCCAGAGTCAGGATTTCACTCAGAGGATGTGCCTACAATGTGGTATCATCGGTGGAAGAACCTCTCGAGAAGCGACTAGGAAGAGAGCGAGAGTGCATGAACCCTCTCCTGGCAACCTCAGGATCTTCAATCTAGCAAGAATACAGGAGAACCATCGAACCAACCACCTAACCAACCAGTCGAGAATCCCCCGCGGTGGTAGGCACTGGCCCGAGAAATTCAATTACGACTAAACTTCTGGACTGAAGACGCGCCTCGTCTGTACACACTACTGTAAGCTCTCTGTTTCGAAGATCGAACCGGGAGGAGACATCTTCCTGTGTGTATTATTCGTGCGACCCTTCTCCACGTTTCAAGGAGGGGCAAGGGACTCCTATGTGTCGACCGAAGCCGAACGACGAAAGTGTAGGTGTAGGTAATTGAAACCGAGCGAGATCGAAGTTTCCATCCCCGTGGGTTTGATTCTTACAAAAGTCAAGAGAGAAAGGATTACTATCCGAGAGAGAAACGTGATTTCTTGTCCGATGCAGAGGACAATTAATTACTAGGCACTGCTAGATTGTGTGTCTACTACTTTTCCCTAGATGTTGTATTTCTTTTTCAACTATAGATTATAGATGTTCATGCAAAAATGAATAGAACGTAGATAATACGAATGAGTGAAAAAAAGTGCTACTTATTGTGCACAATGGAAACAACTCTCCCGTGTTGAATATTATACTTATGTACATATTTTCGATAAAACCAAGATCTTTAATCACAGTTGAGCAAGTCTTAATATTTTCAATTCGTGTATTCCTACTATTGGTAACGACAAAAAGAATTTCTCCGTCCTTTCTCGGACAAGACTCGATCGTGGAAGCAGTAAGATCTTAAACCAAGATTTCGAGATTTCCTAAAGCCCGCGTCACAAAATCAGAAGACTCGAACAATAAATTAAGGTAACTGGTGCTCCCGTGACCGATCGACAATTCCACAAAGCTGCGATACGAGCAGCAAAAATGTGACACGCGATCAAGAGCAGAACATGTATATATGAGAGTAAACAAGAGAGAGAGAGAAAGAGAGACAGACAGAGAGCGCATGCGTTCAGCACGGTTGAGTTGCGTACGAGTGCCCATTAGAAACGTGCGTGAACATAGGCAGCTAAATAGGGCAAGTGGCCAGAGACCATAATGTTAAGTAAATAATGGCCGAACTCTTGGCCCCTTATTATACCACTCAAAGCTTAAAGTCTCACATACTCTCGTTAGTGGCAGTTTTTTTTTCTTTCTTCTTCTTCCTTCTCGCCCCCTTTCGCTTCCTTTTCTTCTCTTTTTTTCCTTTTTTTTCTTTTCTTTTAATTCTCTCCGTAGGCACGACCCCACGGTCTCCTTTCTCGAGACTTCATTCTCTCCTTGCCAGACTCATTCTCACCCTCCGTGAAGTGCACACGCGTGTGCTGTTCACCTTCCCATAAGAACGAAGAGTACGTACCACATTTGCGTTCACGTGCGCTGGCGAGCGTGCCGCGCGCGTGATTTCTACGATGACCCACCTGTTTGGTCTCAATGATCGTTGGTAAAGTTATGCGCACAGGAGAACGAAAAAAATTCAGAAGTCGTTGTATCGTTAGCGTTGCTCGATATTTCGATGATCGTATTACAAAGAAAATGTTCTATCCGTGTTATGAAACTATGAAATCACGTAGAATATTATTATGGAATGTGTACAATATTGCAGAGACTATTGAAACTCAACTGAAACGAAGTAAAATTCCATTTCATTCGATCATTCTTGACGCTAAAGTAGATTATGTATCAGGCCAGTTAAATATCTATTTGACTGCAACAATCGCAGATCATTCAAAGATCAAGTTCCATTCAATGATGAACTTTTACTAGCGACAAACTTGCCAATATGGAGAAGACACGTGTCGCGAGAGATCTTATTAATTCTTCACTCGCAACGTTCCGTAATTCCAAGTGTAACTTAATTCGGTCGCAAGTGTCAACTAGCTGCCTCCTCCGTTATCACGTACGAGAAACATCATATGCATTTCATTACAATTGCAATATCTCTTACAGATGAAAGAACTACAAGTTCACTCACCGCCAATCCCGCCGACGATTGGCTCCTGCTTCTCGACCTTGGGCTGTCGGTATTCGTCCTGGGGGATTCTCTTCCGCTGTAGGAGGCCGCAATCAGGCTGTTGGTGTTGAAGTTGCGTTTGGATGTGCGCGGCGGCGGCGGCCGCGGCTGCTGCTGCGGCCGCCGGTATTGCCAGGCCGGCCGGACTCGCTACATGGGCCGGGTGCGGGGGCGGACTGCCAGCTGGAGTGGTAGCACTCGCTGCACCAGGTAACACGGGTGCGGTGGTGCAACTGCCCGCATTGTACTGCAATTGCAGGCCCAACTCGCGGGCTTCGCTTTCCTCCTGGGCCTGCTGCCTCCGTAACGCGACCTGCAAATTGTTTCTTTGTCAATTCAGGGGCATTGGATGGAATCGCTAGGGCAAAAAGAACGTTGATTTGGTTCAACTGGTGTCATTGGATCGTAAACGTCAAATGAGAAATAATGTGGTACTGTCGTTATAGTTATGACATTATATATATATATATATATATATATATATATATATATATATTATTTAATTTCACATTTAACAAATATAAATATCTAATTTCACATTTAAGAATAACCACTTATATCTTTTTGAACCTTCTAATATTTGTAATACCTATATATATATATATATATATATATATATATATAGTATGTGTATATATATATATATATATATATATATATATATATATATATATATATATATATATATATATAGGTATTACAAATATTAGAAGGTTCAAAAAGATATAAGTGGTTATTCTTAAATGTGAAATTAAGATATTTATATTTGTGGATAAGAGAGATTTTTGTTGAATGATTATAACAATGTCCACTGATTATTTAGAAGCATTTGTTTAGAAATTATAATTATTATTTATAGTTTATCGGATGCTCGTGCATGCTTTCAGTCAATTTGTAATTTAACAATTCATTTTAAGGACTGCATTTGCTCTATCATCAAATTTGTTGGTATTAGGATGCAATGGAATTTATTGACACTAATACTTGACACTTACAAGATTTTGCTAATAATAGATATTAATCCAGAAGATACAGAAAAATAGAAAATGCAAGGAAAATAATTGATTTTCTTGTGGAAAATAATTGATCTTCTTTTTAGCTTTTATATCATAATACTGGTTATCGCAATGTAGTCATGACAACAATAATCTGTGTATCAAAGTAACCCTAAGAGGATACGGAGATGCTCAATTCAGGACTTCGAGTGGGTTTAACCTATGATCCGACAAGGACCCAAACTACCCCAATTGTATACCTATTCGGAACTTTAAAAATTCGAATTAAAAATATCATTATATTTCGAGATTTGGAATAATAAAATCGTAAAACAAAGTTTACATACCGCGCGCGTTTTTCGTTTCTTACTCGTATTAAAGTGAAAATGGAGTGTCACGTATTTCAAAAGATGGCCTCATGCCAATTCTTCAATTGAATTGCTTCACGCTTTCTTGTTTCATAACCGATGTAAAATGAAACGGCGCCTTTTTATGAAAAGCTAGGGTGAAACCGCAATTACTATAAGTTATACTTTTGTTGGTTCTTATTAATGAAGATGTACTAACAATAAAACCAAGTTAACCACGTGCCCACATGTAATCTTAAATTATGTTGATCTTTACTATGTATCTTTTATTCACGTAATTAAGTATAATATTCATTCGTAACATTGAAACATATCATCAAATTGAGATTGATTATATGTATTCTTGTCACTATATGTGCATTTCATTCATGTGCGACATCTAGTGACATTTAACGTTTATAACGTTACATTTTATTTCGTCTATTTTTCGAGCTTTCGAACGTCACTATTTTAAAGCTGTATTCCTATTGGTCCGAGTGAATGCATCACTATTTGAACATTTTACAGCTACAAATAATTATTGTTCTTAAATATTGCTCTCACGATGAACAGTCATTGAAAAATCAAACAACAATATTTTCCCATATTTTTGCGAAAACTTCGCAATTTACCTGAGCAGCCATAACCCGTTGTCTCTCGGCGATCAGTGTACATTTGGCACACACGCAGTCCCGCCAACGGCAATATCGTTTGTGACCTTTCAACGCGGAAACAACGCCGTGATTACGACATCTCGCACACTTCGGTGTCCTCTGGTATCTCTCGGCACTGGCACGAAGGAAGAACGCGGCTGGTAGCACGTGATGTTGCTGCTGCTGTTGTTGATGTTGCATCAATTGGCCAACGTCGACACCGAGACCGACACCTCGCGGTAACGACATTGTTCCGATGTGTATGTAACGCGATTAGCAACAGTCGGATCGACGTGATCAACGAGGAAACGTAAAAACGAAAAGAGGAGGAACGAAAACCAGCGGAATGATCACTGCGCGAACGAAGGATAGAACGAAGCCAGTGTCACGGATCCAAGCAGGCATTGTCATTAAACTCACTGAATGGAAAAGGCTCGATCACCGATGATAATCGTTTCTGATTGAGCGTAAAGCCCAGTACGCACTGACACGCGTCGCTGCCATTCTAACACCGGATCGTGCGCAAAATCGTCGTCGTTCACTACCGAACGCCTCTCATAACCAACGATTTCCTCAATTCACGTAACGATGTTTTTATCACGACGTTTCTCTGTCGTTTCCAGGATACCGCACACACTATGTACGTGTACGTAGAAACGTATCTCGTGTATCTGGCCGCGTCAGTGGCCACACTGAATCGTTGGTCGATAAAGGAGGATCACAGTGTTAAGCGGTAGACTGTAGTCACACGGGCTCTTCTTACTTCAACCGAAGAAATCACATTTAACGCTGTTCGGTGGAAACTCTCGAACCGGTACCATACAGCGAACGAGGAGCAGAGAGAGGACGAGGAACAGAAAGAAAAGAGAGAGAGAGAGAGAGAGAAAGAGACGAGTGTAATAGAGTAAAAGAAAGAAGAAAGACGGAAGAAACGGTGCACGATTAGGCGAAGTGAGATAGCTCGATAGATCAGCGGTAGACACGCGCACGCGCCTACACTTCCGAAAGTTCGCCGGCAGAGAAGAGCGGCGGCACCACCGTTCGTACGGGTGTCGGGGTACGAAATGCGGAATCGCCCCGACTCCTCTTGCAGCACTCTCTCTCACTCTCCGGCATTGTCAACAATTGCAGCATCCCGGGAGAGTCGATTCAGGTAGCGTAGAGAGACAGAGAAGCGGTGGCGGTAGTGGTGTCGGCAGCAAAGAGGGAGCCGAAGGCGGACGGATAAGGAGGTGGGGGGCCGCACCGACGCGGAGGAGCGGGAGGATAGAGTATCAAGGGGCGCGGGGAGGGGAGGGGTGAGGCTTCCAGAATGTCACGAGGGACCAGGAAGCAGTAGTCAGGAGGGCAGAGAAAAAGATAACGAGGGAAAGGAAGAACGATAGATAGAGATAGAAACGGAAAGTGTGGAGGAAAAATGTGGAAGAAGGTGGAAAAGTGAGAGCAGGAGAGGGGAGGGGTAGGCCACCAGGTGGGAACACTGATACGAAAAGAAACGAATGAACGCGAAAGAGACCGACGTTAAGCGAAGTGAAACGTGCCAGAGCGAGACGTCCTGACAATGGGAGAAAGAACGAACGAGAGGGGAAAGAGAGAAGGAATTTATCAGGGAGGGATAGGGCAGAAACTAACAGCCCCTCCACAGTTGCGCGAAATAAAACACTGTGCCACAGTGTTCCACCCCGGGGCTTCGGCCAAACGCAAAGCCGCGCTTAGGCACGGCCACGCCCGCGCACCTACCCGATTGGCCGAACATGCTGTTCCACCAAGATGTTAAGAGTTTATATCTGGCTTGGGGTGAAAGGGGGACATACCTAACCACGTACCCACCTACCTACTCACCCTCAATAAACTATGCGTACAGACGCGCGTATCAGACGTGTGTATTTTCTATCGTGCTGGTGGAGGCAAAACGGACAAACACATTACTCTTTTATTTAAAACCCGTTCCAACGTAAAACACAATGCAAGCGATGCTCAGACGTTTCTCTCTATGCTCCGCCTTTTGTTTCGCCGGGACTGTTTTTAACCAGGCGCGCCTTCTTCATCCCCTTCGCAGAAGGAACATATCCTTTCTCTTTCCTTTTTCTATTTTCCTCTTTCTTCTTCTTCTTTTTTTTTTCCTTATTCTTCCACTTACTTCTTTTTCCTTTTTCTTTCTTTCGTTTTTTTTTCTTTTTTTCATTCTTTTGCCATTTTCTCTCTTTTCGTTTTCTTTTTTCTTTTTTTCTTCTTCTTTTTTACCTCGATTCGCTCGGTCGCGATTGCTCGCGGTTCGTCCGTCTCTGTTTACCTATTTCTCTTTTCTTCTCCGTTTCTCTACATATTTTTTCTTTTTTTCTTTTTTTTTTTTTTCGTCTTTCTTTCTTTTTCAGATCCATCGAGTTCCACTCTCTGTGAAGCACACGGGCACACAACGTCACAGCGACGAGCCTTTCTTGAATCATATTCTACAATGAGATTTCAATGGGGGGGAAGCCCTATTGTCGTTCACCAATGGCGACCGATTATAGTGATCTAATGTACAGATGTTATTTACCACGCAATGAGAACCGAATAAAAGCATTCTATGTATTAAGCATTCTGTGATTTAGATCCTGTATATCTCTGCTTACCTAACTGCTCCTGCCTGTCTACGAGCATTGCGTACAATAAGACACGTTCGACCCGTATAACGCGCACAATGGGCACTATTACTCTTTTGACTTAGTCATGCGAACGAAAGTAAGTAACTATATCCGTAGTTTCGAGAGAAAAAAAAAAAAAAAAAAAAAAAACGGGTATTTACATTTCAATAATGATCATTCGTACTACCTACTTATGGCACTTCGTGTCACATTACACATATCGATACCTATTCAGATTCATGTATCTACTGCTCTCTGTTATTAGAAACAATCGAAAATTCATTTTACATTCTCTTCTTCGCGTTACTTTCTTACAATTTGTTTTTAATATACTTTATCATATGTTGAATCAATCATTGTCACGAATAAATAGCATAAACACATACACTTCATATTTTATGATGAATTTTTATGTATTATTTATATTTATAATGTAAGTACAGGTAGATTTTAATCTGAAATTAAACCACATAACTTTATTCATTCGTCTTATAAAGAAGACAGACGTGATAAATTAATTAGATACATCTCTAACTAAGAAAGAAAGATATGATGAAACGAGCATGTGTATTGCAACTAATTGCGAAGATATTGTCAATTACTTTAGAGTATTTAAAAATTTTACTTTATCTTTCTATCTAATACATGAGCATGTAAAACAGTGATATAGATTGTGTAAACACACTTATACAGTGAGAGAGAAAATTCGTTCAGTAAGGACGTAAAAATGAAAAGAGAAGTTTCTTTCTCTAGTTAGAGATATATGATTATATACCTATTTATTATACAGGAATACTTACAACGATAAATGTATCTACACAATTATTAATTAACTTATGTAGTAAAATTTAATGAAATAAAGTAAACATCGCTAACAGTAGGTAACATTTAATATTTCATGAACATTCCTTTCTGACAATTAACTTCGTGCAATTATATATTGTTATATTTTTATTTAATTCAATTACACAGTTAGGCATGTTTCTATAGATATACGTTTAATAATGTACTACAATTTAATAAATATAATAAAGTATCATTTTCATAATTATTACTTTATTTTGTAATTTACAATTTATTATCACAAGATATGGGTGCTACAAGCTCTTTCAACGGTACGAACCAACTGTATGAACAGGTACTTTTGTCCCTCGCTGTATATTGGATAGTTGGCAGAACAGAAAATTGATAAAATGAAAATAATGCGTTTGACCGTGCGCTCTTCAGTGGATGGCACGTTTCAGCGCGGTTACGAACCGATTAATTCACGCTCGTGCGTCATTAGTGAGAACGCAATGACGGTTTGAGCAACATTAAAAGCCCGTAACGCGAAACGGTATTCGTCGATATCGTCGATCTACACCGACACGGACCATTTTTTACTTTGGCATATCAGCCACTCAAAGCGTACGTACGCGCCGATGGATAAATCAATAAACCAATAGCTATGGTAATGCACACCTGCTTTTAAAGTATCAGCCAATCCCTCCGCGTGCGCTCCCGTTTACGCGATCCGTGCAGTTATAAACCGAATATATACGATCCTCTGCTTCCCCTAGATTTGCATTACAAATTGCGCCCAAGTAAAAACATTCTAAGTGCTAATTAATTTTCGCAAATATTAAATATATGGCTATGTGATTACGATAAATAATTAATAAATATTTAACGATTAAATTGAAGTTAGCGACTATCTATTTAGCTAAGTAATAAATTAACTAATAATACTGAATACTAATAATTAATTAACTAATAATACCAATAATACTAAATCAACTAATAATAACTAAGTAATAAATTAACTTTTGCTGCATTGAAAATTCTTCTTTAATTGTTCAATGAACTTCATCGATGTTTTTTAAATATTTAATTTATCTACAGTGGCAATACCTACAAAATTCCAAGTAGGCAATATATCACCTATTCGTCGTATTATTTCTTCGCTTTGTATTTTAATGTTTTTAATTGAACCACCGAAACATGAAGACGATGTAAATTAAAAGAATGATAAGCTAGATCAACAGAGAATGAAAAAATATCAAATAACGCAGTAATAATTATCTGCCTAAAATACATTTTCAGGTAGGTAGACCTACCTGCAGAAATAACAACTCCTCGAGAAATCTCCCACGACTCTTGCCCCATGATCTCAGAATGTTTCCAGATGTTGCCGATTTATCGATGGTAACAGGTACCTACTGTGCGTTTTATTTGTACAATAAATCACTTCTCTCCTTCGGCTGTTTGCGCTAGGGAAACAGGAGATTAAGATCAAAATCGCGCTTGTATCGAGTTACGATGTTTACCAACATTACACAGATCAACGACACCAAGAAAATAGCCGATCAAATCGGTTCCGATCGGATGAAAGAGATTAGGCCATAAAGATCGCCACGTCAGACAACGAGCAAAGAAGAGCAGGTACAAAACCAGGTTGATCATAATTTCCGATACACTTGCGTGCGTGAATGCTTCGTGATCGGTCCATTGAGGAAACAAACAAATCGTGTCACCTTCCTTCAACTGCAACGCTATATCTATCTATAAATATAGAGAAGATTCGAATTGTCAAAAATTTCAAAATTCTATTCCAATCGTACCTATTCAATAAAACTTTTGCAACTGACTGGTAATTGTTACTGCTTTTTAATTCACGTACGTACCTAGATATATAGTTCGGTTGATCTTGAAAAGTCGCGATCTCTCATTGTGTATCACTTTTGGTTACGTTGATAATCCAATCCACCGGTAGACAGATACGATAAAACCAATATCGCCAACGTAGATACAAGCTTACGGAAATTTATCAGAGAAGACAAAAGAAAAAAAAAAAAAAGCAAAGAACCGAAAAGAAACGAAAACTCAGCAAGAACATAGGATCTAGGCTATTCATAGAACCGGTTGGCATTCGTATTAAAGATAGAGAAATATGTAGAGAGAGAACGGTGTCGAATGGAGGCCGGCATATATGCAGAGGCATATATTTCGACAGATCCATAGGGCATGGGTGGCATTCACCGCGGCACCGTCGCCGGATGAAGCCTGCGGTCTCGCCGCGATCTACCGCGCCGGTGAAATACCGTATGACTTTTTGACGTGCTTTTAACAGATTGAATTGAAAATGGCTTCCACGGTGCCGATATATCCGCGAGGCCACATCCATACCCTGAAAACGACTGTACGAACGGACGGACGTGAGAGACGAGAGATATATAATCTTTTTCCTTCTCTCTCTCTCTCTCTCTCTCTCTCTCTCTCTCTCTTGCTTCCTCCACTACTCTCTCTTTTCTCTCACTTTCACACCTCGCCGCAACTTTTTCTCTCTTCCCTTTCCTTCCCCCCTCACCCCTTCTCGCTGTCTGTCTCTCTCTCTCTCTCACACACACACACACACACACCTACACTCTCTCTTTCTGTCTCATTTTCTACCATTTTCATCTTTCGCGGAAACGGTTTTCCTCGTTTCCTCACCCTCATGAGCCTCAAATCCTCCCCTAAAGCCACCTCTATTTCTCTCCCTTGGATTTTTGCACATTCGCTGATGCGGCACATTGCAAGCTACGCCGGCGGAAACGACAACGACGACGACGAGGACTGGACCCCGGTCACTCGAATGACCGAGGCTGGACCGGTAGGGAGGAGGAGGAGGAGGAGGAGGAGGTGAAAGAGGACGTGGAAGCGGAGGGCCGCGTAAAAATAATGTCCTAGCTCATTTTTTAGAAACCCCCAATCGCAGATAGAAAGATAGAGAGAGACAGAGAGTCCACCAGAGGGTCCACAGGGCTGCGAACGAACCGAGGTTTGTCGCTCTAAAGGGAGAGAGAGTACGTTAAGAGAGAGAGAGAGAGAGAGAAAGAGAGAGAAAAATAAACGTGACGGACCGTGGATATAGGCATCGTCAATATTACGGGACGCAATAGCACACGGGGCCGACCGACGCCAGATGAAACGGTCAAAGCTAAAAAGCTCTCTCCGCCGAAACGGGCTATATATTATCTGCAACCCTTCAAACACAGAACAGAACCGAGATCCATACATAACCCGACGCGTGCGTTTCTCTACGTGCCGTTTCTCTGCCCCAGGAAATCGCGCCCGTGCAACCGCGGGCACATCTAACGTCTGTTTTCAATAGACGTTAGTCATTTTGCGATACCGTGTCATGTTTGACATTTTCTTCTTTACTTTAGTTCTCGTTAGTCTCGCAGTTACTTTTCACCAAACTTGGATTTCGAAAAGAAGGGAATGTTTACATTCGTAAAGTATTCGTGATATGTAGGATTCGATTTCATCGTGGTTTCTCTCCCTGTGGTTTTTATGCAGAACACACGCTGTTTCTGTCATGATTTAATTGAACAGAAATACGTTCTCCCAAGTTGGAACAAAATAGTTTCAGTTCGAGTCTTGCATATTCAAACGGAATTTCTTAAATGAGAAATTTGAAGAACTGCGTCCCGTTGCAGTAAGAAACTACTTTTCAGAGAATTATTTTTAGTTGATATCTTCGTCGCGATCTGTAAAGATCCGAGTATATAGCGTACATTCGTCGTGATGCGTGTTATTGACATAATTATTCACTAAGGACAAAGATTTATAATACCTGTGTGTCCAAGTTTTTAATCAAATTCCACCAAAATCGTGCGACTTCGTGTCAATTTGTGGCTCACCCTGATAAAAACAAATGACAAGAGATTTATTCAAAGCTTGCAAAGAAACGACTTGCAGTAACTCAACTCACTAACGAAAATAAAATTTTATTGCGATATTACTACGCGGACGATTATTTCCGAAATTTCGATTATACATCGCGTCAAATATCTCAAAATGTCGTTTCAATCTGTCAAATTGAAATTGAACGTTGCTCCAGTCTGCTCGTATCGTAAATTCCGAAAATCTCCTCCCAATCAAAACCTGTTTGCAAACAAGAATTATACAATTACTTCTGAGACTACTTATAATCGTCAATAATAATACATAATTTGTAACTAAATTATATACCTAATTGGAAATATAGTCATTTGTTTCAGAGAGAGAGAGAGAACAAACGAAGTCATGTGCACGATAAACGCGTGTATCAATGCGTAATACTTGAAGAGGGTGAAATGGGCGTGGTTAGCAACCCTTGGTGAGACAGTGTCGGCCAATACGGTAGCATTACACGATATGGAAACAGTTGCAAACGCAAGCGCCGTCAGGATCGCTAGTGCGAGTTGGTGATAGGTTGATATGCACGAGTGTTTAATGTATAAGCGCAGGCTCGTACATCGAGTTCAAAAGGTTACGCCTGCTGCGAGCTCGCATTCAGATTGGTTACACATTAATCCATTCAGTGAAAGATTTCGCAGTATATTCAGATTCGTTCGTCTTCTTTCTCTTAATTAAACTGATTTATATCGTCACACATGTTTAAGAAAATGTGCAAGAAAACTGAAGAAATGATAAAATATTTCCGTCGTTCTATTCAATTAAGACTCCACTTTGGAAGGTAGAAACTTCTGTGTGATGGTTGCAGAAATAATTGTGTTGCATTAAGTTTCTTATCGTTTGTCTGTTTTTTTTTCCTTTTTTTTTAATAGGTACTTCTCCGGCATCGTTACTACAGTTTTTTATATTTTTCTTTGCTGTTTAATCTTTTTTCCTTTTTTTTTTTTTTTTTTTTTGACAATGAAGAGAAAAAACAAGTGACATAAACGAAAGAGCAAAAATTGTACTGCTTTCTCTACAAAATTCCATGTAGAATAAAACAAATTGTAATGTCGTTTCCACTATTGTTACAATTATTATAGATTCATACATACGTGACAAATTGTACGTGGCTTACATGTTTCAATCGGTCTCAATGTAATAAAGTCGGTACAAGAATATCATCTTCCATGTCGCAATACTCCGGACATGACGATTGCTCGTATTGAAATATCACTGACAGAGGTTCCTTAGAATAATTTTTCAGAACAAACAGCATAGTATTTATAATCTGCGACGGACTCTTGTAAAAGTATTTGTGTTCCTTGTCCGCGTCTACATGCATGTTGCAAGCTTCCTCGATGAAGTCGCCGTTAGATCTGAAGAACAATATTCTAGGAACATACTTTCCATCTGGTTGGAATTTCTTTTCCTCTATGTCTGCGTTGCGTCCCATCTCCGCTTTTATCATCACAAACCTGTGAATCAGTAACGAAAATTATCAATTCCAATTTCATAAAATTAATTACAAATCTCAATGTCACAGAATGATTGATAGTAAGCATTATTTATGAAATGAAATTTATATTTATGGATATAAATAATATTTATTTAATTATTTATATCATTAATGTAGTCAAATATACAAATATATTTGAATAAATATTATTATATTTATAAATAATTATATAGGTATATAAAAATGATAAATTATATATATTATATATTATCAATATATAAATATTTAATTACACAATTGCGCAATTTATATAACTTATTATAATTTATAATAATATATTATAAATTAATATATTATAAAATTATATATCATACAACTAATTTACATATTATAAGAATTATTCTCACGTGTAAACTTTATATTAATCACAAAATTGACGATAAACGAAAAGCTTTGAAAGTCATTTGTATGAGAAATAAAATGGCGCCACTGTAGCGCCAACTGTTGGTGATAAATGCAATTTTGATTTATCTCCGGTACGATACAATATTAATGCACGTTTCGAATTCATTACACACCGATCGCTAAGATCCATCAGTCGCACAGACTTGAAGAACTTCTGTTTTAATTTTTGGCAAGAGGGACACTGTGCTTTATAGATCAGTAGAAATATCGGCTTGTTCACGGCCCTCGCCTCCTGAAAGCCATGCGCGAAGGATTTCCATTTGAACAATCGTTCGAAGCAAATTGCGCTGTTCGAACCTTCGGCATTAATCAGATTATTTCCAACAATCTGATTTGCCAAAGCGATTATGTTCAAAGCACCAAGAAATTTGATACACTTGTTCATGACTGAAAATTTTCTTTGGTTTTGTGCGTTACGCCATTGATCCTGAATATCTTCAAATTGTAGGATTTCGATATATCGTTACGTGGTCGGCTATGCACAGCCCGATATATCGATTCAATACAGAATAAAACACAAACGAATTAATTAATATAGTGCTTTTTAAGTACAATCATTGTCTAAAGATAGAATAGATTTGACGTGAAATAGGACTTCGTATCTCAGGGTCTGAAGTACCAACCAGGGAAAAAAAAATCACTGATTTTTTAGCGCACTCTATACTTAAGCACAGACGAGGTATATGAATGATATAATGGTTTAGTTAGTTAATGGTTTTATTAATACCGCGTAAAACAGACGCAGGTTCAAATTAAGAAGTTCAAAAATCACGGCACGGCGGCGCCACTGCGCCGTACTTGAAATTTAGCGCCATGCGACAAGCAAGTTGCACTCTTTCGCTTGTTCTATCCCCTAACGTGTATTTATATATCTTTTTCTAAAAGAAATATGAATCGTCGACCCACCGTCTCATGCTTCTAACGCTCTTTATCGGATATTTTCTCTCTTGTTTTTTTTTCGAATCAATGTGTCACCGTTTGTCGTGACAATAATGTGATAATGCCGAGGAACAAGGTTACATCGGGAAATAGGTTAGAATCGTGCTGGAGTTATCTTTCAAACGTCGAGAGAATAATCGGATCGTAAGAGAAAAATGAGCAAACTATGGAATTATCTGATATTTCAAGGATGGATTTCGTATTTGATGGCGGCCGGTTTACTGGTTTTCACAAGCGGATTCCTGCTGAACCGCGTCGCCAGGCCGGAACGCGCCGAATGTAAATATTGCACAGATTCTGACTGCAACATCGAGCAACTTCTTCAGGATCCCGATGCTGCCGCGACCACGTGCCTCGGGAGAAAGTCGCGCGTTGTGTTGTTGGTCGTGGACGCTTTGAAATACGATTTCGCACGCTGGCACAATGATAACAGTTCTACCTCGTCTTATCATCGCAACAAGCTGCCGATAATTCACGAATTGCTGCAGAATCAACCCATGAATTCGCGCTTGTACAAGTTCATAGCTGATCCGCCGACAACAACCATGCAACGATTGAAGGGTCTCACCACAGGGTCGTTGCCAACCTTCGTCGATGTTGGATCTAACTTTGCTGCTGAAAGTATCGATGAAGATAATATTGTTGATCAGAACACTGCCAAAGGTATAGTTTTCATGGGCGATGACACTTGGACTAACTTATTCCCGGGTAAATTCAAACGTCAGTTTCCATCGTCGTCTTTCAATGTCTGGGATCTGGACAGTGTAGATAAAGATGTTAGATACCGTATATTTTTTGAGATGAAGAAGAAAGACTGGTCTCTCCTTATAGCCCATGTTCTTGGAATTGATCATTGCGGACATAAGCATGGGGCTAATCATCCGGAAATGGCCAGAAAGTTAAATGACACAAATACCCTTATAAAAGAGATCGTTGAATCCTTAGAAGAAGATATAGTACTTTTTGTCGTTGGTGATCATGGAATGACAGAGAGCGGTGATCACGGTGGAGACAGCAAGAATGAAATCGAAGCTGCTATATTTGTTTATTCTATGATTCCTCTGATAAAATACAACTCACCCAGCAATACCATGAATCAGATTGATCTTGTTCCAACATTGGCATCGATTCTTGGGACACCTATACCATTTTCAAATTTGGGATCTGTTAGGCTTGACTTGATTCCAAGTTCAGCAAGAAATGGAAAATTAGAAGATGATTTATGGTATTTGTTACATTCAGTGTGGAGAAATATTGCACAAACAAAAAAATATTTAAATATATATTCTGCTGATACTTACTTGTTTTCCAAAGAACAGCTTCAGAACTTGGAAAATATTTATAATTATTTGTTTGACCAAACTAAGAGTATTACCACTATTGAAGAATTTGAATCTTTCATTGCAAATAGTCAGAATTACTTTAAATTGCTCAAAGATGCATGTTCCGAAGTTTGGGTTCAATTTGATTCTAGTCTAATGTCAAAAGGTTTACTTTTGATGTTTTGTGCTTTGTTTTTCTTTTATCTATTTATCACAGGCATTCCAGAAAGTCGTATGTCTAAGATATTCCAATCGTCGTTTTTACAATTTTCTATTTTAGCAAACTTAATTACTGCATTAACAATGTGTATTTTGTTTTTCTTTGATATTTTAGAAGAATTCAGAAACACTACATTGTTTTCCACTGGTGCAGTGTCTATAGTATTATTAGTAGTATTAATTGCTAAAAATTGGGATGTAATCTCATTGAGTTGGTACGATTGTAGAAAAATAAAAAAATTGATCTATATTACAAGAGTAATACTTCTTTTAACAATATGCAGTCTTTTTTCTAATAGCTATATTGTTGAAGAAGATCGTACATTATCTTTTTTAATTATTACACTTTTTTGGCTTCTTATGTTTAATCTTAGAGAAAAAGATACTAATGAAAGTCTAGAAAGAAAAACAAAGCCATTTTTAAAACAACAGACAAAATCAAACTTAAAGATAATTATAATAATCATTGGCTTGATAGCATGCATTTCCATAAGATTATCCTATTACTTCTGGCATTGTAGAGAAGAACACCAACAACGTATATGCTCTATGTTTGTAATTAACAAAACAGGTTCCATAACATCGGACAACCTAGAACGTATTTTACTTGCCATTACCTTGATTATACTTGCATTGTATATTACAATAATAAGACTGTGGTTACAAAATTGTGGAAACCTTTCTGGTTTCTCTCCTAGTGTTTTAGTAGGCCAATATTGTCCTGTTGTGATAGGCGTTTGTATGGGTTGTTATTGGGTCCTTCAAAGGTTACCAAAATTTGTGAAAGTAAAATTTGCACTATCTTGGCAAGTAAATACATTGCCTAATATAGTATATGCATTGAGTCTGTTTGCAATCCTTATACTGTACTATCGTCCGCTCAGTATATTTCTATTACCAAAGAAAAAAGAATCAATTAATATATACCAAGATGAAAATGTAGTACCTCGATTATTTGAGAAAATAAAAGAGTCAATTTATCGAAAAAATATAGATGTAGATCAAACACCAATTGTTTATGGCTTGGGTACTGCATATAGTGCCACATTTGTCTCATTAAGTGTATTTCTTGTGTTATTATACTCTTTATTGTTAGGGGATATATTATCACCTAGTACTTTCTTAATGTTTATATGTTGTGCCTCTGTTTTGGGCTTATTGGCAATAGAAAGATGCAAACATGCTAATAATATATGTAAGTACTCTAATTCACAGACAATATTTAACTGGTTTGCAATACTGCATTTTTAATATTACAATTTTACAAACAGCTGAACTTGTAGAAGTACCTACTCCTATATTGTTGTGTTGGTTCTTAATAGCAGAATATTTCTTTTATGGAACCGGACACCAACCGACTTTTCCTACTATTCATTGGGATGCTGCTTTTGTGGGAACAGGTGGACATTTCTATGGGAATTTATTACCAGCAATCTTAATAGGTATATATAAATAATTTCACTTGTACTAATTTGAAATCATCTTCTACAAATCATAATTTCTAGGAATAAACACATTTGGATCACACATTATATTAGGTGCAACATTGCCATTATTAGTTATTGTACCATTTACTTTTTACCTTGTATTTCCAAAGTTAGCTAAAGTAAAGTTTTCGGAAGACGACATGAAAAGAGGAGAATTGCTTTTATTTGAACAAGATTCTGTATTTCATGCTGCAATATTCTCAGTTGCAGGAAAATATATATTACTTCATGGAATCAGAGTAAGCAAGACTTTTATTATTAACGAGTATAAACTGAATGATTATTGACTGTGATTATTGGTAATAATTTGTAATTTAAACATTGTCTTTATTGAGTTTTTATATCTTCGTATACATTATAGACATTCGGCAGTATGCTTGCTGCGACGATTCACTGTCGACATTTAATGATTTGGAAGATCTTCGCCCCGAAATTAATATTTGAAGGCTTGGGATTATTAGTAACGTTAAGTAGCGTACTAGCGTCATTTTATATGGTATTCAGAATTGATCAGCAAATGGAGCATCTTATATCCAGAGTGACAAAAAGCAGATGATAAAATTTTTCACGACGTAAAATGTAATCAGTGCAGTAAAGTATCAAAATTTAAAATATAATATTAAACGAAGAATGTGTGCAATGACATTACTTTTGACTTTAGAAACGAAAATTTCTATCAAAAAAAAAAAGAAAAAAATAAAGTTACCAGTACTGCCATTTTCATAATTTTACATAATTTTATATAAGAAATAAAATCAAAGCAGAAAATTAAACTAAAGTATTTAGCACACAAGAATAAGGTATCCTTTGCTTCGTTTCTTCAAAGACCAAGCTAATTCTGGAGCTTCCTAACACACTAACGCTATCCTGCGCGCAATGCATTGCTGATTACAGAGAAACAAAGCAACGCACTTGATGCAGGATTGCGTCCATGTGCGTTAATGATTGCTTGATCAATGTATGTACTAGTTTTACCGTTTTAAGTTAGTCATTGTTAACCGTATGTTTTTCATTTTATTTGTTGCGTTTGAAATTGTAAATATAGCTCTATTATAAATATAATAGTAAATTTAATAAAAAAAAAAATATATATATATATCTTTAAGGTGAAATTACTTGTGTAATTTAAAATAATGGAATTTTTTGAACTCTTGTCTTTCCCGGTTTATAGTTTTATGTTCACTATATATTTTGCAAAATATGCTTTATTGAAAAGTATCATCAATAGTACACGTTATATATAATATTCAAAAAAAAAAAAAATTATCAATTGGAAGATAGAGAATTTGTAATTACAAGTGATAGAAATATTCCTGCTAAGTCAGTAGTCTAATGATGATTGTGATGCTTGTGTTCCCTATTGTCATTTCTCAGATATTCCATCCAGTTGGCCCATTTATAATAATCTTCATAATCATTGGCATCCTGTGACAAATGAACATGTTTACAATATTCAAAGTACATAAATTACACATACCTAGTTTTGGTAATTATTATTTTGAAAGACAGGCACCTGCATATTAGATAATACAGGCATTTGTATCTGGAAACAAATGAAGTTATCACGTTGCATAAGATCTCTTCTTATGATCATTTGTTTTGCAATGATACAAATTATTGTCGACTATCATAATTATTTTCCACTATGTACAGTATGCAATACAAATACATAGATTTGAAATATTTTTTAAGGACATTTAATTCGGAACTTTCGTTTTAACTTAAATACTTACAAGTAACTTGATCCCACCGCCTTGATGTCCAGGTGCAGATCCTCCACCTGCCTGTACAGATTCTATGGAACCAGCTGGCAAACTCTGATATCCTTGGTGCATTTGCATCTTAACCGAACGTGCTTGTTTTTGATTAAGATTACTTTGTTCATTTTTAACAATATCAACATCACCATCAGCTTCTCTTTTTATATTTGTTACATCTTCAGGATAAGAGACAAAAAATGGAGCAGGATTTTTTGACAGTGATCGAGCCACTTGTCCAAATCCAAATTTATTATAACTTGGATTGTATGAAGGAGGTACTCCATCTAATGTATCTAATTTATGTTTAATAGCATCCAGTAGACTCATGTTAATCGGCAAACCACTAGTAGAAGAGAGAATATCATTAGCTAATGGATAGTTGGCGTTAAATGCTCCTCCAGGAGCATTTGTAGATGCTATTTTCGCGTTTATTATGTCTTGAACCGCTAAAGTAATATTTTTTTGTAAATCAGTTAACATGTCAAATACTTGACTTAAAACAGCTATCTTTTGCTGAAAAGGAAATATTCCATCAGCAGTTGGTTTTGCCCATGGAGTAGGACCAAAAGGTTTAAATGCTTTCTTTGGTGATAGCGTAGACTTTTCATAAGAAATCAAATCGTTCATTGTTGTCACCATGTTACTTTTTAAGTCACCTAATTCTGATAATATGCTACTAACAATTGAATCTTTAGCGGAATTGATCGATGAAAAGTCATCAACGGATCGTGCTATTTTTATTTCTGTATTACTTCCATCAGATACTATAGGTCTCACCAAATCGTTCTTAAGATTGACGCTATCATTGTCACTAGTCACTGTAGTTTTATTCAATTTTAAAGTGTCAAACAACTTGTCCAGGAATTCAGATACTTTATCATTGTACTCCGTTGGATTAGGGATTACTGATGATGGCAACCAAAAATTAGGTGGTACAATGGTACTTTTTGATGTTGAAGTTTCAGTCGAACTTGGTGATGGAGTAGAAGTAGCAATATTTTTAAATAGAGTATCCAAAAAAGTAGTTTTCTTTGCTATAAACATGGATGGATCCACTATAGGTCCCACAGGTCCAAAAGGTGCATATGGTCCAAACATTCCTGGTAAATATTGTTTTGGTGCTGTAGGACCTTGTACTTTTTTGAGTAATATATTCATATCTTCTTCTGGTTCCTCAGAAATTGGTGCAAGAGTGGGATAAGGAGGTGGAGGTCCTAAATCTTTTGTTTCTGGCTTAGCAGTATCCATAATTGATCGAAGTTCTGCCATGGCAGATTCATCTACACTTCTTTTTTTTCTGGAAAATTCATCTTTCGTGCTGTAATCAGGTATGACATTTAGGCTTGAAAATGGAGATATGGGTCCAAATTTAGGACTCATAGGACCAAAAGGTTTAGAGCCAAAAGGTCCAAAAATTCCACGTTTATATAGGCTAGCTCCATCATTCACATTATTTTTACTTGGTAAAGACGTTCCATCAGTAGTACTGTACAAAGTTGACCCGCTTGCTTCAAATGGTATAAATGGTTTGAAATCCGTAGGATAAGCAGGTCCCAAGCCACCAAATAAATTGCTCAGCATATCTGTCTTCTTTGAAATCATCATTTTAGGATCGACGAATTTTGGGAAGAAGGATGACTTTGGCATGTAAGGTACTGTTATGGTGTCCATTCCTGATACTGGTGGTCCAAGAGTTCTTGTATAAACTAGAAGGAGGTTTTTCATACTATTCATAATATAAAGTATTTTATATAAAGTATACATGTAATGCTACACATTGCATATGCTTTGTACTTGTAAAATTTTAGTCTAATAAAAAGTTTTAACTTTAAGATTATTTTATTAGAATTATTTTTTAAATTATTAAATAACTTATATTACCAGGTTTTGAAGTAAAACTTGCCCATGGTGCTCCTGAAGGACCTTTGAAAGATGCACAAGATAAAACTAACAAATAAGAGAAAAATATTAGACCTTTTGACAGAATCATTTTGCACCAACTTATCCAACTGCATGCTGTTACTGCTTTTATAGCAACGGCCAGATAATAACTTGCAAAGCTTTTAAGATCATTAGCATGGAATTAATATTCTTATTAAAATAATCCATGGCATACAGAAGGTACACTTGTGTTTATAATTAGCTAATATAATTTCTTCGTGCCACTTAAGAAAATAATTTCCTTCTTACTCGTGCCATCATACTTAATATAAACATTCTAACTATTGAATATTATCTTTTACAACAAATAATTTTAAATTTATTATTAAAAATATATCTGAATTTTCATTTATATTTATTCATTTCATTATATTTATTCATTTTATGCATTATTTTAATCTAATTAGTTTTTTTTTAATTTTTATCTATAAATATTATACATATTTTTCATTTATTGAATGTCGAAAGGCCTTCCCGCTTTAAATTATAATCCGATTTCAATCGTCTTGCAAACAAACTTGCGAGAAATGCGTTGTTCATTTGTCAACAATAATATATTAAAGCAACTGTTTTCATTATTTAATTACCAATTAATTGTATTGATATTGAAGAAAGCTGTCACTTTACAGAAATACGTTTATCTCGAAATGGAAATAAAAAGCTCTTCTGATAGTAAGTAATAATATTATTTAAAATTATTTTAAATAGTAATTATTTCAAATAATAATAATAATTTCAAATAATATTTCAAATAATAATAAATATACTCTGTATATAATTCCATAATAAAAATAATATGATAAAATAAATCAAAACTAAAAATTGTTAATTTTTTATTTCAGCAATTGCGGAAAATAGAAATGTAACGATGAATATTACTTCCATGTTTGAAAGTTTTCCGTGGACTGTTTTACAGCAAAGTTCAAAAGGCATGAACATTATCAAAGCAGTAAATCAACTATTAAGTATGTACCATCCTGATGATGGCATTATTGCATATGAACGTGTATTAAGAGCTTTATTTATTTTATCTGAAAATTTGGATAGTGATATACAACAACAGATAATTTCTATGGTACCATTACCAAAAGGTGTATCAAATGACAAAATAAAAAATCTGATATATAAGATTGCTGAATTGATTAAAGCAACTAATAGCAAGTCCTACCAAAAGTATGATTTCTGATTAAACTATTCTTCTTTCTATTTTTATATCATTTAATAACAAGCTTATTTTGTAGAGTTGTCATGACACCTGAAGAACTTCAAATGAAAACATTGAATGAGAACTCAGAACTTCATCTAAATCATAATATTTTGATTGATACACCTCAAAATCTTGAATTACATGAAAAGTTTGTGTCTTCAGTACCTGAAGTATTCAAAGGTTTCCCTCCTAATGAAATTTCAACAATACATAGTCATATGAATTATATGTATAATACATTGAACTATGATATTCCTTATACGAAACCTCATGTTAACAGCAAACAAAACCTTTCATTAAATAGTAATGAACAAGAAGAATTGTTAAAACTTCAATCAAATTTAAAATGGTTCCATACTTCTCATCTTTTGTATAATAATAATTTTTATCAAAACTCTACTTCCGATTACCAAGATTTTTCTGAATCAATCGATGATAAATACTTTCAGTTGTCCATCAATAGATTCAATAACTGGGATCAATGTAATGTAACTAATTTGCCTCAAGCACTACATGAGGTTTGTAAAAGTTATTTTATTAAAAATATTGTTAATGATAGTGCTAATTTAGCGATCTTTGAACAAAAACTGTAAAAGCAATATTACAGGATACCGCATGCTTTAAAAAATTATATAAGAATGATATAATTTTTAACAAACAGAATAAAAATGAGATTTTAAATTTGAAAGTAACATATGATGATAGATTTGTAAAAACAGAAACGGATTATGAGGGTTTATATAATAATAATGTAAATAAAAATTCTAAAAAATATAGTAATTTGAATAAAAATAAAATTTTTAATACGGAAGAACAAAAACATTTTAAACAAGAATTGAAACACGAACAGTCAATTCAACAAGACATATATAAAATGGATGTTGTACATTGTGAAGAAAAAAAAAAAGATACAATAATGGACATACAGGTAAAGAAAATTTATATTTATAATAATTGTGAATATAATCTGTGATCATTTTTGTAAATGATCATATTACAGACATTAGAAGAAGATAACTTTTTAATGGATAATTTCATGGTGCGTAAGAAGCTTAAAACGAGCTTGCAAAATTTTTTGAAACATATAGAACAAGAGACTTTAATCAGTAATAAAACTTTTTATATTCATTAATCATTAACATTTCAATTCAATATGTAAAAATATTACAAACATTCGTTCTTCTTATAGAGTTCCCAACATTGCCTCGGACGAAGCCTTTGTACATGGTTTCTCCAACATCCAAATGTTGCAAGATTGTAAATCAAAGAAACCTGGAAAAGAATAATCAATTAGATATTTCGAGTAATAACATAAATAGTTCTAAAAATACTATTACACTAGAGGATATAGAATTTACTGAAAAAAATCCTCAGCAGTGCTTCATACATATCCAAAACCAACTCGGTTAGAAATGCTTCATAAAAATTTAAATGCTATAGTTAGTAAAACGCAAACAATAAAATATGAAAAAAAGGACTACATAGAAAATTTACTATACAAGTACCATTAAAGTTGTCGTGTAAATATTTAATGTCTTTCACGATCAACAAACTTGTTTAACAAAATTATTTGTACACAGATCTGCAGTGAAGCAAACAAAACAAAAAAGTTTAAATACTTTACAACAAACTGCATCTATTACAGAGTTGGTTACATTTAAAAAACAATACTATGATACTTTATTCAATATTCAGAAAGCCAAGAGTTTGTTATAATTGTTATAATCTACTTAACATTTTTGCAAGCATATGAGATTATACGTATGTATATATTTATTGTTTCTTAGTGGCAGTGGCAAATTCCTTGGCAATATCATTTACAGAAAATTTCACCAAATATGATCCACATTATTCTAATCATTCCTATCAACAGGGACAATTATTGCAACATGAACCATTAATTGTGACTCCACAATTCACAGAGCATACTGCGACACAATCAGGATTGTCAAATGTATATGACATTCCATATACTTGGATGAGATACAACAATTGGAAACATTCAACCATGAAACAATTGAGACTTTCACAACAGGTAAAATGTAATTAAATATTGAGTACTATATATTCAAATATTTCTAATTGTTTATTTAATTGCTATATTTGTTTTATTTTCTTTTAGTTTCCATTTCAAGTTCCAAAGAATAAAGAGTAAGTTTTTTTATATACTTCCTACTACAAAATATTTCTTCTTCTGTTTTTTCTTGTATACCTTTTTTTGCATTAGATGCTATTTTATTTTTTCATTCTTATGTTAAAAGGAATTCTGTGCTGCATTGTGTAAAGACAATGGATATTCAATGTTTCACTCAAGATAAAAGTAAGCAAATGAAGCAGAGTGTACAACGTAAAAAGTTAGAAGATATAGTTGGAAAATTAAAAGAAATAGAAAACAGTAACATGAATAATTAAAAAAACTATTATTCTGTAAGGTCAGTATTATCTATCAAATAAAATAAACTCTTTACGTACTTATTGAGATAAATAATTATAGAAAGAAATCAATGCAAAATAATTATGCAAAGAGATTTCGTAAAGTTATATGTATTAAAGGAAAGTTCCTTGAACGATATGAGTAATATAATAAAATGTTAGTGGAGACTGTTAAATGAATATCAAAGAATACATATCAAATGAAATTTTTCATTCTTTCATTTATCTTGCACCAGTTTCAACAATTAATGGAACATTGATACGTTTATAAGTGTACATGTATTTATACATATATGTATATTTATATACATGCATATACATATACATATGCTATAATCTCTTGGCACTGGCAACAGATAATAATTGAGTGTTAGATTATTAATCTCCGCGGATTATTTAATAATTTCGTTTGTATTTCAGACGATTGCATGATATTTTCTTTGTTTAATTACGTATTTATATTTTGTTGTCATCAATCGAACCTTGATACTTATACATAGTAACTAATACATGTACATGTATTCTTCAGGATTAACATAAAACAAAGTTATTATTAATTACTAACATTTCATAGTATATTTTATAATTAATATATAACATACGACTTTTGTATAGTCTGTACTATACAATAATCATGTCATTATTTCTAAATGTACAAAATAATTTTTAAAAAAATAAACGGTAATAATAACTTAGGTCTTATATGGATCACTAGTCATTATTGTCCAGAACAATCGCTATAAAGTATGACAAATTACCAACAAGTTAATATGTAATGTAATAACTTTTGGTAATTTATTCAACCACATGTGTCAACTCACAATAATTTTTCCCTCGTTTCAGAAAACCTTCACAATCTATATAATCTATAATAGAAACACTATATATCCGTATTTATTGTTAATTATATTAACAATATTATCTTAATAAAAATGTATTTTCATATAAATAATGCTTTCAACATGCTTGATATTAATAATGATAAATTGAAATACGTCCAAAGAATCTACAGCAATTGATTTTTTTGGGTGTAAGGACTTTTACATTTTCTTTTTGATATTATCCAATGAACCAACCAAAGTTAGACCTTTTGTCATGTAGTTCATGTATCTGTTTTAGATTGTCATTATTTAATGTTATAATTATTAAAAACAAAATAAATATATATAAGCAGATCTTATTACAAAATTATTTCATTTCAAATATTATTCAAACATAATGCGACTTGATAAATCTATTTTAATTCTATGTATCAAATTATATTCTTTTAAATATTCAGTTAACTACCATTAACTACCATTTTATAAATGAATAGGGTATATCAAATTGAAAATATATTTTAACTTTACAATGTTTAAAAAAGATAATAATGTATATTAGCAATGTATAAAGATAATATAAGAATGAAACTTTAATAGAAACTATTGTAAACTAAATTAAATCATAAATGCAAAAAGGAAAACAGTAGTAACTTTCTAGCTCTATTCAGTTTTTTGTGCGTACAGTATGTGCTATTTTTATCATAATTCAATTGAATACAGGAGTAAAAATAACAGAAATCTTAAATCAAATAATTGTTATGCTACTTTTTAATAAGGATACCTCTCTGTATTTCAAATTACTTTCAATCAATCTCTGTAATCAAATTAAAAATTACTTATAAGAAAATACTTAAAAGAAAAATAATGTACATTATGGTACGAGAAATAAGATAATAATTTGTGGTATCAAGATCACAAGGAAGAATAGTAAAAAAAACTTTTAGTCAATTTATATGAATTTTAATAATTGGTTCCATAATTAATGAAAGAAATATTTTTCAATCAATGTCATTTATAAAATGTAAAAGAAACGTATGTTTATCAGGGAATTAACAATCTCGTTACAATGGTGAAATAGATTTGCATTTCAGTTAAACAGTAATATTTAGTTACTTCTTTACTTCGTAGAATAAATTGTAATTGGATTAAAATTCAAACCTAATTTCAAACTTTGTTATTTGTGCTATGATCTGAAGCGTTTTCGTTCGTACAGAAATATATTAAACAGTGTTGTAGATTCACATACTAAATACAAGTTTAACAATTCATTTATTATGAGGTATTGCAGATCGTAGCGAGGTAAAGCCTCTGGATACTAAGTTATTGAAAAGTAACAAAGTTATTCGACATACATGACACTCAAAGAGCGTTATATTTCTTCTGGCAGTGTCCGTACATTTTTTTTTTCTTTTTTTTTTTTTTTTTTAATCATTTTAGTTAAACTTTTAAGCTAAATATTTTGCACCATGTAACATTTCCACCCAACACTTTTATCATGAAATCTATCCATATTTTTTTTTTTTTTAAACACTTTATCAGTACACCAATAATGTACCATGTATAAGAAAAATTACATTTATTTCTTCGTTGTGTTCAAGAAAACCAAATTACAACGTTATCAATATTTTGACACAACGAAGCTACTGTAATATACACTATTCTTTTCTTTTTCTTTATGATCCTATATGAACACGCATTTCTTTTTCTTATACTAATTAATTAATTAGTTAATTAATTAGACAACTGACGCGTTACATACGCCAACATATAATTACATGCCTGATCAGGATGTATATTCTAATATTGTATCAAAAGACAAAGTAGCTGTCACTTATGATCCTAATCAAAATTAATTACTTTGTATTCGTGTGATTATAATAGTCTTAATCAAATGAAACGAAAATGAGGTCCCAATATAATCGATTCCGCAATTGTATCGCTTGTCCTAAGATAAAAAGAGATTCGAAAGAGATCAATCGGTCAAAAAAACACAATCTGATAATTTTCAAGATGAGTTGTATACCTCTAATACGATATGTATGTACTAAAAATTACTTTGCTCTTTAATTTGATGAATCGATAGAGACACGGTTGTACAGGAGTATTGGACTAGAAATGGTTTGAAATTTTCATTAACGTAAATAAATAATGCAACGTCATTGCAGTTTTACATTCCCCTCCTGCAGTGCTTGTACCTTTTACAAAAATAGAGATGGACTTTCTCTAAACTACCAGACTACATAATCATATAAAATTCAATTGTTTACGTATAAAAAAATTAGATTTTATCGTGTTACAGAAACTAATTCTTATTTATCAATTCTTATCTAAATTTGCAAAACACATTTCTACGTCCATCTCTGTGCAATAAGGATATCGTTTTAAACAATGATTAAAGTAGTACAATTTAAATACTTATTCCATGCATACTAATTCTCTATATAATTTATTCATAATAAGAGAAACTAAATTGATAAAAATTTTTTAATCTTAATAAAAAAACTTATTACCTGTTAAAAAAAAACAATTTTTATAAATTTGTAGTCAAAAACAAAATGTTAATACATCGATTTGATTACACCTTGTTAACTCAATCGAGTATGCATGGAAATGGAATATATTGGCATTAAAATACAATAATATAATAAATAAATATTTTAATCTTTAATTACTAATGTAAGTTATACTTACAAATAATCCCGTTAATACTTAAATTTAGCATTTGATATAATTATACAATTGGAATGAAACATTATCTGTATGTTAAAGACAGGCAGTCTGGTTGTATCGTAATGCAAAATGTCAAAAATCGACAACTAAAGTGAAAATTATCTTCTTGGCAGCATAATATACAAGGCAACGATAATTTTATACAGGATTGTTGAATGTCTGGACATAAGACGTTGTCCCATGGTCTCAATTACAATATAGAGCTTTCTTATGAAAATGGAATTTATCTATATCTTGTATTAAGTAACAATTTAATTCCAAACTTAATCCCATTTTATGCACAGAGGAGGAAACGAAGATGTAAAAAATGACAACAAAGATGTTGTGGTCACTGTGCACTACTTTAACATTGAAGTGATTTTTATATACGTAATTTTAAACACATTCAATTTAGAGAAATTCATTTGGAAACAACATAAATATTTCATTGACAAGACAATAAAATATTTTCATTCGTTTTTTTTTTTCCTTTCCTTGATATCAACAGCGAAAGAAAGTTACGAAACTATCGTTCCAAGGAAAACGTTCTGTATTATGTAACAACTGTTCCCATAAGTCTTTCACTCCAACGAGTCCAACATTTTCTAACACAATATGTATGTATTTTTAAATTCAATCAGGCAAAGCTGTAAGGATCAATGGTTTTGCTAGAACAAGGTTGGACATCGTCAGATGGTGGATGCCATTGTCCAGTCCACATGGCAGTACGGTCCATAGCTATTTCTGCTGTTTTCTCCATGCTATTACTAGATGTACATTCCATTTCCCAATGGAAACCATTTTGAGTCACTTGCATTGAACTAGATTCATCTATGCCACAATAGTCTTGTGTTTTATTGTTCACTGGCATTTGTAAAGTTTTATTTCTAACTTGCATAGAACTACTGCCTCTGTGCTCAGCACCGGACCAAGGTCGGGACTGCTCCACCGACTGTAGAGGTAATTTTCGTGGCACCCGCCTAGGTTTATTATTATCTTCCGAAACATGACCACTATTGGCTTTGGTACTTATTAAATTTCCATCGCCCGTTGAACTACTATCACCATCTCTTCTTCGTCTCCGTCTTCTCCTTTCAATGTCGATGTCACTTCTTTGAATATCTTCGTTGGTTTCTTGGGTATGTAAAAAGTGCTCCCTCGCAGAAGCCCAATGATCTTTTCTACTAGCGTCTTGTTTATATCTTGTATCATTCCCGTGATGGCCGTTGTTCGTATTTGTATCACTGTCTGTATTTTGTTTCCTTGACTGTTGATTTTTAACAACCCACGAAGCAGGCCTCTTGGGACTTCGCTCTTTGAGAGTGACCTGAAAAAAATAACGTATTCGAATTACATACCAGTGGCAGTCTAAATACGCTTGTGAGATAATAATGAGAAATAAAATTATTTACTCCTGAAGAGGAAGAATTGTCAACAGGTTTATACAGTTGCGTTGGTGTATGATTACGACTATCCGAACTCCTACAGTTTGACCCACTGCGACCATGTATCCACGAAAGTAAGAAAGCTAAAATAGCACATGACAATCCAAGTGCTGCCGCGGCAGACAATTGAGAACGAGTGCGTTTTGGCACCCAGCCACCGCTGTGATATTCCCATATGGAGCATGCTAATAATGCACTACTCAAGGCATAAGATAAGCCTATACCAGTGAATATCCAAGCATTCTATAAGAGGTGGATTCTATCAGATATATCAATGTCAAGATATTAAATCATTAATAAAGGTACATGTACACAAATTTATATTTTTAATCGTAACATTAACGTTAACTAAAGATTAAATAACTGGCAATAGATTTATAAACTATTGATAACTTACCAGTTTTGCCCAATTGAAAGGAAAAACATAGATAACATGTGAAATATCAAGAAAAAGGAGTAACGCGGTGACCAAAAAACAGAAAACTGCTACAAAGATCATGAAACGCAGCCGCCCGACTAAAGGCAACATAAATAAGCTGACCTTGGCAGTACCGGAGCTGCACAATGTTGCCAAACATGCTGCAGATGATATCTAAACAATTTAACATAATTTATCGTTTCAGAAATACATGAATAAAGTATCATCTAAATATACTAAGTACTTACAAGTAGTAAGAGTCTAATAACACCGATAGCTGTTTTAAGATGTCCCTGTATATCGCAATAAAGTACCAAATGACTTGCTCTTGGCCAAGCCAAAGCATTTGAGGAAGAGCCATGGTGATCACCATAGCCATAGTGACCATGATAATTAGCATGTGAGTCCCATGAATGGACTGTTGAATGGACCCCTGGTGAATCCAGCTCCAAAGGTTGGGAGCTAATTTGCCCCCCTGTTCTACTGCCTGCTATTGATATAATATAAAACATATAATATAATACATATGTTAACACATCCTGCTAGATATTTATATTTATCTATCACTTGCTTTGCGTTGTAAGTGATTTACAATTTGCAGATTATTCTCATACCAATATCAAAGTCCTGAATATCCTCAGGTCTAGAATATGCAGAGGCTGGTAATTCCAGGTCACGAATCTCTTCTAAGAGAAGTACTTCTATCTCGTCGGCTGCATACAAGTCCGAAACCGAGTGAAGATGATGCCGAGTTTCGCTCATTACTTAGGCACGCTCGATTGTTTACTCCTTCCTGCCTGCCGACGGTCTTTCCTATTTGATCCGCTATTAACCACCATTCGTTACTCATTGAATTTAGCAACTGCTTCATATGTTTTCCAGCCATTGTCTATACATGCTGCGTGCCATCTCTTTTCTGCAGGCAATACCATCTCTAGGCCTTCAGGCCACACCTGCAGAAATTAATTGATATTGCATAACAGCAACAGGATACCGAGAATTAATTATAAACGTTCACTAGTTCATGATAATAATAATTGCACGAGGATAGGAACAAAATGTTGAAATAAAAGAAACAAACATAATTATAAATAGAGATAATTTATTCTATATATGAGAACATAACAATAACAAAATAGTAAACAAAAATGCATGAGAAACGATACGTAATCGCGTTAAAAATGTGTGAGAAATAATATATAATCATATTGCTCGAATTCAGTGATAAGTAACAAAAGTAATCTACTTTAAGGATAGGATCAACACTATACAAAAAATATAAAAGTACACAGTATAAAAATATAAAAGTCCGACTGAGCGAGGTAACAAAAGAATTATTTGAATACAACGTTAACGCGTTAACATTTAGAAATGTAAAAGATACAATCTACCAACTATAACTATACACGCTTGAATAACAACTTACGCGACAGAAATACAATATACATATTTTCAAACACGATTACATTTCATAACAGGTTGGAACTACATATCCTCCTTGTTATTAATATACGTTGCATTTCAAATACGTTCAACATCATATTCGCATTCTTGTCTCGGAGCATGAATTAAAAATACGAAATTAACGTATCAGCTACGTGTACAGATTATAAATAAAACATACTTCAATGTAATACCGATTCTACCGTGCAAGCCACGGAGAACATTCTCCCAATACGCGTTTCGTTACATTCGCTCTGTCCAACATCGATAGAGCGAATACAACAAACATGAATGAAAATAAACAAAAGCGAACTTCATGGTTATCCGTTCGTACAGGAAACTGCCTGTTAATTCCAGATCCACATGTGGTTGCATGTGACATCCCCGTCAGAATGTGCCAAGTACGAACGATCGTCGAATGTCGTTAGTTCAACGAGGGGGAGGGAGAGAGAGAGAGAGAGAGAGAGGGAGAGAGGGAGCCAAAAAAAAAAGAAAAAAAAAGTAAGAACATACCTCGATTTTGCTCGCGATGGACTGACACGGGGATCACATTTTTCCGAAATTTTTCGCAACAAACTCGGTGACCGTCCGAGGAATAGCCGCCATTGCCTTTTCGCTGTTTTCCCTCATAATCTATGCTCGACCTAGAAACAGAACAGATGGAACAACTTGACCCTTTTTCCCAACATTTTGCTATCCACGTACAACAAAAAGAAACAAAGGACAGACGTGTAAATTGTTTCCGCGTGTGACAATACGAACTTTCTCTCGATAGTCGATTATCCACTTTTGAAATATAAAACCCAAGAAACGACGCGCAAGTTACAATTGCACGTTCGAAAATTTAATTTTAGCATTTCTCTCGTGGAACGCGGAACATGTTAAATTCGTTAGATTCTGCATTTTCTAAGATAATTTCAACATCAACGAGTTGCACTGTATATAATGAATAACACAATCTGAATGATACGTGGAAAATGTAATTTTCATTTTACTCCGCGATATTGATGTTTTCATTTTTGCTTTACACGTACACGTGCATGATCAATGTAAAGTAATTATCGAATTCAGCATTCAATTAAAATAATATTTCATTGGAGAAAATGTAATCAACAAAGTTACAAACTTGATTTTATTAGTAATCGTAGCTACGTATATATTTCGAATATTACGTGTTATTTTTAAAAAATAATACATAATAATATATATATATTATTATTATATTTTGTATTTATTATTTATATTTTACTATATCATATTTATATATTTATATGTATTACATATTATATATATATATATATATATATATTATATATACATGTAATTAATTTTATTACAAGTAATTAAGTAATTTTTATTCAAAGAGATTAATATCATCTTTGTCAATCAACAATAAGTATGCGAAAAACAAGATTATTTTATTAATGACGTTCTTTTTTAAGATAATCATAGCTACATAGTGTATTTCGAATAAATTACTTTTTAAAAAGAATATGTAATACATTTATATGTATTATTACATTATTGTTTTGTATTATTTATATTTGATGTATCATTATATTATTATATTTATTACATATAACGTATAATATATAGTATAATATATAATATATATATAATAAAAGTGATATCCGAAATTAATTTTACTATAAGTAATTGCCTCTTTGTTCAACGAGGTTAATAACGTTTCTCTTTGTCACGAATTCGCAAAATAACGAGACTGTTTTGTCAACAATCGTGACGTTCTTTTTGAAGAAATTCTTTGTCGATGCGCCATACCCGTTGGAATCGCATTCATTAAAATCACGCCTTAAACGGTTTTTAGGTGGGCAATTAGCAATAGTAAACTATATGTCAGTTCGATCTGTCAAGCTAAGGGGAGAAAATGTATCGGTTTCTCCGTTGATGTGTTTGTAATTAAAAAAAAAAAAAAAAAAGAAAAAAAGAAAAAAAAAACACTGTAATCATGCGTGTTAAAGAAGTATGATACTTACAAGCTAACTACTTACTTAGAAGTCATATTTGCGTGTCTCTTTAAGTAAGCATTAACCACATTTCGCATTTTCAAATCGTCTTTCATTATGAATACATAGTAAGTGTTTCAATATCAATTTCCCTTGAAATTATCGATTGATCGACTATTTCACGCTCGCGTGAACAAAATGTGTTATCGCGACAACTTAACGTAACGTGGATAATGCATATTGTTCTGTAACTGATAAAGATGCCTGCTCGCGCATTTAGAATGACGTGTCGTTTGTTATGCTTCGCGACGTTTTCAACATAAACGTCTCTACACATTTTTCATTTTTCAGCAATAAAAGTGGAGCAGGCGCGTCGGGAAAGAATTTTGACCGTTGGATACAAAGGACCAATATCCACGACGACTCTGCCATCACAAAAATGCAGCATCAGTTTTGGGTGACGAAGCAGGCTTTGTCGCGAAAGCTGGGGAAAAAGGAGGACGAGTGCATAGTCGCATCAGACGCAGAACTGGACGCCAAGTTAGAATTGTTTCACAGTATTCAGAAATCTTGTTTGAATTTACAAAGAATTATCGACAGATACCAGGAGCGATTGTGCTGTAAGTTGATATTATTATCTAAACCACTGTAAGTTATTATCATCCGAATCACGAGCTGAAGTTGATGATAATATGAGAAGAGATTTAAAAAAATAATGCAATAACTATGGCGATATATCAAATATCATGCAGTTCTTGCGCAAGAAGAGAATGCAATGGGACGGTTCCTCAAAGATGCTGGCAAACAGGACAAAACCAGAGCTGGCAAAATGATGATAACAGTTGGAAAGTCGTTGTCATATTCTGGCCAGCAAAGGCTCGCACTGAGCGCTCCATTGGAGCGATTGTACCAGGAAGTGGAAACTTTCAGACAAAGAGCTATCGAAGATACGCTGCAAAAGGTTCAGGCAATGGAGAAAGCTCGTACAGAGTACAGAGCTGCTTTGTCATGGATGAAAAACATTTCTCAGGAATTAGATCCTGACACGTCGAAACAATTAGAAAGATTCCGCAAAGTTCAAACATGCGTAAGACAGTACGTACTGACTGTTGATTGTTGTTAACATCTAAATTCTATGTCCACCTGTAGGTACTTTTAAACTTTTTTCTTCTTTTGTTTTTTTTGTTTATACAGAGGTAAAATAGCGTTTGATAATCTGGCTTTAGATTGTCTTCAAAAGGTAGATCTGTTAGCAGCAGCAAGGTGTAATATGTTTAGCCACGCTTTAGTTTTATATCAGAGTACTCTTCTCAGCTTCACCGAAAAGTCTGCGCAAGCATATTCCACGATAGCGAACAGTTTTAAAGGCTACCAACGATACAATTTTATGGTAGTGAGAGAATTAGCTGAACCATCGAGTAAATTAGCTCAAGAAACTGGAGGTGATAATGATCTTGACGAAAAAGAGAAGTAAGCTATAAATTTCAAAAAGTGCTAATAACAAGATAAATTCCACTGATAAAATATATTTTTTCTTTTTTTTTTATTACAGGTTGTCATTTTTTGACATGGATTATCATGACACTATTGAAAAAGCTGAAGAAGTAAAATCATCCCAAGAAAATACAGTTGAAAACAACAAAGAAAGTGAAAAACTATTGGATATTGAGTATGAGACAATAGATATGTTAGGATTAGAAGGATTAGATATAAATTCCAGTTCTCCGAACGATGAAATTACATCACAGTCAACCTCTAACGTCGAACATAAGAAAGATTTCGATGAACTTTTTGAAAATTTAATTCTAGATAATAATGCCACTCGTAACGATATACAAGAAGGAAATCAATTAGAACTTGATAAAAAGTTTGATGAGCAAAGTTTAATAATGGGTATATTTGACAAATCTGATACAAATTTTAATTTGGCTAAATTCTCTTCCTTAGAGGAACAAAATTCAAGAGAACAATCTTTACAGTCTCTCACATCCGAAAATATGGTACTTTTGAATGATATTCTCACTGATAAACAGAATAGTGATAGCGAGTGGGAATCAATGTCACACAATACATTTTTACCACCAAATATATTAAAACAAAGTTTGGGTGATGCAACGCTTGGTATTGGACAGAAGAGTATGCCTACTACCAGCACAGGCGACAAAGTAAGTAAAAATCATTAGTGTTGTTGAGCGTTCATTAAGTAAGAATCAGATTGAAAATATTTAAAATGTTAATAAATTTTTGTCGTATTTTTCTTAGAAAAAAAATAAGACTGGTAAGCTAAAAGGTAATTCCTGGTTGGATTTGTTTGCTGAACTGGATCCTTTGGCCAACAATCCAATGGAAAATCTTTCCAGTGACAGTAACGCATCTGCTTAATTTTTTTTTGATATTCAAATTTATCAATATTGACGTATGATTAGTTGCAATTTGTAGCAACAGTCACGTGAGATATTTTATTTTTTCCAAATGTTTCTTACGTTTGTATTTGGATATCTCATATTTATTTCAATTTCAACATTCCAAATTCGTTAGATCTAATAAAAATAATAAAATAATTATAAGAATCAAAAATATTTAAATTTTCATAAATAACTTTTCAAGCTGTATACCAAAGATTTAAAATCAGTGATAGCTTGTAAGAATACTAGTCATATACTTCTTTCAAGTACATTAAAAATATTTTTTTCGTGATAATATTATCACTTTTCCTATTTATAACAATTATTTATAACAAAATATGTATATCATACGAATACTTTTGTTATCATTCCACATTGTGCAATCGAGTTTTTTTACGAATTATCGCTGTATTAATCAATATTTAAAAAATGTATGATACAATTATTACATTATTTTCTTTTTTAATATAATGAAATATCGCATACTGCTTTCTTTTTTAAATAAAATAAATACAATGTAAACAGATTACATTATCAGGAATATTGTTTTTGTATATTTCCTATATAAATATAAAATGTTTATGTATTAACAAAATACAGAATCACAGCGTTGACACCAAAATATAATTGTATTTCACGTATAAAAGAACTCTAAATCAAAACCTAATTTTCATCAATAACGCGTCCGAAATTTAAGCATCATAGAATTGTGCCATAGCTGTTCTGACTCTGGAACAAAACAAACATATGTGTATATTAAAAATCAGAAATATTCAAGAAAAAATATTTTTATATTGATTACATTAAAATCTGTCCAATATCTTATTAGATTATTATAATTTACAAGGACAGTTAAAGTCATTTCTAAATAAATAAAAGTACAAAAGAATATCCAAAGATTGTCTGTCATACTTATCAAATAATTGAAGATCTTTGCTATGACGTAATTGTTGCAGAATACGATAAAAGCCTAGTTCTTTCAAACGTGCTTGCCGTTGTGCAGCACCAGGTTCTTCCCTCCAGACTAGGTTACACACGCAAAAAACTGCAGCAACTTGCAATTTTACATTGCTATGCATCTACATTAGTACCATAAACGTTAGATTTCTGGTAAAACTTTAATAACTTGTTATTGAAGTGTGAATTATATAAAGATCATAGAATGACGAAGACATTTTATTATTGTATTATTTAAATAAGTAGAAAGAAGATGATAAATAAAGAATGAAAAATAAAAAAGAGAAAAAAAAAAAGGATAGAGTATGTTTATTACAAACCATATAATCCATCAGTTTCTTAAGCACATCTTCATTAGCCATAATATGATCCTTCGCTCTGTTTCCATCGGCTACATTCGCTAAAATACAGAGAGCTTGTTCCTTCACATCTGCTGGATGTCTCGGGTCTTCCAAAACTAATATAACAGCTTGCATAACATGAGCAGCGTGCTCTCCCATTATGCGATCTATGTGTGCTTTCGTAGAGAGCAAGTTTCGCAATAAACCTAATGTCTTCATTAAAACTGGTATATCTTGATCGGCCAGAAGACAAAAGATCTGATCTGTTCCCAAACATTGTAAAATCTGTAATTTTACTTGCTGTTCCGCTTGGAAAGCCACGTTCATCAAAGCCCAAATTCCATTTAATCGCAACGCCGGTGTACATCGTTTCGTGAGCGAGCATAATAACTCTATCCCTCCAGATTCAAGAATCGGTTCTTTGCTTGGACTAAATTCCAATAACAGGTTACATAAAGTACTCGAGGCAACAGTTAATAAATCAACTTCGCTTTCACCTCTACCTACGCAATGCAATCACATTGATTAATAGCTTTTAAAAATTATATTGCAAAAAATATGTAATATAAATCTTTATCGTACTTCAGCGAATTGAATTTCAGTGTGAATTGAAACGTTTTAAAGGATGAAACACACCATAATTTTGTATAATTATAAATTATATTATTTTAATAACAATTCGTACAATAGGGTAGAAATACTATTATATTTTACCTTCCAATCCCTTGTCCGCGCCGTGTAACAACTGCATAAGTGGTCTCCAAACAGCGTGATCTTGAAATGTTGTTCGGAGTTGTTGAACGCTTCTGGAAAGAGAATGAAGACATCTAACTGCTGCTAAACGTACGTGAGAACCCCCTGGATCCTGAAGGCCCGCCACCACTTGCTCCATAAGACTTTCCGTCTCGATAATACGTTTCCTAATATCTTCGTCATTAGCACCAAGAGACGCAAACGCCCTGAACGCAGCTTGTCGCATATCTTGCGTCAACGTTGCATCTTGCACCTAAGAATTTACGAACGTTTAAAATTAACAATGGCACCGTATGGAAAATAAACAGGTCAATCGTTATAATATACTTGCATGCGGATGAGATCGCAATAATTCTGCAAGAGTGGGAATCAAATGATTGCTAATGGAAGCTAGACGTTGCAATTCGGTATTAACTTCGGTAAGGAAAGCCAGAGTTTCGGCCGCCGCTACTCTTTCACGCGGTGGATGATCTCGATGACAGAGTCGCACCAAACAAGGCAAAGCACGGTATATAATTCTTGGATCTTTATATAGTAAAACTCCAGTCCTATGCATATACGTAACACATCTTGCAGCTTCAAGTTGAATTAACGAGCTTTTCTCACGACCCATTAACTGTCCTAATGCTGCGGGTACGAGCCTCCCCTGTGGTGTATTACTGGTAGTTGCCGACGCAACCATAACACATACCCTATAATTCTTATAACACATATTTGCCAAGCATGCTAAAGCCGACAACTGAACGTCAGGTAATGGAGAATCCAACTGCATCGCTAATGTTTCTACCGCGCCTCCTTTGGCCAAAGCACTTTGCTCTTCTGTCGTCTAGGAAAACATTTTTTTAACGTAAGTTTACAAATTATACAAGGAATTGTTCGTTGTCGGTTTGTGCAGACTTGATTTTCTTATCTCTTTGTATACCTTGCACGCTGTTGTTAAAATTGTTGCCACGCAAATTTGACAAGTGACACATTGATTCGCTAACGACACTAATCTTGGCACTAGCGCGGGATCCTGATATATCGAGTGAACTGGTGCTGCCGGATGTTGAAACACTGTTCTCAAGCAACGCAGGCATGCCTCGTTCAACAAATCCGTTATTTTTGGTTTTCCTTCCAACGGCGTTTCTGTGACTGGCGTGGATAATATAACCTGAAAAAGCAATGGCACTACACCAAGATCTATAAGTGCCAGGACGTGTTGGTCCGTTCCTTTGGCCAAAGAACCCAAAGTCACTGCAGCCTCGAGTCTTATATTGTCTCCGATTCTATCTGACAAATCTCCGAGAAGTTGTAACAAACGAGGTACTACACCTTGCGCTATTACAGATCCTTTCTGCCTATTGCTTCCAATCACAGAATTTTTTAGACATCTATAAGTAACAAAAAAGAAAACAAACAAACCTTTACAGATTATATCGAACGCAGTTGTTTGGTTATGATAAAAATTGTTGGAATTAACAGAGAGCAGTATGAAAGACGGTAAAGTGATTTCCGTGTTATCCTATTTCTTTGATGCTTTGTTTACACCGTTTGTTACACAGTGATTTTCAATAAATAACGATATTCGGTAAACAAGTTTGGAGGTTAGATACGATTTTACTCACATAATAGCTTCTAAGCATTTCTGCGGATCCAGCGAGTATAGTTCGTCGATGTAACTTCTCGAGCTCTCAACATCCTACGATACAATCGGATAGTCGTTTAGTTTTCAAGATCCTCCGATGACTCTACGGAAACGATATCTCCCCAAAAGCAGAAGAAAACTGCCGGCAACTTGTTTCGTCTTTACAATATTCTCCACTCACCATAAACGGTTGCATCACCGAAACCATACTTCCCTTATCCCGGCTTTACATACAGATGGAAGTTTTCCACTCGAAATGATCCCGCAGCATATAGTTAACTGCCAACGAGAGGAAATCGTTAATTGAACTTGTTTGTTATGCGAACACTGGCTAGTCCATTTAACAGAGCTTTCACAGGTCTGAAGTGACCTCTGGTAAAACAATGTTACCATTTATCGACACCATTCGTTCGGTTGCAATATCTGCAATTTCGAAATTTCAATCATTCAAATTGTTAAACGCGAAACGAAGATCACTGACCGTTGAGACTCCTCTTCTCGGAGTTACGTTACAACACTGAATTAGAAACTCTCCATCATTCATAATGTAACAACTTTTGCACGATTGGTAACCCTGAAGTAACCCGGTAGCGGGTTCTGCATGCATGTTGAGAGAAGGCACGTAACGTCGAATCGTTTAATTCTCGTGGAAATAATTCCTCGTAAGATTAAACGATTCGATCAAACATGATCATGGAATCTCAGCACGAATATTTGGATACTGTAGCGGGATATATATTCGACGATGACAAACTGGTGAGTATCTTTGTTCGCGTTTCTCGATTATCCGCGACACGACGTTTAAATTTCTATCGCGTTAATGATTTCTAATGTTGTTTAATCGAAAAATATACACGTTACGTATAAATATATATAATGTTTCATTATTGCCAATTTTTTATTAGTTATAATTACATAATATATATTTTTTGGGGAAAAATATGTTGAGTAAATAAAATAACCGTAGGTAACGTATAAATGGTTGAGCAAGGAACTGGAAGTTCATGTCAACATCGCAAAGCAGATTTTGTGGGAATTTTGGCAGAAGTACAAGGAGAAGAAGCAGTTCGAATGTGTGTTTCTGCTAATGGGTCACTTGCACGACGATGGTACGCGAGTTGAGATTGTAAAAGAGAAGGATCTGCCAACAGCGAGAGAAAAATACAGCAAAATCATCTGCAAGCATGTTTACAGTCTTCAAAAAGCACTTCCCGAAATGCAGTTGCTTGGGTTAGCTGAAGATGGGGATGTTAAGTTCAGCGGCATCAAATGCATCGAGAATAACGAACGTAACGATGAGGAAATGCACATGTTCCGTTGGGGTGCCGCGTCAAGGGAGATCGAATCTGCTGCCTGCGAGAAAGTACAGTCGTCGGTATTGGAGGCAGTCAGTGAAAGAAAAGCAACGAGCCCAGAAGAGAAGCAGATTGCCAAAAAGAAAAATGCCGACAAGAAAGGTTTCGACAATTTATTTGGAAAGGCTGGTAACAAGCAGAAAAACCCGTCCTCGTCGTCTAACGCAGATAAGGTAGAAGCGGACTCTTCCAATCATAAGAGAGAAACATCTAAAAATACTAGTGCCGAGAGAAAGAGAAATACTCAAAAAGGAGGACTGAGCAGCTTTCTTGAACTGGGCAAGAATCGAACAAAGACTACAACAGATTCTTCGAATAAAGGCAAAAGTGCAAATTCATTGGACAAGGATGAATGTGCAAATTCCTCTGGCGTGGAAAAGGGCGCAAACTCTTTGACGAAAGAAGCTTTGACGACAGAAGAAAAGGTTTCGAAAACTAATCATAAACAGAAACAGAATGCGAAAGATTTCGAAGAAAAGATTTCGAAAACCGATGATAAACAGAAACAGAATGTAAGAAGCAGAAAACGCAATCGGAGTAAAGAAACTAATAATGCTGTGAAGAAGCGAAAACGTATTGCAATTCAGAATGATTCTAGTAGTTCAGAGTCCTCTGACAATGAAAATGAAACAGAATTGGATTTACCACTCTCGCCTGAAAGTCCTCCTGCTTTTCTAAAGAACCGTTCTGTTTCTCCGCCACAAGTTAAACATGAAAATGGGAAACGCAAAGTTCTAAAAATAGTAGACAAAACATTCGAGGAAGATGGTTTTCTTGTTACGAAAAAAGTACACGTTTACGAAAGTTGTTCCGAAGAAGAACCAGAAATTATAGAACCGAAAAATGAAAAGAAAATTGTATCTGAATCACATTCAGAAGTCAAAGGAAAGAGAAATACTAAACAGACTACTTTAATGAATTTCTTTAAGAAGTCGTAGCACATTTCATTACATTGTATTACCTGTTTTACAATTTAATTATTTACTGAAATGCAATAATGTTTTATGATTCTATTATAACATACAAAATACAAATAAAATTTTATATTTTGCAAATAATTGATGTAAAATTTACTAAACAAAAATATGTTTAATTTTCATCTTCAGATTATAATTATCTTCCAAGTCTAGATAAAATAAATGTACATTCGGTTATTAAAGTTATCAGTTGTCAGATATGTTATCACAAGCATGATATCAGAAGCATGCTACACCCTAAATGTGAGTAATACTGAATATTGATTGTTTGAGTATAAACTATACAATTAGCAATCTGATACAATGATTATTTATTTAAATATTATTGGATTGTATCTTCTATGGACAGTACAAATTTCTACGTGTGATATATGTTCAACATGTTCATGCACAATTTTAAGTAAGTAAAATTATTTAAAATATTTCAAAATTATTTATTGATTACACATATCGATCATTGAACGATCGAAATTATGACTTAATTATTTCTCAATTAAGTTAATATGTTTTTCATTCATTACAGTACACGAGGAACAAGAAATTAACTGTCATGGAAAACATTTGGCAAATAATGATATGCTTAACTTTGATCTACTAACATTAAATAATCGTCAAATTTTAAACAAACTTGTTTTATCTAAAAATAACATAGTTAATTTACCTAGGAATTTATTGAAAAAGTTACAATTTTTAAGAAATTTAGATTTATCTGAAAATATTATGGAAAAAATATATACAACAATGTTCATAGACTTGAATAGTCTGGAAAATCTAAATCTTTCCAAAAATTCACTAAAAACTTTTGATGATTCATTGTTGGAAGTACTACCTGCATTGTTGTCATTAAATCTCAGTTATAATCGTATAGATTCAATAGAGCATCTAATGAACAACACTGTAACAAAGATTAATACACTTGATCTTTCTCATAACAATATATCTAGTTTACCTAAAGGATTCTCTGCGTCATTGCTAAATTTACAATATTTGGATTTATCATTTAATAAAATCCATTCTTTGGAGGATTGTAATCTAATGCATTTACATTCTTTGAAAGCAATTTATATAAATAATAATTTCATTATTACACTAGATATGCAAGCATTACCAAAGACATTGATCGAGTTACACTCTGGATATAATCAAATTTCAGAAATATTATACAATTTAATTCCCATTGAAATATTAAATCTACAGCACAACAATATTTCTGCATTACATGCAAACTTAATAACAAATAATTTACAATCTCTAAATATTAGCGCGAATCTGTTATCAGACTTTCCAAATGTTATATCTGAAAATTTAAAAGTGTTAGATATATCTAACAATAAATTGACTTATGTCCCAGAAATAATATCTATTAAAAATTTTCCATTATTGTTTCAACTTGATGTCAGTGAAAACCCTATTAAAAACTTGACAATTAACTCTGACTTGAAACTAAATTTATTTGTTGCAAATAAAATGAATATGTTAAAGAATATTGAAAAAGATACATTATCAAATGTACGATCACCATCGAATGATTGTATTAATCTTACTATATCCAATAATAAAATGTTGACTTTCATTCATGAAGATGCTTTGAGACATATGAATCTATGTTCAGTAAGTTCTAAAATTCTAATTTAGAAATATCGTTTAAATATAAGAAAATAATTTTGTTGTTATTAGTTAGATTTGAGTAATAATCAACTTTCCTATGTGGCACAAAAACTGATCATGCAGAGCAGTAATTTTACAATATACAGTGTCAATTTACAAGGAAATCCACTTAAATGCAATTGTGCACTACAATGGATGTTAAACGATTTGGTCCCACAACTTTATACCACTCAGCCTCGTCTTTTAGATGATTTGAGGTATATACTTTGTAAAATTATTATTAGAACTAAGTTTAATATTTTGAATCAACAAATAAATATACTAATCATTTTATTGCATTTCATTACATAAGATGTGCTTGGCCTCCACAAATATCGAATATAAGAATGGTACATTGGTACGGATGGAAGGATCAAGTATTTTGTGCTAGTATGTCAATTTTGAAAGAAAATTTGACAATGAATGTTGCCAGTGTAGTGACTACTGAAGTAATACATTTTGACTCGAGTACTGGTCTGCTAATTGTTGTAGGAATAGCCATAACTGTATTAATACTTTTAATAGTAGGAGGCATTGTATGGACACAAAGAGTGACCATAAAAAGGAGAAGAATTAATAGGAAATTTTAAAATTTTATATAAATTTATTTTACTTATTTATTTTTCACAAATTTTTTTTAAATCCAAAAAGTTTTTTAAATGTTCACTAAATTAATATTTTAAGAATACATTTTTCAATTATCAAAGTGATTTATGTAATAACATATGATTTATATTATTTCTTAAATTGATTAAAATTAACTAATAAATCGAACTGATCTATAAATAATAAATTTCCTGAATTATCTTATAATTTACTATACATTTGTTTAAATATTAAATATCACGTAAGACTGATAGAATCGTTAACACACAATTAAATATCAATACTGATACAAAAAATTAATTTAATTAATCAAATTTGTTAAAAAAACCATGTAATACGATTATCACATGCATGGTTTTCTTTTTCATCAAATTTAGATGTTATTAAAAAAGAAATAAGAACAAATTAAATATTATTTTTAACATACAAAATGCATATAAATTCATGTATAAGAATACATATATAGCAATATATTTATCAAAACATTAAAATAAATATATATTTTTCTAATTCACACATATATAGTACATTCGTATAATTATATATAATGTATTTTTTTTTATATACAAAAACAGCCTATTTTCGATGAAAATGGTTAATCAAAACTATTTGAACGTTTCCTAAAAGAACTCTACATAATGGAAAGATTTAATATATTATTAATATATTATTTAAAATATTATTTAATTATTGACGAATTGTGAAACAAATTTGGTTAAATTTAAATCGTGATATTTTAATGATCTTAAACATTGCACCACTTGCAACATTGCAACTTTAATGATATATACGTTATTATTTTAATAATATATACGTTCTAATAAAATATTTCGATGGAAGATCGATCCTCATTAATTATGAGTTGTTATGTTTTGCAGTTGGATCAATCGGTCACAGTAAAAATTGATAATTTATTCGGATATCCTAATCTATTCCTTGATTATTTGTTAAGATGTACCGACCTAATATTGAACAATCTCCAAAATATAACTATCGCTTTGGACGTAAAGTGAGCTTTGTAATTTGCATTTATATATCGTCTATTTGCCAGTGACTAGACGTCACTTGAACCGGCGGATTCTCCCTTAATTCATTTAAAAAATTACATATGTTTTTATAATACCGCGGTTGACACCACGTTTCATTGTGCGTACCTCCCGAAATTGAAAGTATCTTTTTACACGGACTTTTGCAATTCTTGTAAAGTTCCTGCATCATACGCGGAGGCACTAACGTATCTGCTAAACCAGAAATAAATAACGTAGGCACCGTTATTGACCGTACCTTGAGGATGGACAAATACTGCAATAGGAAACGATTAAATTAAATCTTCCTTTTGTGAAGTGATCAGGCACTTGCAATGAAAACTACTTTACCTTATTTTTATATAAAAAAAGAGGTAAATATTGTAAACATTTTAATCCAAAAAGTAATGCGGCCATATCGGGGATACTAGTAAAAGTGTTCTCAAGTATAAGACACCAAATTCTTTGCGAATTCTCTGGCTTTGTAGCTAAATTAATAGCGACAGCACCACCTACAAAAAAAAAAAACATTGAAATACATTGAATAAATACGTTCTTTGTTAAACGTAACTTATTCAAATCATGTATATACCTAATGATCTACCAAATACAATTATCTCATTCGTATTTATATCAGTTCTACTAGATAAATAATCAATTCCTGCACGAGCATCCATGTATAAACCATCTTCAGACGGTGAACCCTGTGACAAACCGTAGCCTCTATATTCCAACATCAAAATGTTACATTGGATAGTATGGTACAATCCAACCGCGTTCTTTAGTCTGAAATAATTCCACAAATTATTATCTTACATCGTAAAGTAAGTAATATTACAATATGTACTAATTATTATCTTACGTCGTAAAGTAAATAATATTAGAATAATGTAAGTCACTGACCTATGTCCCACATTGCCAGCATTCCCATGAAGAAACAACAATGTAGGCACCTTTTTTGCTTTGTCCTCTGGCTGTGAAATGAAGAACATGTGTAACATTGTACCGTCCCCTGATCTAATGTAAATGCTTTGATACGGTAAATTGAATATCGACGGTGCAGGTACATATATCCGAGAATTAGCTGGAGACTCTGGACGATATACAAGTTGATCTTCTCTGTGATATAATATACCTGCAACGTATATATATGAATTAATATACACGTTCAACAAAGCGCTCGATTTAAAAAAAACACTAATAAAAATTACCTGTGGTGGCGAAACAAAGTAGAAAGAAAGCAGAAACTCCACCGTACAACCAGTACAGAAGAAAACAGGCAAGTATGTAAGTCCCAGAGAAAGCCCAACATCTCATAGCTATGCTTCCTAATAAACGGATGAGTTTACTGCGTGCGAGCTTCATACAAAACGACATGATTGCTACGCGATCTTTCAAAAAAATTGACTGACAATCATCTAAACCACTTTTACATTCACCAAAGCGTGTAACGTTATGCATATTCTCGACTTCGTCATGATGTTCCACTGAATCAACATCTCAGCCCCATCATAACCTAACCTCATAACCTAAAATTCGCACTGAGATCTTTTTTTTCGTAAATACGTTCCACTCCGTGATACTTTGGATTTGTATTGACAAACAAATGCATTTCGCTTTTCAAAGAGATTTATTAAATATATTCGTCAGAAAATTACATAGCATAAAATGAGATGACACTTCAATTTCTAAGAGGTTATGGAATATCACGAGTTCAACGCGAACGTGGCTCAAATACAAACTGTAAAGACTGTGCGTGTCAAAGTAAAAATTACGAATCTTTTGGAATAAACGGTGTACCTCGTAGCATGACTTCACACTCAACGAGAACACGTTTACGCACAAAATAGACTGGCGGCGCGGTCATAGTTACGTTTACAGACGATGATATCGCAAGTTCATCACGTGTTCTCACGAACGTCCAATGCTGTTATTCTGATTTCTGTTGACCAATCCTGCGTAACTAACGCTATCTCGATATCTTTGTGTGCTTGAGTACGAGCCGCCGCTGTTCGCATAAAGTTCCTCGTGTGTTTGAAAATTAAAAATTTTAGTGCTAGTCAAAAAATTGCGCTTGCAACAATGGAGAAAATACTGGTCGAACCTCGGGATGGGACCGTAGCGTCATGCTTGTCTAACCTTCTTCAAACGAGTGCCGATGCTGCACTCGCCAGCGACGATACATTTAAAGTCGGTTTGTCAGGTAACGCGCTTCCCGGATAAATATTTTTTAAAAAATGATAAAAAAAAGAAAAAAGAAATTGACCATGTTTATTAAAACTGTTTCCACGTATTTACAAAATACATTTCAAGCGACATCTGAAAATACATCTCTAGATACACACGTTTATAGGTTACGAGTACATTAAAAAAGAAAAACTGTGCAATCGATGAGATTCCTGTTTGTTTCTTAATTTTAATTTCAATAGTATGTTTCTCGTAATAGTACGTTATTTCGTTTCTAACGTCTACTTCATACCTTTTAAATTATTATCATTCATTCGTCGTTTAAAAGTCAGTTGCTTCGCATTGAAATACCAAACTAATAATGAAATGTGAAATTATTTCTGTCAGGGGGGTCTTTGGTACAATTGTTGGCTCAGTGTTTGCCTAATGTTACTACTGATTGGAGTAAATGGTATTTCTTCTTCTGTGATGAAAGAGTTGTTCCTTTTGATAGCAATGATTCTACCTACGGAGAGTATAAGTTGAAGTTAATTGGAAAGATACCAGTAACCGAAGAGCAATTTATAAAAATTGATCCCGACCTGTCTGGTAAAATTTTCAGCTTACTTTTACTTCTCTTGTCAATGAATTTGTATAACTACACTGTGGTACTTATAGCCGAAGATGCCGCAAAAGATTACATTAAGAAGATGTCTGTGTTTTTTCCACCTGATCGTGTTCCGTGTTTCGATGTGCTTCTATTGGGACTAGGTCCAGACGGGCATACATGTTCTCTCTTCCCTGATCATAAACTTTTGAATGAAGCAAGCGTATGGGTCTGTCCTATCAACGATTCGCCTAAGCCACCTCCGTCTCGTATTACTCTTACCCTTCCCGTAATAAATAATGCAAAGAAATGCATATTTGCTATTACTGGCTCAGGCAAGGCTGAAATTGTCAAGGTGATTATCTCATTGCCGTTTCGAGGAGAGTAATCTTTAAATTGTAATATGTACGTAAAGTTGCATTTTTACTTTTAATGTTTAATAATGTTTAATATTTTGCAGAGAGTTTTGCAAGATAGAGAAAATTTACCAGCTGCTCGTGTTCAACCACACAACGGAGAATTGTATTGGATCCTAGATGAAGGTGCCGCAAAGTTTGTAGAGAGAGCGTAAATAGCATTCCGTGAGATTAACTATGACATTCCGTGTTAACATCAATTCCTAATGCTCGGCAAATTTCTTGAGCTTACTTTTATAGTTATCTTACTTAAGATAGCTTTCAGAAAATGACATTTTTTTGTAATTTATTGCTCAAAGTTAATGTTTGTTTATTGTGATGTTAATATCATTTGAAATTACTAGATTCTGTTATGCATTTTAATATTAGTTTCTGATATTTTACTTCCTTGTTTTAATTTGTATACTTTTAATCGAATATAAAATACAATAAGGTAAAACGTTTTTGTGCCACATTACTAGCTCGTTATTATTAAGCTGCATATTATTTGAATAAATTTAAAAAATCATATAAAAAAATGAACTTTAAGTAACATGCGAAAACATTGAGTAAACTACATCTTTCGAAAATATACAAACATTTAGCAATACTTGTTTTTATTTAAATATAACAAATATAAAATCGTAAAAATGTACGATTACAAATACATTTGACGATGAATTTCAAATAAAAATGAATTAATTTCAAGAGAAATCCAAACAAAAATTTAGAAATCTAATAAACATTTAACAAGATTAAAATCATTACAAAAAGAAATATACACGTAAAAAAGTGAATACATTTTTATTATTTGTATTATATCATAGTATATAATAACGTTTAATAACAATTTCCATTAGTATCTAGTTCTGTATCGTAAAAGTTAATTCCATTTAATTCTTGTATCATAAGAGTTAAAACAATCAGCAAGATATTACTTCAAATTTTTATATGATATTTTATTTGCAAAAGAAAATATCCTTTTTTGATATATTTGTATAGAAGAAAATAGATAGATATATAGTATAAATGTTATATATTCATTTTAGTAAATTGTAAGACATTCTTTGGTAATTTATATAAAATTAATAAACATAGATAAATAGGTATACAGCAAAATGACTATTTTTATACAATGCATATGTGTTTGTATATTGTCATATGACATATGGAATTAATATCGTTGATATTGTATAGTTTGAGGCAGGAATATCATTTGTAACATGTACTTAATAGATAACATTTGCTATCAGTCAAATTCAGTAATCAGTATTAATTACTTAGGAACTAAAGTTTTTACAATAATTTAATAAATTATCTTTATTTTTTTACAAAAATCTTATGTGTACAATGGATATCAAGCCATGAAAAGAATTAAAAAAAAATTCGCATTTCTTTCACAAGACTCAATTGTCAGTTTCGTCGTAATATATATCAACTCCGTAATATTGTAAAACGTTTTAATTTCACGTCAAATTATCTTTTTCATAGTCCTTCCAAATTCATATGAACTATTATGAAAAATTTTATTTGTAAACAAAACGAACGTTCTATTGGCCTAAAAAGTAATCGAAAATATTCGTTTAGTTAAATATTTCTATACAATATATTTAATTTAAATACTAGAATTACCTTAAAAAAATGGGTTTTATAATTTTTAACTTCATTACATTTCGTCTCTTGTATTAAAAATGCGATCGAAAAAGTAAAAGGATGTCTTTGATTTTTAAGAATATACATGTAAGAACGATATCTAACGCTTATTCGAGATTGAATTGCAAAACTATTATTCTTTATCATAATCACTCAACACTCACGATTATATTTATGATTACTTTGAAGAAAGAAGTAAACAGGCACGAATATAATGCTATATCGTGATGCACTTCTTCGGGATCTAAATATATATATTTATAATACATATAATATATTATATATAATTTGTTTACAAGATTCATTAGTTAGAGAATTATATTAAAACAATGCACGTAACAAATGTAATATCGAGAATAGAATATCGCTCATGGAACAAGTTTAACACATAAATTATAAGTGTGCAGTATCTGCAATAACTCATCGCATAACACCTTGACAATAGTGGATACCATTATTATTGTTATTATTATTACTACTGGTATTGTTATCATCATTATGATTAAAAATACTGGAAGAGTTACAATAAAAATTAAACAAATTTTTTTTAAATTGATAGGATGTTATGCATTGAATTATATTTCCAATTTAGCTTATAACCATACATATCACAGTAATAATATAACTCGATTCTTCTATTAATGTTGCAGAATATGTAACATTACGTAATGTATTATTAAGTAATACATTCCTTTATATTTTCATAAAATTACATTTTTGTGTGTAAATTACCTGACTTTCAAATCGTACGAAGAATTTTTTTTCTTCTTGCTTAACTATAACTATCAACTTTTTACTACCTTCGTTTCCTTCCCGCTGAAAAACTGAAAAATTATAAAACATAATACTTTTTCCTTTTTCTAATGGTTTTTGTACTATCATTTCTATTTTGAAATTATGAATCTACATTTTCGTTCTTCTTCACGGAAGCAAAATATGAGTGTAAGTCATAACAATAAATACGATTAAACTAATTTATACACTCTTTATGTTCACTCCTTGAAGATTAATTAAAATTCCTCATGCTGGCCATTTTTATTATTATATACTCATTTCCTTATATGAAAATTTGTTATAAATATGTTCTATAGTATTATACAGTTGAAAAATAGAATGGTAAATGTTTAAATAATCGTAGAAGCTTCGAGTTAACAATAAATAAGCGATATTATATATAACAAAAGGCAGGATATGCCGAATTGCTTAATATAGTAACCAACGACTGACTCGTTTGAATATTTTATGACATAGTTAAAGAATAATTTAGTTAAATTAATATCACCTAAAATAAATAATCATCACGTCATATTTACACCCAAAAAATCCCTGACGGTTTCATATACTATGTAACTAATCGACACGGCTGGTGCCACCTAAACAAAAACAAATAAAAACAATGATATATAACTTCTGATCGTCGAAAATCAATCATTTGAAATTCATTTTAAATGATCGTACATAAATCATTCCATACCTTTAAAAAATTCGGAGTTAAACCTCTGTACAAACCGCGAATTCCTTCATTCTTAATAATATCCTTAAAAACAGCAACCATAGTATTAGGCTTTCCTGGCGACACGTCTGCCTGTAACCGTGTTCTGACTAGTGCTAATGGATACGAGCACACTTGGCCGGCTGTGCTCGAAGCTGTTCCGCATAATAATAAAATCCAAAAGGGTGGCTGTTCATTTTTGTCATGTGTTTGTAAATACCTGTTTTTCAAGGTCTGTAACAAAAAAAAAAAAAAAGAAAAAAACAAAAGAAAAAAAAAAGGAAAAGAGAAGAAAAAGAAGAAGAATAATAATTAACACGTTGAATGCCACGGGGGTCCATCGGTGACCGGCGATGCTGATATTAATAAAAACCCATAATTCAAATAAATACTTCAAAAATGGTCGATATTATCATCGTTGTTACAATAATATAAAGAAAGTGATAGTAATTTTATTGATAATCGCGCGCATATTACATATATATGTGCATGTTGCGATATATCGTTTTAAAACACAGCAAAGAAAGAACAGATGCAACCTGCATAGTACGTGACAACTTCTTTTATACAATTTTTTATATTTGTTCTGCCTATTTTTTTTAGCGCTTTTTTAATATATCTTACAATAAGTGAAATACAACGCGCAATGGAAGAAACACGTTACAGCGCCACGGTCACCAGTGACCTCCAATAAAATAAGTACACAAATCATGCTAATACAGTTCGACTTATTTCTTAGATAATATTTTACAGCAATATGCATTACATAACGGAAAAATTCATTCCTTGCGCTTTGGGCAAATTATGTGCGACATTCAACGCGTCAATGATATTCAAACTTTTGAGATTTAAAGCATCGATAATCTTTATCTTGTACTTACTTCGTACACAGCCAGGTCGATACCAGCGTACGGAATTATTCCCATCAAATTAGGAACATAACCTCTATAAAAAGATTTCAAACCGCCTTGCTTATATATCTTCTTTGTTGCGTCTATTAAGCCTGAGTACTCTCCCGTTTTTCTGAGTGCGAATCTAGTTTTAAGCACCTGCAATATATCACGAACAATATCACTACAAAATAATAAACACGTTACATTAATGTTACGATACAAACACGATAATTTCATACCTCAAGTGGATATATGGCTGACTGACTAATCCCTCCGGCTAGAGAACCAGCCATTAATCGTTCATAAAGTTCAAGTTCTCTCACGTCGTCTCCTTTAATCGCTCTCTTAATTTGCTCGTAAGCCATGAATTTCAGCGCGCTCTCTGGTCCGATTTTAAGTACGTTTATACCATTTCCTCTCCACAGACTAATAGAGCCACCCTCGCGCAGCATATACCTGAAGCAACTTTTGATTTTGCAGTGTCGCGTTCCGTGAACCTGAAAGCATTCTTCTTCGTAAAGCAACCAGAGAGCTGAATTCGCTTAACTTCAATATTTAATACGTATCTAATATTTTAATTCTATTATTTATTAAACTGTAATGTCTCAGTAGTGACTCAATAAAGTATGTTTATGATGGATGTTTATATAGATGCATTTAGATGATGCAGAACATCTTGCAATTCATTATTATATTGTTAAGATTTGAAACCAATTTGAAAACTTAATGTTTTATAACAGACAATTAACTACTGAAATGTTCTTGTGGTAAAACTTGCATCAAACAATCTGATAATTCCTAGATACATCCTCGAATTTGTTTCAGACCTTGCCAATTCAGTATTAATGAAACAATTCAGTATTAACATAACAGTATTAATGAAATTTTAAAATGTTTTAAAGATGTTATATCTCTGTCATAAGGCAGAGATAATATATGACACAGATAAATGTACGTGTACGCTTTTATTTTCTCTTTCTCGTTTCTTTTCTTTTTTTTTCAATCTACTTCGTTGATTAATTCTTTTTCTAGTCTTCTGTAAATTTAACAAATTACATTGCATCCCGTCAAATAACTCGAGTTTCCTCGTTTAACTTTATAAAAAAACGCTAATAGCTCTCCGGTACTGTTTGGTACGCGAAATTTTGGCCGAGTGACTTTTTTCCTATTGTAAAGAAACTCACTTGCAAATAAACTTTGATACGATCCAAAGGCGCGGTACATGTGCGTGATACACCACCTGCTACACCACCGGACACCAAATGCCGCCACCACATTCCAGAAACCATTTCACCAGTTGTGAAGTCCTCCGGGACACCGATATCCTCCCCAATGTCCATATACTGAAAAAAAAGAAACAATAATCAATGTAATTATTGCACCTTATTTTTTCCCTCCCCCCTTGCAAATAAATATCCTAATCGATATACAAACCGAAAATGAACCTCCACTTTGCACATTGAAAGAAACTGTACCGCGAAAACACGGTTTTAACTTCGATAAGTCGTACATGATTATTTGATTAACGATTAACCTTTTATCCGCCATATTTTGTGACTTTGACACTTATGATAGTTACATGTAAATACATGTATTTTTTATGGCTGACAAAATCCCTTGACAACTCGTAATTTGTACGATCTAAGTGTGCGTGCATGCGCGTGTGTGTGTGTATTTAGGGTGTCTCTATTACGTTAAATTGTGAATTTAAAACTACAGAAAATAGATAATAGTTCTGTTGAACAAATATATATACATGTAGTTTCGAGTATTGTTACGTAAATAGTACATACATATTATACACTGAAAGTGAAGACATTGTAAATTTTTAAGTCAATCGTATTTTCCCAAATATGTGCTTCTTCGCGATGCAAATTTTGCACTTTAAGCTGCGAAAGTTTTATCTTTCATCTTCAGTTTTAAACTTATCATTTAGCCCAACTACAAGAAGTATCATATATCGATCATTGACTTGGATATTTAAATTAATTATTTAATAATATACTGAATACTTAATTAATTTCAAATTTATTGCGACGCCGTTGGTTTTCATTTCGATCATAAAAAGGCACAATTTTAACGTTTATTTAAAAAAAAAAAAAAAAAAAAAAAATAGACGTTTCTGCATCCTAATGCATTTCGAACCAGTATCAGCTGGTTCTATCGGCGTGTCGCGCCGGTTTTGCTATAAGATATACGTATCTGGCTACATTTTGCTGGTACCAAGTCAGATAATTCTTGAACTCTGATCAGCAGTGTACTTTTAGACATAGATGGATTTTTCAACTTTTTTTTTTTTTATCAATCCCACACGTTACATCATATTTTGCAATTAACATCATTTTTCATACAATTCGCAAATTCTACATAATCTCTGTCTTCTGCGTAACGTAAGAGAATTTAAAAAAAGAAAAAAAAAAATCATTATCGACATTTCAAGAGCAGCTTGACATCAAAAATCGAAAGTTTTAGACAATTCTGTAGTTAGAAATTTATCCAAATTGGAGACTGCCTTTCATGTTTGATGTTCAAAAATTTCCGATAACTTACCCCGAACTACCCTCTAAAATGAAAATTTTTAACGCATAAATAGAACGGAGAAAAGAAGAACATTTAGCAGTTCTGCAGACGTGTTAATGACCCAAGTAATCAACTTCAAACGCATTTTATCGCAAATTGCATAATAAGTTAATATTAGCAAATCTTTTGGAAAAACAGTTCGTTATTAACTTAACAACCACTTATTTTTTTTAAAAATCCTTGGACTGGAAATGGATAAATAATTATGTATGTATGTATATAATATATATTTATATATATATATATAAATAAATTTGCATGCAAAATATAAACAAAGTGAATAACTGGTTTCTTTTTCTATTGCTTGTATTATAGTTTATATACCAATGTAATACACATTTAATATTTCAAATTTTTTTTTGTAGAGTGCTTTAATTTTATCGTATATAACACGCACATAGACATATGCAGACATCTACATATTTTTACTTAATCATTAAGCTTATAAATCATTTTGTTACATTAATATAATTTGTAGTACAAACAATTTTTAAGTTTATATTCTAGATACAACTTCTTAGGTAAAGATGATTAAATATTATGCAAACAAATCAACCATTTCACCAAAACAATATAAATTAGCATGTTGTGAAAAGAATATGTACATTGTCACAAAATATTTGAAATTATATATATAGCAGAGAATTATCTGTAACTACTGTATATAATATACATATAATTGTACATAATGCATGTTATTAATCCCATTATATCACTTTATTATTGTAATCATAATGTACGTATAATTAATTGTAATTGTTTATATGTACAAGAAATGAATTCATTACTAATGATTGGTTTGTGCACTATAATGATTTAATCTTTATTATTTTTTATTTATAATTGCATATAATGAATAAATTAACATAATATATTATTTAAAAAGGATATATAAGGATTATATATATATATATACATACCTTATATATATATATACATACTTATATATATATATACATACCTTATATATATACATACCTTATATATATACATATCTTATATATATATACATACCTATATATACATATTTATATATATATATACATACTTATATATATATTATATATATACATACCTTATATATATACCTTATATATATACATACCTTATATATATACCTTATATATATACATACCTTATATATATACCTTATATATATACATACCTTATATATATACCTTATATATATACCTTATATATATAGGTATATATATAAGGTATATATATTTTAAGGTAATTATTATATATGTATATGCATATGTATTGCATATATATATATACATATAAGGTATATTACGTATATAATATGTATATGCATATGTTTCTCTTTCGTTTATCTGAGAACACCAAAATATTTCGAAATGTATGAATAATACGAAAACACGTTTCAAACGAAAGTTGTAGAATATAGAGGAAATAGTGATATGTGTGATCTTGAGATAAGGTATTTTATTATTATTAAAGTATTCTAATGCCTGACATCCAGGCATTTTTCGGAGGCACTATCTATACATGTATTTTTCATAAGATTTGTTGTTGAGGTATTACCTTTTAGAAACGTGCCGCCATCTGGATTAGTATTACTCGATGTACATTGTTCGACCGAGCAATGTACATCGAGTAATGCTAATCCAGACGATGGCACGTTTATGAAAGATATATCATGATGATCCCAAAAAGAGCCGATTTTCTGTCTGTATATATGCATGCGTGTGTGTAAATTGTTCAGTTCGATACTTACGTTAGTATTATTATTATATCATAGAATGTTAAAGAAAATGTAAAACAGAGAATGGAAATTACATCGAGGAAAAGGAACAAATGCAGCAAGTTGAACAATTTACATATACACATACACGCGCACACATAACGAAATCGGCTTTTTTCAGAACTATTTTTCACTCTGTGATGTGCAAAGTTCGATTGGGCAACCTCGGTGTATACGTCAGGTAACGCTAATGCCGACGCCACGTTTTTGAAAGGTAATACAACATTTTATGAAAAAAGGTAATATATACATTTTAAAGATATAACGACGTTTTATGAAAAAAATACTTGTACAAAAATTGAAACGTCAGAGATGTAAGAATATGCTGTAAAAAAAAAATATCGATCCATTTGAAAATTCGAACACAGTTGCTACGAGGTTGCATGCACGCGCCCTCGTTATACGAAACATTTTTTCCATACTTCTCGGAATATTTTGGTGTTCTAGATTACGCATGATATAGTAAACCCGCGTGTTATTTGTTTGTTCAGAAGCATTTATATTCTAAATTCTCATCAACGTTTGATCGAAAATATACGACAATGTTATTCCTCTTGATGGGAGGAAGTGAACAGCAAGACTACCTAAGCGTGTAACGATAAAAGTTTGGACTTTATTTTCATCTGGGAAAGTCACATTAAAAAAAAAAAAAAAAATTAGAAACTATCGTAAAGGAACCTTGACGCGGTTAGGTTTCACTGAATTAGATTTCGACCTTGCGCATCGACTTTTTGATTGATTACACAAGCAGCTATTATCGATACTTTGTGCAAAAGCGTTACGTGCCTATTAATTGCCAACTTTTATTCGCGAGAAATCGAAAATGAATGGTGGAACTCTATGATCAGTTTTCCCGACTGTCGCAGTTCATTCGGAGAGGAAAAAAAAAAAAAAAAAAAAAACAGAAGGATATATTGAATCTCTCGAGCAATGCTCTAGATTTATTCCAGTTTATTCCAGTATAAAGAGCTGTGTGTCGATGTTCGTGCAAAATGCAATCGGAGAACCGACAGCAACAAACGGGGGAGAAGCCATCTTTGTGTATTGCGAGAATCATCGTTTTCGGGGTTCATTGGGTCGACTGCGAGAAACGAGTAAAGTGAATCGCAACAAGTATCGATCGTAGATACTTAACTTCACGTGAAACTGAAGCACGATATCTGTATCGATATCTACACTGTCCATCGTGGTACGACAGCTCTTTGTACTTTTCTTGAATCGAATAACGACTTCACGGAATTCACGTGAAAACTGAATAAATCTAAAGAAACGACTGAAAGGAACGAAGAAGTATGCAGCAGCTTTCTGCGATTAAGCTCGGGCCAGAAGCCAAAATGTAACTTGGTATCTCGCCCAATCCCGGCTTCAAAATCTGCGATTTCACCATTCTTCTTCTCCGATGTGAGAACACCTTAATCACGTGACAGACCGCTAATTTTGAATTTGGCCAAACGGAAGGGCCAAATTTTCCTCGAGCAGTGTAAAAATCAATTGTGCAATTTTCGAGCGGAGCAATTAATTAACCGGGCGGCAGCTCTCTTGAACTATTTTTAAACGTGTAAAATGCCAAATGATATTCGATGTTAATTAATGCACCTTTTACTCTTACAACGGTTAAATTAACTTTAGCTGTTTGAAGCTAACGATAAGTTACAGTGAAGAGCGCGCATAATGACGAAGAATTGTCGAATACTTTGAACCTAGTTGCAACTTTGTAAAAGAAAATCATATAAATTAATAATCCATTTAAATTAATCGTGGCGCAAAACTGACTCTGCGAAGATTTCTATTTGTATCAGCGTCGTAATGATAACAAGGTGGTGACATTTTTTTTTTTTTTTTTTAAACTAGAACCATCCTACAAAACACCGCGTATTTTGCTTTTTTTCTTGGTATTCTACGTGCGAGTACGTACCAATAAAATGTTGTTGAAATTCTACACGTGTCTTCAGTTTTAGCTCATCACTATGTATGTAAGTTATATAAGTGTTTTTTAAAAATGACACTAGGATTTGTAAACGTATATTAAAAGAATTATAATATACGATTTATAAATGCAATATAAAATTACAATGTACAATATAAGTATTCGTGTGCCAAAAATTATACTGATTATACCGCGGTATAAATAATACGAACAAAAATCTTTACTTTAGACTGATATTAGAATATGTGACACCTTTGTACATAGGTCGCTTATTGTTCAGTATTCGATTTAAAAGAATTCAAAATTATCATGGTTCTTAGGAAATTAAAATTTCTGCAAGATAAGAACCGTTGGATAATTACGTGAGTTTCATATTAATCTAGATACGTTAAGCAGCTTTGATTAAAATGATATTCCGATAAGTCTAATCAAAGATCGATGTCTATCAATCGCGACTAAATATTTAACATTTCCGTCTTTTGACTTTTGAAACTTTATTCGTCTGCCCTTACGAAAGAATATCCGTATTTTTTTTCCATACGATTTAAATCGTATAGAAGTTTCCATGCTTTTGTATTAAAACTGAAAGCACGTTCGATATTTACACTGGTTTATTTTTCTTCTGATTCAGACCGTAATGAAGATGATAGTGAAATGCGCGAAAACACGTAGACGTTTCAAATCGTAAAATACAAATGAAAATAATGGCGGTCAGAACTTACGGGAAAATCGATATCAGTACTCAAGTGTCAGGTAACAATCGTCCGATCACGAGTTACAGTAAGTAGTTACTTTACGTTGAAGTACCACGTACATATATATTTCAGAAATGCGCGAGCAATTATTTTTTTACTCCACTGATGTTTTTGTATAATTTTTTCCAACATCTGCTTCGATGGATATTAACGAAAACTATCGATCTCTCTCATATCTTTTTTATACGAGATCTTGTCAACCTTTTACAAAAATAAAAATTTTACACGGATATAAATCTACAAGGACGAAAATTTGAAGACTCTAAAAAAAATAATCCGTTGCTAATAATTATATATACATGGACAATTATACTCTATTAATATCATGCAATACCCCTATCCAAGTATCTTCCAAGTTATATCTTCACCTTTGATAATCGATATTCTACATAAAATAAGAGAGAGCAAATGTCCATAGATAGCAATACGATAATTTAATTAAAAATTTGTTTATTATATATGTATTTCCTAATATTTAAAAAAAATTTCGTTCTTAAAATAATCCCACAATCCACGATTTACAAAGCAAAGTTCAACTATCATTTGTTTTCCTACTCTGTTTTAATTTAGAAATCATTATGAAATTTTCATGTGTTTTTTGTTGAACACATTAAAATACATTCAACTGTGAGAATATTTGCGGAATTAAGAGAACCGCGTGAAGTCCAGTTCAGAGTCTCAAGGGTTAAAAATGCTCGTGCAGAAAGGAAAGAATTTGCATTCATCATGAAATATAATTTCATCTGATCTGGGCACTGCATACAAGTCGTTCACGTGTCCATTTTGACAACGATTATCACTCACCGCTGTCTGTATCATTTTTCAATGCTATTTCCTGTCTAAATAGATATCCTATTAGATCGCATATGGATTAATCGATCTATATTTTGTTTCGCGATATACGTCGCGATAACTCAAGATACAAAACGAATCTTCTTATCAAAGCGTGCTTCTCGAAATTTACTCGAGAAATACCTCGAAAGACTTGCTTTCTACACCACGTCAACCACGTGATATTTTCAGCCATAACCTGTACGCGGCCGCATAACCTCTCTCACCAGACACTGATATTCGTATTTCTTCAACTATCCATTTGCTTATTTCAAAAAGTGACCCTATCGTTGTTTCTAAGATCTCACAAAAATTTCACAGCGAAACAGTGAAAATTAACAGATACGATCTTGAAACAAGCCTTCGGTTCTCCTTCCCTTGCCGTGAAAGTACTATATTTGCCGTTCGAGACGAATCGAAACCGAAACGAAAATTCTCAACCACGTTAATTGGCTTTCGTTTCTTTTCGCACCTTATAGATAATTAATATTACCGTATTACCGTAGAGAGAGAGAGAGAGAAAGAGAGAGCCACTTACCCTTTGCAACTCATAATAATTTTGAAGAAATTCCTCACAGACCAAACAGGTAGGCGAAATGCAATCGTGTTTCAAAAGTCCTGGATTTTTTATCGTGTACATTGTTCGAAGAATGTGATTAAAGTCGCATTCACCGAACGATCCTTTCTCTCTCCTTTGCGAGAAGGCCGGGAAATCGAGCCAAGTCTCGATCCGTACGTGCACGAATTCAACTGGTTGTAGAGGACGCGTAACGAACGCACTGAACAGAAGTGAAAATATAAATAATGCCAAGCGAAACTTGTTAAGCGAAACGCACAAGGGGAATTAAATGAAACGAGCCTCGCCATTAATCAGCGATTCGAGAACTCGGAGTCGGATCTCAAGACTGAGGAACGTCAAGCGCCAAAGAACGCAACGCGGGAATTGAAATAAAGATAACTTTCGTCTTGATCGAGGAAACTCCCCACTACCTTCTTACCAATATCTACAGTATATATCTCGCGTTACTTAAAACATTTTCAGTACCTATTGTAAACCGGTTTTACGATGATCAAATATGGTTTATATTTGTTGAAGAAACGACTGTTCAAATTGACGTTGTTTTATTAACTTGTGATAATCACGTGAAAATATAAAAGCCACGGAAGAGACACATATTAAGCCATATCATTCAGTCTCGTATGAGAGCAAATTCAAAATTCAATATTTTGTCGATCAATTTGCTTTCTATTCAGAAGTGCTTGCATCGAAAATATCGATTACAAAAGGTACTAACATACATTTTAAATGTTAAGCATGCCATTAATCTAATTGTAGAATTTCGAAAATCGATTTGTCATCTACTGGTGTATATTATCATTGTTATATAATATGTTTATATCATATTTTTCGTATTATATATTTTTTATATTATACATTAAACATTATATTTCTTTTGTAACTTTCGTATGGAAATGTTAACTTTTAGAATCTAAAGTAATTCATGGGACACTGACGATTTTACTACAATCACCCATTTTTTTTTTTTTTACAACGATTGTATTTTAATTGGCGCGTTGGCACATTTGGAGAAGAACGTGTAACCACGTGGCCTATTTTCGCGTGAAAGTTAGCTATTCTGGCACGAAAATTGAATGCCATAAGTGGCAAGCCAATTCACTGTCAGTTACGCGTATACAGTTATACCATCGGTCAACGAAATATTTCAGTAATTTTCGTTATATAAAATGATTACAAAACGAATTGACGTATAATCTTCTTTTCCAATAGAGTGTCTTTTTATTAAATTCCATTTGTTATTTTGTACAATCACATGATAGTACTATTGAATCTGGATTTAATTGGTTCTTTTATTATCATATAACGAAAACAATGACGTGCCAATACTTTTTGTAGTCACTGTGCGTGTAAAAATTTGTAGCCGCTACAAGTGTAAAAATTCCTGAATAGAAAGAATATGAAAAAGTGGAACTTTGCCTGCGTCATATTGGTTCCTAGATAACATTTAACAATAAGTAGCACATTCGCAAACCACACGCTGACTGAAACAGTTTCAAGTATAGGACAGGTGCATTACGGAAATACGCACGTGAATAATGAAATGAGTCATCACGTTAACAGGGGTCTGATTGGTGAATTTTTAATCAATATTTTACTTCTGCCGTTGAAGAAAGTTGTAACGTTTACATATTTCACGTACGCTAAAAAAAAACTGAATTTTGAAAATATATGCGAACACTATGATATACATTTTGCAAATATAAATAAAAAACAAAGTTAGTTTATGATATACGTTCAAGATATTTTACTATCTTTCATGATTCATACATATTTAAAATTTCCAATCTGACAGATAATATTCATATCGGATTAATTAATTTAGCAATAAATTACTTGTCGTCTGCAAATTGTCTATAGACAATGACCTCGCGTAACGAGTCATTGTGTGTGTGTGTGTGTGTGTGTGTGTATATATGGCTGACGAAACATTGTGAAATATTTCACCATTCTGAGAAATTCTGCCGTTTACGGTTAAATAAAAAACTACAAAAATAATGAAAGAATAATGATATTTCCCTGAAATATTAAGCCTCGATAGCCTTTAATCTAATTTACTGTTTACAAATAATAATAAAATATTGACTTCTATCTGTTTTTTGTTCTCGATTGTTCCTTTGAACAATAATCCCTCGTTTCGTGTTATTTTCTTAATATAACATAACAATTACACAAATCAGTTATTTAACAACGATCACAATAACAATTTAACAACAAGTACAAAATTGTTATTTCAAATTTTTATCGTTAATAAACCTTGGTACGACCGGAAGTCTCAGACAAAGATATCGTAACGCGAAACGGCAGAATAAAATTAAGAAACGTTAACATTTGAACTTGAACGCCAAGCATTATTGCATCGTGCTATTTAATAGTTTCTCTTCTATCAGATGAAAGCACGAAGAAAAGAAAAATCGATACCAAGTTCCAGCTAACACTTTTTATCTCGACTAACACTCTCACTGTTATACTCTCTATTATGCCAAAGCAGGCGGTCTCTCGCAAGTCAAAGACTTTAGTTCCATCTTCGAAACATTATTAGTTTCATTATTCCATCCTATTCTGTGCTAGTGATAAAATACAGTGCCGTATAAAATTAAGGCGCATGTGCATTAAAAAAAAAAAAAAAAAAAAAAGAGAAAAAAAAAGAGAGAGAAAAGAAAAAGTGATGGTCCAACTGAACGACGCATGCGTGATAAAATGAAGTCGGAGAAACGTTGTAGAAGCAGCTGGAAGACTACCAAGGTCATTTTGAATGACAATTGCTACGTCACACCTCCGGTCGAGCCTTCTCTGTCGACGAATCAGAGGCCTGAATCGACACGATCATTTCCCCATACGCGTATGCGCGTGCGCGCGCGCGCACACACACGCACGTACGCGCGTGAGTTCATCGTACAATTAGGTAAATAGAGTAGTAGACGGTCTCAGAATTATTTGCGTTCTGCAATCGATGTTTCGACAAATGTAAAATAATTCTATGCTAATTATATCAACGACGGATATGAAATTGGACTAGAAACGAACGAAAGAATAATAATGAAATAATACATAGCGATTAATTTCAACGTAGATTAGCATTAGTTACTTACGTTGGTGTGATGCCAGTATTCAATAAGACCCAGAAGATCGGTACTCGGTGCATAAAGCAAAAAATCTCGCCATTCGTTGAAACTTATAGTGAGACTTCCATCTTTGTCCATTCTAAAATACGATATTACGGGGTTACATTTTATTTCTTATACTTGCATCAATTAAAAAAATTTCGATACCTGACGTAAAGAATAAAAACTACTCGAGGGTAGTAAGTTATCATGGATTTAACTCACCGCTGCAACAATTTTTTTGCTTCATTGTAATCCATTTTTATTCCCAGTTCTTCGAACGCTTTTATTAATTCCTCTAGATCGATTTTACCTGTGAAAACGAGTCCCGATTATGACGCGGTAAAGATTAATAATTTCTATCAATGAGTAAAATACTAACAAGTAAACAACAAGTAATGGTTATAAATTTTGTAAGTTGCGATTTGAGTTTGATCGAGTAAATTTAATATTGTCATTTCTTATCCACTGATAACATATTTTTTTATGAAATATTACAAATATCACATATTTGTTAAAATTTAATTTTGAAACAAATTTCAAACAAACAAAGTCATTGGTGATTACTTCATTCGATGGATTTTTGTCCTTTTGAAGATTCATTATAAAAAGTCACGTTATGATCTATCAGAAAATACTCACTAATAGTCAGAAAATTTTACCAAAAGTGAAATATCATACAAAAGAGTATTTTATATCATTTAATTATTTTTACAGTTTAGATAACATCTAATTGTAGAATATATTTCATTAAAATAGTATCTAAACATCGATGGATAAAAAATTACTTCAAATAAAATTATCTCGAAAAATCGCTGAATGAACGTAAACACTTTCGCGTTTTCTATTATATATATATATATATATATATTGAATAATGAACGTTTTTTCGTACATCTACTGACCATCCTTATTCTTGTCAAGATGAGAGAATTGTAGACGCAGATTTTTTTCGTGTTCGCGTACATAGTGTATAAATTCGGCAAGTGTAATATCGCCGCTCTTAGTGCTATCGGATCTGGCCAAAAATTTCTGAAAAAAAAAAGAGAGAGAAACATTTAAGTTATATAAAATTTATTAATTAACGCACATTTCTTTGTTCTTTTTTTTAAAACGAAAAAGTATTTTGTTACAGGAATTTTTATGGATCAATGAAAGAGATTTACTTCGGAACGTTAGGATAGCATTTTTCCGTTGAAGCTTTAAAAAAATACTGGGTATTAACCTTGATGAAACCATGTAAATTGTATTAACTACAAACTACAGTGAATATACCTCGTTCGGCTTCAAGAGTATCAATGACAACCTTCTATAAATTAAATAAAATCTTAATACGAACATCTTAAGTCATTACTATTACAATAAATAATACTCAAGGTCGTTACCGTGTTAATTACGTAGAAATGCATGATAAAATAAAATCTTCTTTAAAATATTTCAGACATCGTAAATTGATTGGAATTAGAAATTAAGTGAATATATATGTTCGATGAAACATTAAACAAACTGAAAGAGTCATGTAACGAGTAAAGTTCAAGATTTCAAAGTTCACGATAAACTTTACTCACATTGTGTCAGATTTCTCGCATAAACTATTTTACACTATTATTTTATAATAAATATATACGCTATTTATGGCTTGTATTTTCTTTTAAATATTATATGTTTCTTTAAATATTTAGATATTATACGTACTCGATTCACAAGTTCTCAAAAATTAGTAAACATTTAATAAATGAAATTTTTAAAATCAATTAAAAATTAAAATGGAATACTTAGATGTGCTTTCCCTATTGGAAATCAAACTTTTCACGCCATGTCTACGATTAGAGATTCAATGAAATCATATATTTCGAAAGCTTTCATAATATATTCCTAAGTATCGTCTTAAAAACTTAAAGAACATCGTACATACAAGAAATAGACTTTTATTTGACGTTTGGAAGTTGCACGCATACATGTCCGATCCAAATTCGATCGTACAGTATAGCGACGTTCATTTAATTGTAAGTGAACTGCATACTGCATTGCCTTGCTAATTGGCCGCAATTGAATCGAGAGCAAATCTGGTCAATTAATAAATAAAAGGAAATCTATATCAAAAATTTCAGACAGATGAAACAATAGAACGAGACAATGACATTTCTACGTGAGAACAATCAAATATCGAGACTTGTTTAGTTGTCAGCAGCATTGTCACGTTAACTGACCATTGCTATCCCCACTAATTTCTCAAAACTGCCTTGGCAAACGTTACGTTTTCAAGACAAACACGCGTGTCAGTACACTGAACAAAAAAAAGAGAGAATACGTACTTGAAATTTCCTATAAATACATATTTCACGATAGCTGGTCAGGCAAGGTTCCGATTCACGGTCAGTTAACGAAAACGCTATTGCAATGCCAGAGGTTCGCTCTGTGAAAAGACGGTGGGGATAGCGACGTCCAGTTAACAAGGCATTAGCAAGGTAACTGGCTCCAGCCAATTAGCAAAGCAGTACTTCTGCATAAAATATACTTGATGTAAGAACCCTTAATCGGAAGCTATCTTTGAAAAACAATTTTTAAATACAATGCCATGCCATGCCATGCGCGTGAATGTGAATTTCTAGTCGATAGTCGAACGTCGCATGCATCTTCTCTGCGTTATGCAGAGTTCGATCGTACTATGCGGCACGAGCACGAAATATGAATTACAGGATCGCACATTTACGTACCTCCGCGTAATATTTATCGACACCAACATCACGAAGTGCTTTCGACAGATCTTTCACGTCGATTCTTCCATTGCCATCGAGATCTAGCTTCTGAAATATCTTTTCAAACCTCTTCTCGTCCTCTGCCGGCAACTCGTGCAGATAGTGCGGTGGCATTACGCCATGCACCGCGCTCCCTCGGCCCTCGGGCATTACTACTGTCTGTATTACTTTCTGTATTACAGGATATCGAATCCCTTTCCGATATCTATCCACGTTGACGTTGTTACACGCTCTTCTCTTGCTTCTCTCACTTCTCATGCATGCACATTTCTCGAATCACTCGCAGATTCTTAATACGATTACTGCACGAGGCGTTCCGATCGTTAAACATGCCTACGATTGGATTCATAGCTGCGTATATGCACGTGGTATATGCTACGAAACGGTGGACATCGATTTTCCAACACTTCGTACGAACTTTCTGCCAAACGGCTGCAATGCGTTCCTACGTGTCTGTTCTGTTGTCAAATCGAGCAACGCCTTTTGCGAACGACTTGCGAAGCGTGAAAATGAACAACGTACGTAAAAAAAAAAGGGGATCTTGAACTTTCACGCTCTTGTCTTGTCAAGTAAATCGATCGTACGTTCACAAGTGGATCGATCGTACAATCACTGTGCAAAGTGAAATCGTATCACCACCCTCACGTTCGTTACCGAACAATTGTCTACGCACAACTAAGTCCGATGCCGCTGGAACGTCCTGCGTATTCAGTACTCAGAGATGCCATCTGGTGGCAGGTTTCGGGAACTCCTTTCACGCCACTTCGAATCAACGAATTCGCGCCGATATTTAAACATCTGTTCCCGAGGTACTTCCGAGATTCGGCGATGTTGCTCGTTTCAATGGATAGGAATTAATGTCACGGCGATGAATTAACAAAAGATTCACATTCGTATGTTGAATAGATAAATATATTACATTCTCACTTATACGGTACACTTTTTTTTTTAGAAAATACATCAAACTTTTATGAATGTTCATACACGATACAAAATGTTTGAAGAACTTCGCCTCGATGCGGCGTTATACGTTTAAACAAGTGTTTCTCTATTGTCAAAATATTCGTGTTCGAAGTTCTTGTATATTCACACGCACTGACTGAAAAAGAAAAAAAAAGAGAAAAAAAAATTGAAACTGATGTTTCCAAGCGTTTCTTAAAGTACTTCGCAACAGATTCGCAGGGCGAATCGGATCTATAATTTATGTCTACATAAATGCAGCAATATAAATACTTTTATTTATTTCACCATAATTTGAAACGATCAGAAACGAAATCAGGGTAGTAAATATTACTGTGATTGTATCACATATGTATATTATAATACGACTTTTTCCATAGTTATTTATTTTAGAAAAATACATTAAAAATGCCAGACTAACAATCATGTTAAACACAACAGGCAGCACGTTATCAAGTATATCAACATCTTTTACGTAAATTTAATATAAATAAATAAAATAAACGTCCACAGAATTTTTACTTTACTTCACGCGAATGACGACCAACAAAATAATTTCCAATTTTAACGAAATGTGCCGAAATGCACATGTACGTATTGCCTATTATGTTTACAACTAATATAACAAAAGAAAAAAAAAATCTTACACTCATGGGAGAATTAATTTAACGTAAGTGTCACAAAAGTACTATTAGTACTGCTAAGTGCCAAGTGCTCGCTGACTATATGCATTATATACCGATATGTATATAATTATTATTGTTTCGTTATGTTCAAACAAAGAACATTAATATAGATTGTATGTAGCTTTCATACCATTAACATAGGTACGCGTGTATTATTATACACATAGTGACATGTTTAACATGCAATTAATTTGAAGCTTGCACAAACAGTATTGTTGCGCTTATTACTTCCCAGTGTACACAGCCCTCTTCGCTTTTTATTCTCTATGTTTATCAACGAGTCGTACTACGAATAAAAACGAAAAAATAAGAGAAGAAAGAAAAAGAAATTGAAAGGCAACATCTTTTTGTAAAAAGCGGATAGTCGCTGTAGATAGTCGTAGATCGTAATTCCTTTAAACAACTCAAGGTGCTTTTCAAAAGTGCTTTCATTGTTTGTGTAAAGGAATTACGTGAAATATCGAACGGCAATTTATAACTTTATGGAAGTAATAATAATTTTAAAAAGATTATTTTTATATATATATATATATACTTTGTGTCTGAACAAACTGTGAAAATGGTGTTACATTTACAGAAAAGAGCCTGTGATCTTTTTACATGCATGAATGCTTGAAGGTCTGACTTTAGACAGAATTGTAAAACCAACAAAACTTGATTTCTACAACTAGATATGATATACGATATAAAAAAGATTCTCAATTTGCTAAGTACTTCGATGTAAAAAGTATAGTTTTTTATATGTTATTTGTCGCATTGCAGGATGAGAAATTACACGATCGCTCCTTTCTGCAATATTGTCACACATTTTCTTTGATCGTCAGTTTTACGTTACGATGTTGAAATACTATCTTACGGCAAATGTGTAGCGATTGCAAAACAAGTTTTCACAGACATAATAAAAGAAAATTTGTACTACATAAACGTTTCGTTTTAAAGATTTCATAATTTCATCTGTGAAACTAGTAACAAAATAAATAATAATAAAGTTTCTAACATGTGTTTCAAACATATATAAATATAACTTCAAATCTAAACATAATTAATACCAATGATTCGATATAAGAAGAAACAGTTTAATATTTTGCATGTTAGGTATTTTCGAATCTACAATGGAAATACATTTCTTATAAAAAGGATTTTGCACATGAAAATTTTACATTTACTTCGCGCAATTAAAAATAGCATAGATGTAGCTTGATTGAAAAGAAACGTAATTCTATATATCCGGAGTAGAAAAAGTATTAATTTTTCATATAATGTGTTTCTTCACAGACATTGTTTCACATATTATGACATACGTGACAGACGAAAGAAACTTGCAACAATAAATTAACAAAACAAATAAAATTGCACCATTATTCGTAACTTTTTTTTTCTTTTTTCCGTGAGAAACTAGCTATGTTCTGAGATTACATTTCTTTACGCGATCCAAAAAAAAGTAATGTGCCTCCGTATATTGCAAGAATTCGAAAATCAATATGCGCAACTGTATAAAATATTTTATATGGTCTTTTATGCGTTGCTACATACGATTCAAAAGGCACAATTCGAAAGAAATAATATTCCACTTGAACATGTCTAGTTTTGCATAGCAAGGTAAAATAATATTTCCAATGAAAAAGATAGATAAACTCTCCTTCGATCTCTACATTTCATAAAAAGTCTATGTCAGTTCCACTAAAACTGGAATTATGAATATCTATACCACATTATTTCGTAAAAAATAGAAGAAATCCCCGACTATTATAATGCATAGATCACTATACTGAAAAGAAGTTACAACTTGATCAATGTACTTGTTTTGATCAAATTTTGTTATCACATGTACAAAACATTGTTAATATTAAGGGAGTCGATTATTTTTTAACAAAAAGAAAAAAAAAAAAAAGAGAAAACCTTTCGATTAACAGATGTTGTATCAAATGCAAAAAACAGCTATATCAAGAATATAAATTTGTCGTCCATAAAATAAAATCTCATTCATATTTTTGCTGCGAAAAATATTAATTCTATCTTTCTTTTTTTTTTTTTGTTTGTTTGTTTGTTTTTTAATGCAGAAAAAAGAGCAGTGTCAATGTTACACACTTTAATTCGTGTCTAGCAGAAGAAATTAAGATAATAATTACGAGAAAGCCAATGTGACTGTTCCTGTTTTTTTCATAAGTCCGTAAATCGAACATGTGTTTACAAATGTGAGAGCTGCAGCTCGCATAACAGTCTCTTTATATTATTCTGTTCACTCTGTAACGAACTAGTGAGTCAGTGGCTTTGAGACTCTGTTCCACTTCACAAACATAAATTTAGAAAATTTAGGAAAAGAAACTAAAGAATTAAAAAATCATAAAATTGATTAATCTTAAATCTTCCGTCATGCTAATCTCTACATCAAATACTTCGAAAACTTGTCTGAAACAAATCAATTAGTCGCGGCAAATAAAATAAAATGCAATGTTTCTTTTACCAGGCACAAATGGAGTCTATAGTTAATTTTCCACTACATATTGTCAAATAAAGGAAAATTTTATAAATATTAAATTTTCCTCGTTTTACACCTTTCTTTTTGAATTTTTTAAGTATTTGAAATTGTAACACTTTGTACTTAAAACACGAAATGGGATCCTCAATATTGATCCAAGAGAAAATAAAACGAGAAAGTAATCTTTTTGATTTTACAAAAAAGAGAAAAAGTTAATGATCACAAGAAAAACGAATTTCCCAATTATTTTTCCTCATAATCTCATTAATATATTAACTTTCTCATTAACGAATTGCATTAATTTGAAAACCACTTGTAAATGGTTGTTCAAAAAAATTAATTCAATCTTAAGATACACTTAGAACCAAAATTAACATCAAACTAAAATAGATGTTACAGGTTACTGTATTTTATTTAGAAACACATTTTCAAATCTGAAAACATGAATCATAAAAGGAAGTACAGTAAGAAAGCTAAGTATTTAAAAAAATTTTGTTTACCAGCTAAAAATCAATTGTTATGTATATATATGTATATATATATATATTTATTTATATATATAATTAAGATATATATATTTATATTAGAAGCAATATATATCTTAATTATGCAAAATTTTAACAGAATATGTTAATTTTATGTATGCGTAACACCTATATGTATTCGTATATTTTTATCGTGTAACCTTGTTGCAGGTTAAATAGCATTCTTTCCGAATGTATCAATAATATAATATTCTTTGCTTCATTGTGCAAACATATAAACAAAATATACTACATCCTGTCATGTTTATAAAACACTGACATTAATTTCTGTTAAATTTTAACAAATCTGCTCTCGTTTGTTTAATTTGTTTTTGTCAATGAATGTCCCCGTTATGATCAATAACGGAACATCGATCAACCCTTCACCGGTTCTATAAATGTAATTTCAATGCGGCAGCTAACTCTCACTTCTTACATTGATTTTTCTTTTATGATAGACTCTCTACTGTAGCTAGTAAAAAATTAAAACGATGCGACTTCCTGCATAACTAAATGTTAATTACTACATCGTCATGAAGAAGATTTCTTTAAAATCTTATATTATTTACAACTAGATTTATCATCACGTTGACAATCTCAGGAACAAATGCATTCCCGTAGTTAAAGAATTAATATTACATATACAGATGTTTTAGTTAAAGATACAGTACGTGAGAAAGTAGTAAATTCACTTTACATTATGCTGTATCAATAGGAAATTTTTTTTACGTCAGTTAAAGTAGGGATGATAAAGTTTTCTATCTATTCATTTAATAGTGTTTGAAATATTGTGTGTTGTTTTCTTTTGATTTTATTCTACAAGACCGTCAAAATGTTCTTATATGCAAACAGTAGAAATTTCACTTACTTTCAGTCATTTCTTTTTTTGTTTTTTTTTGTTTTTCTTTTTTTCTTTTTTTTTCTTTTTTTTTTTTTTTTTTTTTGAAAAAATTTAAACATGCTGATGCATGGAAATTCGCACAAAAAATCATTTGCACATGTTAAAAAAACATGTTCCAGCAAATAATGGTCAGATCTAAAAAGTAAACAACGTAGCAAGACCCACTATCTTACTATTATTTTTTAGAATTATCTTCTTCGTTTGACCAATGTTTCTCCTGTTCTTGTAGTTCAAATTCCCATCGTAATTCTAATTCCCGCATATCATTTGCAATACCTGCTTCATATGTATCTTCCTAAGAACCAATTTTAAGTTTTATATAAATTTTTTGTTAATTATTTTCATACAATGTGAAAAATTTCATACACTTTTTTTAATACAATATCACAACAGCATAACTTACTTCTTCGGGTTTATAATTCTGATGGAAACTTTGAGAACTAAGTAAATTGTTCGAAGATTGAATCCAAGGTACGGTACCATATGGACTCCAATTTCGTACATCTTTTTCTTTTTCCCTGATACCAGCTTCAATCATTTGCAATTCTTGTGCTAACCTTTCTCCCGCCGTAAAAGTCGCTCCTTGTGTAGCAAGCTAAATGTATTGATTTTTACATTAATGTTATTAAATATTTTATTTGAAAATAATAATCAACCTGAAGAAATAGAACCAAATAATACCTTTAAGTCATTGATTTTTTTCTCAAGATGTTTTAATTGTTGTTTTACCTTTTGCGATTCAAGGATTAAGCTGAAATAAATTTATTAAACGTTTAAAATAAAAATCATATCTACATCACATTCATAATGGGAAATTATTATGAAAAACTAATTGTATATTAATTAAATATTAGCTTACTCTTTAGACATGCAGTCTGGTCGTGAAAATTGAGTGTGCGTTGACGTATCGGATATATTACGACCAAATGTAATGTAATTATCTCCGAAACCACTATTATTAATAGACTGTATTCCTCCATTTGCACCGACAGTAGCATAAGCTGCAATAAAATTTTGTATCTTTTGCTGCTCTTTTTCTTGTTTTTAAAACATTTCTTATACTTACGTTGATTACCATAATACCAAGAAGTAACAGAATTTGTAGTTGACATGGGTCGATAAGCAGATATAGGAGGTGCTCCACTATCCGCATAAAAATTAGTAGATTGTACTCCATTAGAAGATCTAAAATTATATTTATTATAATTTATAAACATTATTGTAAATATTATTTTATTTAATAAAGTCATAGAAAAATTAATACCTGATTAAATTTTTGGATATTTTAGAAATTGGTCCATATTTACTATTAGATGATACATCAAATGGTACAAACTCATCATCAAATAGAATGGGATCTGAGCATCGGAAATTATTGTTACAGTTTATATTTGTTGAAGAAACCATTGGATTATTTGGCGTGTTTGTCCATATAGAGAAATTCGATGACAATGTATCTCCCTGCATGTCGTAATTCTGCAAATAGAAAAAGAGAGAAATATGTGTTTTAAATAATCTTCATTGCAACGTCAACAATAAAATATTATTGTTCAATAGTCATACTGTTTTCATTTGTGGCACTTGTTTATTAACAATCGTTTCAAGTTGATTTAATATTTCCATCCTACGTTGTAGTAACATTGCTAATGTTTTAGCAACGGTCCGCTGCTATAACACATGAGAACATTTTACTATGGAGATATATCTTAATATATATATATATATATATTTTTACTACTTACTATATATATATATATATATATAGTAAAGCTTACTAATTTACCAAAGGAATAAAAAAAAATAATTATATTACCTTTTTAGTATTAGATATTCCATTTGTCATATTAGATGAAATCTGCGACGAATCCCAGATACTGACATTAGGTGCCGTGTAATCGATAGGTGTATTAGGCATAATGTAATGAGAGCAATGTACGTCCATATTTTTCGTCGGTACTATAGGTAACATCCCTTGAGGTGACGGTAGCATGTAATTCGTTACTGATCCGATAAAATTGTTTTCATTTGTTGGATTATGATGTTGCATTGGATTAACTTTGTTCATAGAATTAAAGTCTAAAAATAAAATATAATAATAATTTTTTTCTGGATCAACATTTCGTATTTTTTATTTTATACAAATACTATCTCTATATAAAACCTACTTTCTCTGTGAGTATTATCATGCGACTTTACGGAATGATAGGATAAATCATCGTTCTGTTTGAATGCCTTGTTATTAGATCCTGTAATCGATTTGTCTGTCCTCACATCCGAGTTATTGGATCCAGGTAAACTTGATCTGAGACTTAATTTTCGACTTTTCGATCTATATCTAATAAAATAAGATGACACATAAAAAGAGATACATTTACATAGACTTTCTTTAGGTTCAGCTCTACTTACTTATCTAGTTCCATGTCACTGTGCGCAAACGTACAATTAGTAGACCTAGGACAAGATCCTCTAAGTGCAAGATCTCGACACATGCTCACTTTATATTTCGGTTGACCAGGACCTACAGTGTGAGTACCATCTTGTGTTTTCCGACTACCATGTTGTTGGATGAATTCTACTAATGCTGTGACTACGGTTCTAACAGCTTCTAATGCTGCTCGACACTCTGCTAACGTTGGAGGTTCAGTTTCTGTAATAAAATTAATCAATAAAATGAACAAACAAAATTGACGACGAATGATTTGTTTAATAAAATTTTCCAAAATATAATAGATTATACCTGGGCTAGGATCTATTGCAGCTAGCAATTCTAACTGAGGTCTTAAACTACTTAATTGTCCAGGATCAGGGGTACGTTGAAGAGCGATAACTAACTCTTGTACACTTTGAGCAAAAGATTGAGGAGTTTGAAGTTTATCTATAATACTTTGCATATGAGATTTATGGCTTGTATCTCCATACAACAATGCAGACCATTGATCGGGTGCTATTCTTAAACCAGCTTCAGTTGCAATTTGCACTATTTGAGCATCGTGCTCCCTTCTCAACGCTTCGTACGTTCTAAATTCCTCCTTTAATTGCATCAACGAGGAATCTCCTTCTCGTTTAGATACCTAATCGAACATTTTATTTATAATCGAATTTAAATGTTTCTCCTAATAGCAGGCATTAAAGAATATAATATTTCTTACCTTGAAACAACTTGCTCTGTACAACAATTGTACAACGTGTCCTATACTGGTTTTAGAAGCTTGAGGAAAATGCGATTCTAGACGTTGAACTACAAACATAACTAACACTTTCCTAGAAAGAGCAGATCCATCTTCCAAAGCCAATAAAACAAGTTTTAGTACTTCTTCTTGCATTGCTGATAAATAAAAGAAATGATTATTAACATAGAATATTCTTTCGACACCGATAATTGGTTACGATAAAATTGAACATTACAAAGATGATAAATCCCGAATGTAAAATCTTAGTTTCAAGTAATTTACACGTTCGAAAAATACAAATTCTCGTTTAACATAATGTTAAATTCGTTGTTATCAGTGTTATCTATTTAATTTAAATCAATACCAATATTTTTTTGTAAAATAAGTCAATAGTTTTTTTCGCTCATCGAGCATTGTTTCTCTTTGCACTTAACTTCGATCATAATTTCTTTTATTTACATTTATCAATCGTTAAAAGTAACGATTATTATTTATTATACATAGACCTATATTTTACACGTAAATTATGAAAGTTAATACGACTTTATATTTCAAATTTCATTTTCTCAATTGACCGACAATGCTTTTCAGAAGAGCTGATGATATACATACATTATTTTATTCTTTATTACTGTTTAACTATTTCATAGTGATATACCTGGTCCAAGAAATTGACATCCGCGAGCTCTTACAGCAGCCCATAAATTGGCATTAAGTTGTTGCGGGTTTTGATGTTGCAATATTAGTTCCGTAACCGATCTTTCGCCCAAACTTCTAGCTGCCCTTACCGCACGTGCTCTTCCTTCTGGCTCGACCAATTGGCAACCAACTAAAGTTACCAACTTCCTTTGCATAGGTCGAGAAACAAGACCTGCACCTGTTGTATTTCAAATACAATACAGTGCCAGATTATAGAACGTCGTGCCCGCCAAAACGACCACGTTATTAACATTACCTGTGGCTAAAGAAGGATTTGCCTGATATGGTTTGAGATATAAAGCAAGTTCCTCGATGCAACGTTTAGCAACCAAATAATTCGCATGGTCTTCAGGTGGTAACAGTTTCTGATAAGCCGTTGCCACATTTGTCGGAACAGGATTTCCCACTAACTGCAATAGAGCTTCATTCACTGGCAATCTTTCTATCTCCGTGTTGATGATACTCTGAAAATCAATGTCAAAAGCAAATGAATTACAATCTCACAGAGGATAGTTTCGCATAAATTCGGGACTCGGCCGTACGTACTTGATCAAAGGGGCATTGTTTACGATGTAAGTTTGCAAGGCACGTACGACATATGGTATGACCACATCCTAAGGATATTGGGCCACGTATGGCCACATCGAAGTCATGACAGCAAACTGGACAAGAAAGAAATTCAGTCCACTGCGGTGCCTGTATTGGCATTCTGCAACAAAGTCATACTGAAATGCTTCTTTCGCCTTTTGATTTTCCACGACGGCCCGCGAACATCGTTATTTCTTCGAGACCATTGAAATTCAAGATCTTTCAGCGTCAACAACTCAAAGATCTGTCTTACACTTTATCTACGTTACACTCGTTTCACATTCGTTCAACGCGAGGAATTCGTCGAGCTTACGTACTGCGCTTTGACGAAATGCATCTAGCGACAAACTCTGATCAACTGATTTCGGCAAACGTGAGAAGCGAGAAACGTGCAAACGCTTCAGCCAAGTAGCACTGCGAGCGAGATTTTCGTTTGACAGATTCGCGGAACGGCGAAAAGCTCGGCCTCAATCGCGAAACATTCGTCTAACATGGAACACACGTAAAATCTCTTCGAGGCGACAACAACGATTTGCTTATCAATTGTTTTCTACGCGATGATCATTATCTCGTTTGCCTTCGATATCCCCCCAGAGCACGTTCGATCGACGTTTTTTTTTTTTTTTTTTCTTTTTTTTTTCTCTTCTTTGGGGGGGAAAATGCTGCGAACGAGCGATATTTCCTCGAAACTTAGCACGTTCCGATCACAGAGCAGTCAAATCGCAGAGAAATCTTCGTGTTGCTGTTGCGAGAAACTCGTGCTCGTCGAAACGTCTGCTCTATATAGAGTAAAAAGAAAAAAAAAAAGAAAAGAAAAGAGAAAAAGACGACATCCGCTTTCGCCACGAGGAAACACGCCGATGAGACGTGATTGTTTTTTTTTTCTCTTTCCCTTCTTTCTTTTTTTTTTCTTCTTTCGTTTGCAAATAACGGACAACGGAACGGACAAACTCACCTCGTTATTGCCCTCGCAAAACATCACAATTCAACTACTCGGTCACTTCGCGCAGAGTTCCGCCATCGCAAGCAAGAACAGATGAATCACAAGTTGCAAGATGAGCTCAGCACGGTACTCCTCTCGCGTGCTTTTTTACCTCGCTAGTACCCATGGCGAAAACAATCTAGGAAAGTAATCTTCCAGCGCCTAGCGACAGAGGGCGCTGCAAACAATCCAGTACACATATAACACACTAAGTTCTCACGTTCCCGCTGGCTACGATTCAAATCAGGCGCGCGCGCATCAAACTGTTACATGTTTATTTTCTGCCAATGCAGTTTCAATCTTATATGTTCTCCGTTAGTTTGTATATTTCATACGATTTTCATAAAAATTGTATATAAAAAGACTCGAAATCCGATATTTCTGTAATTCATTTTTATTCGCGAGAATAAATTTAAATTTCGGATGGATTTCCTAATGCAGATATGCGAAAGATAAACGAAGTTCACTGATTGGTTGCTGGAGTTAGCTTTTGCAGTTAAAGCCAGTAAAGTTCATCAGCCGTGCTACGTTCATCTGTTTCCGGTGATCGCAATCGAGTTTCGTATCTAGGAAAAATTGCAGAATACACGATTTCTTTCTCTCGATTCGTCGTCGCGAAATATACTAATAACTGACACTTCTAGTCTCTAGATAAGAAACACGGCAGACATGCGTTCCCCTCGCTCAAGATTCGCCTGATTTCCAACGTATCCAGCGAGACACGATCGCAGCTGTTCGTCTGAATCACAGAACGACAAACTGTTTCACAGTGCCGATACAGTTGACAGGATAAATTTTGATCGAACATGATACCGGCAAGAGACGAACCGCTGTTTTCCGATATTGCGCTTCGTATGTTGATGAACACGGTCTCCCATCCGATCGAGTATGCGAAAGTTCTGATACAGGTAAAGACACGTACACGGAAACTATGTTCGATGGAAGCTGATGATTTTTATTTATGACACGACAGATCGGATACGAACCGATTCCACCACGACCGACAATTACTTTATTCGGACAACCAGCTTTAGCTTTGCCTAATGTTTTCCAATACGGTATGCAATTTTGCCTTTCACGAGTATTAATTGAAACTGGAAGATTGTTATCGTTTGATTTGCCTCATTCTGATTCACTACTTTGCAGTTAGATACATTAAGAACGTAGACGGATTTACTGGCTGCTACCGTGGTCTTGTCCCAAAATTATGTGCCTATACCGTGAGCGCTGTAGCTTTCGAAAAGACGTCTAAATGTATTAAATTTAAGGATGAACCGAGCAAAGAGATTTACGAGGGTGATCTAGAAGAAAGGTAAACGTACGATACACGTATGTATAAAGTTTGAGATCGAGAGTTGCAAAGATATATATACTTTTTTTTTTTTGTTTTTGTAGTCAGAAGTATAAAAAATGTATATACGAATTCATACGAGACCTGATTAGTAGAATGATTGGAATTATAGTTAGCCATCCATTGGATGTTATCGCGCTGAGGATGATGGCGCAGTTTGTTGGTGGAGAAACAAAATACAAGTATTTAAATATTACAATATGGAATGTAAAATACAGATATACGTATAAAATATATGTAGATACCGTATAACACAATATATATATGTATGATGTTGTAGTTTCTTCTGCGTTACAGATCGTATTTTTACAGTTATTTTCTTTGTTTCATGCATTAATAGTGGATTGTTTAGATCGATTGTGGAAGTATACAAAGAGAATGGCATCATGGGATATTACGCAGGATTATTGCCTCGCCTCATTGGAAATGCTGCTGTACTAATGCTAGTCAGTTCGTGTACTTATGCTATTGATAAGTACGTTATAAGCGATCGTGAATTGAAACCGTATGCAGTTTCCACGATAAGGGTAAATAAATTAATTATTTAATTAAGCACGTATATCATGATAAATGTTGCAACTTATTCTTTGTAGTTCATAGCGACAACAATTACATATCCGTTTTTAGTGGTATCACATTGTATGGCAGTTAATAATTGCGGGTAAGTTGATGTCAAGTAAAGATAACTTTTGAAACTTTTACAAGTATTAAAGTAAATGCTAATTTAATAAATCTTATTCACGAAGGTTAATTGCTGGTCTTCCCCCACAAATGCCAATTTACAATAGCTGGTTAGATTGCTGGTCCCACCTTTCAGCTACCAATCAATTAAAAAGAGGGAATAGCCTTTTATGGCGTTATTATACAGGGCCGCAAGTGATAATTAATGGAAAACCAATACCTATTAACAAATACAATTTCCACTTACAAAGCACAACATAGTAATAAAATATTGCATTTACTTGTATTTGAAAAATCAATAGTAAAATCACTACTGTGCTATATACTTTTTTTTTTTTAAATTTACTATTACAGTACATTGTTGCATTTATATATTCCTTCGAATTGATCCTTGTTATTATATCAAACATTAATTAAAGACATTTTTCTTTGGTATATATATTTTGTCAAAAAATCTATAATCCATATTGAAGACTGAACAAAACATAAGTATTTGGTACATATACAAGTATTAATACAAGTAATAACATTAATGAACACACAGTTACTATTATTAATTTAGTAAATAATATTTCCTTTGATCTGCATAATAATTGCATATAAATTACCGTTTAAATAAAATAACGTCTTTCTCTTAAGATAAGTCGTGAAATAGTTAGAAGTAGTTACCCTAAATAATTTTTTTTTATATTTGTATTGCAGTCGACAATAATTGCTCAACTAATATTTAATTATATGATATGTTTCATGTATAAAATGTATAAATTGATATTATACTACACTGAAATTCTAATCTTATATAGAGTAACTATCTTCTAGAAGAGATGAGCTTTTATAGAATTTGTACATATATGAAAACAAGTATAATAAAAAATAAAATCAAGTTATGCAAATAATATTCATTACATGCAGATTTTCATTTGTTGAAGACTTGTAGATATAAATATGCTTCCTACAATAGTTATTCAATAGTTTTTTTAAGTATAAATTTGGAAATTAAAAGGAATTTTCAATAAAAAGAAAATTCCTAAAAATAAAAAAATATTCAATGTGCGATTTTTATTATTTATTATTTTGATAATTTTAATCAATTTACAACATTATTACGTCATCAAGCATCAAGAAGTTTACATATTGCATTATCGTGTTGTATTTCTCTTTTTAAACATCCTACAAATACTATATTGAAATCTACGTATAGTGTTTTCAATTTTTGTGTAAAAAAAATATCAACTCGAAGTACAATTTTAAATAAACGTGTGTCATCGGATATTATATTTGAACTTTAATTTGTCTACGTAATGCATGTGAATGTGAATATTGAACAAAATCATGAATACATCCTTTTAACATATATCGTTTCATTTTAAGTTTTGTTTAAGTAAAAAAATCTTGTACTCAAACTTTTTTTGTAGTTAATAAAAACATTTTTATCATACTAGTAATATGAAATCAGTTATTCACAACTCATGTTCCAGTCTACGAGATATTGCTCCAACAGTAGAAGAAACATCAGTTACTTAGTTTAATACATAGTGTTATACTTATAATCTCTAGACATTGTAACTTCCTTGTTTCAGATTTCTATTCTAATTCCTTTAAATATCATTTTTAGTTTAAACCTATTATTTATACATTTATTTAAAATAAAGTTATACTCTACTTCATTATTTTCTGTTATTATAAATCTGTTTGAGTATTAAAATGACTTAAGATATTTTTTGACGAATTCATCCATAAAAAAATAAATCTTAAAAAATTAATTTGGTCAGTCTAAAATGATTTTATATTACGTCTAAAGTTTTACTAAGCAAAATATTAAGGTTTACATAATTTATTGACATTATGTATTAATTATATGAAACAATAAAGGAATTTGTGACGTTTTTTTAATCGGCGAATATATTACTTATTTTTAACTTAATGTACAAGAATATTCGTGAATAAATATGGCAATCCAAATATAAATAAGCCTAAAAATTGGCGACGAATTATGCCCCTTAATTTTTATGTAAGTCAAAGGAATACATTTCCTCAAGGTAAATTTACGTACATAACTTACGTACTTTATTTTTTTTTTTTTTTTTATTTATCGCTATATCTCTTTTCTGTATCTATACAATTCCATGTTTTTCAATAATTTATATATAAGGTGATCGATCTATTTTATTTTAATCTTTCTAAAAATTTAATGTCACGCAACCACAGGAAAGTATTACTATAGAACTGTACATCATTTGGTTGATCTTTTTTTTTTTACAATGTGATAAAGACTCGAACCATTAACATTTAATATTTATTTAACAAATATTACCTTATGCTATTAGATATAACAAGTGATTTCTATCAGGTTCACATTATATAATTAATAAATTTCAAAATCTATATACATCGAGGAATACTGTATGTCCAGGAATGTTTTACAAAACCAATTAAGTATGAAGCATGTTTCTCGATTGTAATTAATCTAAAATACGTCTTTGTACATTTAACACAATAAATAGTATATTAGTGGACTGTTCAGTATTCACATTCCTTGGCGAAAGTTTTCGCAAATGTCTTGCAAGTTTTCCTATTCAAGAATCTATTTTAAACATCGCGTGATAAAAGATTCCCTTTTTTTCTTCTTTAAATACTACGTATATACAACAATATATATTGATCGGTATAAAAAAAAGAATGGAACTTAAAATAAATAAAGTACTAACATTATTGTGGCAGTATAGTACTTAACTCATTAATAGAATATAATTTCTTTGAGAAGTTTATATGATCATTATCTTATGATAATCTATTAACTAAAATTTTATTGTTTTCATGATGATGTTGTATAAATTATATATTTTAGCAACTTATACAATTATTCCCGAAATAATTAATTAACAATAATCTAAGCATCTTAGAATAATTGATAATATAAAAATCCTAATCTATTAACAATATCTGATCAATGTTAGTCGATCTTTATACTAAACAATCTTAAATATTTTGACACGTAAAACAAGTTTTTGCTATTCAATTTTATTCGCCGAATAATAACAAGCGAAGTTTAAAAATTCGTGTGGAAAAAATTCGAAAGCAACATCCTTCTTAATGTTCGTTCATTTCTATTTGTGGCTACTAAAAGAGTAAATATTCATTAATATAAACATTTTTCTCTCTATTCGTATTGTAAAGGATACTTGTAATGCAAAATTATTTGCTCGTTGAATACTTCTAGAGTATGGAACTTTATGTATACTCTTTTCATAATGTATGCGATAGTTAATTTCTAGAAATTTAGTTAGAGAAATGTACAAAATACTGAAAATATAATAATCATTATTCAAGGGAGTTTATATGCTCGTAGTAACAAAAATATCTTTCTTTCTTTTTAGTATTACATTTACTATGGAAAATTGACTCATACTTTTATACATATGTATAATGGCCAATTTTTTATTATACTCCAAAATATTTTGTATATCCTGTTCGTCAGAGAGAGGAAGAGAAAGAGAGAGGGGGAGAGACAGTGGAGGGAGGGAGAGAGGAAGGGGATTTAAAAACATATTTTAGAATTAAATTACCTACACATTATGCTAAAAGTTTACGTACTACCTATTCGTTATGTTATCATAATGTCTTATATTCGTACTAATATTCATACAATAGTTCGACATTTCTTTCCAAATATCTACTGTTACAAATATTTAGCATATAATTCGTTCGTATATCATTCTGCATAAAGTTCCATCTTATTCTTTGAAGTATAACTTGATGTATGACAAGTATTATGCAGTTATTTTTAGAATTATTCGACAAGTGATATAGATATAATTTCATTATTTAAAATATCGTTGATCATTCAATTAGAATATATATATATATAAATATATATATATATATATACTGGAAATGATAATTTTCTATTATACATTTTTTAATTAATAATTCGTGTTTGACTATAAACGTAAATTAGGCCATCGCAACAGTGCAATAAGTTTCGTTCGATACGAATGGTTACAATTATTCGTAATCAGTGCACACACACACAGATTTCTAGCTGAATGAAGACATTTACTTCGAGTCTTTTAGCTTGCCTTGAAAAAGAAAAAGAAAAAAAAGGAGTATGTATATGCACAACGTTTTAACATTTATTATTTCTCACGTTTCTATTGTAATCACCATTTGTTTTCACTATCATTTCTCTATGTATGTTACTTATGATATAGATACAGATAAAACAAATGACAAAATGTTTGTTTGCTTAAATCTTCGTTCAATTTGCCGATTGCAATCGTTTACTGCATCATAAAGTACTATCGAATCGATAGATTGATCATTTCAAGTCTAATTCAACTTCTGGACTCTCTAATGAAAATGGTTTCAGATTTTCCACTATCGGTGTCTGATCAGGATCAACTCGTATGCGGATTCTATTTGTTTCTAAAGACCGCGGAAGTGTACGTGGAAGATCATCTTTGTACGAGCCAGACATTGGCGACGTATATGGTACATAAATTCGTACAATATCTGGACTTGGTTGATGAGGCGTTGCCCTGGGTGTGGGTAAACCACCACTGCCAGAGCTGGCATTAGAAATGTTACTTTGAGTATCAAGACTATTATCTAACGCTTGAGACCGTGTTGCCGAACTAAATACAGAAAGGTCAGCTGTCGAGGTAACAGATGTATCTGCCAATGATCGGCGTGAGCCATTGGGAGAGGCCCCATCATCAAGACTCGGATCAAATGAGAATTTGCTTCCTGCACATATATATAATTTTTATTATACTGCAACAGGATATCTGAACAAACGTGTTTTGGCAAAATTTCGCATAGTAAGTGTAATACATTTGATTTAAAACTTGTTTCCAACAACTCGTCACAGTTTCTTTTTACGAATGAATAATCAATCAATTAAGTGAAATATGAATTAAATATAATTTACTTATATTTCTGTTGTGTAACAATGTAATATAAAGATACTGGTATTCAGCGCTTTTCTCTTTTTCAATGTTTTTGTATGAAATTTCCTGAGCATTTTAAAATAATCATAGTCTATTATTTCTTACTTTTTATTTCACAGAAAAAAAATTATCAATGAGAATTCTTCGTACAATTTTAAAGGCAAGTATAGTTTCATTCTAAATGATGCTAAATATATATATATATATATATATATATGTATATATGTATAAAAAATTTTGCTTACGATTAATAGCAATAATTATAATACTTCAAAATATGGTCTATATAATATTTTTGTAAAATTCTACTTATGTATACGTGTATGTCTGTATATACGTAATTGAGCAATATTATAATAGTTTCTTTAATCTCAGAACTTAATCTTTGAAAAGTATCTTACAATCTAGTGTTATATATAACCATTATATCAATCTCATCTGCATCTGTACTATCTTTATCTTCGTCCTTAATAATACTCTCTTGTTTAGAATATAGAAGGCAAGTATCTGTGTTACCGTGTACTATTTTTTCACTATATCGTAACTCACCGCCAAGACCACAACTGGTTTGTTCAACGGGTGTTGTACTTTCTCTACCCTCATCAGCGAGTACCAGGTCTCTACGTTGTGTTATAGACTCTCGCATTACGTGTTGTGCTTCGCTAAATTCTTCGCTACGTCTTCCAACCTAAACCATGTTAAAATGCGCATTAAACACAAGGTCATTCTAATTACTTACTTCTAGAAATATGATGAATTACCTTGCTTGCGAAAGTAGGTTCCTTAAATGTGCCAAATGGAAATCGTGGCAATTCGTGTGGCAAGGGAGCGCCAGGATAATCCAATTTAGCACGTTTTAATTCTTCCATACTACGTTCCATAGTACTTATTACCGTGTCGTCGTCAAAACAGAAATCTTTCTCTAATTTAATTTGTAAATAATTACAAAATTCATCTAAACTTTCCATCGGCATAAGAAAACGCTTATGCATTTTCATGACTGTGTACGCCATAGCAGGTAAAATACGATCTCCGTCTAATAAAAATATATCCCAAATTCGAAGACCGAGGCTAACAGGTGTCTGTTTAATTGTATTTAAATGCGATATGTATGTATTATAATTTCGTATCCATTTAAAAAGATAAACTGCAAAATATTCTTACCCTCTCTTGAAACACAACAAAAAACCACTTTAGCGCATAAAGAATAGAATCGCAACCGCACTTATCGAGTTTCCGTTTCAACTTTGGTAAGAATTTAGTCATAATTTTATCATGATGTTCTATGAAACGGTTTAATTTTGGAAATCCATCAACATAAAATCCTATAAACACACACACGTATATATGTATTTAATATTAAACTAAAATATTTTTTAATATCGTATTTGCGAGACAATCTCAGACCATGCATTGTATATTTCTTATCAGCAAGTAACACAGAAAGACCCCAAAATGCGTCTTCTTCATCCATATATAACAAAAGCAATCCAGCTAATACAGACATTCCTTGGCAATAACCCACTTCCATATTGTACATGCTGTACGCAGCCAATACATAAAACATAGATCGTTGTTTTATGCTATACCTTTCTCTGTTGAAAATAATCAATGATTTAACAATGATTTAATTTTTCAATAATCATCGCGATCATGACTTTTATTGTCACATGTATTATACCTATGTACATACCTATAATTGATATGATCTCTATATTGTCTAGCTACGTCAGCATCGATCTGTCTTATTTCTGTAGACCACTGACGCGCAAGTTGTAACATCTCTTCGTATTTGCCAGCTTGTTCTCTCTTTAGATTTTTAATACCCAACAACAATGCCCAGACTTGACCACGAAATCTATTAGGAATGCCTTTGTATACTCTGCGCCGTAACTTCTCTTTAGTCGAAGAGCTGTCCCATTGCTTTGTCATTTTCTCCCATTTCTTCAATCTTTCCATTTCCACCCGGTGAGTCTTGATCTCGTTAGGATCTGGCTTCTGCGGCAAACGTTTGTCACTGAAATTAAAGGCCAAATATTAATAAAAAAAAACATAACAACAGCACTACCACGATCATTGTCACAACAATTACTGTATGAATCCATATCTGTCCGTGGTATGATACACTTCAAACGTAGGATCTTCCCAAGGATCGATCTCTGCTCCATTTTCTCTACCACGGTCATAGCAGCTAAATATTCTATCTCGCTCTGCAGCAGACCGCTTCAACAATTCTTCCTCATTCATCCCCCGTTAGAATTCTCAACCAGACTCTTACAAACATGCCGTCTTGTTAAGAAAATTCTATTTACCTTGGGCTGTTGTCTACAATGAAAGTGAATGCCACAGTTGGTAAATCATCATTTCGTAAAATAGATAAACTTCTTCTCGTCTTGCGAATAATCTCGGTAATTTCTGAAAATTTCCTTGCATACTTTCCCATGATACATGTATACATATGTGTATAACTTAAAAACAATACAACTACAACAGAGTAATGAAACTACCGAAATGAAACTACCGACAAAGTTGAATCGTAAAACGATCGCAATTTCGATCTCACGCAGGAAAATGTATCGCGTGTGACTTTCAGTCAGCGTTAATACGGATAACACAGTTTTTCTTTTACGCGCGCGCGAGTAGACGGACCGCGATTTTATTTCACAAATTTCGACGTTCCGAACTTACGTGCTACATATTGACAAGAAACAAGGTTATACACACGAGCAGCGAACGATACTTGCAAACGGATCGATCCAGAACTTACCGCTAACAAATCGACCGTGTTAATAGAAACGCTGCATGCTCAAAAGTTGGCCAGTTTTCTTCGTTTCATATTACACACGCGTGCGAGATCATTTTTTCCCTCTGGACGTCACTCGCTCGACAAAACTACCGTACGTACATACCAGTGCGTGCAACTTCAAGCCGGATTTAGATGTTTCCACTCTCTATCTTGCGAACGAGTGTTGCCAACTGATCCACGGCAAAAGTACAACCGTATTTGCGAATTATGTTGGATGTTGTTCGATTGATCTGCAAAGTAGCTCGTTATTTCTTTTTTCGTTGTAACGTAAATACTTTTCTGTTGAAACGGAAGTATACACTCCTAGCGGAAAACCTGCTTCGGAATTAGAATCTGAACGAATCTTCTTAAATTCAACGGCCCTTTTTGTATCGATGTTTATGCTCGTTGCACGATTATTTATAACCCGTTGTCTCTCGACTCGTTATCAGATTTATAAAAAAAAAAAAAAAAACGAAATTACAATGTAATCGCAAATTGTGAGCCTCACGATGATCGATTTACTTTCGTTTATTTATTTATATGGATTTTGTCGTGTGCACGCTCGATATTCCTGGAACTACATACTTGCGATATAGATATAGAATGTGAAATTTGTATCGGACATTGTTAAATGTTTCGAACACACAGCCAAATTGCAAATTGAAGTTCGAAGTCGTTTAATTTTCATAGAAAAGAGGGAAACTAGAAAATTCAACGTAAACACGAAAAGTGTTCAACGCAAACTTATAATTTATCTCGTTTCGACTGTTGTGTAATTTTATCGTATTAACAAGTAATCAACTCACGTTACGGAAAATCGATGCATTGAAGTTACTGCATCGAACCACAATTCGTTCTCGTTAATGCTACAAAACATCATTGAATAACACTAGATAAAGGTGGTATCTTTAAACACGCATAACGAAAATTAATCTTCACGTTTTATTGCAATAAATACATCGGTGCAAAAATAAATTCTGACTCTTTAATAATACGAAATTACGTGGATAAGGTGTTCAGAAACACGTTAGCACTATCGACGGCTAAAGTGTAAGAATTTCTACTGAAATGACAAGTACAAAGTGACGAGTATGTGAATCAGAAAAAATATTGATTCCTTCTTATGTGTTTTATAATAACGTTCATTGAAGCAGAGATTCCTTAATGTATACATATATATATGTATATGTATATGTATATGTATATGTATATATTGCTAGACTTGTATTGTTAAGCGTCTGACAATCGCCAGTATTAGAAGAATGAATGATAATGATAAATAGTTTTTATAAACCGACGTGTTGCGCCCCGTATAGAAAGTAATTGTGGCCCTGAAAAGGGCCCTTTTGTCAATGTGATCTGAGGCCTAAGCCTTTTTCTCCGTTTTCTTTGGCAGAAGCACAGCTTGGATGTTGGGAAGAACGCCACCCTGCGCAATGGTAACGCCAGAGAGAAGCTTGTTCAACTCTTCGTCATTACGGATGGCAAGCTGCAAATGTCTCGGGATGATTCTCGTCTTCTTGTTGTCGCGTGCAGCATTTCCCGCCAATTCGAGAACTTCAGCGGCCAGATATTCCATAACCGCGGCCAGGTAGACCGGAGCCCCAGCGCCAACCCTCTCGGCGTAATTCCCCTTCCTCAGGAGTCTGTGGATACGACCGACTGGAAACTGCAATCCAGCTCTGTTCGAACGAGACTTCGCCTTAGCTTTCGCTTTGCCACCCTTGCCACGGCCGGACATTTTCTTCCAACGATCAGCTCGGATATAAACAAAACGTTACACAACACGGTGCAACAACTGCCGACAGTCGCCCCGCAGATAGCTATTTATAGCAGTGGCAGGAGCTGGCGTTTGGCCAATCGCCGACAAGAAGCATTGCGATTGGTGGAGAGAACCAGATGTTTCGTATAACTGCTATCTCTCTCTAGCTTTCTCTTTTTTTTTCCTCTTCTACTTTTTTTCTTTCAATATACGTACATAATTATTTAATTCTACGGTATTGTTATATTCTATTGTTATATTCTATGCCCTGAAGTGGAAAATTTATATACAACATATAAATTATATTATAATTATTATTTTTAGTGCGCAATTTTGAAAATTTCTGGACAATTTCATTTGCACATAGAGAGTACAATAACTTTCATAACTTTACTTGAGCATCTTTTTTTTTAACACTTTATTAATACAATTATTGGCAGTTTTACAATAGTTTGTATATCGCGTGATGAATATAATCGTCTTATTTTACTTACGATCTACTGAAATATATTGCTCAGAAAACTACTGACAGTAGGTTGCGCAAAATTCTTTTTTAAAGGTAAATTTCCAAATATACATCTTACACTATCCTTTCATTTCTTCTTCTCTTTCTTTTTTCACATTCTCAATAGTATCATTCTTTATTAGTATATTTTTGATAGTTACTTCTTGAATATCTTCAATTATCTAGTTTTACATGATTAGTCTTGCAAATATATTGGAAAAGAAATCGTTGGAAAATCATTAAAATTATTACTCTGTTTAAGAATAGAAAATTTAACGCGTATATATACACAATGCATTTATGTGTATACGTAGATCGTATAGGTATATAAACGGTAGATCGTTTCTATTTTAGTTTAGATTTTTAGATTTACTTACTAATTTGAACATTGGTACTAACTATACGTTACTGGTAATTATAGATAATTAAAAATAGAATAAACGTAATTATAGAAAAGGTTATTGATCATTGATTAAATTATAAAAGAAATTAAACTTTAGAGTAGTTCTACACGTAGAAATTTTTACTTCAAACAAATTTCTTGTTTTCCTTGGTGTGTCACTATTCTCTGGCAAAAGATAGTTTGAATACACAATGATAGAATGCTTGCAATATAGATATCTATCGCGCTTCAAGAGATCTATAAAATATACATGCTGCTACTGTAATAAAGAATTCTTTGCAATGAAAAATTTGTATGGAAAAAGAAACAAGACGAATTATATTTGCACGTGTAAAAATACGGAACGTGATAAGAAGTAAATGTATTGGCACAGATCAAAGTTTCTTCTAAAATTATGAATTTTTGTGTGAATCTGTACGAATTTGTAAAAAACGTGATCGTCTGTTTTATCTTTTCCGTTTTTAATCACGTAGAATTCTTAGATTGTACAATATCCAGTTTTGGAATCAGTAAGTTTCTGGTTTTGTGTACGTATGTACGTATACGCATGTATGCATATATACAATGTATTTAAAGTAATTCTGGAATTATCATTCTTTTGTATCGATTTTGAATAATTAAAATCTCACGTATTGTTAAAAAGTTCTGTCTTTTTATCGTTTGTTTGCCATACAACTATCTAACGACAATTATTGTCAAAAATCCGTTATTGTTTAAATTCTAAATTTGGAGGTTATATTCTCTAAAAAAAACAATTATATTATATTATAAAATTATATTATACAATTATATTATAACAAATCCCAATTTTTATGGATTTATCCAAAATTTCATACGAAAATCTATCTTATGTTAATTTCCTTGTGTATTATTCCTCAATTATATCACACTAAATATAATAAATTATATTGAATTAGAACAAATTAAAACACAAATTAAAACACAATGTTAGAATAAATTAATAAATTACACGGCAATAAATTATTTAATAATTATATAATTTGTGTGTGTGTGTATATGTATATATATATATATATATATATATAGATATATATATCATTTATGTTAAGAGAAAATCATATTTGTATCATTTCATTGAAATAGAAAATTTTTTAATTCTTTCACAAAAAAAAAATGTTTACTTGTTAAAAAAATTTGAATACAAGTTTACATATACGTCGAAGTACATACATAAAAAACGTACGTAACCATGTGTGGAATACATTCTATGAAATCAATTTCCAGGTAACAGTAGCACCGCCGTGCCAATCACATAGCGAAAAATTCCAGCCGACAGGCACGGAACGTTCCAATTGGTGGATCGCTGCTGCCTCGTTCAGATATATAAGTGAAAGGTGATCCTCTCCTGGCAACATTTGTCAACCGACCATCGCGACGGTTGAACACTGGCAGTGATCTTCGAGTTGTCTTTGACTTTCCTTTCCAACGACTTACACTCGTTAACAGAAACATGCCATCGGAAGAAAGTGAGGAAGCTGCGAAGAAAGCCGGCAAGGCCCACGAAGAACATCAACAAGGCCGACAAGAAGAAAAAGAGGAGGAGGAAGGAGAGCTAGGAGGCTCCGGCGTTAACATAATACGCGGTGCTAGTGCTCAAACAGGTGCACCCTGACACCGGCATCTCTAAAGCGATGAGTATCATGAATAGCTTTGTCAACGATGTTTTCGAGCGTATCGCCGCCGAGGCATCGAGATTAGCACGCTATAACACCAAACGTTCCACGATCACCTCCCGGGAGATTCAAACTGCCGTGAAGCTTCTCTTGCCAGGCGAATTGGCCAAGCACGCAGTGAGCGAAGGTACTGAAGCAGTTACCAAATACAATAGCTCCAAATAAGAAGAAACAGCTTGTAAAACAAAAATGGTCCTTTTCAGGACCCACCACGTGTTATGTTAACGCCAGAGCCTCCTTCGACTTGCAATTTATAACTTGTAACTTATCGATGTAGAAAGATTTGAAAAAGTCATCAATGACCAACTTGTAGCATAAAATGGTGGGATATCACGTTGAAAATATCCGCGTACATACATTGAAATTTGAATGAGAATTTTGTACCTTCGCGCTGTAGTAAAATTTAATGTTAACTGTCGATGCAGAATTGAAATTACATCGCAATTTATAGTTTTTTTTTTTTTTCTTGGAAATGCATGAGCAAACACGCTGTAAATAAATAAATAAATATATAAAATGTACAAGATTTGAAGTCTATAGATGTTAAGAATTTGAAGTACACGAAAAACTTTTATCATTTTATTAACTTGACGCGATAAAATGAACGATATTCTCCATCATGAGTATTTTGGAACACGTGAAATTTTATTAATGGAAAGAGAAATGCTCATAACGTGGATGAAAAACATTCGAGCACCTGTGCTCTGTGATTTACACCTTACGTTCATTTATTTCTCGACGCAATTCTCGCAGAAGAAAAACCGGTTTGCTTTCATTCCATGTTTTAATTTTCCATGATTTGTATATAATTTCATATCAAATATCAGTTCATCATAAAAACAGTACAAATTTCTTCTTACATACGAATCAGAATGTTTTGAATCGATCTAAGTTTCGTTATTAACTCTTGTCCTTGAGGCTTGCTGTACAATGTAGTTAAACACTTTGAAATCACGTCCTGGCACTTCGTTATTATTTTTCGTCTGTAATTCGATCATTTTTAACATCAATCCAACGGAATTTACGCAACTAACAAAAACAGTGGCTTGCAATTATATCTGTTCGACAGATGAATACTTACTTGACGAAGGTGTTGGTAATGTTTGAATGAGATATAAAGTGATTAACTAGATTCGCAGTCGATTCGATAAGGTGAAATTCGTTCCCTTCGTTTAGCCAAGTTCGAGTATCTTTGCCAATCATTCTGAGAACAAGCGTGCATTTTTTGTCAAGAAAAGTACGAAACATGTTTCGTTGCGCGAACTATTACTTACTTGTAAATGTCTAAAAGATCCTCCATTGATACTCCTAATTGTAAAAACCCAGTTATAATTCCAGTATTCGATACGTTTAATTTACATGCTTTTATTTCTAACTGTTTTACTAAGAAATCTGAAAAAAAAAAGGAAAAATAGATCGACTATCAAAATATTTTATAATTTCATTTCATATATTCTCATTATTTTATAAGAATTGTAAAAAAGTTATTATTACCAACTGGGAAACAGTGAGGTGATCCCGAATATTCCTGTCCTAAAGATATAATTTTGCTCATTAAAATAGTCATTTTATCTTCCGCCGTTGAAGCATCTTTTAATTCTATAAATATACATTAAAATGTAAATATCTTTTTAATTCGTATAAATATATGTAAAATAGAATGTGAATACCGTTGTTTATTATATTAGTCCAAATTTCCTGAATTAACATTGCATCTTGATGACCAGAGCAATGAATTATAGCCAATTTGCACTCCCACAACTGCAAAGGGTCCGCATATTTCTCGTATAACTACAATCGACAATTAATGATTGACAAACGTAATAATTCTGAAAGATCAATATATAAGTATCTTAACTCGTAACTTAATTCAAATGATTGGGTCGTACCTTTGTAATATCAAGTAACGAAGAATTTAATCCTCTGAATGCTTCTTCGCTAAGTCTATCACTCAGATGTTGATTACAAATCGTATCTAATATCTGAAAGTGACAATGAGCATGCAAATTATACTCTAAATAAGTCCATTGCTTTTATTATTTATATTTATAATCAGGTACCTGTTGTTGTATTCTAGCAACTTCTACCTTGTCTTCTAATTCACGTAAAAATATACCAAGATATGGAGCATATCCAGCTTGGTCGCTTCTCATACAAACCACTGCTCGAGCTAAATATTCAACTCTCTGTGATAACGGTATATTTGATCTATGTTTAAAGAAAACAAAAAATAAAAAAAATGAAAAATAAAAAGTAACGTCTTTTGAATTAAAGAAAAAGAAAGAAGTATAAATTTAACGAGCTTAATGGCTACGTATGTCTGTACATACTCTTTGGTCGCCAAAGCATCTAAAATTTTAGCCGCAGCAGCATGATTTTTATTCTTTTCATAATATTGCCATAGTAAGTCTGGTGCATTGACACGAGTAAGATACGCTTCTAAAGAAGGTGCTGCTAGAGCAACGAGTTCTCCGTGAAGCCTTCTTTCTATCATCCAAGCATACACTAAAGCATGAAGAATTTCACACGTAGAGTGTAATGCATCGGTTATAATGTCATGCAACTAAAACGTATAAACATATTTATATAAAAGAGCCAATGATTGTTATCATATTGGAAATAACTTAACTTTGGAAAAGATATCATACTATTTCCTTTGCTGGTGTAACAGGCATCGTTGATCCATTTTGTAGCGGAGGGCCAGGTTTACTGGGTATAGTAGGTGTTAATGGATTAGAGATACTTTGATTGTAGAGATGATCCAGTAGTGTAATGAATTCTTTATAAATCTCTAATCTACATAGAAACAATTATTTGAATAATTGGAATAATTTATTAAACATACAATACTGTTAAAATATAATTTCACGATCAATACCTTTTCGTGTAAGCTTCTTGATCTTCGATTGGTTCATTATTTTTATAATAGTGTAAAGCAGCGTTATTAGGATCTACTTTTTCCGCACAAGAGAGACATAATTCAAGTACACCCGAGTAGAATTGACAAGCGATAAATTGTTGGCATACTGCACTTAAGTTCAATCTGGGAGCAACTTCTTTGCAAAGCTGAAGAACATAAATAGATAATAGATAATATAAATGCAAATAGAGAATTGTGATATAATACAATAATATGAAAATGCTTACTTTTAAAGCAGATTGCAAGTAGCACTCCTTTTCTTCTGGATTTGTACAATTTTTAGCTTTTAAAATTATCTCATTCGCCTATAATTTAGAGTGACGTTAACAATATGCAAAAATGAAATCGTGATATTTTAAATTTCATTTCTTATACCTTAGAACAAACAGCATCTTCACTTCTATATAAATTTGGGCAAACTTCTCGCAATCTTTGACTTACAGCATCAACAGATGCATTATCTCCAAGATAACTGTAAGAGATATATAAAAATTAGTAAATAGTACTTTTGTTAGTTTATTAATAATTAGTTTATTAATAAATAATTAATTATCTTGCCTATCTATAAGATGAATGATTAATAATGAAGGAATTTCATGTCCAATTAAAATTAAATCTCGAAACGTCGCCGTAGAAAATTGATTAATTTGATCCTGTAAATTAATACAAAAATATTAACGCCTTGTTACAGGTAAAATCTTTTATTAAGAAAATTATACTATATATTTGAGTAACCTTTGATAAGCAATTCACAATATTATTCAAGTGGTTTTCACATAAAATTTTCCAAAGTTCTAACACTTCACAGGCATGAGTAATGAAAATTTTTAATGCAGCTAAGGAATTCCTTTCTTCGACTATTGGTCCTTGGTAATGACTAGATATAGTTGTCTCAAATCCATCAGTTGTTCTGGTAGTATTATGTCTAAAGATCAACAAATAGTTCAAGTAAAATTGAATCATTTGCAAGGCTATTGAGATAACATATAAAGACATACTGCTTAGCAATATGGGTATTTTTATTGAGAAATGATCTCAATGCTTGTAGAAGACTCAAAATCCAACTAACTTGTCTTGCTGAAATTGTACTAGAGATCTGAAATTATAATATGAATAAACACAATATGTGAAAACAAAAACATTTGGAAAACTCTATATCAATTGCAGTCACCTGAGTTTTGTTATTTATAACTTCTTGTTTAATACAACGCATGTTCCATATTGGTCGAAGTATTCTTCCTACATACAGATATAAACCATTGTGTTTCGCAGAAAACTGTTGCAGAGAATCCGTATTATGTCCAACTGGCACATGAGGTCGAAATCCTTGAAGTCTTAAATCATAGTTTGGAACTCTTGGTGTCGATGTGCGCATATCACCTAAAACATTCATAGTATATTACATTATTACATTATAGTTATAATGGAAAACAAAAGCATTTGTATTTATAGTAAATAATAATTCTTCATATTTATAATATAATAATGTGATATTTGTATTTCTAACGAAATTATTACCATGTACATCAATTGCAGGTCCAATTCCAGGTGTTGTTCGTTGACTACCATATAAAAAAAAAGCTCTCGTTGCCCATTCTGCCAACTTATAAACAAATTACAATTAAACGTTACAATTTAATTTTAGAAAATTTCATTTTCTAAGTATAATTTGAATTAATACCTCGGCATTCTGAGAACTTTCAAGCGTGGCTAAAATAAGGCAAGTTGCACATGCTTGCTCCAATGATTGTGATTGAAAATATGCACGAACGGCTTCAGTATCAGGACCACGTTGTTCTAAAAGAAGCTGCTTTAATATGTCCATTGGACGAACTTGAACGTAAATTATAGCACCCTGTAATTAAAGAAATAAATGACTCATCGATAAACATCGAAATACATCTAATACGTTTTCAAATTATACCTGAGAAGTTAAAAAGATAAATTTTCGAGGTGCTTCCATGTGCTGCCTTACAAGAAGAGGAGGCTCCTCTTGAGTGATATTTTGTTTTTCAATACGTATAGCTGGTTCTACAAGAATTTCTGCCATTGCCCATACCGTACTATCAAGCGATAAAAGACTTTGAGTTTCTGCTAAATAATTTGTGAATGGATAAGCATCGTTACTTAAACATAAAACTGTTTCTGTATCTCCGCCACAAACAAGAATTAATGTTCCTATAATAAGTATGTTGTATAGTATAACTGTTTTATAGTATAGTGATGTTATATTTAACCCTTTCGCTGTTTAGTCTACGCGTTTAGTCGTACGGGCAAACAGTTCATTTTTTGAGCGTTTTTAATTTTATTGGATAGCGAAAGGGTTAACAGCAGAGTGTTCATACCTTTTCTGTAATGTGCCATTTGTACCTTTCTTGGTCTCATTACTGTAGCATTAGCAGCATAACGCGGTGGTAATCTGACATGTATTAATTGCAGACCTTGAGGTCTGGTTGTTGGATTGGCAACTGAAGTGCAACTGAAGTAAAAACGTATTCCAGTAGCTGCAACTACAACTAAGTTTAAATGTACTGATTCTGACTCTGTGATCGCTGATATGCTCACCAATGGTCGAAAATTATTACTATCCAGTGTTCTAAAACAATAAACGTAATTTCAACTATTTAAAATTAAATATGTATAGATATACATACTTAACAACGTGAACAGCGTTTTGTACTAAGGAAGCTTGCGACAAAGATGCAACTTTGGATGCACCATTATTATCGATATCCCAAACTGTGACGGTTCCCTTATCACCAAGTGTGTATAAAATATTTCGCGAGTCATCAACAGAAATTTGTATTATTGCTTCCTCCTCTGACAAAGCTATAGTGACAAATGATGGAACTAAAAATGATAATGGACCTTCAGAGTGATTTATTTTTTTACAACGTTTTCCAAACCAGCTACTTTCTGCCTACATAACAAACATGTACTACAGTAATTAATTATGATTTCTTACATATATATCATGATATATTAATTATTTTCATTTTCGCATGCGTGTGGTAAATTTTACCTGATAATATATTTCATAAAGAGATCCATTTCTACCACCAAGAAAAATTCTCCCACTACTAGTGTTTGCTATTGTTGTAATACCGATGCCATCTGTAGTGACAGTAAAAATTGGTTCAGGAACCAACTGCATTTCCGGTGAAATGCCTAAACAGGAAATCAAGACAATAAACAAAGTTCAAAAATGATATAATCTCAGAGTAAAATTAACGGTACCATCACTGGTTTCTGTCAGCGTAACTCCAAGAATAGTTATTTCCACTGTAGTTGTAAGAATTAACAGATACTTCACGTAAGACTGAAATACTCCTGCTTTGGGTTTCACTAAACCTACGCTTATAATAGTCTCGTTTAATCCATCGAAATATGCAACATCAGATCTGAAAGCATATTGCAAATATCAAGTCATGAATTACAATATTTTTTATCAAGGACAATTTTTATGAGCATTAAATTAAATATTTACTCATTTTCATACGACCAAACATATATGTCACTATCAATCGTAAGCCATGCTTTCGAAATTTCTGTAAAAAGGCCCATCATACAATGGCATTGTATATCTAACTAGACATTAAGAAATTATATTTGAAAACATCGAAGACTGATCCGTCATTATTTAAAAGGATACGACGAAAATGTTCCATTATTTCAGATGGCAGTGAGATCTTACTATATGCTTTCATTTGATTTATATTTGAAAAACACATTGACATTTCATTTAAATTTGGATAGTCATGATCGTCACGACCACTAACTGTTGGTCCACCTTGTTGAAAAAGTGTTGTATTCATGTAAAATACGTAAAATAACCGGAAGATATAAAACAGACGAAAGAGTAACAAACTTACCTTGCACGCTATATCGCATCAGATTGATCAACGAAGGAAAGTTGCTATCAGCCGTAATGTGGATATCAACCACTTCTCCTGCCATTTCTTTTAAGGCATTGAGAGTCATATTTGTACGATACAGGGAAAAATTAAATATTAAATACAGACAGAACTAAATCCAAACAAAAAAAAAATAGAAATAAGATAGTAACGGAGGCATTAACATTATCTAACGTAAATTATTATTATTATACAATCTTTTATCGATTAATACTATTGTCCCTTGTAAATACTCATCGACGATCATTAATTGTTTAACTTTATCGTTGAGACGTTCGTCGTTAAAGGTTAGGACTTATTTGTTCGCCGAAATTCTCAACAACAATGAAAGTAATAATACAGTCTACGGTATCGTCCCTTGAGAACGTAATCGCACTTTAAAAATTAAAACTTATCCGTTTTATTTCAGAGACACTTACTACAATTTGTCAGAAGTATTTATATATTTTCTTACTGACACTATACAGATTTTCACGAGGTTCGTGCCGCTCGCGCCGTACGGGTAAATTTCAAGTTTTATTAAAGTCGTGCATCGTTACGCGGAACCAACAAATCCCATTGGCTTGAATTTATCTCGACACGCGAGATAGATATATTTGAATTCAAATTGAACCGCTTACGTATCGGATAATTTACATTTGAGACAGGAATGTATTGAAAATAAAGATAAAATAACTTGTAACTCTTTTTGGAATTCAATGCGTTCAGCACATAATGCAATGATAATAATGATAATTATTATTTCACTTCCTTCTTAATTATTCCTAAATTATTGCGTATAATGCAAATCTTGCCATCCATGATATTTCTTCTTATTTTGTTCGTATCGTTGATTCTTCTTGCTCCTACTGGTAAAAGGAATATTCATGGCCAATAATTTAATATGTTACTAGTATTTTTATTGCAGACGATGCATTCAATGCGATGCAGAGCCTATATTGCGATTATCTTGGATTAAAACATGAGAATTCATGTCCCATTGATGATGGTTGGACCTCTTGGGGTCCTTGTTCTGGAAAATGTGGATTTAAAGGGAGAAGGAGGAGGTATCGTAGTTGTGATAATCCTGCACCTTTCAATAATGCAGCTTCTTGCATTGGTCCCAGTTATCAAATTGAAAGTTGTCAGATTACCGGTACAAGCTAGAATGACAAAATAAAATTTTAGCAACAGTAATTTTACGTACAATTTGCTTCAATAATTATTTCTAGGATGTACAATGACTGATTATGAGAAGGTTGTGAATATTCATCCTATACGTAAAGCAGAATTGAAGATTGTGCAGGAATTTCACAAGAAATTACCAGCTTTGATAGAATTGTGTTTCCTTGTAGATTGTACATTTTCCATTATCGAGAAGATTCTTGGAAATAACACGGTTATGAACACAAAATTTACAATTTTCAAAGAAATAGTCTTATAGTAATATTTTCATATACTTTATATATATATATATATATATATATATGTATATATATAGATGCTATACTGGAATGCTATGAACTGTGTTAAGTATGACGTTGGATGTCCAAGTATGATCAAATAAATAATTAAATATTTTTTAAGTACTTAATATTTTTTGTAAGTAAATAATGAAATCTAATTTTCAGGCATTGGTGGTTGGAATGCTTGGGGAATGTGGTCATCATGTACTGCAACTTGTGGCAAAGGTCAAAAATATCGTACAAGGATTTGCAATAGTCCAACACCTTCAAGTTCTAAATTAACTTGTAGTGATCTAGCACTTGAAACGAAAAGCTGCGTAGGATTTAATTGCAGAAAGTCCTCAAGTAGTACATTAGATATGTTTTAAAAGTATATATACAGGATATAATTTTTAAATTACATACTGCTTTGTTATTTTAATAGCAGGTACTTGGACTAATTGGAACAAATGGAGCACATGTAGCGTAGAATGTGGTAGTGGAGTTCAAATAAGAAAACGTTCATGTTCAGAAATACAAAATTTACAAGAAATTTCATGTAAAGGTTCATCCCAAGATATAAAGAACTGTGTAATTGATAATTGTTCCATATTTTCTAAAAATAATTTATACAATCTGCAAGAATTATTTTATAATTATCAATGATTAGTAAATGGAATGTGGTCATCATGGACAGTTTGGTCACCTTGTAGTTCAAGTTGTGGAATTGGTACACAGTTAAGAAATCGAATGTGCAACAATCCTTCTCGAAGTGGTAATGGTACATCTTGTATTGGCTCAGCTTCTGAATTTCATCATTGTTTCACTAAACCATGTATAGGTATGTTTAGAATCTAATAATGTTACCATTAATGTTGAAGTAAATTGTAATAATTGAATTCTATTCGAAAGTTAAATCACGCGAAGTAGCACATTTTACAGAAAAAAAGTAGTCTTCTGTATGACACAAGTGGAAGATCTTCACATTTACTTCATGTATATCTAAGATTTTTACCATCATCTCCTTTTGGTATGATCATTTATCGTTTTGAAAAGGATTGTAATGGATCGATGTGTGATTTTATGAAATTGTTTCTCCAAAATGGAAAGATAGTCCTTTTATCTCAAATTGCTGGTTGTACTTTAGTTTTGATTCATGAGACCAAATTGGAAGTAAGAAATATTCTTTTTTTTCTATATATTGATTGTTTTATATTTGATATAAACTGTTTTATAGATTGGACAGTGGCATATAGTGTTAATTGCAATATATAGAACGCATGGTATATTACATATTGATGATGGTTTTCATAAAATTAGCTTTTTTTCATGCATTCCAAAGTCATATAATCTGGATCATATGATGAAAGTAGGAGGATTTCAAGGTCAAATTCAAGAATTAGCAATTAATTTTGCACCTATTCAACTTCGTGTATCAAAAGTTAGTCATATTAATTGAATTCTATAATTGTAATTAACATTAAGCAAGTAAATTTAAAAATATGAAATATCATTTAGAATAATCACAATACAAAATATGCAAACCTTTTGTCCCATAATAATAATGTTCAATATTTGATGGGAGATGACAATGAAGGTATTATTCATATTGGTGTAACAGATTCAGTTACAGTATCATGTTCAGAAAGTACAGAATATTGGAAAGTAAGAATTTCGCAATTGTGTTTAACTAATAACGTTTTCAAACAAAAGTTATTAAATAATGTTGTAATATTAATTATATACTATAATTATATAATTTAGATTATAATTGTTATAAAAATAGAAGATGTAAATGGAGTTGTGGCAATAATACCAGATGAATAAATATATTTTATTACCATTAGAGGAGGGAAGAGTGAAGCTCAAATTTTATCAAGGAACAGCTTATGTTGCGATTGAAAGTGTGGAACATATTTTAATAGGAGAATGGTTTGAACTAGTATTGATTCATGATGGTAAAAATATATACATGCAAATTAATGGAAGTGAAAAAAAATATATACCTTCAATTTTGAAAAAGACGATGATTACATCTGACATATTCTTAGGAGCTATACGTGATGATATGAGAGTAAATAACTCTATTTAAAACAAAAATTCCCAATTTGATATATGAAATTGATAATTTTTTATAGGAAAAAATATCTTCCAAATGTGTAGACATACCACAAATGAGTTTTACTCTTGCATATCTGAATATAAATGGAAAAGAAATAGATCTTATATCCTTATACCAATTCTAGAAATAAGTAGCAAACGATTTTCTAGTCGTACTATTAGTATATCTGGTAATACTTCTTAATATGTTACTATAAATAATAATATAGCATATTTGAATATACTATAATAATAATTTGATAATACATTTGAACATAATTTTTCAGACTATTACGAAGAACTACCATTACTTTTAGGCCAAGAACTTAAATTATCATGTATCTACGATACAACGATACACATTTTCTAAACAAACATATGTTTTGTGGTTGTTAATGGATAAATTATTACAATCTTATGGAAATAAGTAAATATATCAAATTCAAACATTTATTCTTTTTTTATATTTCTTTTATAATTTTTAATTTTCTATCAAGCAATAATTTTTTCAATCTGAAGAATAATGGACGAGTTACTACTATTAGTATTGCAAACTACATAACAACTCGTGATACAGTAGAAAATTTTTATTCATGTCACATTTATCGTTATAGAAATAAATCAAACAAAGCTTTAGGTCAAATTTTTTTTACGTTTGGTATTACTGTAGTAGATAAAAATGAAGGTAATGTAATTGTTGTTAAATAGAATAATTATTTAATTATATTAATAAAAAAAATTTTAATCTCTTAGAATTTGAAAGTACGATTTGGAAAGAATGGAGTTTTATTTATGAAATTATAATTGTGTGTTTCATAATCTTGATAATCTGGTGTTTGTTGGAAATATTCCAGGATGCCCGAAATGGGTAATATATAACAAAATTAATACGTTATTTCATGTAGCTAGAAATTAGAATTGAAATAAAATAAGTATGTAATTTTTTAGCAGTGGTTTTTATAGACTTCCACAAATGTTAAATACTAATCCCACATCTACTATAAACTTTGTTTTATCTAAAAAAGATGTAACACTACTTGGCAGCGAACAAGCTGTAAATGAAGTTGTATCAAGAATTTTAGATGATAATTGAATCTTTCAACTAAATAAAAGGCAAAAAGTATTTCTTAATATTCTTCATACAATAATTATAGAATTTAAAAGCACTAATTAGTGAATTGATAAAATTCCTGTATTCTTTTAATGTAGTTACAAAATAGATTTACATAAATTTCTAACATTAAATATAACTACTTTTAACAATATTAAAGATAATATTAATATTCTTCAAGTCACAGCAGTATGAAATAATACGATTTTTATAGGAAAATATTTAGATGATATGAATTAATATAAAAAATACATTTATACAAGTGTCGTCTAATAATAATAGCAGCTTATATTTACACTTTGAAGACAATATAGCAAAACATGAATGTCAATTATTTAACATAAAATAAAATAGCCAATGTATGAATTGGAAAACTATGAATTTGTTCATTTCACGTTTTGTATTGCTTGCGTAAATTTTTGCAATCATTGTTCTCGTTCAAATGATTCTGAATAAATGCTATCTTACAATAAAAGAATTGAGCAAGTATCCTCCGTTAAATTTGTAATAATTTCATAATATATAAAATAATAGATCAGTACAGTAAACAAAACGTATAGCTACATTTTTTCATTCACTACTACTATTGATAATTACAGAGGAATGTCGGGTCAACAGAGGTAACTCGAAATGCCATTTTGTATCTTCATCCATATTGAGTCCATTAGCTATTTCATAGTTTAATAATGGTGGTCTTGCTTTAATGCCTAATGTTGTGGGTCTTTTGCTAGGATTCTCATCTAACATCATGGCCAACAAATTGTACTAAAAACATATAATAATTGTTATTGATTTTGTCTAGAAAAAAAGATTAAAGAATGATTGTTTAAATTTTTCTTACCTCATCCGGATAATCATGACTGAAATTGTTTGGAAATACTGATTTCCTCAAATTTCTAAGGACATCTACTCTTTCCATTTCGGTATCAAATGGAATAAGCAATTCAAACAAAATAATTCCTAAGGAATAGATATCAACCTTATAATTATAGCCCTGACCCTTTATTTGTTCAGGAGACATATAAAGATGAGTACCGACATACGCGGTATGTAAACTACTTTTAAGTGTAATATCTTCATTCTCTGAAGAAGGAGTATGAGCTTCGTTGTAACCTTCTGCTATTGCAGTTACAAGGCCAAAATCTCCAACTTTTATTTTATTATCAAAAGAGAAGAATATATTCGAAGGCTGAAATTCATTTATTATGCTTATGATATAACAAGTTTCACTTTTGCAATATAAAACATCATTGTTATTTTAGACATTACCTTTAAATCACGATGAATAAGTCCTTGCAAATGAACGTATTCTACAGCATCAACGATTTGATGAAATATATGTAACACATGACGATAATCTCGCCTTGACTGCATTTTTAGCCATTCTCTGAGACTTAGTCTTTGGCACAGCTGCATTTGTATGTAAAGGAATATTTTCGGAGATTTACGCGTACTCGACTTAATATTCAGATCTAAAGAAAACGATCTTTGTCGTTTTTTTTTCTCTTCCCTTTCTGATATTTCACTGTTAGTGTCTTTGAACATGATACTTTCGGAATGTGAAGAATTAGCAATTCTTGACAATGTCTCTTCAATTTTGTTACTCGAATGTGACAAATCAGAACTCTCAGTAGTCGAGTTACTTATGTTGATGACATTTTCATCTCGGTTTACTAACTGAGATTTCTCGAACACAATAAAAGAGTCTTCATCCAAATCATTGTCTAATTCATAAGCTTCACAAGCACTGTCTATTGATAATTGATCAGTCTGACTAACATTAATACAAACGGAGTTATTCATTTTTGCTTCCATGTGAATTTCTTCTGAAGTAAAATCTAAATGTGAAGATTTAGGAATCTTGTTTATCCACCGAGGATCATGTTTTTCTTGCCATCCTACAGGGGGGCACTCGAGCCATGCATTAAAGTATCTTACAATATTTTGATGATCCAACTTAGCCAATGCTTTTACTTCTCGCATTACACGTTCCCTTGAATAGGTACTATCGAATAAAATAAAAGAGAAGCTTGTAAATTTGGTCCGTTTTTTTATGCTTGATTGTATTAAATTATATCGTAGAATTTAGCAAAATTTTAACAAACCTGTTTGGCAGGGCAATTCTCTTAATAGCATAATTGCAATCGTCTATTTTATTTTTTGCCTCAAACACTATGCCATAACCACCTTTTCCCAAACAATCTACTGGTTCAAAATCTGTGAGATAACGTGATTTAAAACTATCGATTTCCCTTTCATCAGTCAGTTGATTATTCTTATTTGTTTCTATGTGTCTTTCAACTATTAAAGGCTAGGTAATCATATAAAAATAAATACTTTTAATTCATGTCTAACATCAGCGTTTTAAAAATTTTATAACATTAAAATATAGTATTGTTTATACCGGAAGCACTGCATCTTTAGTGACCGTTGTAGCATTTAACAGACGTTGCGTTAACATAAAATTCAGTAGTACAGCAGTGGTAATCGATATTATCAAAACTTCCTTCCTATTTTTAATAAAGATTTTTAATGAAGAATATTTTATACTTTATTATGTTTCATTTTACATACCACCAATACCACAATGATACGATAATAACTTGAACCGGAGTATTTTCATCTTCTTCCTGAGTATAATTTCCTCTAAATGATTTTCGTTCTTCTATAAGCATTAAATTTGGTGTACGATTGCATTGCTTGTTATTATCCAATTCCAGCTGGTTTGTCGAGTACAAATAAAATCCATTTCCTAAACAAGATTTATGTGAAAGAAAATAATGTTAAAAAAACTTTCTCTCTATTATTGATGAAATTTTAATGTTTTATATTTATATACCATTTATATATTCCGAATTATATAAAATTGATAATGCAGTAGTACTTTGTGCATCTGTTATTTCAAATAACACATCATCTTCCTTATTATCATTTACTGAACGATCTAAAAGAGACTTTTTAATTGCATTACCTGAAATATATTACATTTTATTACATATAATGTTGTAGTATTATGTATCTGTTATGTAATATTACCGACATATTTTAAAATCAAAAACAAAACTCAACTTCCATACCAATAGCAGGATAAGGTTGCCATGGATACTTTGTATGCTGCATGTACCTTGGTGATGCATCTAATGATTTGTACAGTTCTGTATTTTCTTGTACATATAACTGCCTGTTATGCATACCCAAATAAAGAGCTGGACTGACTGAAAAGTCTGTACCCCAAGACCATTGTGTACTATCAAATAAATTAATTTCTTTTAAATTGTTATGTTCATTGTCTTTTGAACTTGAATCTTCGCGCCATATAGTAACAATTGGAGAATCAAACTAACAAAATATCAGTATGTAATTAGTACAAAGTTTAACATGTATATTTTCTTTTTTCACCGATTAAAACTTACTTTATGTTGCCATAATTTTATTGTAGGATCGTTTCTATTAACAGCCCAAACCAAGCCGTCAGGTATAATAACTTTAATTTCAATATCTAGATTATAAGGTGTTACTTCATTTTGACAATAAATATCAGAATGAGGAACAATTACTAAGTTATGTTGTCCAATACTAAAATTCCACCTAATGTAATATTTCAGTGTAATATCTTTCATTAAAAATGTTCAATAAATTTATATTTTATGAAATTTACTTTTCAATACCGGTACGGGGTTCAACTGCTCTTACAGTTTGTTGAAATCGTTGAACAATAAGAATTTCTCGTTCAATGTACGTTTCTCCGTCTGTGATATTAACACAACCATTAATTCCACATTCATATAAAATGTTCCCTGTTGCACTTGAAACACCTGGCAAAAGTTCAAATTCCATTTCTTTATCATCTTTTTTTTCTTTCTATAAATAATTATTTATTTACATTTTTAAAATATTTACCATATGATTTCATTTCTTTACCACCAGAAAACACTAGATCATCAGAGTAATGAAAAGATGAATGCAACAGCTGGCTTGCGGTTATTGGCACTGCTTCTAAATTTTCTTCATCAAATTGATACAATCCACCGCTTAGAGATGGTATCAGACGAACCCATTTCCCATTATTATTAAGCTATGGAAAAAAGTGAGAATTAAAGTGGAAAAATACTTGATAATATTAAATTACTATTATATATTAAAAACATGAAATATATTCAATGATTACTTCTCTATGATGAATATTAGATGATAACATAGATCCTTCGTTAAATTCTAATGTCCATTGTTTTTCCCCAAGATTGTTAGCATCCAAAGCAGATATCCTTCCATCTAACGTACTTACAAATAACAAGCTGCGATACAAAAAATACAAAATTACATTTAACTTTACGTACGATGTTTCATTTGTAAATAAAATACAGACAAAATAAGAACGGAACTGAATGTTCAACATGAGAAATGTAACTTTTTAGATTTATATAACATTTTCTGTTGTTGTTTACTCTACATTATTATTCACTCTTACGAATCGTTAATTAACAACAATCTATTCCTAAAATCGATACAGAAAGATATAATACAACTTTCACATCATCCTGTAGATACAAATTTTAGATGTAAATTTTCCTTCGCGCAGATATTATAATATCAACGTTTAGAAACGAGTACAACAAATTGATCATTCGAGTAACATTGGCAAGGCTGTAAGTACGAAACTGTTGATACTGTTGAACTCGTCAGATACGTGAACGGGGTAGTTAATTACCTGCGAGATGACTTTCTTTCGCAAAGTGTCAAATCTTTTAGATCGCCACTGCTGATTGACGGCGATGTAAACAAAATTATAAGTAACAAGTGAAGCCCCCACAAGCGTGTGAAAGACATCTTTTGAATTCAGAATAACTGATTGATCGAATACATTTCGCATCGATACCGCAAAGCGACGTACAGCGAGTGTAACACTTTTATCGTGATATTCGACTGGAATATACGAAACGCTTGGCACTCGGCATGCAACGAGTCATGACAAACTGATAAATCGTAACGTAACACGTAACAAATGTAAATTCTAGCGCCATCTCCGCTATGATTATGCGCAACCTATGCGCGAAAAAGACAATCGCGCGTTTTTTTGATAGTGTTATAACGTTATATATGTATATATATATATATCTTAAAACGATATTTATATTATTCATAAATAATTACGTTATTTACGATAATGTTAATTATTAGAACAATTACGTTATTCATAAACAATTAAGAGAGAGCAACGAATAGTAATTTAAAGAATTGTATTATACGTCGGTAAAAATGTTTCGCAGAGAATTTAAATTGAAAGCTCTTAAAAACCATTTCCACGTTCCCCATGGATTAAATTTATCAACATTATAAAATTCTTATAAAAGTATAAAGTATGAAATGAAACATCGAATGTTTTTCTTAATTCGTTTTTTTTTTCTTTTTTTAATAAGTAATTTTATTAAAGTAACATTTTTCGATCTAACAATTCAAATTCTGTTCGAAAGTTTTTACGAAGTGAATGAAAAAAAGAATAGGGAGGATCTCAATAGTGGTTCGATATATCCTTTTTCAGTAAGAAACGACTCAACCACAAACAAGATGATTTTTTGTGAAAAATCATGCTATGAGATGATAGAACTTTTTAAACAATGTCTATTAAATTCGCATTTGTTTATTACAATTATTGTATGTACATGTACATATTGGATTCAATTCGATAAATAATTTTCGATGAGGAAACGGCAACACTGTCTATGTTTTTTTGATTTTAATTCTCATCACTAGCAGTGCTGCAGTGTAAAACTTGTCTAGATCGGTACGACAGGATGCGACACAAAAATGGTAAGGTCCTACGATTCTGAAATCATGGAACAAAAAAATACATTGAATGTTTTGTCTACTCCTATATCTCTGTGATTCAACTTACGTACACGTGTGATTTTTACACGAATTTACACGAATACATATTGAATTTCTCGGTGCTGAATTTCCGTTAAATTTCTAAGTTTAAGAAAAAAAACTATACGCAGCGAGAAGAAGTGAAAATAAATAGTCGAAAATAACGACGATCAAAGAGGATGGAGAAAATCCATCCGTCGAGAAAAGGAAATAAATCGTTTTTTCTTCTGCGATTTTTAATGATTCTGAGATCATTGCTTCGGCAGCGTGTCGACAGGTGACGGTGCACGCCGACGTCGAATAAGTTGTCACACTTTTTCTACGTTACTGGTGATTATGGCGAAGTGCTGCCAGATCGCAGTGTGTAGTGTCCTGTACAGAATATCGTTGAAGATCTGATCAAACATATTCTTTTTTTTTTTTATTATCGAGGTAAGAACGAGCAACGAGCCAGCAGAATTCTAATTCTATCTGTATAATATTTGCAGAACGCGTATTAGCGGATTTTCCTTAACGACAAAGAAACGGAATTGTTTCACGTAACGTTGCCAGAGTTGATATTTGTTCTTTCCTCCAGCCATACCTGAAAGTACAATAATAGACTTGGCTGGAACCTGCAGCCTGATTAAATAAATAGTATTGTCTGTCTGTTGAACCGCTCCACTAGCAGTAACCCAACTACCCTTTCGTCCGGCGCAAATAGATCAAATCAAGCCCGACCAAATTTTTTTCCTCTTTTATTAACAGCTTCGGACACATAACCTTGCCGAGGCTGTACGTTGTGTGCTTGAGAGCTCAGCCCATCGCGTTCTAATTTGATTGTAATTTTCTTTCTTTGATGATATATATATATACTATTAGAAGGCGGTATATAGAAAAATATAGTATTTTCGTGCCCACTTTATGTAACTTCCATAGTCGCGCATGTTATTTATTTTATTTTGAGACAATCTTGATTTATGATTTTACAGTTATATCATAAGCTTCATTTTGTCTTTGGTCCGTTTTGTTTGGAGATTTTGGGGTTTCGCGGATTGCACTGAACGAACGACGATTGTTAGATCTCTTTTTAACTGCGTGTATACGATCAATGCAGAAGCAATGATCGGAAGATATTGATACAAGGCATTCATTTAAAAGATTATGCTGTTTTGATTTGCAGTATATAAGAACATGGAAGGGCAACAATTTTGTCTACGATGGCACAATTTTCAAAACACACTGTTAAGCTCTCTTCCTAAACTGCTTGACGGTGGTTATTTAACAGATGTTACGTTAAGCGCCGGTGGTAGACACATACACGCACATAAGATTATCCTTTCTGCTTGTAGTTACTATTTCAAAGAATTATTCAAGGTATCAGATGCATTTCTAAATTGTTGAATTTTATGCCTTTTCTTTCTTTCTTTCTTTCTTTTTGTTTTGTTTTCTTTTTTTGTTTTATCAAATTTAGTTAACAACAATCATGTAAATCAACTTTTAGGACTTAAGTTCTTTGCAACATCCGGTAATAGTATTACCAGGGATGGAATATGCAAACTTATGTGCACTTGTCACATTTATGTATAACGGCGAAGTAAATATTTATCAAGAGCAACTACCTGCACTTTTGGCTATGGCAGATACCTTACATATTCGTGGATTAGCTGATATAGCTGGGGTAAGGAAATTCATCTATGTTTTTAATTAATACAGTAAAGATACAAAGTAACAGTTGCACAAAATTTTTCGAATTGGTAAGTTTGCATTGTAGTCAATATCAGATTGTAAAGATTTCTTGATATATACATACACACATACATACATACATATATATATATATATATATATATATATATATATAAAATTTATTTTTTTTCTTTTTGAATGCATATTTTGAAAACTTCGAAAATTTATATTTTCCTCTATTTTTCTTTTACAACTGTTCTACCAAACCTCTTATATTAATGCTTCATAAATCAAGTAGCATGATTGCATTCTAAATATAATTTTTTATGCTATTAACTGTTCTTAAAGTTCAGAATAACATGATTATACGCATAAATAAAATTGTATGATTAATTTTAAATTCAATAGAGAATTTTTGTCTTAAAATTTGAGATTGTTAATAGAATTTAATTTTTTGTTAAATTAATTTATACATAATAATTGCAGTTGATTCGTAAATGTTATTTACTGATTGTTTTATTGTCGTTGATTAATTGCATAAGATAATTAGTATTATTTAATGAATCATTATTCCTTATCCAATGAAGCTTGTCTCAGTGTGAACTCTAAGAAATATATTTAACAAAGCATGTATTTTCTTCAGTGCCTCAAACGTTTACAACTCCTTGCTGATACTTATAATTTCCTTATAACCTGTTCCCAAAAACAAATAGATGTATTTATATATTGACAAAATTACACTCTCATTTATAATAATCATACCAATATTAACATGACTTGTTGATTGAATTTAGTTGAATATCCAGTAAATGCAATTCTTTAATAATTGTTACTTTAATTCCATGATCAAAATGATTTTCATATTCATTCGTATATTTAAGATCATGTTATTTTATGAAACAAACATTTTTTTCAATAGATGTCTATAATTTAATTTATTTAATTTAATTATATAGTAAATTGTCCCGTTATGTATCATATTTTGTATAATATATTCATAATATGTAATAAACATTAAACAATTAAAAATACATAGACACTAATAAAATACCTTTTCCTTTATATGAAATTACAAAAAAATCAAGTAATTTCTAAATTCGCTTCTCCCTTCTTTAATCTTTATATTACCCTCTGATTGTGTTGTTTTGTTCAGGTCACTTAAATACATTCACTGTCGTTCCTCAAGAAGTATCACACGAAGGAATTACCTACCACATATTATGTTCATGCGTGCATCAAAGGAACGATAATGAATATAAACGATATCCACGAGATCAAGATCGTTGTGTGTGTTGCAACTAAATGCAAGTGGATGCATCCCATGGAACCTTTCCCCATAGAATGAGTTTACAGGTATATCTAAAATAGCTTTATCCAAGAATTTTTCTACATGACTAAAACTTTTAGTAGATACTTTAGAACAGTTAAATCTTTTTTTTTACACAATGTGTACTTTTCTTTTGCATTATAATAATGCTTTATACTTTAGTCAAGGGTGGCTATAACATAAATTTAGAATCAATATTTAGAAAAAATACTTAACAGCCCTATTTTTTATAATTTAAGAGATAAAATAAAATAAAATGATAATATGAACAAAGAAAATAGTGCATGAAATTTTTTTATAATAACTTATTGAAAAAAGTAAAATTACTTGTTGAAAAAACGTTTAAAAAGTTAAAAAATTCAATTCCAATTTTTCTGTATAACTAAAGAATTTAATTTCAGAGGCTAGGTAGAACAGAAATATCTTTGATTACTTAATAAAACAGAGAAGTGTTTAATTGTATAAAAAATAAATGAAATTTAAATGTGTTAATTTAAATGTATTAATTTTAATATTCCAGTTTTTCATACTTGTAATTCATTTTTTTCTTGTTTTTGTTTTCTTTTTACAGAAAAATTCGAGACACGATAATGGTTTATACGTTCAACCTCCGCCAGTGCAACTGCAAGAAAAGATATTGACTGAAACCCCGATAAAAAAAGAAACTAAAGATAATATCATAAGTAGTAGAGAATCTTTAGAAACAGTTCTAGATACAGATGCAGCTGAGACCATGGAAGAACAATCCTTTAATGATCAAGAAAGTATACCATATTGCGTGAAGACTAAGCCTTACTATTCCATTAATGCGAAATTAAATCAAAGGGAAAAAGTCAGTATTCCTTCCATTAATGCTTCTACAAACAAATACGTCGAGAAAGCATATTCGGAAAGTGGAATGGATGAGGGTACACCTATTTTAGAAGATCAAATTACTCCGGTAGAAGATACAAAACCTCCACCTATTTGGGATGCAAATTTCAAGTTTCTGACAAGTTCTGTGGGCGGTAGAACTTCTCAGAATTACAATAAATCTAGTGTCACTTGCCTTATCTGTGGAAAACAATTAAGTAATCAATATAATTTGCGAGTACACATGGAGACACACAGTAATAGTTCGTATAGCTGCACAGCTTGTTCACATGTATCAAGATCACGAGATGCACTTAGAAAACATGTTTCTTACAGACATCCAGTTGCTTCATCACAAAAACGATCACGATATAGTACACCAAAATCATAGAAATTGATTTTCTTATAGATAACTTGATTTATATCATACCCTTCATTTTAGGATACGTTTTATTTAAAACATAAATCTTGTGTTATTCAATTTGACTTAAATATTGAACACTATTGATTAAAAAACTTAAAAAAAAAAAAAAAAGAAAAATTGAAAATTTAGTTATAAATTTTTTGATTTTTTCTTATTTGTTACTAGAGTATATCTTTTAAATAATAGATTTTTAATTTAAAAAAGAAGTTGAATCAATAAATTATTAATGTGAATTAATGTAAAATTATTAAAATCCTTGTTCAAGAAATACGGTACAATCATTTTAGTTGAAAGAAAGGAGTTGTTAGATGAAATGTACTAAAACGAAATTATATAAAGACTATATATTTCTAACTTATATGATCCTTTTTAATTTTTTTTTTTTTTTTGATTTAATATTTAAACTATCAAGTTGCAAATATATATGAAAGATTAATATTTTATTATATAAAATTAAATTAGGGAGGATTTAGTATGAAAAACTTATGTACCTCACGTTTTTAAAAAAATATTCAGTACTAGACTGATTAAGAATAAGGCAAGCAAGATCTTGGTTGTTTTTAAATGTACAAATAACTTAAAGCGTGATCACGTTCCTCGAAACCCTTCGAATTGTTACTGTTTTCTTGTTATCGTTACGCTGTTGTAATAAAGACAAAGTAGACATTAGTCATATTTTTCGTTTTGACTTTCTTTTTCATAATTAATGCTTTTTACAATTTTCCAGTAAAAATCGAAGAATCAGAAAAGAGGATATGCTTTCGTCGCGTTACATTGTAAATAGTTAAAAAATAACTATAGTATATAAAAAATTGTTTATAATTGACATTGCGCAAAAATGTAAAAAGATGTTATTGCAATTTCATTTGTATATACTGTGCACGTATTTTTGATTATTCTGATATACCGAATGTAAATGATCGTAATACAGACTAATCAATATTATTCGGAAAATCGTATTAAAAAATAATATACAATATTCATTCATTGGCTACGAAATAAATAAAATGCATTCAAAAATTAAGCTCTTTTAAAAGGAAGGAAAGACACATTTTTAAAAAATATTAATTAAATCTTTTCTATACGCCATATTTTAGTATTACAGTCCTGCCCGACTGAGATCAATGTTTCCTCATCTAGCCAAACTAAACGTGTTATTTGGCTCTGAGGATGAGCATCTGAAACAAAATTGTTTTGCACAATCATATACGTTGAAATAAAATAACATTACAAAAAAGACGAAGAAATTACATATACTTACTTTTAATAATAGTATGCTTTGCTGGATTTGTTACACTCCAAATAATGATAGTTGTGTCAAGGCTACCGCTTGCGACCATAGCCGAATTAGGAGACCATGCTACAGAATTCACTCTTGCATTATGAAAACCCCATTCTCTATTGTGTGCAAGCTATAAAATGTTATACTTCATCAATAAATTTTCAAAGCAATTTTCTTCGAATAATTATTTTCTAGCAATAAGCTTTACTCACCCTCTAAAGATCCAACAAGCGTTTAGGAGAAACAATTGTTACAAAAAAAATTTGCATAAATACATACAACATAGCAGTGAATATTTTGCTAATGGTAAATATTAAGGGAGCGTTAAAAGCGTGAGATACATTAATGAATTTATCTACTAAATGGCGAAAGTTAAAATGGAAAAGCAGCTTACACCTTGTCTGCAACTTTGCACAATCGATATGTATGAATTTCACAGATATTTTACGCAGTTTCTAGAAATTATACAAAATAAGAACTTTTTCTTACCTTATATTCTGGCACAGTATAAAGAATCACCTTTCGATTTGTGTCACACGCTACCAAGTGTTTATTATCAGGACTGTAAGCAGCATCTGTGACTGTACCTAAATGTTCTAATTCCATTTTCCAAGTTAAATTCGTATCTGATAAGGTATATATACGAATCTGAAAATTACACATCATTTACTTCAATTACAAATCATTGCGTCATATTCTCGTAATTAGCTTTATAAGAATAAATTAAACGAAAATGTACCATATTGTCCGATGTAGCTCCTACAGCTACATCACCATTTTCCTGATTAATTGACACACAAGATGGTTCATAATCGATTGGTGTATTTGATACTTTTCGTCCATCTTGTGTAAGCGTTATCTAGAACATACAACTATTGTTAATTTAACTAGTTATTAAATTGAAATACAGTCGCATGATAATCTTACCTGCCGAACAGTTGCAATTACAGCTATATCTTTGTAAATATCCAGACCTCGTGGTTGGGAGTCCAGTTTAACTATAGCCGTGTCTGTATATGTATTTGTATCGATATCAACTGATCTTAAAGTATCATCGATACCAGCGGTATAAAGTAAATTTTTTGCAGCTTTCATTCCATTAATTTGATTTCCGTGTCCATGACCCTGAACACGATCGTTCTCTCCCGTCTTTGCATTCCAATTGGTAATGTATCCATCATGAGATCCAGTATAAATTATACTTCTATCTGGGCTCAAAGTTAATACTGTTATTGGTTTATTATGACCCTGAAAATGTTCCAAAATTAAAAATTCATCCCACAAAAATACCCTTATTACGTATTCAATTTGTTACCTTTATTATTCTAAGAGGTTTCGTAGGATTATCAACATCCAGATAATTAATAAAACCACTCAAAGATACAGATAGTAAATACTTGTCTTGCCACAAGCAACTAACCTAAGAAAAGCTTAATCTTGTTACCGATTTTATTTTTACCTTTTTAGAATTATTTTTAATTATTCGCTATAACAAGAAATTAAAGGATTACATACTTGTTGATCGTCGACTGTTGATCCCATATTAAATTCACTAATCAATGAGCGAGTTTCTATGTCCCAAAGTTTACATGTCTTATCACCAGAAGCAGTTAATAACTGCGTTCCATCTGGTTTCCAAGCCACCTAAGAAAGATTTATTTAGAACGAGTACATCATTATTTTTAAAAGAATTTGGTTTTAAATGATTCAATTTATTTACTCCATATACTCCGCCTTGATGAGCTGGTGACCCTACTTCACCAACCAAATCGGAGCTCGTACCATCATAAATAAATACTTTTCCATCAAATCCTGCAGATGCAAATAAATTACCACTAGGCGAATAACGTACAGCTTGAACGAATCGAGTATGTTCCTGTTTGGTCATTCTGTACATATGATAAATTTATTATTTAAATCAACATTTAGGGGTTTCTATTTAAGACTTGCGAGCGATAATACTGTAATATTAAAAAATATTTAAATATTTTTAAATATTACGGAGACACATTGTTCGCACCCGGACATCTTATATAGAAACTTAGTATTAAACATTTATGTTAAGCTAATTTCATTTTTCGTATACGTACTTAAACTTAAATGGCGGCCCTTCAAAAACGGCAATAGTATTGTCTTCACTTCCAGTGATTAATCTAAATGGTCTGGCAGGTCTGAAGTCGCATGAGTTAATAGATTTACTCTGACCAGAGATTTCACCTACAGAGGTACCGGTTTCTGCCATAAATACATGACCAAATCTAAAGTCATGTATAAAAATAAGTCCATTATTAAAATTAAAACAGCATCATGATTATGGGTTATTTACCTTTCTCTTCCTTCTCCAACAACTACCATACGTTGATTGTCAGGTGACCATGCTATATCCTTAATAGGCCCTCCAATAGGGTGAAATTCATTCTTTAAAATGTGTTCTTTGTTGACAGTATCCCAAATACGTACCTTGCCTGATTGGTCTATAATAAAAAAAAAAGTTATATACATTTTTGAATCTTTATTGATTTATATGTATTATTTTCTTATAAATGTTTATCTATAGATATACATACCACCTGATGCTATATAAAATCCACTTGGAGAATACTTTGCCACATTAACTGGACAAGAATGTTCCGTGTAAATATCTGTAATAGCTGGATTCTAAAAATAGAAAATGATCAAAGCAATACTGTGCTTCAGTATTTTATATATAAAGGAATACTATGCTTCAGTATTTTATGTATAAATTAAATACTTACATCAATATTTCTAATAATTACACTATTACCATTAGTGTATAAAAAGTTCTTTCCTTTAGGATCACCTCCTAATACAAGGGGTTGTCCTCTTTGTGTTCTTGGTAATGTAGCAAATATATATTCTGTAAATATAAAAAATTAAAGTGAATATTTGTTCTACATAGCGTAAAAACAATATGCGTATCTAAAATAATTTAAATGACATAAGGAAATATTCAGTAAAAAATGTAATTTGTAATATATTTGAAAATTATAGAATAGAATGCACTTCTTCGCTGGAACCAAAATATACTTCCCTGATTTATTGGCATAAATCCAATATGCAATATTTCAAATTATTTTAAGCATAGAAACTGTATTTTGGCCTAAAATTATCGCTCTTTGCTCTTAATATTTCCAAAAAAAACCAATTTAAAATTTAATTAATTAACTAAGCAAGTAATATAAATATACAGTAACTCAAATCTTCAAAACTACTTTTAAAATAACAAAATTCTTTTAAAAACTAATACTTGTTATATATTTTTTTTAGAAAAATTTAATTATTACATATGCAATTTGTGCAGTTTGTCATCTTTTTCAAAGTGTAATCGTACGTTTTTTATTCTTACTTTTGTACATTGTTGTAAATTGGATTAGATAGTAATAATGTCAATTTCGATAAAATAAAAAAGATATATATATATATATATATATATATTGAATATATATATATATATTCAAAATAAAGAAATGCAAAATAACTGGTAAACGATATGACACGTAGGAACTGTGTGTAAAAATAAAAGATAAAAAATAAAAAATCCGATTTGATGAATGATTGATCACGCGTGTGCGATCATATCCAAAAGAAATTGATAATTTTATTTTAATTGTGGTTAATCGTGACATTAGACAGCCGCTAATGCATTTGAAGTGTTATGATTTGGCTTAAGATAGGACCGGAAAATTGTGCGGCTCGATATTTACATAAAAAAGACGGTAATAAATTGTCACGGGAATGCGTGAAGAACAGGTGAAATCTTTGAGCGTCACTTACTTGTTTCATAGGACATCTTTCTCCCGTTTGTTTCTTTTAAATAATACTTGAAAAAACTGAACAATGAGAACAGTTCAATGTTCCTCGTATCTTTCTCCGTCTCCCCCCCCCATACACTTCCCACCGAAATGCTTGTTCCGCCCTTGCCTTATTTAGCCGAAGCATTGATTATACCGCAGCAAGATGGTCAAGCGACTGTGTAGTTAAAGACAGTAAAGCCTCGTTTCCATATTAATGAAAATAAATATTAAATATCTGCTGTTCGTTCTCATCAATAGGGTGAAAGTGAGAAATTAAAGAGAGACTGAAAATCATCTGAATGAAATTGAACTTAATTAAATTTAACTTACAATTAGTCATTTATCTCAAAAAAAAAAAAAAAAAAAAATAGGAGATTGTAGATTTCAGAACATTGTCGAAGGAAGTGGACTCTTCTTCAGTTAAATATCACAATTTATTTCAAATCATTTATATACGTTTAAAAATCATTCGCAATGATCAACTGTTTCTCTTACTCTCTCTTTCACACATGCACACACAAACGCGCGCGCAATTCAACCGTTAACTTGATACCAAATTTTGTAGATACTTATGAAGTTTTATATAAAATCTATATTATTACGTGTTCGTATAAAATGTGGACACATTATACTAAAAAAAAGAGAAATTCTAATACCATTACGTGCGAATACGAATATCGAAATTGTTACAACACCACATATTACGTACTTAGAAATTTTTACAACGTGAAAATTCAAATTACGTGCTTGGAATACGTTCTCGAACTTCGCTGCATGATTTTGTAATAAATATCATATTTCAACGAATAAAATATCCGAATGCAGGTATTATTGTACAAGTGAGAATATATTCCGCTAACATTACGTTATATGTGAGTTTTTGTACGTATATATTCACTCAGCATGAAAAATAACAAACATTTTCAGCGAGGTAAGTTCCCTTGTGCCGTGACTTGTATCTTAAAAGCGAACAGAACAATTGAGAATGTAACTGAGATTTGAAGAAATCTTATGTATATAAAAAGAACTTGTCTATTTTCATGCTTATTTGAATCATAGTGTAGATATGAGCGAAATTATACACAAATGAAATCAATGTAAAGATAAATGATACTTTCACGGATAACAAAATAAATAATAAATTAATGGGAAATACTGCGCAATCAAAAATATTCATGGTCGACATCATTTACGTATAACGTGTACAGAAATATTTAAAAAAATGGAGAGTATATTATTTAATGATTCAAAGAACTTACTAAAATACTTATTTAAGATCGGAAACTATAAACAATTTGACCGTCGACCAATCGTCAACTTAACTTCCTAATATTAAATGTAAACTCTATTAAATGTTTTTGAAAACCCACGTGATCGTACGAAACATATGAATACCATTATCAAAAGCAGTCTTTTCAAACTTATCGCCGTTAAACTTTACGAAACTATTATCTAACAATGTACGGATGAACTGTCGAAAAATATCACTCTTCACTCATTGCCTTACGTTCGATAAATTGTTCAAAATGGCTAACGTTTGAAATATTAACTCTTGTGTCAAGAGTTAATCATCAAATTATAATCTAGGTCAAACAATTCTTAGCGCTACTTATGAAAGACCTTATTTTATGAAAGACCAGTTTTTCACAACTACAAAAAAATAACCGCAATAACTTTGAGTATAAAAAGGTGTACAAACTGATCTGAACCCTTATAAAATGTTTTCATTATACCTATTAAAGACATTACTTTCCATACCACTTTAAGACTTTCAACGTGTCATTTATCAAGTAAATTTCATTATTACCTATGTATCTACGACTATCTTCCTATACTTTTCGATAGTTTCGACTCTTTTTTTTAGAAATAGAAACATATTTTTCTATTTCGTCATTATTTTTAACTTCAATATTCAACAAATTTCACTGTTGCCTACTCTATAATGAGATTTTTCAGCTCTTTAACGCTAACTGAAACGTTTCCCTTTCAATGATACTGTGTCTTACGCTTTGCATTCATTTCTTCAGATAATCGTCTTTTAAACGGTGGATAATTATTTCGGAAATGAGCAAACTCTTCTTGAGACCGTCGATGACTATTGGTCTTCGCGAACGAGTTTCCTTTCAATCGTTTCTCATAAAATTCACTGTCAGCTTCAATTTCTTCGACTGAGGGTATTCGGGAGTGCCTGAATTCTTCCGCATCTTCGTCTCGAGGTAGGGAACGTGTCGAATCTTCTGGAACTGGTCGACCATCCGGATACACTCGAATTACCATTGGTCCAACTAGATAAGGGCCGCCAGTGTGCTCCGAGGATGGTCGAATATAATTGTTTGTTGCCATTGTTTCTTCTGCTATTCCATTGATATCGCTATCGCCGATAGCTGAAAAATAATAATTATAATAATAAATTATAATTGAAAATTAAAGGATAATGCTGATACTGAAGTCTAAAAATAATTCTATTAAAGGAATAAGATTGAACGACATATTTTAATCAAGATTCTTGAATTGCTTAAACAAGATTGGTTACATATTTTCGTGCGATTATATTTCCAAATTGTTCTTCGCTGTTCTTCTACACTCTGGATTATGAGAGAGAGATTGTTATAAAGGAAGAGACTCATAATAATCTACGGTTCTTAGATCCTTATCAATCCGTAATATACCCTTAAAAGCAATACTATTTCTCGAAGATCAAACATGAAAAGAAGACATTGTCTAAATAGTTAGATCGAAGAATTAATTGTTCAATTTATCTAAAAATTGCTTAAAAACATTTTAACTCTGAATCGATTAATAATTTAAATAAACGAAATTTAATATTAAATAGCAGACTTATTGTTCGAACTCTTAAGGTTCAAGTGATGCATATTCGTGTTATTCATGTTAATAAGTGAATATCATTACAATTAAGCAGCTATGAAAAAATCTAAAATTAAAATCAAATTTTATGATAATAAAGAAGAATTATCATTGATTATAAATATTTTTAAAATGATCGATTTCTAAACGCATTTTACTAATGTATACGTGATTCAAAGTCATTTCTTTTTTTGCCTATACGTGACCCTCGCATTATGATAATTCGATGTCTAATATTTTTACGTCAATGTCTCATGATGCTACTTCCTACTTCCGTCAAGTTATCAGAAATGCCATGTTTAACTGATTTAAATAAGACTTGGAAGAATATTTTGCATATTTTATTCATAAGAATAATTTAAAAATTTATCATGAATATACATATTCTGTAGCTAATGGCATAATCAGAGTAAAAGCACAATCATCAATTGAAATATCAATATTAAGGAGAAGACTGATGAAATCAACGAGAATAAATTATCAGAAGAAGCGACTAATAACTCCTCTAATTTTCTTTTATCTTCTCCGAGATTTAGTAAGAGAAATCCATAGAACATCGCTGTAACATTTTTCATAGCATCCAAAAAACTCTCCCTGAACTTCGGTTGACTTGTTCAGATGATCGGGTGAAAGTGCAGTTAAAAAAGTTGATCCAATTGAGAACAAGCATTCTGCTATCAAACGCGATCTCGTTCGGGCGAAAAAAAAACTTTCTAGTGGGTCGCGCGCGATAGAGACGAATGTGTTTGCAACTTTCTCGCAGCAGTATTTGTTTTCGTTCATTTCGTGTAGATAATAATCCCTCTTCAACATTTACCTTTCTTGATTGTTAATGTTAACAACTGTCATGCAGCTTTGATTTTCACGGCTAACACTTCTCTCGTACTAACATGTACGTAGCTCTACGAAAATACTTGTTGTACAAGTATAAGTTTCTCTTCGTTTCTTTTCTTCTTTCTTGTCAATTAGGACTTTCACTCGCATTAACAAACTTCATAAGATGATTGGAAAATTAACGGGGATCGAGAAAAACAATCCTAGAGTGTTCTGCCTATTCCATGGTCTTCTAAATATATGTAGTTTCATTTGTAAATACGTACCCAATGAATCCGTTCTGATAGAGAAGTAAAACTCATCCAGTTTGGGAGCGAATCTTGGGGAATATGCATTTTTTATCATGGCCCGCCAAACTATAAGTAAAGAAGCAATAAGTTAACGAAAATGAAAATTAATTTCGATTGTTATGTTCAGTTTACAGTGAAATTGGAAATCTTACTAAGCTCTTTCGCGTTGCGTTGATACGGATCCAATCTATCAAGAACATTATTGTCCATGTTAGCCAAGTTCCGCATCCCAGTAACCAATAGATTTTTATTGCAATCCGGCATCGATGAGTCCGCACAATATTTGGCCACTTGCATGCTGAACACTCTTAACAAATAGCTCGCCTGAAATATTACGAATCTTCAGAAAAATCTCTTTCAATGTTATACATTTTAATCTACTATATATTAAACACTAAATAATTTACTATTATATAAAATATAATTTATTATGTTTCGAGAAGACAGTAATTTAATGCAGCAATTTGTTTCTAGGTGGACGCGTAAAGGAAACATGAAGATCAATACCATTTCTTTCAATGGAACTATGTAATTTTTTTTTATGTCAATCGATGCGGCAGACCATTCCCTATGAAAAGGTTTCAACTTATCTGTGTTGAAAAATTAACAGTATAAATGTAAGGATATTGCCCTTGTTCTTCCTCGTCTCTTGTATAATAGATTTTACAAAATTAAAGTTAAAATGGGACATCCTGTATATCTCCGATATAATATATTATCATTGAACTTACATACATCCAATATATTATTATTGAATACCTACATACATTCAATATGATATATCATTATTGAACAAATAAATATCGTGTGATGACAAGAGACAACTGATTCTTGAATCATGATTCAAGACATCTCGTTCAATACAAATTTCAAACATTTCCCGCCATTACTGCCAAGTCCAATTTGTGAGACATATATATTGCGTAACTAACAATTAAATATCGCATCTTTGCGAGGTTGATTTTCAATATCTCATTCTTTAATGAGATTTTTAAGATCGATTTATACATGTAAAAAATGAACGTGTTTTTCTCTACGTAAAAATTGTTGTCCATCGCGAAAGCTGTTTTTCATTCCGCGTGGACAAACGCATTCTACGTGCGTCCGGTGAAACTCGACGAATGTGTAACATACAGGATATCGAACACTACAGTTATAACAAATATATATGCGTGTCGCAGCCTGTGTCGTATATCACGTATCGGGTTTTGATTGCGATACACCGGTCTTTTCTTCTTTTTCGTCGCAAGAAATTCTGTCCGCCGTGCGAAACATGCCCCCGTTCGTCTATGTAAAACACAATGACCGATGTCCACATACTTTTGGCTCCATCTATGTCCAAGCGATTACGCGAATATTCAATCTTAGAATTTCTAATGACGTTTCTGTAACCTGCCTTTCAAACACCTACGAAATTTGATATAACGACATTTGGTAAGTCTGTTCGCGCAGCAGAGACATTCATTTCCATAATTCGGAAATATTAACAATTCTTACTTTTACAGAGAATTACATTTTGCAATTTCCATTGTACTTTGGAATTTTTATTTTCCATCTTTTGTTTACGGCAGATTCTGCAAATGATAAAAAAAGAAAAAATGGATTCTTCGATGGACACCTGTGCCAATTATTTTATAACAATCGTCATTCTTCCAATAGCTTGAAGCTGTGTTTCAAGTTATTTATTCGCGAAACACACATTAACAAAGAAACGCACGAATGTGATGAATTTCAATCTCGACAAGTTGCACTCACTCGTACGTACGTACATGTATTCCGACGGTGACCTACATAGATCTGCAACGTGATCGATGGTGGATCATTGTGTTATCTTCTAAAAGTTTCCGGATATAAGAGAAAGTCTGTGCAAACGGACGCAGAATTGTTCGGTAAACGATCATCGCAAATAGAAGAAGCAAATGCAAAATAATAATCTCATTTGTACAAACACGATTTTTAGGAATATTTTCAAAGTTTTTAAACGTTGGATTCTGGTGATATTTTCAGTCGATTTGAGACTCGGGTAAGTTACAAGTTCAATTCAATACACAGACAGAGAGTACGTTCTTGAACTTCAACTTACTTTCAATCACTTTTACCAACATACGTGTTACGAACATGTTACAGACGCAGCGCATACTCTTTCTTTCTTCACGTGTATAGATGGATTGTTGAATTAAGAACAAGTTACAATAATTCTAATTTTAACAGGACTTCTGACGTCAATTATTGTTATTATTAACGTTAATATTAACGTTACGTATACATTGAGATATTTCTTTGTATTGTGGAATCTGAAATTAACTAGTTTAGAAATTATTTATTAATTAACTCGGGCAGTTAATTTCAAACTCCTCGATGCAGCATAATATTCTAATGTGTAATTAACATTTAATCATGACATTAGTGATATTCAATAATTAATATAAAAATAAAAAAAAATGTAATAAAATGAATGATAACAGTAACCGAGTTTAATGAACTGTGTACACTGCGATGTGCAATGGAAGAACAATATAACGGATTAGTGTCTTCCTCTCTGACCGCTCTATTTAATTGCAGCATTCTTTCTCTACTGATAAGCAGTATCTTATTTCGTGACTGTAAGAGACACATAAAAGTCGTTACATACTCAGAGTAATGACTAATAAAAAGTAATCATGCTTATATTTATATAAGATAAAATATAATCTGTTAAAAGATGAACGAAAATATATTAATGGATAAGATATTAACAATCACGATTAGCTAACTTGACTTCCAAATATTTAGACATATAGTCTATAAAGACACTTAAGATTAACCATAAGATTAACAAAAAAAAAAAAAAAAACAATTCTACAGAGAAGAGTATTGGAAAAATTGATCAATTAAATCTATTGTTAAGGCGTTTATCAACGGATGACAAAACCCATTGATCGTAAACTGTTGCTCCTGAGATTATTTCCAGAAAAAGTAGTGTTATAAGAAGGGCACAATGTCATGAGAAAAGTCAACGTCCGAATTGCGCTCGCGCAATTACACTCGACCGGACTGCACAAGTGCGCGAGAAGAGCACTTTCAGCGAATGCAGCTGATTATGTTCGGTGAAAGTCTGCTTTTGTTGATATTTACGTGCAGACAATTGTGGTATAAAGTCTACTTTATTAATATAAAAAATGCGTATGTACAACAAGTTTATTAACTGAAGGTTAGGTAATATATATACTCCAAGCTTATATATATAAATATATATTATATATATATATATATATAATGTTTGTTTTACCAAATGCCTATATTATAACTCCAATATATATAACTCCAAGCTTATAAATATATAATATATATATATATATATATATATAATGTTTGTTTTACCAAATGCCTATATTAATGCCTATGTAATAACAGTTTTATTTGCGTATAATTTTTTTCAAATTTTTTCTTTTTCTAGAAAAAGACTTACACGGTGTAACATATAATTAGTTTATAACGGTACGTGAAAGCATTTCTTACTTTCTCACCCCTGGAGAGGAATTCCCACATAGGGATCGCGGACGCAGTGACACTGAGGGCACAGCATCCGAGAACGACAGCGAACAGCGTAGCAGTTCTTAAGATCTTCATACTGGCCGTTTCACTTTTTAATTTTAATAGCTGTCACAAATACACCTCTCGTTACGTATTGTTAATCTGGAGGATTCGATCTACGGACGTATACGAAAAACTCGTGCAATGAAGACTCTTGACGGAAAACACTAGTTTTTCATGACACGGAATGTACGTGCGTATGATATGGAAACGAGTCTTAAGGTTAAGAATTATTCGTTCAATCAACCAAGTATTGAGAACAAGAAGAAACTATGTTGGATAAAGTTCACGTGAATTCGAACGAAGACGAACGATGAAACGACTCTCCCACACGAATGGTCTTTACAAACTGGGTGAATTTCCTTCAGTCCCTGATTATATGTTCTGTATGCCAGTATACCAGTGACGTCCATGGAATACCAGGTCCCCCACTCCTACTTTCAAGAACAGAGTCCACTGTTCCATAGTACATATTTACTTCATTCCAGGATGTCACCTAATTAATAGAAACTTTCATGTGGCAAAAAATATCTTTTTTCTTCTTTCTACGAGTTTCAAAATTTTCAATTCAAATTACACGCACAATGTATTATGTGCAATCATTTTGTTGCGTCCATTTGACGGAATAAATTATGAAAATTTTTGAAATTAACTTTCAAAACGAAGATCTGTAAGCACAGAGGGAATCAATTGAAAACGACTTCATCTGAAAGAGGGAAATGCTCACTGCTTTAAAAGGATCCAATCTTGCTCATCCAGTTCTTCTTTGGCTGCTTTAACATACATATAGATAACAGATAAGTCAAGCCCCTAGAATTGCCTTCTTTCGAATTTTTCTAAAAACGTGCCTTCGTGCAATACATGAATTTACGTTGGTGCAGGTGCACGTTGGGAAATGAGAAACCTTGTATTATTCGTGCAGCTAAATGCCGACAATGCGAATGTGTGGCTCGTTACCACATCAGCGTTGATTCCAGGTAATCTCGACTATCTCGTAGGTTCGCTGCACATTTAACAGTCAGCATGCAGTCATCCGACTATTATGTCATTCGGATCCTACAAGAATAGATCCACATCAGGGATTCTCAAATTGTTCATTACGAATCAAGGCTTGATCGTAATCAGCGTAAGTCATTCAACAACTTAATTTTCATAAAACAGTACTCAACATTTATTACTGTAAAAAGTCGATTACAGTTACAAGTATGATAAAAGAGGATAAAATTGTATTTCAATTAAATATGAAACTAGAGAATTAATACGTTTAACGATATGTATGATTGAATTGAGATCTCAACTTACAGCACTATGATTTTGAAAAGGAGTAAGCTCGTAAACAGATAAAAGTTAACTAAAGAAACTCATTTCACGTGTTTTGAATTTGAGTGTTATCTCTATGGTTGAAAATCACATCGTGAAAGCAATTGTAACGTATCATCAGTCGTTGAAGCAGCAAATGATTGAGACTACTAGGACGAACAATTTGCTTGGAATCGAATGACCTTACATAAATCGTATATGGCGATTCATTGACCGGACAAGTTGTTCTACTTTTCAAGTTAATCGATTGCAGGTATACGATCCGGCCTGGTTACTTGTCCATAGATTGCGACTTTCGTCATAAACGATTAATTTTGATCGATTTTTAATCAATCGATATTCTTATCAATGATGCTTTCCTATGTGAGGTTATATCTTTCTGCATGAAAAATATATAAAATATATAAAATACAAATGTTGAAGACAAAGGTCCAGTATACACAAATTTTGAACTTGTATGTAACACATGCATTCACATTTTACAGCGTGTAGGTACTTGAAATAAAAATTTTGTTATTTTTAACAATTTTTGCAGGCAATTTGGATCTGAGAAACCATTTTTCTTGATTCACCAGCCGTTTCACTTATCATTCTTTTAATAAGAATGCTTTTGGCCTTTTGTTTTCCCATTTGGAAATTAAATTAAATTGGTCATGAAAATGTATATTTCACTTGATTTTCCATATAAAAGGAAAAAGAAAAAAGTCCTCTGTATACAAGTCGATATGAAAGTAGCATCTTATGCTAATTATGTCAAAATAGAATGCATAACATTGGAAATGAATATCATAGTGCAAGATTGAATGAAAATCGCATTCGCTTTTCGTCGCAACGGTCGGATATCATCCGAAATATCCGAGGTGTAGAATCAACTTAAAATAAATTGATATCAAAACGACATTGAGATATCGAAATACTTAAAAAAGAAAAATTATGTTCTGTTTCTAAGTTCAAATTATTCCGGTGCCATACTGAAATGTTAAATTAAGACTTCAAAACGATCTAAAATTGCATTTACAATAATTATTAAATAAACAGGATTTCGACGAATAATGCAACAAAATGATGCTGTGAAAAATATTCGATAAGAAGAAAGAATTACAAACACTGATATTTTGACTGACGTAGCATCACGAGTTAATAATGTGGCGCCCCGAAAATATTTGCTGCGTTTTACAACTGTATAAAAAAACAATATTAATTCGCAAAGGAAGATACAACTATGCAACGACTTGATAGCGCAGTATATTATAAAAAGAAGCCGAAGAATGTTAAATGAGTTACGATTTGTTGCCGGTAACGGTGTTAGCGAGTTAAAATGATTATGCATAAATTTTTCGGGCGCGCAGAGTGACGTGAGAATGTGGCGCCTCTGAGGAATGCAGACCTACTACCTACGAAACAATGTTCAGATTGATTAATGAGTATCGAAGCTTTGTAGCTAAAAATTCCAGAGGGTTGCCACGTCTTTTTGATACGGCGATTTATTAGAAAATGAGTTAAATTTATCATATAGAAAATCTGTAAGCTCATCATTGGAATACAATTACATCTTTTTTTTTTTTTTAATAAGGATTCCTTCTCTAAAGACAGTAGATACCCGATCAATAAATTATCACGAAATAAAATTAGTATATATATATATATATATATATATATATATATATATATATATATATATGTGTGTGTGTGTGTGTATATACGCACACAGAAACAATTCATTTATTTTTATTTTGTATATGGGAAAAATTTCCCATAGTTTAGTTCCCCCCCCTTATTTAAATTGAATAATATATTCTTTATGTAGTAAATAACTTATACTAATACGTAGACAATAATCTATTATAATAAAGTTAGTGTAACTGTTTCTAAAGTAGCTGTATTAATTCTTCATCGTTTTTTGCGAATGATAATTTATTATCGATTGATTAGAACGAAAAATCAGCGATTTTGTGGTAACGAATTGATATAAATAACGATAACGATTTTCATTTCACATTTACATTTGAATGAAATAATATGTAAAATTTTCTGTTTCGAATTAAGAAACAGGTAGAATAATCTATACTATATTATTTTCTCAAAATGAAAAAAAAAACATAGCGTAATAATAGATACTATGTACGTCAGAAATGCGAGAAAAGATTTTTATGATCAAGAAACGAAAATAGATTACCGTGGGAATTTCCTGAAACTTTACAAAATTCTAGGATCCAGGTGAAAGAAGGAATCATGACGCAAAAGTTTTAATTAAATTCTCGAAATTCCCCTTCGTAGTCGCATTCCATCGAAAAGAATGGAATTTAATGATTAATCGAAAAAAATATTGCAAATGAAATGCTTTGATGCAATGTACAAGTTAATCGGCATTGATTGGTTGAACTTCGCGTGAAACAAATTTCTCTTCTCTATCATTTTACAAAATAATTGATTCTCTTATAATATAAACGCTGGGCCTGTCCATCGAAACGATTTCGCACGAGTGCAATAAATTTCACAAGTTTTGAATTCCAAAGGCATGTAACAGTATGTCTGGTCACGTGTAGAAATCTACACAAATCTTATGAACAGTGTTATTCTGAATTCAGGAAATTCCAAGTATTCGTTTGACTCTGAGATTATACTGATCAATGCCGAATAACATTTTAGTTGAATAAGAAGTATCGAGTAAAAATAATATAATTATTTTATTCACATCTTCGATTTAGAAAGATAAAATGTGCAAGAGAATATTTCATGGAATTTACATTTTGCACATGATGATTTATGTTGCAAATAACATATGCGTTCAATGATTTTTATTCTTGCCTTTTAACTCGCATCATTAACATAACGTTATTCATCTTGACTATATATATATATATATAAATATAAATATATATATATAAAGCTTTATATATATATATATAGCTTTATATATTAGTTATAATTAAATGTATATAACTTTATATATTAGTTATAACTAAAAGTATATAAATGGTATATACTAAATGAGCATTATTGCACTTTTAATGAATTAATGTAAGAAATTATTGCAAAAGCTTAAAAAAGTATTGTGTCACAAAGTATTGGTATTTAGTTTGAAAATTAAATTTGAAAATTAAACAACTTGAGAACTATATTACATAATTAAAATTTGAGATTTGAAAATCATATTAGTTTAATAATTAAATTTAAAGATAAAGTAAAAAAAGCTGTCTATTTTGGAAGAAAACGAAAGAACCTTTTGACTGAAAATACAGGGGCGTACACAATTGATTCGCATATTTTTTCAAAGGTTGGGGAATATATAGTGATGTAAACGGTGAAACATCTCCGCGTGGGACATAATTTAAATGCAATTTAAAACTAGTTTAATGGTGTTTTCGGTACGAATAAACTTCTTCATTTTTTGAGATATTCGTTTACTGACGTCAATACGACGGAATATTGAAAAGCCGTAAAAAGTTAAACTGGCGCCGTTTTGCCGGGCAATGAATCGTGTTTATAGACGTATAATGAGAGATTCAAATGTCCGGTTTCAAAACTACTATGAAAGAAATTTCTTGTCGCTATACTGCTTTTTTTTTTGTCGGTATGGCGGGATACAAAAAGGTCTTGCATACCTTTTCTATTGGAATGCTACGAATGCAGCATTGTTTTCATCATTTAAAAGTATAGTTCAATCATTATTCATTTAATATTTTTTACGATGTACTTAAAATTACTTTCGTAAGTCAGTGACGAATATTTTCAGCGATGAATTGAATAAATCGCTAAGAAATTTATTATAGACCGTATGTAATAAAGTTAAAATTCTATTAAACATTGTATAAGGACAGCTGAAAAGAACGCTCAATGGAGAGAGCAAAATTATTTATATTATTATGTAAATGTAAAATGAACAGAGACACATTTCTAAGTATAAAAATATATTTGACGGTTTAATATTACAAATATCTCAGCGATATTTATATGCTTACAAAAGATTTACATGCTTATCTAACATTAACAAACAATTCAGTATCAACAAATTAATAACTTTTTTACATTATAAATATATAGAAACTTTTTGTCATACAATTAATTAAAATTTGCATCTTTATTTCAGTAATTTAGTTTTATTAAACAATTATCAAACAGTTTAATAACACTAATACTTCTTTAATGGCGTCCATAAGCATGGTGTGACTGATGCGCTGTAAATAAAACAAAAACTTTACATTATTCCAGAATAAGAAACAGAGATAGACCAAGATACAATTCTAATAAACTTACGTTTATAAAATTCAGAAAAATTTATATTTGGCAAAAGAGAATGAACTTTTTCTAAAACTGTTGCCTTTGCTGCTAAACCAGCATTTGTATTCCATATCTGTGAAAAAATGAAGAAAGATTTTGTAATACAGTTTATACTTATAACTTGATTAGTTTGTAATGTAAAGTTTTTGTATTGTTTTTAACTACTGTTTTTATTACTTGGACAAGATCTTCTCTATCCCTGATAGATACAGTTACTCCACAAATTTCATCAGCTTCTGCAACGCATTCAGCAAATTGTTCTCCGATAGCTGCAAGTACCATCTCTTTCCATATCTTCTCCTGAAATTATATCATTAATATTATTAATATCATTAACATGACAATTTTAATTGACCTACAGTATCGGATTTATGGCACTTTAATCTCCATGTTCCACCATTTTGATTGACAGGCTCTTCCCATAGGGGATATCTTTCATCTCTCATCAAGTGATAACTATATCTGACCTATTGCAAAAACAAAACAAAAATTTATTCGTCTACTAATCAATTCAATGCTAAATAATAATAATATATTACAAAACATACTTACTTGTACAGCGCTAGCACTTGGTATATTGTTGAAAACAGCCCAAAAGCTTTGTACAGTGTTCACAGTATAAATCCTCGTTAAATTTTCTTTATATTCTTCAACAGTTATGCCAGAAATAGCTCTGTTAATTTTACCAACTCTTTAGAACTTTCTATACACACTATGAGCAAACAATGATTCAATTTTTTCAGAATTGTGTCTCTTGTTACATCTCTTTTTGTAACATAACAAAAGGATGAAAAAGAAGGAAATACTGGTTTAAAAGAAACATTTAAAGCGGAGGAAATTAAATCATGAGTATATATATATACATATCGTATTACGCATATTGCACCTAATTGCGCAAACAATCTCATTTTCCTAATCAAACTTATTTACGATCGTGAAACATTTCCTTTTTTCGATCGAAGCTTCTTTAAACGCTAGCGTAAAATGCAACTACCGCTGATTAAATACAAAAGTTCATATCAGGTTGCGGTCTTATCAAAAAAATCATACATGGATCGACGTATAACAATATAGGTTATAAATAAAAATGAAGCGATAGCGACACACTATCTTGCATCGTTACATCGTTTCCTTTCGATAGCTTTCTGTTATCCGTAATTAAATAATATTGAATATAAAATTATTATAAATATAAAATTGAATATAAAATTATTATAAAATAATTTTATATTCAAGGGGGGGGGAAAAAAAAGAAAAGAAAGAAACATTGGTCGTGTGCATCTTTTTGTGATATCTTGCGAAAACGAAAAATCAAATAGAAATTGCAAGCATCGCAATAATACACTGTACATTGAACTCGTAACTTTGTACAAAGTTCAGACTGAATTCGTTTTTCTTACTTGTCCAACCAAAATGTCCACGACGATTGCAATGGTATTCCCGACGTTTCATGTTTCTCGATCGTCTTGACCGTTTCATCTGAAAACACCGGCGTTTCCGATAACTCGGCCGAGGTATCGTCCTTCGGTTCACACTCCACCGCGGCCATCTTCGAAATGACGATTATGTATACATACGTGTGTACGCGCGTGCACGCTTGTCGCTAGCTTCTAACGTCAAAAATCATATGATCCGAAGGAAACAATAACAAAAACAGACAGTTCGACTTGGCGATACGGACGATCCATTTGTAATCGGAAAATTATGTAACTCCATTGCTACATTTAGCGAGCCTATCGAGTCATTTCATGAATTTATCGGGAACCAATAACAAAGAAGCAAGTAATTTAAAGAGATGGATCGAAAAGAAAAATTAACGATTGCTAAAGATTATTGATTAAGCGTTAACGAGATATTACATTTCGTTCAATGGAATTCCATTAGAGTATTTGGGATACCAATGTGGAACACAGAGTGCATGCACGAACATGCGCAGACACAGATGAGGTGTCGCAAAGCAACGAGATGTCGCAGAGCAATGAGATAATGTGCAGCGTTTTCACATATCTCGTCTGTGTCTCTGGCACACGTATAAGAACGACGGGAGAATGTGAATATTTTCGTTATCAACCTTTGGATTGACAATTCCTGACTTATTTATTGATTACTCCATTTTTTCATAGTTTTTTCAAAATTTTTTAGTAACGTTTTTTTCGAATTTTTTAGCCAATGATAGATCGGAAATTCTTTTTCAAATAATTTCCAATTCATTGGCAAACATTCCAATACATTGGATATTAGAATCGAATTTCTTTATGAATGTCAGCGATAGTAATCTTTGAAACTTGTGCGTGTACAAGGCGAATTATTGGCGCGAAAAGTTAAAATTAATTATTTTTAATTTAGATATAAAGTGTTCCTTCATTTCGCCACAACGTGGCGCTGGTGTTTCTGACTCCCTAATGGGAACGAGTTTTCATTTGCGACAAAAGCTAATTTATGGATTTGAATTATAAAATTTGTAATTGGTTGGACCTTCTTATTAAATAATTCGATGCTCAGCTTTCTTTCTATATCTTTTCCAAAACCATAAAATGCATAAATATGAATTTTTAAAATTAACTAGAACTACTAACTTACCAACAGATGGCGCCATCATACCCAAAATGGAACTAATTATACGAATTTGTAAAAAAAAAAACTAATCAAGAGGAATAATTTATCAACTTTTGAAATTGTGTTGTTCGTCTGAAATCTCTAGCTTTCGTTGTCCCATTTAAATTGCAAATTGTATTAATAAAGATTTTCAAATTTCATTATTGCTAACTAGTATTACGGACGAAATGCATGTATCTCGTTGGTGTAGGATCAACACTAACAATAAGAATATCCTATTCTTAGTCAATGCTACTAGGATAAATCAAACATTCAATGTTTTTTCTTGTCCAATGTCGTGGATAAAATTTGTGATATCTCGTATATGATTCATTTGTTTTATTCAAATGTATATTATTTTATTCATAAAATGTCAATACCTTATTTATAATTTTATAGAAAAATATAGTTTCAATCTTGATTTTATATTTTATTCTAATTTTATAATGAAATATGAACTATTGCAATTTGTTACTGCCATTTTTTTCACTTTTATTCGAAAATGATCAATAGGATTCCTGTTTTATCATTTAAGCAACAAGTTATGCATAAATTACGCAAGATGGTGTTCCATGTTCAAATAATGAAATAATGTCTTTTTTTTTTGTTAGCATTATATAAAAGAAAAATTTATAATTATATAGAAATAAATTTTATAGAATATAACACGTATAATGTATTTATATATCGAAGTACTATGTACGTATACGTAACATGTCAAATGTAACTATAATTCTTGTTGTAAATATATGTTATACTCGTAATTTTAAACACTTGATAAATGTTACATACACTGCGAATTACTCTTTTCCCTTTTGCACGATTAGAAATGTTATTAGATCGATATTATTAAGATACTTCGTTTCAATAGCCACGTAGTTCAATAAATTTATTTATTCAGAATATTTAGAATCCTGTTATTTACATAGGTAAGTAAAAACATTTATGATAAGCGCAAATATATCTTTTTACATGCGTTTAATGTGAATTCTCTGTGATAACTTTCACAAAATTTCACGTACGTGACAAAATGCAAAAATTCAAATTTCCCGCCTGGCACGCATGCGCTGTTGCCCTAGCGTCTCAAGCGATGGTGTGGTAACCGCCATCTTTATTAGTCTTAGGAGACGCGCGGGGCAGATGTGTCAAATCGTGAAATCCATTACCACATTTTATAAAGATGGTGTTTATACAGGAAAGATGATTTCTAACGTGCAAACTCGATGTAAGTAGTGCGTCGTCTTTAACGACGTAAAAAGATCATACAACCTCAAAACATGATTTACGTCGGCCGACTATATCAGCCAACGCGATATTTCGTGAACTGCCCTCGCTACAGTGAAAATCCTTTTTTCAGAATCAAACATATGATACAGGTCACCGTATCGTAGTACCGATCTCTCTGATCCTTAGTATATGTCAGTTTATTCGGTGAAAGATAATCGAGAGTCATAAAGAAGTTTATTTTAAGAAGAATTTCTTGACAATAGATACCATCCATTTTGTTTATGCATCTCCGGCATATCTCGTCCCAAAAACATTGCACTTCAGTCTCATTCTCTCGTTTTTGAATGTTGTTATTTACGAAAACATCGGGGAACGAAAATTGATTCATATTTTGAATGCAATCGTGTTCAGAGTTAGTTGCTTCGAATGTCTTTCTACAATTAAACGATCGAAACGATTTCAGTCTATGTTTTGATTTTGTTTACGCCATGATTCTTATGGCTTTATTTATGTTTATTATCTCACTCGTGTGAAAATTATTTTAAACGTTACGTCATATTTTGTACTTATAGTCTTGTAACTTCCAGTATTTTTACTTACAGGCTTCGTAATCTTGATCACGAATCGTAATATATTTCATTTTTAACATTCAATGTCAATAAATTTCAAGCGAACGAAGATTTCGATTGAATTGACTATTTCAAGAAACTATGCTCGTCTTCTGTTTTAGGTATGTAAATTGAGAAAAAAATGGTCAGCAACATTTCACGGGGTACTCCCCGTATCCAGGTTTTTAGACCGACGTATGAAGAGTTTAAGGATTTTACCAAATATGTAGAGTACATGGAAAGCAAAGGAGCTCACAAGGCCGGCTTGGCGAAAGTGATTCCTCCACCTGAATGGATCCCAAGGAAGAGAGGTTATGACTTGGACGACTTAGATCTCACGATCCCTGCGCCGATTTGTCAAGTGGTAACCGGTAAACAAGGCCTCTACCAACAAATTAATATACAGAAAAAGTCAATGACTGTCAAGGAATATAGCAAAATGGCTAATTCTGAGCGATATAACACCCCGCGCCACTTTGATTATGAAGACTTGGAGAGGAAATACTGGAAGAATATAACATACGTGGCACCTATATACGGGGCAGATGTGTCTGGTTCCTTGACTGACCCAGATGTGAAAGAATGGAATATTAATCACTTGGGAACAATACTTGATTATGTCAACAAAGATTATGGTATATCTATCGATGGCGTTAACACGGCATATTTATACTTCGGAATGTGGAAAACAACGTTTGCATGGCATACAGAAGATATGGATTTATATTCTATAAATTATTTACATTTTGGGGCTCCAAAAACATGGTATGCCATACCACCGGAACATGGTAGACGATTAGAAAGGCTAGCTAGCGGTTTCTTTCCGTCAAGTTACCAAAGCTGTCAGGCTTTTTTACGTCATAAAATGTCTCTTATTTCTCCCCAAGTGTTGAGGCAATATTCAATTCCGTGCAATAAGGTAAGTATTGATTATTCATTAAGACTACTTGGAATAATTCATGGAATAGTAATGAGAATTATAATTAATATTATAATATGCTTCTACGTGCTTTAGATAACACAAGAAGCTGGAGAAATTATGATCACTTTCCCTTACGGATACCATGCTGGTTTCAATCATGGATTCAACTGTGCCGAATCCACGAACTTCGCTGCCCCACGATGGGTAGAGTATGGTAAAAGGGCTACACAATGTACCTGCAGTAAAGATATGGTTAAGATATCTATGGACACTTTTGTAAAACGTTTTCAACCAGAAAGGTAGGAACAAGTTCTTGCAGAAGGTATATTAATCAAGATCAATGGGTTTTATCATCATTAACAGCATTATTACATATTATAGATATGAATTATGGTTACGCGGAGAAGATATTGGCCCACATCCTGAAGATCCTAAGCAGACAGCCGCGCCTATGCCTTCTCAAATGGATCTTTTATGTAGCAATAGTAGCAACGGACAGTTGCCACAAAGTTATTTGAATGCCGCTCCGAAAAATAAACGACATACTATACATAAAAAAAAGAATTTAATGGCAACAAACTCAGATGTTGATATGGAAGAGTTGGTAAATCGTTCCGATATCCCGCCAGATGTCAAGAAAGTATTACAAGATTTAGAACTGGAAGAAGTAGATGACCAACCGGATGAACAACAGTTGGAAGTTTTAGAAGATATATGGTTGAAAGCAGGAGAAATGGGTAAAATATCCATCTTAATTATTATTACTTGTGAATTGAGGTTTTTGATTATATTTATATAATATATATATATATATATATATAAAATATACGTATATAAAATATCGATTAACATTCTTTCTTATTTAATTTAATGAATAATCTTTTGTAGATGTAGATGAGGCTTCTGTATACGATGATGGTTATAATCGTAAAAAGAGTCGAAAGAGAAAGAGAAAGAACACCGATAAGGATAAATCGAAGTCCAAGAAGGAATGTAACAAAAGTATTACTGACGGTGTTACGATAAAGACTGAAATAAAAATGGAGATAGACGACAGCTTTAATTTTTTACCTTCTGCAGAACAAAGTGCACAATCGGAGAACGTTGATCAAGGAAGTTCCAATGTTATTATGTCAAGGGAAAATGTCGTTGGAAATATAAAAATAGAAGAAAATTCTGACTTCTTGGAAGTGTCTGACAGGCCAGTGAAGAAGAGGAAGAAACATTCGAAGTCTGGAGAGCCAAAGAAAGTCAAATCAAAGAACATGAATAAAACTAAACGCAAACATTTGGATATATCTATTTTCAATACTAATGAGCCTTTGGATGTGTCTGACGCTGACGTGCAACGGCAACTTATGGCCATGCCAAGTCTTAATTTACACAAATCGACAGTTAACAAGGAAATTACTAATCATTTATCAGGAACGACAGTATTCTTTGATAACGAAGCTAGCGTGAGTCTCGTCAAAGAGAAGAATGTTATAAACATTACAAACAGCAATCACGTTCCAAATTCCATATACAGCGATGCAAAAGAAACGGAGAAGATTTTGGATAATAGTGCGGACGAGCGAATGAATTTGTACGCAAAGAGTACAAAGAAAAGCAGTATAGCTACAATAATAAAACCAACGTTTTCTAAACAAATTTCATTGAAGAATATATCTCTGGATCAAGTGAAGCCCCCTCCTAATAAGATTGACAAGGCTGTAGAATCTGAATACATCGGCGAGGGTACGAATGTCGCTATACAAGAAACCAAGCCAGGCACGTACACTAGCTGCAAAAGTGTGGGAACGATTATAAGTGAAAGATCGATACTTAATTATCCGAAGAAAGATATCATAAAAGCTCCCAGGTTGAGCGTGTTGAAATCGGCGTACAACACGCCTACAACTGAAGTGTCTCCGAAGATCAGTTCCGAAAAGTCAACCGAAACAGAGAGTGATAATCATGTACCACATAGAAACATAGTAATTTCACCAAAGACTTGGCCCATTGCTAAACCGCGAGAACCTAAACTCTCGAATCCAGGTGTAATGTTTCTAAATACTAATTTCTCCAATCCGCCGATTTTACAGAAAGAAATACCCCAAGAGGTAGGGAACGAGACGAAGCCCGTGGAAACTTCGAAATCCGTAAGCCCGTGCGCTATTCAGATACCGCGGCTAGAAGGTATTTTTGCAAAGAATGCAGTCTTGGCGCAACCGCTAAATCAATCCGTGATGCGTGTAACCGGAACGAGTACAGACATTAAGACTCTGGGCAAGAGATCGTCCACGGAAACCTCGAAGATGATAGCGACAAAATTTTGGCAGCCTTCGTCCGGCAATAACAGCTTGTTTTTCTTGAAGGACGTGAGAGACGAGAAACAGGCTCACCCGATAGTTGCGAAGGTGGATACTTCCGAAGCCTCGTTGAATTTAACGGGCAACAACACCCTCTTCTTGGCCACGACTTCAAAGTGCACGAACATCGCGCTGAATCCACAGCCCTCGATGATGATCGATTTCAATAAGAAATATTTACAGGGTGCTGCTTCGGTACCGGGCACGGCCGGTTCTTTCGTAAAGATTATACCGAAATCGCAGGATCAGTTGCTGGCGAAGAAATCGATTAATCAGAAGGAGAACACCTGCAGCAGGAAACACGTGAAAAGCGCTGGCACGATCGTCAGCAAGACCGTGTCAACGCAGGTAGATGGCCCATTGGAAGTTGCCAGTAAAAGCACGAGTATCACGATGTTAGACATTGGCACTCAGTATACCATAAATCATTCCACCACGGATGTACACGATCCTGCTCCGAAAACGATTATTCTTTCGCCGTTGCAACAGGAGCATTTCCCAAATGTAACGATATCCGATCAATTGCAAATTCAGAACGCGCAAAAGAGTTCGCAGAGCATGTGTACAAGCATCATACCGTCGCTGAAACAGTTAACGAGTTCCAGACGAAAATCAAAAGAAAAGCTGAAGAAGTCGATCACCAGGAAGAAAGAGCCGACAGAGACAAAGCTTGCACTCGCAACAACGTCGTCGAATTCCGACGAAACGAATATGGTCACGTGTACCGTGGATCAGTCGCTGTCTCATGGCGTGTCGATGATACCCGGGCACATATCCGACATGTTATATCCTAGCGTTCCCAACAACGATTTGCTAAAGGCGTTCAACGATTACTGGAGTGCTCAGATATCTCACTGTGCAATTTGCGCGCCGTTTACTTCGAGTTGCAACGGCCACAGCAGATTAATGCCACCGGACTGGAAATATTGTAAGCCCACCGTTTTACCAGAGAGTTCGCCGATATGGGTAAGTAGTTCACATTTGCTCGACTTTTTTTTTTTTAGCTTAGACAAGACGTCTAGCAGAAATTTTATCGGAACGTGTTGTTATTTTTTTTTTTTTAGGTATCTGCGAATATATTTGTTGCAAACTCGAAGGAGCAAATCGTTGAGCCGGAAAATGATAAGCTTTTACGTTGTAGAGAATGTCATGTCACGGTTCATGCCTCCTGTTATGGAATCACTGTATTACCCACAGATTTGCGGAATTGGGCCTGCGATAAATGCAAGGCTGGGAAAACGCAAGTGGTACGTATATCCGTGGCATTTTTGCTTGATTTTATTTTAGACGTGCCAAATGCATTTTCTGACTAATATGGTCGCAATAGATAAATATTAGGATCACTTACTGCTGATGAGTAAAAAATACTGCGGATAAGTTGTACGAAACGTCGTGGTCTGATAGTTTCCAGAACTTCAAATTTTGTACTTTCTTTCGTTATAAATTCGAAACTCAGACAAATAAAGTTCAAAATCAATGAACGTTTGGTGTTTCGAGAAAGCTCTACGATGGCTTTTGTTTTCGAGTATATGATAAGCAAACCTAAGGATCTTGAACAAGAACCTGGATTAGATATTTATGTTTTTATTTATATTTCGTTTAACTGTGGCCAATGAAGTATCAAGCAGTTTTTAATACAAGAAATCCCTCTTAATAACAAACAAAAATAAAATCAAGCAGTTCAAGTTTCGAACTCGGGCGTTGAGAATTTACAAAATTAATTTCGAAGTCGTTCCTAGAAAAGATATAAATTCAAATTTATCTTAAAATTGGAAAAGGAATAAGAGATAGAAAATATAAAAAAATAGTTGAGATATCTTCATTACCTGCTTGTTGAGAATAGACAATTATTTAATTATCGTGTTAGTTTTAACTTTAATTAGATGTTCTTTAGATGTTCCATTCGTCAGAACGTGCAGCATCTGCTAACTGTAACTACAGCCTTGTTTTTTTCTTCCTTGATAAATACCCCAATTAATTTCTTTTTCGTAGATGTGTTGTTTGTGTCCTATGCGTGGAGGTGCTCTTAAGCGGACCAGCGATAGTAATTGGGCGCATATACTGTGCGCTCTTTTATTACCTGGAGTCACCTTTAAGGATGCTATAAATAAAGATCCTATCAATGTGTTGACCATAAAGCCGGACAATGTTAAGCAACAGTGCTGTTATTGCGGACAGAAAGATGGTGCATGTCTCAAATGCAGTTACTGTACCAATTTGTTTCACCCGTCTTGTGGTCTTGTCTCTGGCGCCACGTTTAGGGTACCCGTATACAATTCACTCGAACTTCAGGTACATTACAGAAAGAAAAAAAAAAAAAAATACATACCTATGTACTTTCAACTACGTTGATGTTATAACGGGAATTTATGTTTTTCTTTTGCACAGGTAACATGCGATGGACACGACGACGGAAAAGAAAAAATACCGCCACTTCGACAGGGAGAAATTGTTTGGGCAAAGCATCGAAATACCCGATATTACAAGGCTAAAGTAGATTCCATTCACGATACTCTATTTTACATGGTGACGTTCAGCGATAACAGTTTTAGCGATGATTTATATCCATCAGATATTATGGTGAATTTTTGCTCTACGTTTCTGGTTCTACGTGTAACTTCATTTTCTTCCTAGAAAATACAATGGATTCTGTTACTCTTTGCAGAACCACGATCCTGGAAACCCACCGGAACAAGGTGCTGCAGTTGTTGTGAAGTGGACAGACGGTAATTTGTACAACGGTATCTTCGAAGGTACAAATCATCGGATCATGTATACTGTGAGTAACGAGTAATTCGTCATAATCTTACTAATATCTTCTTTACTAGCATTTCTAATTGGTATTGTTGTATGATGTTATTATCGAGCGCCTTTTAATTTGAATGTTAGGTAAGCTTCGAAGACGGCTCGCAGCTTCAATTGAAGCGAAACGATATATACAGCTTACAGGAAGATATGCCAAAAAGAGTTCGGTCACGTTTGGTGAGTTTAGTGATAAACTAATTTATTCGCCACGAATACTTCAGTAGGATTTTCGACAGTAGGATTCTCACTTTCTTTTTCCTTCTGTCTCTTTTTTTTATACGATTCACCTTACTTTTTTTTATTTCTGTCGTATTTTCCTATTTACGATGATTTTCTATTACGAATTTACGTTAATTACGTTTTTACTGTTTTGATTAATTTTTTATTGAAGTCTGTTGCGACCGAAATGAAGCACCGGTATCATCTATACGGCATGGAGGATGAATCGGAAGCGCAAAGAAAGGTGAAACAGTCGAAATATTGTGATTAAAACAGAAATTATACATTGTTCGTTGTAAATAGTCGATAAAGACAAATAACAATTAATCTATTGTATATAACACAACACATACTGTATAATCGTACCTAATTAATTTGGTCTTTTCTAAACTTGTACGGTATTTAGAATAGACCAATGTGATAGGATTTTTACATTTCCTGGTTTTCGTCTTTTCATTCTCATTTCTCTTTATTTTATTCTTTTTCTTGGTGTTTTTCTCCGTTATTTTAACTCGCTTATATCTTTTTTTTTTGTCTGTGTCGCATTTTTAAACATGTCGTACCGTTTGTTCGTTAGATTTGTCGCAATGAGTATTAATAAATTATATTCCGATATGTCGAATGAAAAATGAAATAGACGTTACAATGTCTCATCGAACGAAAAGAAAAAAAAAAAAAAAAAGAAAAAGAAAAGTATTGGAGAAGCCTCGATGTTACGGATCACGTGACTATCGATCTAACACGCATCTCATTTTTAACTACTTAATGTAACTAGAAAATGATACAAATCAGAATCTGTCACACGTAATAGAAACGTAGCGATTTTTCCCCTTTTATTCCCTTCTACTTAGATGCAGAATGATTTCTATCAAAGACAAAATAATAAAATGTACTTCTATATATATTTACAGAATGTGAATAGGAACATGAAATGTTATCAAGCAGCGAGTCATCTGTAATTTGAAAAGAACATTTTTTACTTTATTCTATCGATAAGAATTTGAAATTGAAAATATGAAAGATACGCATTGTATTCACATCTCGATAAAACTCGTGTTAAGTTATAATACGTTACTAAACATATGTGTAGGACTGTATTTAAAGATATTTATAATAAACCACTATTAGAAGGGTTCAATAGTTGTATATTCATATTTTCATGTAACATTCGTTCTTCACAATTTTTATAAACAATGAAAAGCTCGTGCGATTATATTGAAAAGTATAACAAATTCAATGCGGAGTGTATCTCTTCAAAGTACAATTTTTACACGAGATGTTTGAGTCGTGCTTAATACAATTGTATCATGGAAATTGACAGTATGCGTACGACAGTGTATTTCTAATTCATTAGAAATATAGCAAAAAATATTTCTTCGCATAGGCTATTGATCCCTTTAACGTGGCAAATTACATTAATTTTCGCTTTTTGCTTTAGAAGAATAAATTTTATCTTATTCTTTATAAAAAAAAAAAATCTTATTCTTAATATTAAAAACATTGTGCTTTTTACGACGATTAGTTTCTTTCATATTTCTCTGTATTAGTTTCTTTCATATTTCTTGTATGTTCTGTTTTATTCTATCATTATAGCTTAGTATAGTGAACACAACACACAACGTAAGCAGTAAACGTAATGTAACGTACGTAACGCGTAAACGTAAATATGATTGTATGTATATTTGTAGAAGAGAAATTCGTCATTCGAGTTGTTAGTGTTCACATGATCTCTTGAATTTCGTTTCTCCTATGAAAGTTTTATTTAACTTTAGAAACAAAGATATGCGCGTGCGTGTGCGTGAGATGCTAGCTGTAACTTGTGTAATTTATGCGAAAAGAAATTATTGCTTCCCCCGATCAATTTATAATATTAACTGAGGCAGACTGGGGGAACTGTATTAGCGTTCTATCTGTATATGATATTTAAAAAAAAAAAAAAAAAGAAAAACAGAATGGATAATGTATCCGAATGTAGAAACAAATTGGATACAGTACAATAAAAATGAAATATAAAAAATATACTTCTTTTTCTTTCTTTCCTTTTTACACTGTAATAGTGTAAAAAAAAAAAAAAATACACAAATTGGAATATAACATTTCAATTTTGTTTGTCTTTACTTATTTACTGGGACAAGTTGTCGTTACAAATAATTAAGCTAAATATTATTATATGTACAAATTAATTAATATAATAAGTAGAATCTGTTTGTAACAACAGAAACGATTTTTTCATATACTGTATAAGTTAATTAATAACTTGCCCTTCCGCAAGTGAAAGAATTTATAGCAACAATACGATGAAACAGTAAAAAAATATAATTGAAACCGCAAGTTTCAATATTAACGCAGATCGAATATTTTATGACAGAGATATAGTTCTGATAATTTTCAACGAGCATTTTATAAATTGTCACGGATCATTCTTGCGAGATAATTCTAGTTTTTTAATTTAATATAAAATTACATTCACGCACTGTTATTTATTTAAAGTTACGAGAATCTTTAACAAATATATCACAGTAAATAGTTAGATCTGTCATAGTAAAAATAAAAAAAACAAAAATGTTTTTTAAGACATTAATTCAATCATTTTTCTAATCTGCTATAGTAGAAGAAACACACGATAAACGCTTATTGACCACGAGAAAGAATGTTAATATCATAATTTCTATAACATCATGTGTAATAGCAAAACTAATATTCTCAAGTACTTAAGTATTTGTTCATAACTTTCAATTCTTCGAGTTGATCATTTGATCGATTTTTTAATATCAATCATATCGTAACAGTATATATAATTGCACGTAACATAGATTTGCCGATTTTATATTATCAATACACAGGGAATTTTGCTGTTAATTTACATTTTTACGAATACAAGAGACAGAAATTTGTTTCGCTACTTCAGATATTTTTCCATCTAATTTGCATATTTAAGTTTTCTGTATATTCGCGGTTTAATTATTAATATCATTGGATTATCAATGAAATTAAGTAATACGTAAAAACGCAATAAAAAAAAAAACATACCACTTTCTTAATTGTTACGTGCATTTTATATTACGTTTACATGATTCTTTGAGATTATGAGAAGATATCGCAAATATTTTAAAGCTTCCGTGACTAATTCTTTGCGAAAGTTTCCAATATAGAAAATACATTCCATAAAAAAAAAAACGTACAATAAATTAAAAACCCCAGTGATTATGCAATAACTGAGTAATTATCGAGCAACACGTAGTACATTAAAACCCAGAAGTTCTACTTGCTAATTAGTACACTTATTAACTTAGCACATACGTTATTATTAACACCTGATAAAAGTTTCTACACATTTCTAAACGTTGAAACTTCAATAAAAGCTTTTCTACGATTGATAAGTACAAATGCAGATATTGATTCAACGCGCAATGGATCCAGTGGGGATAGTTTCATAAAAATAGAATTAACTTCTATTTGATAGAAATAAATTTCGATGACTTTCATTAGATCCGTCGCTGAAGAAAAGCTTCGCTGCGAATTTCAGTATAAACTTCAGTGTTCGCTTCAATAAAGTCCCAGAGGAACTCTTTTAACCGCCATCATCCACGGTAGAAAAAAGAAAACCGTAATTGGCTAACAATAATACAGAATCACCGGAAATAGGTAATAAGTAGTTACTTATCTTCTGTTAAGTTTACACCAAAGAGCACTGGCGGTTAACAAATGCATTAAAACGCCGATAGCAATGATCAAAATCAGATTGTTTGCGACGCTTATATCTACTATTTCCATCTCTTTGAGGAATTGCGTTGGCTTTTTGTAGTGACAGTAGAACTCGTCACATTTCAAGTCCATCCGATCGAAACCGTACACAGTGTGTAGTAGACTGTGGAAACTGGCGCGAAAGTACGATATATGAAACATCCATCGGAACATGTGTGGCGTATCCATGTAGCGGATACAGAATCCGAATACGGAGAACAACACGGCAATTATAGGTCCTGCGAATACTGCGATCTATAAGCAAAAAAGAGAAAAAAGAAATTACACTTTCTCGTACAGATGAAAGTCACGCAGAAGCTACCACAGATTGATCAACTCTATTGTGATAAATCATCTTGTCGATACAATTGGGCATGAATCACAGCATTCTGATACTAGCATCAGTTTGTTCCTTTTACGAGTGTAGCTATTTTACTTAGACACGTTTAAGTAAATTTTTAGTCATTCTGTTACGTCATATTTTTGTATTTTGCTTAATTGATCAAATTCACGCTACACTGTGATGTGCTACGTTTTAGACTCGAAGTTAAGACTTAGAAGTGAAGTTAGAAGCGAAGACTTGTATGAATATTTATATACCTTCACTGGTGTGGTCGCGCCAATGAAAAAGCCCCATGCTTGGGCCGTTAAGCTAGCGGCTATACTGACGATCATGAAGGAAATTATACGTGGCGTTTCTACGGGTTGTCCTGTTAACCAGTAACTCACAGTTAAATAGGTTGTTGCACATGCTGCCTGGAACGGTATTTCCACCAGTAGTAGACTAATGTAGTACGGTGCTAACCGATACCACCGATTGAAATGCTCCCTACTGAGTATCCGCATTTCTTGTGGAACTGATGGCAATCCAAATGTTCATTCTATTAACTTCATATCATGTATAATTTTTAAATACAAATGCAAATTCTCTTAATTACAACTAGATTGTAAATTTTTGCAAACTCTTTTGGAAATATCTTTTTTATAAATGCAACTAAAGAAGGAGTAAAGAAAGCAGAATTTTGTTTTATATCCTAAATATTATGATAAATAGTCTCTAGTTTGCATTATTATATATAATAATAATAATAACAACAACAATAATAATAATAATAATATAATATTTTAATATGATACATATATGTATGTTATTATATACAAAGTATATAAGTACTTTCTATAATTATTCTAAATTGAATTTTATCAAGAATGAAAACAAAATAGTCTGAGAATTTCAAAACTCAGATAACAGAGTTTAATTTATTTTAATGCTTTCATTGCATCATTGTATATACATCTTTTTCACATAGAAACATCAAGTTTAAATCAAATTCACCTTGAGATACTTTCTAAAAGAAAAAAAAAAAAAAAGACAAAAGATAAAGAAGAAAGTACATAAATTGGTTAGGGCAATGACATCTTCATGGCTATAATTCAAACAAAAAGAAAAAAAAAATGAAATGTTTTATTGGTAAAAAAAAAAAAAAAAACATGGGGAATATCAATTCGAACAGGCTTTAATAAGAAAAAGAAATCTCTGTGAATAGCCACTGGAGATCCTGTTAACTCTCCCGTGTATTGCGATTCAACCTGAAATATGATTACACACCATGCCTCCTTGACCTAAATTTTCTACTATTGATGGCGCGAAATGATAACATGGCACAAAGAAAGTATCGAACCATGAAAACACAATTTTCTTTTATAACTGAAATGTTGAAATCTTAAATTTTTCCAAAAATCATAATTAATGTAAAGAGAAGAATTGTAGAGAGAAAAAAAATATTTAATAATCTGGGATCTGGTTTCTTCGGATATCACATTTAATAAGAAAAATAAAGTTTCAATTTTATAGAGTTTCATCTTCCAGGAGAAAAGAGATAGCAAGTGGTATTAATTTTTACAATGCCACTGACATTCAAGAAAATGAACCGTTCAATTGTGTGAATATGCAGAACTTTCACTAAAGAAAACATGGAAATAAGCTGGTAGTTAGCTTGAAGAAAGATAGGAAACAAGGAAATCGATATATATGCAAATTTGTATAGCTGTTGAATGTAGTTCACTGAAAGGAACTAAATCGATTACAAAAAGAAAATTGTAGAGAAACGACTCTTGAAAATAAGATTGGTAGGGAGGAGAAAGTTTCCTAGTTTCTTGATCCCGATATTACATGTATGTATATATTTGTCATGTATATTTTTGCATATTCTTATATTTATATTACATTTTCAACTTTTCATAAGCTCTCATAAACCGTATTCTAAATGTTAGTAATTGAGATTAATACTTACAGGCAAGTGTGACGGCCATTTTACCCGTGTAAACGAGCAGTAGTAACGATCCGTACAGATAAACGTAATTAGCGAGGACACCGTTCGCTCTGTAACCGCTTCCCATATATAGGTAACCGAAAATAACTCCTATTAAGAGGTGACACAACAGTCGTACAACCAATAACGTGTGGTCTCTTTTCAGACAAAGTAACTGTCTCTTATAGAGCAGATAACATTGAGCAATGAATCCTGCTGGTTGTGGTGGTTCCTTCTCTATGTTAACAAAAAAACATAACAACGTGATCAATCCGACGGAGTGTAAAGGTTGAATGAATTGCAGGATTGCAAACAAAAATAGTACAGACAAAAACAATAAAGTTTATCATTTTATGAATACTTTAATTTTCTTCAATTTCATATAATTATGAAAATCAGGTTTCTTGGAAAGATCCTCTTGTGAATTCTTTCATCAATCACGCTTATTTAAAGAAGGGAAATTAATTGAGAAACAGATGCAAACAAAATGATATATTAACGCAACGATTGCCCTTAATGAGTTAGCTGTTTTATGTACGCGAGAGTAATATGAGAGTGTAAAAAGAAAGTAAGTGAATATGAGGAAAATGTTACAACTACCTTCTAGCTGCGGTTTCATTGCGTATGTAACGGACTTGTCATCTTTCGTCATCGTTTCCACAGCGCCCGCTAATTTGTCCACGGTAATACCGTAATCTCCAATCGCGACTTCTAGAACTGTAATAACAAAACGCGTGCACAGCTGTATTATAATCTGATTAACACTCTTACGTCCATTCTCCTTATATTGTTTTGTATATTGTCGAATACGCGGCATTATTAAAGTGAGCGTAACAATTTAGAAAACACCGAAAATGATATTCAAATTATACATAATGAGACAGTTACATGCTGAACTGACGAGAAAATAATGAATGAGTATTGAATTAATAACGATAGAAGAGAAAACGTAATGCAAGTAACCAGAGTTAAGAAAACTTAATTTAAGTGTTCATATATCATAGTTAATGAAAGATATACAGAATATAATTCTTAGTTCTTTAATATGTAATAAATGGTATAGCTATATATATATATATATATATATATATATATAATTTTTTAATGACCTTCATACTGACTCTGGCTCGATTTTAAACACGAGCACAATTCGAAAAGAATGTCGTTTTACGTACGAAAGTCAGCTGGGTTGTGATAAGGCGGGCAATCAATGCCGATCGAGGACATATGAGGCAACAAGGACTTAACCGGTCCCCTGTATATGCAGTATCCGCCAGCAACCGCATAAATGGCATCAAACATCTCTAAGAGCAATGCACTCGGTTGATGTATCGTGCATATTATCGTACGCCTTTCTACTTTGGCGAGACGCTTTAGCAGTGCGATGCATTGGCTGCACGAAGACGAATCCAAGCCTACAAATGCAGAGAAGAAACATGAATTTCAAAATTCGAAAACTTTACGAATATTCAACATGGTAAATTTAATCGAAACGGAATTATTCCCATGAAATCCTTATAATTATTGGCATTAAAGAATTTCTGTGCTACGAGCGAACTTATATTTTTGTAGATGCAACTATTATGCAATAGATCGTCCTTATATAACGTTCAATTGTAATTTAATAAAAAAAAATAATTGATGTAGCTACTAACACATCAGTTAGACTAGTAATTGCACTGGCTGCAAACCACGTCAAAAAAGCTATAAAAAATCGTTTCAGCAAGTTTCTGATAATATACGAAGACAATTGCCGGAAATCCTATTGTACTTCGTAGCATGCATCATCACCGGCAATGATACAGCTAAATTAGTCATTATAAAATGATACGTCGTTTCTTCCAGAATAAATTTTACGCGTAACTCGATGCATCTGCGTTAGTATTCTAACATTATTATTCTGTTTTCAATTTTTTTTATTCGTTCCGCTACTTTTGTTGAAATTATCGTGTACTAATAACTAGGGCCAGATTAAGTAAAAATAAAAATTGTGCGCAACAGTGAATTATGCTAGTTAACTGCGAAACGTTTCAAATATTCTACATGATGCACGGCTTCTAATGAAATTAAACTATCATCGATTGACTATCAGTGTTGTTTGCTGTTGTATATGTTTGTTTTTCTGCATTAAATATAAAATTTAACAGCATCAAAATGAAATGATTTATAGTAGAAAAGTGAACTTTGGAAATTACACTGGTTTCTTTTCACTTTTTTTTATTCTCCTGAATACGATGAATATATATTGTTATTCTTCTTTTAGTTTGTCATTTTATAATTATCGACGAAAAGTTTACTAGAACACTGAACAATGATAAGTTATCAATATACTATCAAGAATGCTAACGTCATTTTGCTAGTTTTTAACACTTTACCGACCGATAGCGGTAAGTAACAGACGATTAATAGGCTACCGGTCGGTAAAGTGTCAAGCGTTCTTTTTTCACGCCTTTGACATTTTAAACGTAGCATCCTAGTGCATAGCGATCGTGTAAAAGTAAGTTTCGTAATTACCGGTGGTTGGCTCGTCGAGGAATAATACTGAAGGATTACTCAAAAGTTCCAAAGCGACGTCCAGTCGCTTTTTTTGTCCACCGGACAGTTTCCCGCAAAGGGTGTCATAGCAATGGCTTAATCCTAACATTTCTAAGAGTTGCAAAACCTGATCACAAAGAAATATCTTCATTATACGCATTGTCGTTTTCGATTCGATGCTGCAACATGAATTAACTAACAAATCGAGCGTCGAATACGATTTTCACAATATTTCTTCTTCTGAAATATTTATACGGCTCTTGGGATTTTCACGTTTTTAAATTTGAAATTGTTTCAACATGTTAAAAAGAAGAACTTTCTTATAATTCTTCTAGGAATGCGAGAAATAATGCGAATAATTCGTTACAATGCGGAGCAATCTATATTATTCTCTGTTGACTCGTAATTTCGAGAAAACGACATTAACATTAATTCTAAATATGTGGTGCAATATGTAACTGTTTAACACACCTGAGTGTGCTTGTAGGCTGAATTGATACTGTAGCCAAGTTTTAAGTGTGCGGCTAATGTCATGGCTTCTCCCACGGTTATTCTTGTTCTCATTAAGGATTCTTGTTGAATATAGCATGAAGTCCTCTTCCACCTCTCGCTGTACGGTACTCTAATTTTTCCATTTACTAAAATCTTTCCCTCGACGCCTTTCACTCTGAAACGTTATTTCACCCTCGATTAATTGACGACTCGCGTCGTTTAAGATTATTTAATTTTTTTATGATAATTCTATGATAGTGTATTTATGTGTATATGTATTTTTAATATTATTTAACGCAATTAAAATTATTGAAATACAACAAATGAAAATTATCGAATTCCCATGCATTGAAATTCGCGATTCGTTTATTATATTCAATAAAATCGTTAAAAAAATGATTTTTGGAAATGAATAAATAAAATATGACACTAATAATAATAATAATAATAACAACAATAACAACAACAATAATAATAATAATTTGTTTTAATTAGAAGGCGGGCTTTATATTTTAATTATTTCATTTATGAATATTTTTCCTGATAAAGGATATATATATATATATATATATATATATATACATACATATATACGTGTGTGTGTGTATATGTATATATATATATATATATATATATATATATATATATATATACATATATACGTGTGTGTGTGTATATGTAGATATGTTATACAAATATTATGTTATGTAAATATTTCAAATAGACCAATGCTGTAAATATTAATTATCGCTCAAATATTTACTTCGACAAAGAAAAAATACTTATCGAAGTATAAAATATTCAATTTTTATACAATTATTTTTAGCTTATACTCAGGATTTCCTTTCACGTCGCAAACGTTAATCGAGTCTGCATACAGATGATATTTAATCTTCTCTAGGCTATATTTTCTTTTATGTACAATTAACGTTTCTTGACATATACTGAAAAATGTAGTTTTTCTTGTTAAAAATAAATTATTAAGTATACTGGTAGTAATATTATTAGTATACTAGTAGCAGTACTATTAAGTATTATTAAGTATATTATTTATTAAGTGTTAACAGTTTACTTAGATCAATGTTTACTTAGGATATATTTAAGAAGAAAGGAAATTCCTTAAATAAAGAAAATATAAATCTATTTCTATTTTTATTGATTATTTTTTACCGAGCCATCTTAGGTTAGTATAAGTACAGTATAATTAATCACGATTAATAGAAATAAATATTAGTTCATGTATCAATTTTTAGTTTTTTTACCACCTTTTCTAATAACCTTTTATCAATTAATGTTTTATTAACTTCTTATTCAAATCAAATATTTTAATTTTCTTCGATTTTCCTCTCTCACATTACTTATAATTATCCATTTGAATGAATTATTATCTTAAATTCATTAATCATGAATACGGCGTTCTAGAAAATGAATTTCCAAGATAATCTCCGCCGGTTCCAGAAATTTACGATGTCATTGATTTAAATGATTGTCACATAAGTTGTAGAAGAAACAGTTTGACATGTTAATTTGCAGTTTCGTAATCCTTATTCTACAAGTAAATACATAGGGAAACGTGTTAGTAAGTGCTGGAATGTCACGTGTACACATACATTTTCATTGATATGCCGATCTGTTAATTCATTAGAAAAACTTCTAAGCAAGTAAGCTATTCCTTCAGGAGAAACACGCTGAGATCCACTTCTAAAAATACATATTTTACATCATTTTATTTCTCAGTAGATCATCGTATCGTGCTGTAACGATTGGCAAAAATGCGACACCCACATTAATCAAGTAATCCAAATTGCTGAACCGAAAGCTTCTTCATTCAATTTTGTGAACTTCGAATATTTTGAATATAAATATGCAAGCTTGATATCGGTTGAAAGTTAGAAATAGCATGTAGAGAGAATTTCGAACACGAATGGCTGAACTCGTGTTAACGATTCAATCATCGCGCGATCAAGGGTCGTGACGACGATCCAAATTGGATCTTCAATGATACTTAAAGATGCTATACTACATCTTGATCTGAAGCAGCGAACAAACTTTAGTTAAGTATCCTAGAAGTAAGACATTGTGTTAACACTTTACCGACCGATAGCGGTAAGTAATAGACGATTAATAGACTACCGGTCGGTAAAGTGTTCATATCGTATAATAATATATTTGTATATATTGATATACGATATTACCGGTCGGTAAAGTATTAAAATATATAAATATATTATTATACGATATCCACACTTTACCGACCGATAGCGATAAGTAATAGACGATTAATAGTCTACCGGTCGGTAAAGTGTTAATATCGCATAATAATATATTTGTATATATTGATATACGATATTACCGGTCGGTAAAGTATTAAAATATATAAATATATTATTATACGATATCCACACTTTACCGACCGATAGCGATAAGTAATAGACGATTAATAGTCTACCGGTCGGTAAAGTGTTAATATCGTATAATAATATATTTGTAGATATTAATATACGATATTACCGGTCGGTAAAGTGTTAAAATATATAAATATATTATTATACGATATCCACACTTTACCGACCGATAGCGGTAAGTAATAGACGATTAATAGGCTACCGGTCGGTAAAGTGTTAATATCGTATAATAATATATTTGTATATATTAATATACGATATTACCGGTCGGTAAAGTGTTAAAATATATAAATATATTATTATACGATATCCACACTTTACCGACCGATAGCGGTAAGTAATAGACGATTAATAGGCTACCGGTCGGTAAAGTGTTCATATCGTATAATAATATATTTGTATATATTGATATACGATATCACCGGTCGGTAAAGTGTTAAAATATATAAATATATTATTATACGATATCTACACTTTACCGACCGATAGCGGTAAATAGTAGATATCGATTAATAGCCGATTAATAGGCTACCGGTCGGTAAAGTGTTAAGAACGAATCTTTTCAAATCTTAACACTTTACCGACCGTGTATTAGCGGTGAATAGTTAGCCGATTAATAGGCTACCGGTCGGTAAAGTGTTAAAATATGTTACTTAGCCGATTAATAGGCTACCGGTCGGTAAAGTGTCAACGAGTGTTTATAATATTCAATATTCCAGTTTTTCACGCCTGCCTGACAAATTAGCACGTTAACATAAGCATTACGTTTGTTGCATGTTCATCACATTTAAGTATGCTAGAAGCCGATAATTCATGCCAATATCCTTGGCTTGAGCTTGTCAAATAGCTAAGAAGTACTCACTTGTAACCAGCCAGAACATTCAACAAAGTTGATTTTCCGGCCCCAGATGGTCCCATTATGGCGATTAGCTCGCCAGCCTTGAACTCCCCGCTGACACCATGGAGGATTTCTTTGCATTCTGCAATTAAAAAAAAAGAAAGAGGGAGAGAGCTCATTATTTTTGTACTCCGTTTTAAAAGCAGATTACGTTGAAAAAATCATAATGGTAATTAATAGAATTTATCCTCGTAACCTGAGTCTCTGTTTTATCAAAATATAATTAATTTCCTTAAATTAGTACGTGAGAAATTTCTTCGCGGTTGAATCCTTGAATTTCAATAACTGCTATGCGACTAGGGAACGTTAACTTTTTAACACAGCGAATAACAAATGAAAGCGAAAGGGATTGTAATAGTTCTGCGTGTTGAAATATTTCGAGGAATATTTAGTTCGTAGAAGAGTCAACGAACGATAAAATAGGATGAGCTTTCAATGGCTTCCATTAAATTGATTGTACGTAAGTGGAGCAAATTCAATGAACCGGGGACATAAATTTCAACGAAGCTTCGAATACTTCAAACGAACTACAGTTGAAGTCGTAGTACGTTTATTCAGATTCAGAATGGCGAAAGAGCATTACAATCAGCTTTGTTAATTTACTATTTAGTCAATTGCTAATCTAATTCTAGTTCCTTTGTTTTTTATCGAAATTTTCTAACAGAACTTCACGTTTGAAATGATTTCTCGTTCCTTCGGGTGAAGAACTTCGATTTATGAAAAATCTGGTTTGCATATTCTCTAGAAAATTACTCATCGCTCACGGTATGATTCATTGCCGCAAAGATCACTTCTCGTTAATCGATTTACTAGGTAATAGGTTTTTGTTTCTTAAAATGATGATTATTAGTCAGAAGATTTCGTTAGAAGATTATGAGCAATTCACACTGTTTAATTGAGTCGCAATAATTTTTTGTCGAAAATTCGTTCAACCGCGATCGATTTTTAATTAATCGATCTATTAACCCATAACTGAGAAGTAAAAAGAAAAACATTTATCAGTAAAAGTTGATTATCATTAGTGACGTTATCCATCGAAGACATCTCGCACACCTATTGAATTTGCAATTAATTGCAGGCATGAATTCATTCAGTAGCGTCGTTTCCATGAAATTTTTTCATGCCAGGAAAACTCGTGACAAAAGTTCCATATATATAAAACGGTACATTCATTAACATTCGTTTTATGCAGTATTAGCGATGAGAATTGAAATTAAAATATGTGAAAAATCCATATATATTCTTCGGTAAAATATTTTTCAATTTCGCAACAATATTCGTAACATTCGCGTAGTTTCTGTATGATTTATAACAATCTGATCTTCGGGTTATCGATATTATTATCAATTTCTTCAACGTCGTGAAAACCAATTGGCACGATCCGCGAATTTGTATATCCATGAATTTGTTTAAGAACAGAGACGTATAAAATGTAATAAAATCGAACAGGCTTTTGTAATTTTTTTGATTATTAACAATTCTGAACATTTAATCACGAAATCAAACTAGAAAGTCGAACAACGAACAAATGAAATAATTGAATTGCGATCAACTTGTACTACTGAACCATATTACAATTATCACTATAATAAGTAGTAAAATGATGACAAGCAGAATAAATGATGACAAATGTTCTGAACAGCGATGATTAATCATTTCATACGCTTACTTTCATACGTTCAATTTCCGTTTGAAAATTAATAAATGCGTGACAATAGCGTCCAGATGACGTACGTAGATAATTATGGTATGCGCATTTCATTTGACGATGTACAATATACTTCGCGAAAAGAACTGCTAGCGTGTCGTATTCTTGTTTCTTTTTCCTTGGCTTTATGCGCTATGAATATGAATACCATCCGTGTTCTTGCACAAGTTGCAAATCTGCATGTTCGATTTATTGCATATTCTTTGAAAAAGGATATAGTAGTAGGTATATGTGATTCGGATAATGTAGCATTTTAAAATGATGCAGTCATTAAGATGGCGCAGTTATTACAATATGTACTGTATGATTAATTATCTATTACATGTTTCTATCATCAAAAAAAAAAAAAAAAAAAAAAAAAAAAAAAAAAAAAAAAAAAAAATATACCTCAGTCATAATATAGTACAACATACATTGTGAATATTATCTGCTATACCTTCCTATTATCAAAAAAATCTTTTTCGCGAAAAAAATGAAATAATTGGCAAGATCAGTAAGAAAATCTTGTTACCAGTTTCTCAGAAGCCTTTTTTTTTGTTTGTTTAACGAAGCAAGGTCAAACGACATAAAAATTTCACTGTGACAAAGATAAGGGATAATCTAATCTAACTTAATGAGCTCTTTATTTCAAATGATTCGCTTAGAATATTAAATTAATGATGAACACACTCAATATCGCACACATCCTATTTCGTTGTTTGATACTTTCTGCTAGCTTCTAATAACGAAGCGAATCCTGCTCGAAATGTTCAATACTAACTTTCTCCGTTTAAAACTTTCTTCGCTACTCTCGGGATCACTTCGAGCATCACTTTCTCTCAACGTTTAATACGCTAAAGAAAAAAAAAAAAAAATGGTGAAACGCGCGGAACCAAACTGGCTAGGCTGAAGATGAAATTTACTTTACTTACAAACGTCAGACACAACGAATTCTCGAAAGCTGAATGCAACAATCCAATCGTAAGCGTAATTATTCGAAGAAAAAGAAATGGACTATCAGACTGTTCTTGGAAAAATAATTTAGATAATCTCATAATCTCGCAAACATTTTTGTTTGTACTTAATTGACTCGTTAATTCCATTTTTCCCTTATCTTCCCGTATTATTTTCCCGTATCTTCGTTTACATAACAATACAATGAAAAAAAAAAACAGAAGTTTATCTTTATTGAGCGTTACGAGACACTATTTTATATTCTAAGTGTTATTTCTCACTGTTATTTTTTGATTCGCGAGGTTCCTTGTATGACATAACTTAACACTTTACCGACCGACAGCGGTAAGTAATAGACGATTAATAGGCTACCGGTCGGTAAAGTGTTCATATCGTATAATAATATATTTGTATATATTGATATACGATATCACCGGTCGGTAAAGTGTTAAAATGTATAAATATATTATTATACGATAACCACACTTTACCGACCGATAGCGGTAAGTAATAGACGATTAATAGGCTAACCGGTCGATAAAGTGTTCATATCGTATAATAATATATTTGTATATATTGATATACGATATTATCGGTCGGTAAAGTATTAAAATATATAAATATATTATTATACGATATCCACACTTTACCAACCGATAACGGTAAGTAATAGACGATTAATAGGCTACCGGTCGGTAAAGTGTTCATATCGTATAATAATATATTTGTATATATTGATATACGATATTACCGGTCGGTAAAGTATTAAAATATATAAATATATTATTATACGATATCCACACTTTACCAACCGATAACGGTAAATAGCAGCCGATTAATAGGCTACCGGTCGATAAAGATGTTAATAAAAAATAAAACATGGTTTGTACGATAGCCTTTAACGACGTTTGGTAGGCGTATAAGTTCCGGTAGTCGTGCATCGTCACGATGCTCGATTCTACACTCGCTTTGACGAACCTCAACTAACCTACTTTCGCTCGCGACTTTGTACTCTTTCGAGGAAAATTTAATAACGAGTGTGATGCTCCTCGCCACGCTTGAGAAACTTTCATTCCACCATTCGCGCAAAACATGGTAAGGTTATAAACAGAGAAACATGCGCGTATTATATTATTCAAAAGCGTCGATAATTTTTTTTTTTTTACTGTTTCTGTTGACTTTGAATTTTAACCCTCTGCACTCCAAATTATTTTTCAATTTCTTTTTCCTCTTTTTTTTGGAGGGGGGGGGGCAATTTAAAAATATCGAGTACGACTCGACGTAAGAGTTTCTTTGTGATAAAAACTGATGTCGAGTCACACTCGAAAGATCAACATTCTTGTTTCTCGAGAGTGAGATCTGTCTATCTGTATGCAACATACATACGTAAATACTGGTATAAATATAATCCGAAGATGTCAAAGTTACATATCGATGATTGTAACTGAATATTAAACTGAGATGATTATCACATTTTATTTTTAATTCAATTTAACCTGGAGAATTTGTAGCCGTGATATTTGCGACGTTAAGGTGAATTTCCAAGTGGAAGGGAAAAAAAAGTTGCAACATGTCGGAAGTTAATGGTCGATAACTTTTTGTGTACACTTAATTTGACCAGGAAGCTATGTTAATGCTTTGAAACACAAAAAAAACCTGCAAAGCAAATGTTGAACGTGCAAATAAACTACGTTAAGTGGTTCTTTTCTTTTCTCTCTTTTTTTTTTACATTATTACGCAGCGAATAAAATGAAAGATGTACATAAGCCTCTGCACATCGTTACAAAAATGGAGCTACAAAAAGTGATCGATTCGTCGTCAATTCAACGTACAACATCTCCGATATAAGTTTAAACAGCAAGGAGAAAATAAAGCAAGTTGTACTGAATTATCAATTTCGACTAAAAGCAGAGTAATATCACGATCGTGCCACGTTGTGTAATACACATATAATTAAAAAAAAAAAGAGTTACGTATAACGTTATCGTCTGACAATCTAAATCTAAATTTAAGTACCGTGCAGAAGTAATCTTGCAAACCAATCGATAGAACTTGATTCACTGATTTCTTAACCTTCGAAAAAAATCTAATCTATCTCTTGTGATCTATTATCGGAGCACCTCTCTGTTCCAGTTAATCTCTTTACTTGGATCATGTCAGATTCTCGCGGAATGAATAATGTCAACAACTTACTGGGTCTTAACTGTCGCAGGTTCCACTGTTTCACTCTGTACTGAATGTCGTAAAACGTGAGATCCACCTCGGGTCTTTTCGGGAAAGAGTATTTGTCTTCAATGAAGTAGCTGTCCTTCGTGGCGATTGTCACCCCGTGCACGTCATCGTGGCTGTTATGATCGAACTGGCAGCAGCTTAACGACGATCGTGACGGTGAACAATGAGCAGAGGCAGTCATCGTTTGACAAACTATCGAATCGGTGAATATCTTCTTTCTTTCGCGTGAATTTCCTTCCGCTGCGCGTTCGACAACTCACATTTGTAATCCTGTATCTAGCATTGCATCAATGATCCCGATCGACTGCTCTCCGGATAACTCTCGATAATATTCCGCCGGTATTACAGTTTATCGTGTTGCATTATGTTGCGATCGCGCGCTGTTCTGCAACAAAAGAAAATCAACAGATACAATTGGATGCGTAATGTAAGCTGCGTAATGTTTTTACAAATGTATGAACGAACTAGCAGAGGAACTGGCATGAGAATGAGCGAGTGAATTAAAAAATTCATAATTCTTATTCTCTTCTTGCCATCTTTCACGAAAATATAGTATAATAATATATTATATTGTAATATGTTATATACATTATATATGTTGTAATATATTTTAATATGTGATATTATATATGATGTATATATTATAAATAAATATATTATAAATAACATAATATATTACATCATATATAACATAAAACATATATATATATACATATATATTATACATCATATATAACATAAAACATATATATATACATATATATTATACATCATATATAACATATAACATATATATACATATATATTATACATCATATATAACATATATACATATATATTATATATAACATATATATACATATATATAACATATATATACATATATATTATACATCATATATAACATATATACATATATATTATATATAACATATATATACATATATATATAACATATATATACATATATATAACATATATATACATATATATTATATATAACATATATATACATATATATTATATATATAACATATTACATCATATATAACATATGTATATAATATATATATGTATAATATATATACATATATTATATATATATGTATGTATATATAATTCCATAATAAAAAATTATAAAATTTTATAGATCGTTATATAATACATTATATATGTTGTAATATATTATAATATGTGATATTATATATGATGTATATATTATAAATATATATTATATATAACATAATATATTACATCATATATAACATAAAACATATAATATATATATACATATATATTATACATCATATATAACATAAAACATATATATATATACATATATATTATACATCATATATAACATATATACATATATATTATATATACATATGTATATATATACATATATATTATACATCATATATAACATATACATATATATTATATATAACATATATATACATATATATTATATATAACATATATATATATATTATATATAACATATATATACATATATATTATATATATAATATATTACATCATATATAACATATGTATATAATATATATATGTAAAACATATATATACATATATTATATATATAATATGTATGTATATATAATTCCATAATAAAAAATTATAAAATTTTATAGATCGTTGTATAATACATTATATATATATTATAATATACATTATATATATAATATATGCATATATATACACAATATATTATATGTTTTATTATATTAAATTATATTATTGTAATATATTATGTAATACATAATATAATAATATATGCAGAAGAACTACAGAACTGTTTGTGTGATTTGATATGTTTCACAAATACGAATGAAGAAATATAACTTAATTGGGAGTAAGTTGAATATTGTAACGAGTAGCTTACTTCAGATCATTCACACGTACAAGGTACTTGGAGATATTAGAGATATATTAGAGATTACGTAACGGTTAATGATTGATCACTGATCCTATCTTCAAGGGATTCTGAGAATGAACTTGATTGCCACGATTTTATCTGATGTAGTAGTGAAAGTATCATAAAGTTAACAGTCACTGGCGTACCATGTCCTGCGCAACTGGCACAATCGTCCCGAAACGATAGAAGATAGGATCAAAATTAAAAGAAGAAAAAAGTTTCGAATGACGCATGATCAGCATACATGCAGTCAGGGGAACGGTGTTTCAATTTCGTCATTGTCTTTTAAAATGAAACTATACATTAATTCATATGCGTGTGTGTGTGCGTGTTCTTTTTCTGTTTTTTATTTTCTATATAGCTTTGTCTTCGTCTTTCGATAGGTGAATTTTGCAAAATTAAAGGTCAAACAAGCATTGTAAAACGTCGTAATTAAAATTAATTGAGATTCATCAATTTTCCATTCGAACACGTCTCTCACGTAACACTTTTATGCAGAATCCATTGATCGACGCGTGAAAATATTCTACAGTGCCCTGTGCCTGGGGAAATATTCGAATTGCAGAACTTTACATTCACATTTTAGCTCTTTCGTTTTCCACCTTGTCTGTCAGAAGATCAGCTTGTTCTAGCTGCATGGGATTGCACCGTATAATAAGCATAATACTCTGTGTAACTGGCTAACATTGTAAGAAGGTTGGGAAAGTGTTTGGCAAAGTGCACGGTCTGTCCTTGAAATTGGATTGGTCAGAAATTTATAATGTACATTAAATGTTGCTAAAACGAGTGACAAGCTACTTTAAATATTCGACTGGCTGTCTACTAAGCGACTTTTTGATTCCTTTCACTTCACCTCTGAATTAGGTGTGACATGAGTAGATATCTTGTTTTAAAACTTCTTATCTTGTAGTATTATCTTGTAGTATATTTATTATATATTTATATTATAAAGTATATTTATTATATATATTAATATGTTATATTATTATTATATATATAATAAATATACTATATAAGTAGATATCTTGTTTTAAAACTTCTTATCTTGTAGTATTATCTTGTAGTATATTTATTATATATTTATATTATAAAGTATATTTATTATATTATAAGTATATTTATACCTATTATCTTGTAGTATATTTATTGCGATACATACATTCATTTGCAAGCTCGACTAACTTCACAAAACAAAGGAATAAATAATATACATTCTTCTTTATAAATTCCCTATAAAATTAGGTCAAACAAGCATTGTAGAACGTATTACTATAGGTATAGTTTTTATTTGATGACACAAAATGCATAGTATTATATATCTTTGGGATATACAACGTTCGCTTCTAAAATCATCTACAACTCCACACCCAAACGAATTTTTATCATTCGTTATACTGTTAAACGTAATTAGTAATTAGAAAATTTTAAATGTAAAAAGTTAAATGTAAAAACATCGACTTGTTAAGCAATCTGAAAAAGATTCAAAAAAACAGAATTAATTGCATAATTATTAATACTTGTGTGTGGTAACTTTTCTGCTGAACGTATAATAAAAATATCGCTATCAGTGTAATAAATATTCATCATTGTGTGGTGTTTCCCCACAATTATTATTAAAAGAGGAATATAATTAAGTAAATTAGATGCTGACGCAAATTGTGTATTAGACAACGGAAAACCCAACTATGTGTCATACAAAAATTCTCGATTAAAAAAAAAAAAACATTCATTTTTATAAATTAATTGTAATTCTGTTTTTTGTTTCTTTTTATAGAAAATATGAGAACTTAAGGAAATTTTAAAGTGACAAAATGACAACATATATATAGGGAATTTCTATTCTTAACACTTTACCGATCGGTAACCTATTAATCGGCTAACTATTTACCGCTAATACACGGTCGGTAAAGTGTTAAGTTTCTTCGATTGCGTGTTCGATAAAAATTTTGAAATACACAAATAAACGCGTAAATCTACGATCTAACCATCGTGTTTTTCTTCTGCGATCCTCGAATAGGAAAATCAAGTGAATCGATCGAAAGTTCGAAATTTTAAAGTTATCCTTCTGCAAAAAAAAAAAAAAAATAGAAGACACGACTCGTGCTCTCCTCGTGTGCTTTTCACACGAAATCATCGAAAATACAGCACTCGTTTGGAAGTACGTTTGCGACGACTTCCGCTTTTAAATTCCAGTTTTGTTTCAATTTCATTGTTAAAATATTCATTTGCATATGCAGCAATCAACGCGAGATCTTTTTCACGGTATTACACGTAATCGAGTACGTGTCATCGTTGTTATTGTTCCGAGTTTTGAACTTCGTTCCGCGCGGGTTTATCGTAAAGAATCGTTATAAAGAAAACAAATGTGCGACGAAAAATACAATGACATTACAGAAATGGCAATCGAGAGTTGGAATGTTGGAAATTTAATAGAAATATAAATTACAATTGTTTCACGTTCAACAGGAGAGAGAGAAAGAGAGGGAGAGACTGATGTTTTGACATTACTTAATCGTGGATAAATGTCTTAAACTGTATATATGTCATAAATGTCTGTATAAATGTCTTAAATTGTATAATTAGCGTCAGTTATCGTTAATTATATTTATTCGTGTAATTATTCAGGATATTCATAGTTATCAATTAATTATTAAAGTATTCATAATTATCAGAGTTTGAATGCTGTTTTCTTTCTTTTCCTCCTTTTCTTTTACGATTCGCTCCTGCATTGCGAATCTTTCGCAATCGGTCCCTATCAGAAAATTCCGCTGTTGTTCAACATTTCTGTTATTACTTTACTATCTTCGCGCGTAAATTTTACAATTTCGCAAAACTTCGACGAAGTTGGAAACGTACAGCACTCTAATAAATTATGTAACGTTAGATAGATAAGCTATGTCTGTACATTACGAACTGATCTATATATTCTATATAATTATATAACTAAAAGAAACAATTCTAAATAATTAATAACTAAAATAATTATCGTCTAATTTTTTAATAATTATTATGTATAAATTATGTACGTTATTTCGTACATTATACGCTGTATAGTTATATGATATAAGCCTATATTCGATGCTTATATTTTTCTCCAATGAGAAATTATGAAATTATATTTCTCTGATCTATATATTCTATATAATTATATAACTAAAAGAAACAATTCTAAATAATTAATAACTAAAATAATTATCGTCTAATTTTTTAATAATTATTATGTATAAATTATGTACGTTCGTACAATATACGCTGTATAGTTATATGATATAAGCCTATATTCGATGCTTATATTTTTCTCCAATGAGAAATTATGAAATTATATTTCTCTGATCTATATATTCTATATAATTATATAACTAAAAGAAACAATTCTAAATAATTGATAACTAAAATAATCATCGTCTAATTTTTTAATAATTATTATGTATAAATTATGTACGTTATTTCGTACATTATACGCTGTATAGTTATATGATATAAGCCTATATTCGATGCCTATATTTTTCTCCAATGAGAAATTATGAAATCTAGGACCAGTATATATGCAATATATTTTCTAAATACGCTTTCGTAATTGCAATTAATTGTATTTTAGTTTGAACATTGCCGCGCCCCTGACAATTTATTTTATATCCAGGTTCGTTTCATAATTTTCCGTTCACGTGATCCTTCGCGAATTATTTAATTCATTTCGTTGCTTGGCCCTTAACGGATTGAGTCAGAGCAGCACGCCTTTTATTTTTCCCCTTTCAACTTCACTGTCAAAGAGTTTGAGATAAATAGCTGCTCGTTACGAGCAATAGGAAAACTGATAAGTGATAATCCGGCGTAAAGAAGATCTGAATACTAGGCGAAATATGAAGAGAAGAAGCGATAAGAAAAATTGAAAAAATGCAAGATAGCAATAGCACTGATTTTGAAATATTCTATCACACACAATATTTTACTGTCGAATTCGAAAATCGAATAGTTTGACAAATCCAAAAACTGAATAATAAAATAATTATGTTGATGATATTACTCAATATTATATTCGTTATTATTTTATAATATTATATTATTTACGTAATTTATGTAAATATATATAATTTGTATGCACGTCCACCAGCACTTGACTGCCTATTTGTACGTACACATATATAATCGATTACTGTTGTAAAATTGTTTCGATCAATGAAACAAATATATCTTATTACAAGACCAAGGACAACTTTATCATTTCACGACGGCGAAATATAGCATTGATTAATTGGCGAAGGTTTCAGAAATTATTATCTCGGCACGTTCATTGAAATGAATAATTTTCGCTGCCTTCAGATTCACTGAGAATTTAAAACACGATCTTACATAATTTTATTAAATTAGAAATTTATTACAACAGAGTTGGTAGAAAGAAAAGAAACTTCACTGTTCACTTTAAGATGACGTGAAATGTATTTTTCAAACGGGAAAATAAATCCTCCGGTGTTAATGTTATAAAAAAAAGAATTAAATAGCAAAAATTTAAACTTTCGGAAAGTTCGAAGCAGCGCAAATGAGCGGGGAAATACAATCTGTACAAGGGAAATGTACAGATTATCAAGTGACATTGAAAATACTAATAAAGAGATTTGTCAGGCACTTATCCATAACTGATAAACATTTTTAATTGATAGGAGGCTTCACAATTACACGAACCGAGGAAAATTAATTATAGATGTACCCTGACCTTAGGTCACACGGATATCTGAAATCAATTTTCGCCGAAACGAATTATTTTCTTTCTTCGACTACTTTTTACTTATTTTTCCATCTGTCCTTCATTCATATTTATCATTTTCGCATAACAATGCGACATGAACGTGCCATTCGAAACAATTGAATGACCTAGTTACCTATCGAACAATTCCCTTTGAAAAAAGGGAAACAGATTTTTATTATCATGACTGTGTAAATGTCAAAAATTGAACAGACACTGTACAATAGTGTTCGATTCTAGTTATAGTTATTTATTATTTATCGAACGCATAGAATATATCACACATTGCACATGATTATAACTATTACTGTCCAATTGTATTGTTTAATACAAAGGGATTTTTTTTTTACAAGCGTGCCTGCTTGCCATTTGAAAATCCCGTATAGAAAAAAAAGAACAGAACACGCGTCCGTCGAGTTAACACTTTACCGACCGTGTATTAGCGGTGAATAGTTAGCCGATTAATAGGTGACCGGTCGGTAAAGTGTTAAAATATATAAATATATTATTATACGATATCCACACTTTACCGACCGATAGCGGTAAATAGCAGCCGATTAATAAGCTACCAGTCGGTAAAGTGTTAAGCACTTGATTCAATGTAACGAAATACTACGTTTATAAAAGTGTCAGAATATTCATTTTCCAACGTCAATGAGGACACTAGATAATGTAATTTTCATTCATTTCAACATCAGGAAGGACTACGTAATTTTCAGAATAATAAGCAAAAGTATAAAAAGAGAAAAAAAATAGCAAAAGTAGAGACAACTTTGCACGTTACGCATGACTGTAGAATCAACAACTGTAGATTTCGTATAAATCGTTTTTCATATGAAAGTATACAGAAAAAATATTTTGTACAATTGACGTTGACCTGAACAAAGGAACATTTGCAATATTTTCATCATCCAGAATGTTCCCGTCGTGTTAATGATCTGCGTTTCTTAATCCTAACAGTAGGAGAAAGGATTTCAAGGATTATAAAATCCATGATTACCAGTTAATAGCCTCTAATGTGTCAGTTTCAACAATTTAAAAATTAATTACCATAATTGTTAATATTTAAGATTAACACTTTACCGACCGTGTATTAGCGGTGAATAGTTAGCCGATTAATAGGCTACCGGTCGGTAAAGTGTTAAAATATGTTAGTTAGCCGATTAATAGGCTACTTGTCGGTAGTGTTAAAATATGTTAGCCGATTAATAGGCTACCGGTCGGTAAAGTATCAAGAATTCGCAATGGCAGATATCCATTCATCGTTCGAATCTTACGAACGAGCTTACAACTCGAAATAACAATTGCTCGCATTTTGCATTTTCAGAGGTGCTCGCGAAACAATCGAAACGATTGCATGGTTAGATTTGAGTATATTTGGAAATATCAGTAGAAACACATACTTGCAAAGATAAAAAAAATCAAGATGTAAGATTCGAAGTGCGAGATTTGATGCTGCGATGAATAATCATCAAAATGCAAAAATATATATATATATATATATATATATATATATATATCGAGTGAGTCACTGAAGATTAAAAATTAAAATAATTTGTCGCACATGAATGATTGATCGTATTAACGAATATTTTATTGCAAAAGTGTTGAATGACTGATCGAGATTATTGCATTGATCTGCAATTAATTGCACAAAAGAATTGCAAACTTAAAGATCAAATTCAATTAATTCAGTAGATTGTTTAATGAAAATACTGCAGCCACTGTGACACTGGTTGAATTTCTTTCAAACAGTTTCCTACAGTTTTATTTACACGTCGGATGATGTTTTGTTCTAATCATCCGATTTGAACCCATTAGATCTTATTCGTGGCTAACTGGTAAAAAAATGAAGTTTGTTGTTGTTGATGTATCAACAATCGCTAAATGACATGCGCCAAATGAATTCGTCGAAGAATTGCTCCGATATCAAGCAAAATGTGAAACATTTCTCAAGAACTGGATGAAAAAAAGTATTTAGATGACATCACTTTGAGCGTATGTTGTAACAGCAGTATAAATAATATAAATATTTATTTCATTCTAATCACAATAAATGATAAACGTTACGCAATTTCTTCTGTTCATTACTAATGCTGCTATTATAGACAAATTCACTTTAATTAAATTACTTTAATATCTGCTGTAACCTGATGATTTAGGTTAGGTTCCCTTAGGTGTAAAATAGTTTGAGATACTCTTTTATAGAGAATGACGAGCTGAATCGATTAGCGTATTAAAAAATGGTAGTTATGTCAATTAGTGCTTCACTCGAAACCACTCTGATGTCGGATATATAATTTTCGGACTCTTTGTCGGATATATAATTTTCTTTTGATATAATTAATCGTTTTGGAAATACTTCGGATTCTAATCTTAGATGACTCACCTTGTGTATTACACGCGGCCATAATCATTTTACATGTTTCTCATTTTGTTCAATTACTAAAAGGAGTAATTACTCGTTGTATGTCATGCGCGGAATATTGAACATTGTACGTTCGCTATATATATATATATATATGTATATATATATATATATATATATATATATGTATGTATGTATGTATGTATGTATATTTTTTAAATTAGACCAATTTTTATTCACACATGAATTAATTTATGCAGCCTCTTTCAACATGAGATCATAGTTCACATGTTGTTTAGTAATAGCATGACTAAAGAAAACTGAACGAATCTGAAACATGATGTAATTCTGTCATCGATTCGTATAATATATAAATTGTAACTTTTCGTCGAGGGAAATTTGAATTTTTAAAGGAGGATAAGATTTGCGTGATACTTGCGCTAGCTTTTGTTCCCAAAGATCTAAGAATAAAAAATTTTTTTCAAAAAATTTCCCTTAAATTAATTCTTTAAGTTCGAGTTGAAATTTTGAAATATTTAGAAAAGCAACGAACATGACTGTTCCATCGAATATACAATACTCAGATTTTCGTAGTTAAAGTACCTCTCAGAGTTGTGTTTTCATCATTTTATGATATAAAAGTGGATTTCCGTACAAGATCATCTCTTCTCTGAAATTGCTATCCAATATTTGACTCGAATCGGCGCGTTTAGATGTGCATGGCAGAAATTTTGAAATATTTAGAAAAGCAACGAACATGAGTGTTCCATCGAATGTACAATACTCAGATTTTCTTAGTTAAAGTACCTCTCAGAGTTGTGTTTTCATCGTTTTATGATATAAAAGTGGATTTCCGTACAAGATCATCTCTTCTCTGAAATTGCTATCCAATATTTGACTCGAATCGGCGCGTTTAGATGTGCATGGCAGAAATTTTGAAATATTTAGAAAAGCAACGAACATGACTGTTCCATCGAATATACAATACTCAGATTTTCGTAGTTAAAGTACCTCTCAGAGTTGTGTTTTCATCGTTTTATGATATAAAAGTGGATTTCCGTACAAGACTATCTCTTCTCTGAAATTGCTATCCAATGTTTGACTCGAATCGGCGCGTTTAGATGTGCATGGTAGAAATTCTGAAATCCCGTCGATCAAAGGTCTCGGGAATCGAGGCCAGCCAGGTGAATGGCAGTTCTAATGCACGCGATTCGATTGATGCAATTGTTTTAAACGGCAGAGAGACGGTTTCAAAGTTATGCGGTTTATTTCGATAGAAAATGCCGCAGAAAATGATGGAAAGTATCTACCTCATCCGTGAAATGATACTTGCGCAAAGTAGCAATACTGGACAAGGTTTCGCAATCGATTTAACAATCCCTCCCCCCCCCCCGTTCGAAAATTACGAAAACCCAACTGGTAAACACACTCGTTTGCATCCATTTAAATGAATGAACTATAATACTAGTCTTGTATCTATATTTTTTTTAATTGAGTTTCTCTCGTCTGAATATGGAAAAGCTTCGAAAAGGAAAAAAGGGAAAAAAAAGAAAACAGATGCATGGATCTATGTAAATGATAAATATATATATATATATTTATATATATATATATATTAAATGAACTATAATACTAGTCTTGCATCTATATTCTTTTTAATATTCGAATGTTGAGTTTCTCTCGTCTGAATATGGAAAAGCTTCGAAAAGAAAAAAGGGAAAAAAAAGAAAACAGATGCATGGATCTATGTAAATGATAAATATATATATATTAAATGAACTATAATACTAGTCTTGCATCTATATTTTTTTTAATTGAGTTTCTCTCGTCTGAATATGGAAAAGCTTCGAAAAGAAAAAAAGGGAAAAAAAAGAAAACAGGATCTGCATGGATCTATGTAAATGATAAATATATATATGTATTATATCTACGAGTAGCGTGTACGTTGAGAAAAAACTGAGAGGAAGCTGCTAATGACTTCGCAAGATGATTATTCCGCTGTCCGTCACAGTTCTCTTACCACTTTTTCACTCTGTGATCAAATCCTCGAGGACAGTATCTCTCTCTCTCTCATTTTCTCGGCAATACAATGTCGGATTGTTTGCCGTTTCTCTATATATAAGTACACCCGACAGCTGTTGCACGTTTTGAACTATCAGCCATCGCCGGGCGTGCCTGGATTCAATGCCATTCATTGACTCATCCTCGCAATCAGTACACGCCTCTGGTTGCAAATTACGCCAGAAGAAGCTGAACCGCATTCGACTATCCTACTGGCTAAGGAATTTTTTTAAAAAAATCTGCCGACGCTAGAACTTGGATTAAAGAGAAATTTTTTTCTCTTTTTGTATTTTTTGAGAACAATTTTTCGATTATTTACGAATAACAGAGAATAGTTTCGACGAATAAGCGTTGTTTTTGACCTTGAGATTTCTTGAAACATCGGATTTGCAACATCATTGCGAGTTCCAATGAAATACTGAGATCATCGTGTTTTCATTCTATTTGTAACAGTTTATCGATGTCAAACGCACGAAAAATATCGAAAGAAATCAACTCGACCCGAAAACTAAGCTCGATCGGCCGTTTCGTTTTCATCGATTCGTTCGTCATTCTCATCTTGTTTGAACTTCGAGCGGAAACCAACAGGGTTAAAAAAAAAAAGAAAAAGAAGAATCGCTTTCACTCTATTTCCGGAGAGGAAAGCAAATCTTATTTCACATTATATTTTTAGAAAGTTCTACAATCGTGCAAGGTTATTCCCTGGTAACGTGCAAGCATACTCGAAATATTGACGACGCACAGTGGTAAAAGTCTCAATTCTACGTAGAAATGAATAGTATTGTAACGAAAAGATTGCTTTTAAATTCACGTGTCTGTTATTTCTCAGAGGCAAAGAGTAATGAAAATAATTCAGTTAAAATAATTCGTTATTTCGTAAAATTCTATTCTCCCACCTTGAAACCCAGAGAGTCAAACGCGATAAAATCTGATAAAATAAAATAAAATGAAATTCGTCGCAAATTAATGCTAACATTCTCGACAAATGGAACTTTTCTTTGACTTTTGTATATTTGCCGAGTTGCAGTCGCAAACTATTGCGAAATAATCATATTTTCAAGCAATATACACCGCTAATATGAATTGAATAAAAAATTGCGAAGTCAAAAAAGCCATGTGAAACGATCGATAAGTAATTTATGCCAATCACGCTAATATAGCCGGTGTTGCAATAAACTACTTGTAGTTCGCTATGTGCAATTTTGTAACGTCAAATAATCGAATGCGATTTCGTTGAAAAATTCTCTCAGTCTGCGCAACATAATTAGCTACGTTTATGTTTTCTTTCGTCCGTCATTTTTTTCGCGCATAGGAGCGAAACGAATACGAAGTCACGCACCAGTTTCTAAATCTTGTGTAATGTTAATGGCGGCATTTTTGTTCAATATATACGGGAAATCGAATCCTATTGAAATACGAATAATACAACGTAAGAAAAGAAATATCAAGTTCACAATATATAAGTGTAAATGGAAACGATTATCTCGCAAATAGGCTCGAGGTTTTTACAGCGGGATTTTCTAAGCGTGTCACAGATTTTCGAATGGACAAAGCAAATATAAAATAGTTACTATCTGAAATTTAAATGCGATTTTTTCAATGCATCTGCACGAGGCGAGTGCGCATACGTCTGACGCATGTGTCTCCAACGCGCATGCGCCTGACCAGGGAACGCTACCGTTTATATAAAGCCACAAATCTAGGGCAGAGGGTATTAAAATTCCGGATTTCGTTCCGGAAGCACAGACACCTGCGACGCGTTTCTATGCGTTAAATGTTAAAATCGCAACGTTCGCAAAAACTATAAACTGCTTTCAATGTGTTTGATGCGAACGTAGCGCTTAATCGTTTCTAGAAAAAAAAAAAAAAACAAATGCACTGTTAATCTATCGTATCAGTATAAATTGTAGATACTCTGATCGTCGAATACACGAATATCATAGGAGAACATGGACGATCGGTGTTGATGCGAGACAACTTTTCCTTGCGTTCCCAGCAAAGCAAGGGAAATCTTTTCGAATGTCTCCCCGGACGTAAAAATTAGGACAAATTGCGAATGGGTGGCATATCTCTACTTATAGAAAATCCCACATTCACTCATCAAGCGAGCAGTCATTTTTTCTCAAAATTAAAATAAAACAAGATTAAGAGATATTGAATTTATCTGACATGTGTATATTCGCTGCTGCGGTAGCAGTTAAGTAGTTGAAATAAAAGTAGCTGAAGTTATTTAAAGTGACATTGAAGAGAATATAATCGAATCGAAGCGTAACTTGAGCTTCGCGTTTCGTGCAATTTCGCATCTTTTTTGATTAATTAGTCGACCAGAACGCAGTCGGGTTTCCTCATCAAGTTTCCTCCCACTCTAATTTCATTGGAAATTTTATTTATTAATTCTGTTTCAACAGAAAATCATAAGTATTGAAAATCTTCTAAATGCGAGATTCTAAATGTTATAAATGTCCAGTAAATTATAAGAAGATAAGAAATTACACCGAACTGCTTGAAATAATTCATCAATTATTTGAAATACACCTTTTCGAATAAAGTTTCAAAATCGAAAACTCGGGAAATCTAAATTTGCAAAATTCTATCATTCAATGTCAATTTACATGTACTTTATTTTACATTTTATTACTACTTGGAAGATGATTGAAATTATTTTAGACTTTTGCCATGAGTCCAATATGTGATAAGTGAGAGACGCAAGCTCAATCGTTCGCCATTTCATAAATAGCAAAAAATTTAAATTTCATGAAAAATCGCGTGTCATATATTGACGCACAAGCAAATTACAATTTCTCTGGAATGCACGCACCGGTTCATTCATTCCAATTCAGGCGTTCATTATTTCAAATGATAAAATGATCCTGATTTTTCTATCAACGATCAAAATCGAGCGAAAGAAATATGAAAAGTTTGAGCCGAAAGGAAAATTTTTTATCGTCGATTCTCTGTTTCACGATGAAAATTGTACGTATATTCTACCGACTTAAATTGTAAAAAGAAAAAAAAAAAAATTTCGTTTTTTCAAAAAAAACTTTCAGAAAGTTATACATACTTTTTTTATATTATTCCCTCAGGCGAACAACAATTTCAGTAATATTTATTTTAATTTTTGCAAAGCTCGTTCGATTGCCAATATTTTTTGCCAATTACAAACTGTATCGAATAATTATACGTTATGTATAATTAAGACTATACGATCATGCAATACGCATTATCATTGCCGGTAAAAAAGCGAGGCAAAAATTATATTGCGCATAGTCGTCATGGACGAAACAAAAAAAAAAAAAAAAAAAAAAAAAAAAAAAAAAAAAAAAAAAAAAAAAAAAAAAGAAGAAGAAGAAGAAGAAACAAAAAAAACGCTACGTCAAATATGGAAAAAACTTTCGAGTTATTAATCCTAATGACTATTCTACGCGTAATTAATTCGATAACGAATTCAAGGTGCGTTTAAGACCAACATTGAACATTGACAATAAAGATGTAATTTGGGCAAAAAATTTTTACGACTGCACTCGATGATAGTATCTCGCAACATTTTTATTTTTTATTCGTTTAATTTATCATTTATGTTTTATTTGTTAATGTTGCTGGCGATACACGCCAAAAATTTCGGTCACACAAGTAAGTATAAATCTGTTCAATTGACAATTTTCAACGTTTGAACGACACCTTCAATGTCGTTCAAATATAATCACATTGTTTACAAACGAAAGACGATCAGTTTTCGAATAGTTCGACTTTTTGCACGACAATTCGAATACTAACGGATCTAGACCTGGAAACCGTGAAACTTTGCCACGGTTAATCACGTAACTGGTGAAACGCGGACGTAGAAATTGCCAAGGCGCACTCGGCACTTCGTTTCCCTTGGAATATTCTGTTTTCTATCGATATTTACGAATATTAATACAAATAAGATAGTTTTTTTCTGCGGAAGCGTGAACAAAAAAAGTTACACGACACGTGTTGTCAATTTCTATTTGAAGTTCTCGATCGTGAAAAATTAATGAAATAAATAGTACATGCGTGTATTATAATAATGTGTAATAAATAGTACATACGACGCCATGTGTGTTAACGTTTTATTAGATATCGTTTGACAAACACTATGGCTCCTAGACTGTCAACTCGTCAATTGCTAACATCACGTTGATCGATCAAACCTATAAATAAAACCTACCAACTCAGGTTCGATTGTACATATGCTGCATTGTAGTATGTTTTCAATCACTGGCGAATTTTTATGCGAATGCTTCAAGGTCAATACGTACCACGAATTTCACCATGTTACAATATAATATTACATTCTAAATGTAACACTTGTCCTTCGTTCTATATTCTATGGCTTTTCACAAGAAAATGACAACTGATATCGATTTATCAAATATGTGTTGTTGTAACTTTAGTGACATCATCTATAGATGATTAATCCATTATTCAATCCATATCCATGATTTATTATTTATCTTTTGGGTAAATATTATTTATCTCTTTATTTCGTATGAAAATGTCTCTCTCTCCTCGAGTCAATTCATAATTGGTGAATTAACGAAGTGATGTCGAATATTGATTGATAAATTTCACGAATAATCGTAACGTTATCAATAACGAATTTCCTACATCTACGTCGTGCAACTAAATTAAAATTGTGCATAAATTCCTCCCTTTTGTACTACGCTACATTCCTACGTTAATCGGAGCGATATAATTTACATACACGGATTGAAATATCGCTGTAGAACTTCGGAGAAAACGTTGACAGTTCGTTCCAATTTCAAAACAATTGATAAACAGGCTCGCGTACACGTGTTCAATCTACTTTCATAACTTAAATTCTCTACGAGAGACAACATGTCGAATACATAACGCGATTCGTTACAATTAAAAGCGACTCGTATATCTTACAGTTCTATGCATGAATATTGAACGCCAATGAACGTATATCGTTAAGATTGAATGTTCATCATCTTACCTTATCGGTATATTTAAGGTGTAGAACTTATTTGGAGACGAACTTTTATATGAATATTCAGAAACAAGCAGTACGAGACTTGGCCGACGACGTTGAAACAAAACCAACTGATGTAACCGAAAGTTCGGTGGAGACTGACTATGTCGTTGTCGTTGTTACGAGCTGCCCTCTTTCGTTTCTCTCTCTCTCTCTCTCTCTCTCTCTCTCACTTTTTTGTGCGCAAGCGTACAGCACCGAGCAACTACAGATCATCGACTGTTGCAATTGTTCTTTGAGTCTATTATAATTTATGTCAAAACGCATGCACAAATTGCCAGCTATTCAGATTTTTATTAACAAACTGCTAAAGAAAAAGTCACGATATTTTTAACAATAGGAGAATACGTGTAAATGAATGAATGAATTTAACTGATGCGTGTGTGCAAAAATAAAAAAGAAGGTAATGTTTATTCATTGTTGCATTTTGGAAAATATGGCTATAATCATAGAAATACGTAGGATAAAACTGAAAGGAACAATGGAATAAATGGAACTGGGTACATTTTCGAAAGGTAGAAAACTAATATTAGCGATAAATGACAATTTTAAGCGAGATAAAATTATTGAAATACACTTAAATTTTAAACTACTTGACTAGTTTAAATCTACTTCTCAGGAAGCCCGCCTATAGCAGCACTGTACAGTTCAACAATTTCATTTTTGCTCTTAAATTGCAAGCAACATAGTAGGAATCTGACATACTGCATATGTTATGTCGCTACTTAAAATGAATGAGGTATCTATATGAATATACGTTATCTGTGATTAACTAGGATAAACTGAATATCCAATGCTTTTTCGTGCATGTCTCATGTTTTGGAGGTCACACGTCTTTGATACCATTTTCATGTCATATTCTACCATATCGATTTGAGCAGGTTTTGGAACGCAGCGCTACTAGTAGTAGGAATTAAAATCAGAAAATATAAATAACATTTGTACATCTGCAACGAAAATTATTTATTGAATTGAACACTTTCTCAATTGCATAGCTCTTGAACAACGACCAATTTAATTTTTGACTGTAATATAACTATTTTCTACATAAATTAGTGCTATATGTCACAGACCTATAAATTAGCATTTAGTACGTATCACCAAGAATCATAAGTCAAAAATTACTGTGCAAACGTAGTTTCATTTCGCAAAAAATATAGAAATTACATTTATTGTTGCCTTAAAACAATAAAACTGTAAAATTGTACAGTTTGACAATACTGCAATGGGTTTGAAAATCATGTTGCTGGTTCATTCGCTAGTTCCCCGACTCACCGTTGTCTAAACGTAGAGTGCGCTAAAAAATCAGTGATTTTTTTAGTGTGTCGGTATTTCAGGTTACGGGCCACGAAAGTCCCGTAAGATGCAATGTCTATTCATATACCTCGTCTGTGGTTATATATAATAGGATCAAATATACGTCACGTGATACATAAAGAACATAATCATGATAATAGCGATAAAAATGATAATAGCGATTAGTTTCGTCGTTCCTCCGCTACGTGGCAACAACGTTTATTACCCATGAATCGATCAAATTTTCGTTTACTATAAATAGATTGAAGGGCTATCTGTGAAGCTCATGGTCCTTCCTTCTCTTCGATAAATTCAATTCAAAGTGATTTGATTAGTTTTCTCAACAATAAAAAGGAGAATTGGTGCTCCCTTGTAATTGCATCTCTCCTACTTAACAACATGAAATTCTACACGATGTTATGTCTATTCTATCTTTGTTCAATGATTTAATTTATGTTGCAGAATATGTTTCATTGTATTATATATTTGTTTACATCGTTTTTTGTCAGTTTGATAGGCATTAAATAATATTAAATCTGATGAATGTACACTGAATTGACTGAATGTACACATTTATTTCAAATTCGATACGCCAATTAAATCTTAACTATTACTTACTTTACTTTATACAACATTGAGTTATCTTGCATGATTAAACGAAAGGTCAATATATTTGATGATTTAGAGATAACACGCATTTCGTATTAAACATTTAACCATATTTCTCGAAAATTTCTCAAGAATTTCAAGAACAATCGTATCTTTCAATCGCGACGAAATTAAGAATAATCGTGCCTTTCAATTGTCAAGATAAAAGTGACTCGATATAAACATTAAAAGAATCACATGCATGTATCATTATATGATTTCTGCTTTCGAATACCTTCACGCAATGAGCAATGAATTTAATTACAACGAGCGAAGCAAAATTTTGCAAGTTACAGTAATTTCACTTGCGGATTATATGTTCTAACTGTAAAAAGAAATTTTTTAGTAAACTAACTTATCGTTAACAATAGTAAACAAACGCAGATGTAAGTTCGCATGAACATGGCACTTGTTAGATTCGCAATTTAATATCAGCTGATACGGCATGATGCATAGACGCAAGTGTACTTTTAACATTGTGTTGAAACAAGGACGTGATGCCTAGAGAGGTGGTACTAAAGTTTCACTTATGGTGCAGCAATACTTGAAGTAAACGGTATCTTGGTTAGATCTGCAGTGCATAGTTCCTTTTCCATTAACAGAGTATGAACGCACAGTTTTTCTTTCTTGATATTTTCTTTTAGTCGTGCAACGTTTTTATACATCAACATTTTATACATTAATATAACATATATATATACATATATATATATACATACATATATACATATACATATATATATACATACATATATACATATACATATATATACATACATATATACATATACATATATATATACATACATATATATATACATACATATATACATATATACATATATATACATACACATATATATACACACATATATATACATATATATATATATATATATATACATATTAGTTTAGCGATTCAGGAATTTTGATTTGGTATAATTCAAAAATTTCAACTGTTTATAAAGATTATAGCTGCGTACGGGTTGAAAAGATAAACGTATATGAAATTTCGATGCAATAATTAATAATCAGTTTCTAAGTGACTTCGGACTGCACACCTGTTATTTATCACAGAGCTGATCTTTAAACAGGTAGATATTTTATATATCTGATAAACAATCGTTCGACGAAATTATAAATTCTTCGTCTCAGTCGGTGTTTTATATTGCTTTATATTGTACTATATATTCAAGAGTAACTCTCGTTAATTGGATTTTTTGAAAATCTCGCGAGTGTTTCGTTCGTTACCTGAAGAAAAACATTCAATGATATTTATTCCGTGAGTATTTTTTTTATTATTTATGCGTTGAAAATTTTTTTCAATTCCAAGTTTTCTTTTCACAAAATTTTACAAGATAATCGAATTTTTATCTTTCCTTTTTTTCTGTTTTTAGTAACTTGAACTTATGTATGTAATGACTCAAAATACATAATGATTCAAAGTACATGTTACACTGTTAAAATTATCTGAATTTGAAATTGTTCAAGTTTTGCTAAATTTTTAATGTTTAATTCTTATTGCATAAATATAAGTGATTTAATTTTAAATAAATGTCGGTTGTATATTTAGTCGTAATCTCGTACCAACAGATGTTATTTCTTGTATAAATATCTTGTATATCATCCTTTGTACCAGTGATATCCTTTGTAACCTTGCGATATGCGTTCGGAAAAATTCGATTACCAGTAATTTATATCTCTGAATGTTAGATTTAACTTTTAACCTTTACTGAATTTAGCAAATTCAATACGTTAAATAACACTAGAAGCGCAAAAATAATTGCTAAACAAATTACAAAAATTAATATAAAAATCAAATTCTACTCTTTTTTTTCTTCGTGTATCTGTCAGCAACATCTTATTTCTTTTTACTCGTTATTATTCATCATCTACACGTTGAAGCTTGCAAAAATTTAATGAAATTCCTCTTCCGCAGTAAAGTAAAATATAACACCATGTAATCTGCAACGATATAACATATCGACGTTATTCTATACTTTGGAAGTATAATACAATTTCATCTAAATAAAATCGTGTAATATTTTGTCAAATTGAAGCCCTCCTGCCTGATAATGTTACTGAATTTACAACTGAAAATTCGTGACATTTGCAACTTGTAATTTGCAAATGATAAATCGAATTGCGGCAGAGGTGTTTGCAACATTCGATAAGTAGGGAAATTGTAAATCGAAGAGACGAAAGAGATTCGTCGTCTACAACTTCACTGCGTTCTAACGCGCTTGGTTGTTAAACGAAAGAAATTCGTCGTCTACAACTTCACTGCGTTCTAACGCGCTTGGTTGTTAAACGAAAGAAATTCGTCGCCTACAACTTCACTGCGTTCTAACGCGCGTGGTTATTAAACGACGAAGAGAAGGGAGACGTATGAAGCTTTTGTTTCGTCGCTCAATCGTGACAATACAGCACCGCGCGCCTCTGCTATCGAGCAGTCTGTTCGAGCCATCTCAGGCTGTGCATTCGCTGTGTTGTCCTCGTGTCGTGAACTTTGTATGTGCTTCACGTCGTGTCACCTCGGATAATATGAGAGCCGTCTCACATAATATAAATATAAACGTAGATGCAGCATCTCTGTCGAGGACATTTTTTTTATTATCTTATAACTAAGTGTGCAGTGTTTACTCTAGTGAAAATATCGACGGTACGTGCTTCTCGGGAAACCATTAGATCGTGAATATTTGCGCGTCGTACGAGGAGAATTTAAAAGTGGAAAAAAAAAAAAAGTGTATTCACATTATCTAGCAAATGAAATGAATTTCTCTGTTCATCTTCTGAATTTTTAACGCCGTAACTGTACACATAGTGATCAATTCGCTTTAAGATCTTTATCAAACTCGGCGAATTTTCGTAGATCTCGATCATCGTGATGATCACTTTTCGTTCGGAAATTAGGGATTTCAATCGTCCTCAACCCTGTTGATCCGCGTTTATCATAAAAATATAAATTTGCGCAAACATAGTCTACAAATTGACGAACTACGAAATATAAGTGAAACAAAATTCTCAACTGCCCGTTGAATTCGAAGGTTATGGGACATTGGGATTTACAGGATTGAAAAAGTATAGGATATATATAGGAGTCGTGCGATGAACACGTGTTGCTCGAGTACGATTTGGAAAAGACAATTTATTTCTCCCTAATCTCGGAGACGCCAGGCAATGGCACATCGCAGACTGATAATAGAACCAGTCTAGCGAGTATTAAGGGGACTTTAGAGCACATGGAGGAGGAACATATATAAAATAATAGCTCTTTTGCTTGTCATAAATATTTCTATCATTTCGTACGCGGCTGTCAATTGAAATTCTTAAAATTAGATTGAAAATTCTCGATTCTTTGCCCTTCGCTTCTATGGTAAAACACAGTGAGAGTGCTTCGTCGCAGATTCACGTTATGCACGCCAATATTTGCAATTCAAATTGAAAAGAATGCGAATAACACTAGGCCAAGAGTTCTCTCAATTCTCATTAGTCGTACTACGTTGCTCGAAGTTGTACGTGTGTCGTTTTTTTTTATCGGTACGCGTACGTACATCGTTACGTTCGATCACGATATCACGTCGTACGTGTAATATCTTTTAGATCGAACGGAAAGAGATATATAAAATATAGCAGGCGTGTATGAGTAGTTTCGCGGACGATGCTTCGAATAACGTCCACCCACGGCCGCGACGATTATGAAATGCGACGATCGACTCTTTCACGCTCTGTACTGAACTCGGTCTCGTTTCTTCCATTTCTCCTTTCGTCTATTGTTCGTCACGGTCCTTATATGCGTGTGTTTCGTCTGTGTCTCTAGTGTTGATAAGTCACGCTGGCCATTTAGGAACAGAGAGAGAGAGAGAGAGACAGAGACAGAGACAGAGAGAGAGAGAGCGACGCGGTGAAAAGTCGAATGCGAGGAATCGAGAAAGACGAGAACGAAAGAAATGGGCACGAAGGTACTCATCGAGATGCAACAACAGCTGAGACACGTTGTGGCCGGCTCTGAAAATGCACCGACCAGTACTAAGCAGCTAGAGGACTTGATGGACGTCAACAACTCAATTTTTCTAGTCTTCGAGGATATTACTTATACTGCCAGGCCGTGGATCCTATCTGGGAGTAAGTGTTTATTTTCGTAATTTCGTTAAATTCTCAACGTGAGCAATCGTCGCGAGCGACTTTCTTAACGCCCATAGATCTCCAATGATCTTTCTCGCTTCGAACACTCTTCCGTGTTCCTGTTCGCAGATATTTGCAATTTTTATAAATCACCGATGTAAATTTCCCGTTCAGGGTCTCCTTGTTATAACGGAAGTGAAACGTAAAGCGTGTTTACCGAACACGTTTTAGGAGGAATGATATGTTTCACGAGCCTTTATTTATAGAAATCGTTATCTGATCTCGTCTTATCGCATAAAGCGTATAGATATAGCATAGTAGACTGGTATCACTGGTTTATTCAATTCAAAATGTCCGACGTAATTATCGACATTTAATTGCACGATGTATCGCTGTCGGCCAAGTATCTCAGGAATTTTCATCGTACAAATGAAAGTTAACGAAATTGAGGCTGTAGCGATGGAATGACGATTTTCGAAGTTGGCTGCTATTTTTATGATAGACAAGAATTTTCGCGCTCAGTGTGAATAAGGTAATGATTTTATTTTAACGTAGATAGATTACGTAATTTCATAAATCGCATTCAAGCTACGTGTGTGTGTGTGTGTGTAGTGTGCATTCATATTATAATAATTCGTACATTATAATTATAATATAATATTAAATATATTATAATTATATTATAATTATAATTATAATATAATTATAATATTATAACAAGGTAATATAAATTCTTATTTTCTTCTAGACCTCGTCTAAAAATATCTAGGAGATATTTTTAAATTTCAGGGCTAGTTTTCAAAGCAAGTGTTTCCCCATTCATTGCCACTTTTAATTATTTATGTTACTGAAGCAGACAGGTGACGCGGAGAATAAAGAATGAAAGGAAACATCTTTAATTAGCTTATTTAAGCTACAGTACGTAGTTTCTTCTGTCTAACCTGTCATTTGGACAGTCGATGATAAACCCTAAATTATATTCTTGTCTATCGTTGTTTTCTTTTACCATCGTTTACTACCCAAGTGTTAATACTTGTTGAATAACACGTCGGACAGAGTTAGATAAAACGAGACATCGAGTAACATGCAACGATACTTCTCTTACATTTTATAATGATTTGACAATGCCAAGTCGTGGCAAAATACAAGTCGTTAAAATGATGATCATTGCAATGGCAGTTGTTCTCGCTCTCCAAATTCGAATGCTTGGGAATTCGCTTGAGAGCGTGTAAATATAGACTGTGTGTACGATCGAGCCTGGCTGCTTGTGTGCGTGACGCGTGAGCCACCCATACGTTCTTACGAGTTTATTAACCCTGAAACGGTTAATAAACAGAAAGGATAGAAAGAGGATGACGGAATAATAAAGATCGTTGGTGATACTCTCTTTATTTAAAATACAATGGAGCCAACGAGTTGTTCGTTATGGATTCAACGAGACCTTTATTACGTCGCGGTCAATGGTACAAGCAGCGTCTTTCATCTTTCTCGCAACTTTCCATGTGCGCGATAAAAAGCCTTTGTCACTGAAGGCGACGTTTCAAAGAAACATCTGGTGCACAACGTCAATAGAGGTTATGTACACTGGTTTAAAAACAGGTATACATGTATATCGTTAGAAAGATATCTCCCACCACTTTTTCTGTCGATTTTACTCTCTAGATTTGCTGGACAGCGAGAAAACAGTCGGTTTCAGCCAATCTCGCGAACGTATTTGCGAATACGTCGGATGTTTTGATATGCAGATCGCATGATCGGATGAAAATAGAACGAGGCAAACAAATAAAGCACGAGGTGGCAGTTATTATGTGCCTGTATTATCGACGATTAATATTGTGTCATTACTTCAGTTAATTCGCTGTTCCATGTTTTAGATTCGTCGATTGCACGCAATTGCAATTGTTGTTTTGGATTTTTAGTTACCCGTCGGTAGTTCGCGGAAAGAATTCCACGCAACTGGGGACAAAAACAATTCCGAAATTCTTGAAGCAACGCGAGAGAAATCCGCCGTTATTGCAGAGTGAAAGCTATGGATTACACAGCGCACATTTGCAAAAAAGATTTTATATAACTCGGTAACAGCTGTAGATTGCATTTCTAATCTGGTCTAACCTCTATCTTGTTCCTCCGTTCCCTTCTTTCATTTTCTTCTCTTTCCTCTTTCAAACCTTGTGTTTATGTTTACGTGTTACATGATCTACACAGCCTTTGGACTGCAAGCCCTTTCCTGTCCCAGAAGCCCTTCAGATTAACCCACGCAGGATTTCCAAACGCCCAGGGTATTCAATTTGGAAACTTTAGAAAGTAATCTCGGAGAGAAATTTGGGGATTCATTGTTTGTACAATTTACTTCGAAAGTCGTGTATCTTCAGATATTGCATAAATGTATAACAATCTACGTAGCTATAATATAGATCGTCAATCCTTATTTAATATTTATCTTTAATATTAATTACTTAAGTGATATTCCAATTGCCAAAATGATATATATGTAAATGATGTATAATTTACTTCGAAAGTTGTGTATCTTCAGATATTGCATAAATGTATAACAATCTACGTAGCTATAATACAGATAATCAATCCTTATTTAATATTTATCTTTAATATTAATTACTTAAGTGATATTCCAATTGCCAAAATGATATATATGTAAATGATGTATAATTTACTTCGAAAGTTGTGTATCTTCAGATATTGCATAAATGTATAACAATCTACGTAGCTATAATATAGATCATCAATCCTTATTTAATATTTATCTTTAATATTAATTACTTAAGTGAGGTATTCCAATTGCCAAAATGAATGTTAAAAAGAAATACTTGGTTAACAATTTATCATATCAGTTTGAACTTTGCAAAATTGTCAAATAATATATATATATATATTTCCAAGTATTTCTCATATATATAGTACAATAATAATATATTGTACATATATACGTAGGTATACACGTATATTAACAATATATTATTTTCAATAGTATAAATAAGATAATGCATATACATGAAGTTTACATGCAGTATCACATTGCATACTCGCGTATTGCAAATATCGTATCATGACCGTGAAAATGAAGTTCATGATATCTTCTTCGTTCAATGTGCGTTGATTTTATTTAGTGGGCATTATTCCTTTTTTTTTTTTTTAGTCAGATAAATTCAATAATCCATGTTCATCCAAAAAAAAAAAAAAAAAAAATATCTACGTAAATGCCTGTTTCAGGGAGAACCGAACTGTTGAAAAATGTGAGCGGCGAGTTCAGAGCCGGCGAACTTACGGCGATTATGGGACTATCCGGGGCTGGGAAGTCCACATTGATGGATGTTCTAACTGGCTTTACGTTAGTAGATCTCCTATCTGTATTTTCCATCATTCATAATTTCTTTTTACCATTTGTACAGATTGAATAACTTCGACTTCGATTTTTCATTGAAAATCAATAACGATCTATGGAAAAAATGTAAATGATCACTAATTCGTACGGAAAGTGTAGCCATACTTTCTTAGTTAAATTTAGGCTCGATTGATTCGCGTAGATACTGATCAACTTTTGGCCAAGTATTTACACTCTTTCGTTTTAACATTTTAATATTTCATTTCGACAAATTCTCGTTCATATTGTCGTTGATGTGAAAATTTCGTGATAAATTTCGAGCAATACACTTATTACGAATCACGTTTCCACAGATAGCAAGTGATTCGATTAAAATGTACATAAACACGTTCTACGATAAAGTATGATAAATATATATAATAAAATCTTCCTTCAAGTCAGTTCGCTACACCTTTGTTCCTTTTTCTAATAGTTTCGATGTCATTGATCGTTATTACACTGTTCGCGACAAATGTATAGCGTTGTGTCGGCACGACTCTTGTATTATGCGCAATTATTACATTACAGTGATCTTAGTAACGCGAAACTATAAGCAACGAAGCGCATATATGTTTAATTTCCGCCAGATATCGAAATATCAAATGTCATCGACCTGCAACTGTATCGTGATTTTTTTTTTCATTTTATGGAGCATCCGACTTGACTTTATCAATTGTTGATTACGCTAGACCAATCTTCCGTGATGTATATATTTACACTTTCGTTCGTTCGAAATTTACGTTAATTATAAAAAAATAAGACCACTTTGTTAGAATACTCTGTAACACAGCAATTGAACATATCACATAGAAATATAGACTGTAGACGATATATTTTTTTTTTTTTTAACGAAGAGAGAAGAGGGAGGTCTCTCGTACAAGGTTGATAAGAGACAAACACGTGTTGGACGTGTGGAAACTGAACATGTGTGAAACATAATCTAGTTCGTATTTTCACTGTCCTTGAACGTTCAAGTATCATAACACTGGAACAGCCGGCCTTTGATACGTATCAAAAACGTTTCACGTATGAATCGTTACGATTCAGAAATGATAATAACTGAAAGAAATAAATTTCTAATTTCGTTTCCGTTTGAACTTAAAATATTAACGTTGACATATAATGCCCAATATTTTTTTAAGCAATTGCAAATAAAAAAGATTGGAAATGTCGAGTTTGATTGCTCTGGCGTTAACATTAAATTAATGTCTATTTGTTTCTAGCCTTCGCTAGAAAATTATATTTATATCAATTTTTACATTATTTCTTTTTTTTTACGTTTCGATACTTTGAACGTCATTTATTTATATTTGCATAGGTAGATTCACATTGATCAAGCGCAATGGAAAATATTCGCGAGATTATGTAATACCGCACTAATGAAACACATATAATATTGTTTCATTGTCCGATTTATAACAGACACGATCTGCATTTCCGTTGAGTATATTCGCGACTCGCGATCCTCGCTAGTTGCAATGCAGTTATCACCGGCAGATAAACCTGCGTGACCAAAGAAACGTTTTACTTTGTAAAAACAAAAAAGAAAGAAAAGAAAAAAAAAGCGATAAACCAGACAATCAGAGTTGCATGTTCTCACGAGAATGAGAAATCTCGCTCGTATATATCGTTATATTTAACTAAGTTAAATATAACATGTCTCGCGAAAAACATAATTAGGGAGTTCGTCAAAAGTGAACTGAAACATCGCGTCAGTTTCGAGTAAAAAATTTACACAAGTTTTTTTTTTTTTTTTTCTTTTACTAAAAATTATAACGTTGCATCGTGTAATTTTTTTCTTGTAACATTATTATTTTCGTCTTGATTATTATTATTCGATGTCTGTTGTTGTAGTTACAAATGTCTCGGGTGTCCCGTGATTAGTTTAAGCAGTATCTTGAGCAAACGTTCACACGTTGAATGCATTTTAAGTCGGCCATTGTGTTTTATCAAGGCCCATTTAACGTCGCTTACCAAGGCAAATCAACGTGTTTTTGTATGATCTGCGCATTGATCGGATTCTTTTTGACATACAGGCCTTTCATGACCAATAAAAGAACTGACAAAGGAAGTAGAAACAGTGAAAAAAAAAAAAAAAAAAAAAAAAGTGAAAATACATTCGAAAGTAACGTTGAATTGAGAATGAATTTCATTACCATTTGGACCGTTTTCAGAACGGCTGGCGTGACAGGGAATATAATGGTCAATTCGAAAGCTAGGAATCTCAATGAATTTCGAAGATTGTCAGCGTATATAATGCAAAACGACAATTTGCAGCCACTGTTGACCGTGCAGGAAGCAATGAACATCGCTGCCGAGCTAAAGCTTACCATAACTCCTCAACAAAAGAAACAAAAGGTACACGCCTATTCGTCATACTACGCGCACGCTAAACTCACGATTCTTCTGCGATATAATTGGCAAGCTTGTTTGTTCTAAGTCGTAATGCTCGAAGTAATTGAAAGATTGTTCGTTCAAGTGATTTCATTGTCTGTAGCCTGTTTATAACGACCGACTGTTCAAAGTCGTTTCCTCTATTAAACTCAATTCCTTTATTAGGTGATTAATTCTTAATCCCTTCTTTGATCCGCGAAAAATTGTGTAACATTCTTCTTCTGAAATTCGAGAAAAACTTGTCTCCAACGAGTCAATCAATCGGAGCTATTATCAGAAATTTTTTATGATAGCAGTCAAGATGTAACTGCTTGCAAACGTTTCGTTGATAATTTCGTACTTTTTTAATTTGTTATTCAACAAGAAGAAATAGCACGAGTAATGTGAAAAATATGAACGAAGACATGTTCCCTTTGGCGTTTCATGTTTCTTTTAATCCAAAGGGGAAGCTAATCTCGAATTATATACTTTCAGATTGATCAGATTTTGACTACAATGAGTTTGGATACATGTCGCGATACACGAACCGGGAAACTTAGCGGCGGCGAAAGGAAAAGACTGGCTATTGCCTTAGAATTAATCAACAGTCCACCGATTTTATTCCTTGACGAACCCACTAGGTACGTAAGTACATACATTTAGTACTAACGTACTTGTTATTAGCACCAAATTTCAATAAATTGTATATATATATAAAATATATATAAAATATACTTTATTAGCACCAAATTTCAATAAATTATATATATATATATATATATAAAATATAACATGATACAATATAATATAAATAATATAATATAATATAATATATCAAATTTCAATAAATTATATATATATATATATATAAAATATAACATGATACAATATAATATAAATAATATAATATAATATAATATAATATATCAAATTTCATCATGAATTATATGTACGATATAATTTATGTAATTATGCAATATAATATACTTGACTATAATTTAATACGATTCAATGTTAATTGCAGTGGACTCGACAGCGTGACTTCAAAATATTGTATAACATTGTTAAAGCAATTGGCAAAGTCGGGGCAAACAGTGGTTTGCTCGATTCATCAGCCCAGCGCTTCGCTCTTGAACATGATCGATCACCTTTACGTGGTGGCAGACGGAAATTGTGTGTACAGCGGTAGCACGCAGAATTTAGTGCCCTACTTGAGCAGTCTCGGTTTGCAATGTCCAACGCATTACAATCCAGCAGACTATCGTAAGTAAATGCTCGTAAGTAAATGGAAATTGGACATACTTGAAAACGTATCGTATCATTTCCTTAATCGTGTCGTCAATGTACGTTGTATCCTGCCCATAGTGATCTCTGTGAATAAAAAGCCATTAAGAGGGATAATTCACGTGCACGTTTCAAGCGACGAAACAAAAAAATCGTGAACCTTGTGCTTTTGTACTCTGTTATACGAAACGTTGCAAGCATCGCTCCACGCTGCGCACGTCGTTCGTCAATTGGCACTGAAATGTTAATTAGTTTTTTCGAATCGATTAAAAAAAAAAAAGAACCGGTCAAATTAGAAATATGTTCAAGAGAAGATCCCTCGTTTTATAGTGATGGAAATCTGTAATGGAGATTACGGCAAGTACTTGCCGGAGATGGTGAGTGCCATCGAGAATGGCAAAAATAATGCATGGAGGTCAACCAGTAATGTAACCAACGTCAATCATCAGGAGGAAGTGATCGCTTTGAATGTGACAGCTTCGTTCCAAGCACTTCGGCAACGATCTCCGTTGGAAATACAGCACGTTCGCAGCAGACACAAAGGATCTGCCGAATATGCCACTGGCTTCTGGAAACAACTAGTCATTTTGCTTAAAAGAAATGCTATTAGACTCTCCAGAGATAAGGTAATAAATAGTTCGCTCTTAGAATGGATTCGTCTGCAACGTTACTTACATGTTATTCAACGTATATTGCTCTTCAATGAAGTATTTTTTTTCTTTTGTCATCTGTTATGAAAGTATGACTTGAAAGTATGACTGAAACAAGATTCAACATTTTTGGGCCTAATTAACAAATGAAACGAAATTCAATATTCTCGGGCCTAATTAATCAGTACTATGTAAATGCTATGATAAATACAATCGTATTTATGATTATTATTTACAAAATATGGTGAAAAAAAAGCAGAGAAAAAGTTCTAGCCCATCTGTAAAATTACTTACTATTTGGAAAACGAGGCTGTATTGTTAATAGATTTATTTGCTTCTATCGGTTTCCTCCATTTATTATATTTGTGATACATGTGCTGAGTCACGTAAGAATAGACACGCGACTAGTCGGTGACAACTTCGTACATATGATACGGAAATGTGCAATAATAATAAAATCAGTCTCGTGTGTGAGATCATAAACTACCGAGATGACGTCTATTAGATGATAAGACCTGTAAAAGGATCCTTTGTAATGTTATTTTTCTTGTGTCTTGCATTGTATAAGTTAAATTTAATTGTACAGTTTAATTGGAGTGTTGAATTATTAAATTAAATTTTAAAATTATTACCACCAAAGTATTAAGAAATTTCTGAAATTATGGAATGAATAGGTAAAATGTTTTCTGAACACTTGGAAAGCTTGTCAATAACATCGGTTGATAAAACCGCAGAAATAATTGACCTTGGTTAAGGTATGATATTTCAGACACTTGCTAGACACTTAGCACGTACAACGGACGTATTTATAACAAAATGAAGAAAAATTCTAGACAAGTATTAAAATTTTCAAATACTTCTCACATGTTTTCTTTCTTTCAGCAAAATCAGGAGAATTTTAAGATTTTTCCGGTTTTTTGCAGGTATTAACATTTACACGGCTCTCGATGCATTTTATAATTGCCATAGTCGTTGGCATGATCTACTTCAAAGTCGGCCAGGATGCTGTCTACGTGCTGGACAACTTTAATCTTCTTTTTTTCAACATCATGTTTCTCATGTTTAGTGCCTTCAGCGCCACAGTAACTACATGTAAGCTAACATTTCAACCTGTTCCTCTTCGTGTTGTTTCTATTAGTTAATAAATAAGTTAATCAAGCGATTGACATAACTGTTTGCTATGTTACAGTTCCCTCGGAGTTACCGATCATCATGCGGGAACATTTCAATCGCTGGTACAAGTTACACTCTTTTTACTTGGCTAACAAAATAGCCGACTTTCCTATTCAATTCATAGCCATTTGCTTGTACATTCTCATCGTGTATTACATGAGTGATCAACTGCTAGAACTTCAACGATTTTGTCTTTACACGCTAATGTGTTTTGCCGTTAGTATGGTTGCTCAAACGTTTGGCCTCTTAATCGGAACAGGAATGAAAGTACAGGTTTGTGTGGAGATTCTTATTTATGAAAAAGTACTTGTAACAAATACTTCTTATTTTATTGTACGTTTCAGCATGGCATGATCTTTGGACCACTCACGATTCTTCCGTTTTTGATATTTAGTGGATTCTTTGTTCAATTCAGAGATGCTCATCCGTATTTGCGATGGTTATTCCATTTATCATTTCTTAAATATGGTTTCGAGGGTGTAATGATCGCTATTTATGGGTAAAATAATCTTCAATATAACATCTTCGTATAAAATGTAAAATTCGCTCCTTGATATACATAATTGTTGATATAACGTTATTTTGCAATTTCAGATATGACAGACCAAAGCTTTTTTGTTCAGATGTTTATTGCCACTTTGCTATACCAGAGACACTGTTAAATGCTGTAGACATGAAACAGGCTAATTATTGGTTCTGTTTGATTGTGTTGGCCGCCTTGTACGTCATGCTGGATATTGGAACATTCACATTACTAAAATACAAATTAGAAAAACGCATATGAAAGAGAAAAAAATCTAAATGAATTTTGATAAAATATTTTCTACGATCGTGCTGTGTTCAGTGTAAATAGAACGATACAAATGAATTATTGTATTAAAGACTGATTTGCTTTTAAAACTTCTGTGCAAAAAAGAGTGAAAAAAATTATAAAACGTGATTACTGAAGAAAGACGAAATTATATTTGCATTTAATTGTTGTTACAGAAAAAAAGCGACGGATGAAGTTATTTGTATAGTACGACGTTGTACAAACGATTTATATCAAAGTAGAAATATAAATCCTGTTATCTTGAGATAGTAAGCGTTAGGGATCGATATTCTTTTGATTCTGTATTTCATTTCGAATGATGACAAATTTCTTGTACAAATTATCTTCGTGTAGAACATATTGAGGTATAATTAAATATATTGTTTGTACATTCCACGTCTATATTTCTAATCAATGATGTATACGCCTACATTTTTACAAATTAATGGTATTAACAGCTGTTTCATGTATATTCAGTCGGTTTATATAAAAAGAAAAAGAAAAACAAAAATATGTACATTTATTTTCAGTTTGTTTGTAACTTCGTTATTTGACTTCCAAGAAACGTCTAAGAAATTCATCAAAAGACATTTCATTCGAACAAAAAGATTTTAAAAGAGCCATTTGAAAATTATTGAAATAATCTTTTGATTACTTGATTCAACGTAACAATACTCACGTACCCGTTGAATACCAAAGCGAATTATAACAAGTTATTAAAAACTGACAATCATTTTTTTTTTTTTAGTCTAGAAATATATCAAAATATATAGTATTGATTAAAATATATAACGATGCAATATTGATATATAAAGTACAGAATATCAACAATAATTATTAATTATTAAGAAAAATATTAAAGAAGAAAATATTAAAAAATAATCGATTTACAGAAATGATCGATAAATTTTCAATGTTTTAAATGAAGCTGTGAGCAAACATAGTAACGAACTCGAATGCAAGGTCAAACGCGGAAACTAGGAAAAAACGACGAAGAAAATATTAAAAAATAATCGATTTACAGAAATGATCGATAAATTTTCAATGTTTTAAATGAAGCTGTGAGCAAACATAGTAACGAACTCGAATGCAAGGTCAAACGCGGAAACTAGGAAAAAACGACGAAGAAAATATTAAAAAATAATCGATTTACAGAAATGATCGATAAATTTTCTGTGTTTTAAATGAAGCTATGAGCAAACATAGTAACGAACTCGAATGCAAGGTCAAACGCGGAAACTAGGAAAAAACGACGAAGAAAATATTAAAAAATAATCGATTTACAGAAATGATCGATAAATTTTCAATGTTTTAAATGAAGCTGTGAGCAAACATAGTAACGAACTCGAATGCAAGGTCAAACGCGATTAAACACAGTTTCCTCCAGCGAGAAAGTTGTACTGCCCTGCCCTCTGAAAACACTCAACAGTTGTCGCGTCATCACGAATTCACGAGCATCGCTGCAACTGATGCGTTCGTCATTGAACAAAACGCGCCATCGAATGATGACTTCTCCCGTGTGTGAATCTCATAAAATTTGTTTTTTTTTTTTTTTTCATTGAGAGTTACTTCCAATTTCGCGAATAATGCAAATCCGCTTCGTTTAACTTCTTTATTAAATTTCTTAAACTTAAATTCCTTTCTTTCTTTTTTCTCGTCACATTATGCGAAACGTGAAAAATCACTGTGTTCGATAAATCTGTGAGAATAACGCAAATAACAAGTAACATTACACAAGACGCGTCGTTTTTGATTTTTCGAAAGTGCGAGCATATCTTTTTTTACTTTTAATAATTCATCGTGTATGAACTTCGGTATTTCTCTCGTAAAGTACAGAGTACTACTTTGAGTGATTATATTTTTTTGTTTCTATATCTTTTGTCTCGCAAGCAGCAATCTCGTAATCGTTGTTTGTGATTTTGCACGTACGATGATAACGGATGATAACACAGTGCGAATCTATCATCGCAAATTAAACTCCAGTAGTTTATGTCGATCATTACTTTAAATGCAGTCGTCGAACGTAAAAATGTAGGAATAGTCCCAGTGATGCAATCGTCGATCTATCAGCAAAAATGATCGAGGAAAAAGAACGCGCCGTTCAAGTGACAATGGGAGAAGACGAAAAATTTTTGAATTCAGATGCTCGGTCGGTTGCCAAGATGTACATAGAGTTTCACAATCTCTCGTATTCCGTGTGCTCCAGCAAAGGCAAGTATACCAAGTTAATAGTAAGAGATCATAAAACTAAGATCAGAACTTAGCTCATCCAGCGTCGTTGGTTCATTTTGCGAATTGTTAGAAACTGTAAGAATCTGGTACAACATGTCGTAAAAATTATTCGCGGATCGCGTTGTAAAACTGAGGAGTTACATTAAAGTGGAAAAGTTTAGAGCTGAGGAAAAGTTTAAAACTGAAATGTCAAAGGTCAAAGGTGATTCACGTAAGAATTACTAAATTCCTAGTTACGTAGAAAGACAGAAATTTACCGCGTTTAATTAGAGAATAAATTATCCCTGTTGTTTCCTTTCGCAAATGTACAAAGTATTACAATAGCATTAAAAAAGAAAAAGAAAAAAATACAGACATGATACATAATACAGAACGTACTTTGCACGTTAAGTTTTTATCTAAATGTAACGTATAATTACGCACTTCATGATTATTCATAATTATTCAAGTGCCAACAATGTTCATCGAACATTGATAATCCGACTGTGCACTTTTATGGATTTATGAAGAATTGAAAACTGCCGTAAAGTGCATGCGCGATACGCACAAACATGTAAAGTATAAAAGTAGAAAATTTATCACAAGGTACCAGATGTGTCCATTAAATAACGAGACCGATTTTGTTTCTCGACTATCCATAACATCAGTGTCGCGACATTGTTTGAGACGTATAGATGAAATTATTCTGGGGAAAATCACATCTCTCTGTTTCCTTGTACAGGAAAGTCAAAGACAGTGCTGGGGAACGTGACAGGATGTTTTCGTCCTGGGAGATTGACGACGATCATCGGCCCTTCCGGCGCTGGAAAAACCACGTTGCTTCGCGTCATATGCAGCGCAAAAACTCCAAATGTTAATGGCTCGATCACGATTAACGGTAACGAGTGGAACGGCAATACTTTCCGCAAGCAAATACGTCTCATACCGCAGGAATTCGCGCTTCAACCGTTGCTCACTGCCAAAGAAACACTGTATATCGCAGCACGTTTGAAGATACGAGACATTTGCGATCAGCGTACCGTCAATTTCATTGTACGTTCAGCGTGTGAAATTTGCTAAATTTCAGTCGACGGTACAGTAAGTCCTACATAACTGACCAGAACCGATTCGGGACCGAAACTGATCAGCGGGATAGTATATATACAACTATCTCGCCAATATCAATATCGTATCGTATATATCGCTTTGTTTTGGGTGTCGAATGTTAAGGCCCCCGTAACGTTGAAACGTGCCACGTTGATGCACGCATCACTGATAGAAGCACTGAATTCACTGAGAAGCAAGGAATCTCTGATGGAGCAACAGACCTCTAGCATTAGTCGGACAAAGAAAGTCCGTTTCGGATTTCGCTATTCTCGTCGGTACGACTGTCGCCCTCTCGTCCTCGAGTGCTCTTAACCAGGAAATAAACAGACAGACGAGGATAGCGAAATCGGAAACGGACTTTCTTTGTCCGACTAATGAAGTCTGTTGCTCCATCAGTGATTCCTTGCTTCTCAGTGGTGCTTGTAGCATCGTAGCATGTTTCAACGTCTAAGGGGGCCTCAAAGGTAGCGCAGAGTGAGGACAGTCTCAATTCCAAGAATCGATGGGGATAAGCGCTGATCAGTTACGGAGGTCCAAAGTCCACTCAGTTACGTGGGGACTATTGTAGCAGAGGAACGTTCCCTGTATTAGATCACTTGAGAATCGGCAACCTGTTGACAATTTCGAGCAGGAAATTTCGAGAACGAGCAGAGTAAAAGCAGACTGAAATATCACGCGTGAGGCAAACAACACTTTCGATACATGGTGCAATTTAGGAAAGTGGTTTCTCGGTTTGCACACACGACAGATAATTCTAAATTTGGCTCATTTTTCATTCTTTTAGAGAGGAACTTTCTTCGTTCGAGGATACATATCTATATATTGTAATATATATATTGTAATATTTTCGAAAAATTCGATTGCCCGCTGTAATTTACCCGCTATTCGAACTTGCAGGTGACGGAAATAGCAGAAAGTTTGAACATGACAAGCTGCTTGAACACTCTGGTGGGAAACCTAAGCGGCGGCGAGCGAAAAAGATTGTCGATTGGCGTAGAAATAACCACGAAACCGTCTGTATTGTTAATCGACGAGCCGACCAGCGGACTTGACAGTGCATCTTCGAATCAGGTTCGTAACGCTCGCCGTGATTTCACGACTCGAAGGAAACGATGTAAAAAAAATAATAGTCCATCTCGAATAGGTGATTGGGCTGCTGCGGAAAATAGCAAAAGGAGGTTGCACGGTCGCTTGCGCGATCCATCAACCAAGCAGTCGTATGATATCGCAATTTGACGATTTACTAGTGATACATAACGGCACGTCGTTCTATTGCGGCGTTTGGAACGATGTTTTTTGTACCTTCAACGAGGCGGGATACGCGTGCCCTCAATTTTATAATATATCTGAATTTGGTAATATCTCACCCTGGTAATACTTACTATAGATTATTTGTTATATTCATCTTCAATATCGTTGCAGTTCTTGAAGTGATAACGGGAGAGAGGGGTGGAGATTTGAGTGACTTGCGCAAACTTAGCCAAGATAAATACTCGAAATGGAGGAAGCATTTCCAACAACCTGCTGCGGGTAACAATCATAATTCGAAACGCATTTGAAATCTGTCACTGGTAAAAGTAACGTTTAGATTGACTTGCGATTGAATTAATTAAATTACTGTCTAATACTTTATTTTACGATATTATCTAATGAAATTGAGATACATAATATCAAGTAGGTCAACGTTTTAGAAACAGATGTTACTGCTGCACCAGGACTGGATATTATTACCAAGAAATCGAAGCTATCGTCTATGTGGCAAGAGCAGAAGATTTTGTTACTGAAGGCGTTGATTTGTATCAAACGGGACCCTGTTAGTAATTGGAAGTTGATAATTTGTCGTAATTTCGTTTCCATAAAAAGTTTGATCTTGTCATGAATTATGTTGTTCATCTTATAGATGTTGACGAAGTTGAGATTCGCGGCACACGTTGTGATAGCTTTTTTACTAGGTATAATGTTCTATGATTCCGGAACCAATGCTGGTAGGATTCACAGCAATATAGCTTGCGTATTTTTTATTCTGATGTTTTTGTATTTTGCGAACTCCTTGCCGGCTGTACAGATGTGTAAGTGATTCGATATGTATCACCATCGAAATGTATCGCGATTAAATTTACGATTTAATTTCAGTTCCTATAGAGGCTGCTGTTTTCGTACGAGAATACTTAAATAATTGGTATCGTTTAACGTCTTATTTTTCTGTAAAAGTTTTGTCAGATCTCCCGTTACAAGTAAGTGTAATAATAATATTAATTAACATAGTTAATCGTAGTCGCAACTAGAACCCATCATGTTGCTCTAGTATAATAATCAAACAGCGAATATTTATATACTTCTGGGTCAAACGAAACTTTTCGTTCCAATATTCTACAAAAAATATAAATTTACGTAAAATTCGCAAATAAATAATTATTCTTTTAGATTGTTGCACCTTCGGTGTTAATTACAATTACATACTACATGACTGGTCAACCGATGGAATGCGACAGATTTTTACGTACATGGCTGCTTTGTATTTTGATAACAATTCTTGGGCAATCATCAGGAATGCTCGTTGGCGCTGTATTCAATACACAGGTAATGCAACGTAAAACAGTGAGTTTTACTCTTTGTGAAAATTATATCACGTCATCCATCGCATTCGTATCATTGTAAATAATTGTAATGTAATCTCATTGTTCGAACTTATACTGAATCTAATTATAAATTATATAATCCAGCTTTGTAAAGTAGTATATCGCTGATTAATTGATATTTTTAGTTGGGAATTTTCTTGATTCCTGCACTCAACATGCCAATGATACTGTTTGCCGGATTTTTCTTAAAATTTAGCGAGGTACCATTACTTCTTAAACCTCTTTGCTTCGTTAGTTTCTTTAGGTAATTTATTATTTGTTGTAATTAACAACAATTTCGTTTGTTTCTTATAAAATTAATTATAGAAAGGACATTTCTTTTTCTCTTATTTTTTTTTATAGATTTGCGTTCGAAGGTATTTTACAAGCAATTTACGACGGAGATAGAGAAAGATTGCGGTGTTACGAAATTTATTGTCATCTACGTTCGCCTAAAAGGGTCCTAGAAGAGATGGATATGCCCGCAATTTCTTATTACACGACTGTGTTAGGTTTATGTATTTGGATACTGTGTTTGCAAGTCTCGACATATTTGGTACTTAAATGGAAAGCACAAAAAGCTAAACAATGACATACTTAAATGTATTGTTATATTCTTCTTGCACAGGAACCTGTCGTATGTGTATTTCATGTGATGTCGAATTAATTAATTAATTTTTGTATCCGAAGATATCAATATATGTGATGTGATAATGTCACGTTGGCGGAGATAAAAACTAGGATTACTTTAAAATTATTGGTGCCTTTTGTTTCCATTCCACTAAATATAAATATATTAACAAAATAGTTGTATAAAAATACTTTACATGTGCAGTTAACAATTTCAAATAGAAATAGTGTAAAAAATTTCTTACGTTATAAATTACGGGAAGATAAGCATACGTTATAATATATAAAATGTGTGTAACGTATGATTGGATTTTCTAATATTCTTTTCATTTGTAAATGTAAGAAACATGCTCGCATTGGTAATTAACACTCGTTGAGCAGTTATAAAATATCACGTTCAACTTCCGAATCGTTTCGGAAAGAATATCACCTTACTTAACTTACATAGCGTGTTTCTTTTCGTTCATTACACTTTAGTGATAAATTGTTAAATTTAGTCGAAAATATATTTCATATATTTCATATTCTTTATAATATATTTCATAATATATTTCAATCGCGAAAGACCTTAATTCACAATTACGGTATTTAAATATCTAAAGATTATGAAATGTAGAAATAACGAATGACTTAAAATTGATTCTGGAATAATTCTTAATTGCGTTATATCATTAAGAGAAGTAACGTTAAGTAAATATCGCTGACAATGAGTAAATTTCATTGTTCACATTTAGAAAACATAAAATTATGTACCTTGGGTATATAATTGCCCCTTGGTCATTAATTAAACAAAAATCAGAATCTACAATCGTAAATATGACGAAATAGCGTAAACATTTATGTACATAATAAAATATTCCATGTCCTCTGTCTTCTTTCCTATGTTCAAATATACGATTTCACAAAAAAGATATGATGCGGTTAAAACTACAATTATGTTTTTGGAAATTTACAATAAACACACAAATGTATTTGTTTCTCAAAAATCATATTGAAATTAAAGTCGCATTCGTACCTTTTTAGAAAAGCTACCCTGCATTAAGTATATTTGTAAAAACAGTACTTACGACAAATATAAATATACATTCTTCGCTTTTTTTTTTTTTTTTTTTTTTTTTTTTCTTATGTAACATCCTCCTAGAGTTGAACAGCGATCACTTGATAATCACTTTGATATAAGAAATAAGATGAAAACAATAAGTTCGACGAAACTGCTTTGATCGTTTCAACTTGATCGTTTATCGTACAGATATGATCTTCCATTTGAGAAGTATATATGCGACACATCGTGTTAACAGAAGAATCGTTACGAGTGCCGCGATGTCGTTCCAAAATTGATCACCATCCATGGCGATATCAGAAAGAAATTTCGCCGGATATCGGTAATGGCAATACAAATTTTCCTTCTTGCAGAATAATACTGGTCGATCGGATCCATAGATGGCACCAACGTATCTGTAAATTCGAAAAATTTATCATTATTTTGATCGAACCACGATCCACGTTTTCGTTTTACATCTAGGCTGTATTAAGCATTAATTCTTTATTGGGCATTTGTTCAGTATGTGCAGGATGCGGCAGAATGGAGTCCCACATTTCAAAAGATCACCGAAGAGTCCCTTGAGCAAGTAGAGGGTCGTGGCTCCCATTAGTTGGAGCAATGCACACAGAGCTTAAGTTACACCCATGTAAGATTATGATTGCTCAGAAAAGACTGGGGAAGACGTAGACATTGTTGCAACGCCATCCTTACAACTGTGCTTTATCCAGCGCTATTGTGTGCAGTAGCGACGAAGCGCATTTCCATCTTTGTGGCGCGGTTGATAAACAAAATTTTGGATACTGGGCTGCTGAGAACCCGCGCCAACTCCACCAACGGCCTCTTCAGCCCAAAAAGGTTACCGTTTGTTGTACAATGCCCTCTGTAGGACATATTTTTTTGAAGAAGGTGGCGACACGGTTACCGTGACATCAGATACTGTGACGTGTTGGATAACTTTTTACGCCCCAAAATGGAAGAATACGAAGAGGAACAAGATCCAAATAACTTCTGGTTCCAAGAGGATGGTGCCACATCTCACGGCCATTTTGCAACAGATGTTCCCTTGTTTTACAAGATGTTACGTGGCCCGTTCGCTCCCCAGATCTGAGCCTCTGCGACTTTTTCCTGTGGGAGTATCTCAAGGCTGAGGTTTATAAGCATCGTCCTCGAACCCTTGAATATCTCAAGGGGGCCATTAAAAACGAAATCGCCAGAATTCCTCAAGATACGTTGAAGCGAGTAATGGGAAACTTCCAGGAACGCCTGCATATGTGCATCGTCCATCAAAACCATCATAATTGGACGATATTCTTTTTAAAACCAGAAAACTGCATTATATGTGCTTTTAGAAGATAAAACTTTTTTCCCGTATTTTATACGGTTTTTTCATAATTCATCTTGGAAATGTGGGACTCCATTCTGCCGCGCCCTGTATTTCTGGTCATGTTATGCGTTATATAGATTTGAGTTATACTGGTTTTATATTATATATATATATTTTGCATCATCGTTTATTTACATTCTCTTAAAATCTAATACTAATTTTTTTTTTGTAGTACCGCTCTCAGATGTATAAAAAAACAATTAATTAATTATTAAAAGATTTTAAGAGAATATAAATATACCGTGATGCAAAAATAATGCTCACATGCCTCTATGTGACTTTTATGTTATCCTTAGAGTTGGTGAAACATTTAAAAAATATGAAGGAAAAAATATTACCCTTCCAAGCTATATCGCAAAAAACTGATGTATGTACCCCATTTGAGATAAACTGGCGTATCGCGTAATGTCAGGCCGAAACCAGAGAACATCATTAGCGGTACAGTCGATGTTGGCCCCACGAATGTTCCGTTCTGAAATTTTAAGGAGTTACTCCAAACGTTTTCTAATAATGAAATGAAATTATGGATGTTTATATGAATGTAAGATGTTTCATATATTATACGGATACGATTAAACTGAAACCTAGGTGTGAACATTGTTTTGTTTATTAAATATTGTAGAAATTATTGCATGATATTTTGGATATATCTTACGGACACTATGTGCATTGTCTGATTATTATGATCTGCTTATTAAGCAGAAACATACTCACAATTACGTTGCATACTGCTCCAATCATGAGACCAGTTCCCTGTGATATCAGAACTACCAACAAGCTAATCGCGAAAAACATGGAAAATCGTGACATTTCTAATGGTTGTGACGTGATGAAATACGTTATTAGGGTAAAAAGTAGGCAGGATATTATCGTAATCGGTAAATCGACGATTGTAATGGCCGTGTAAAATGCTTTCAGACTGTACCATTTGTTGAAGTGTTCTTTCAACAGGATGTTCATTTGCATGGGGACTGAAAAAAATATGAGAAAACACTTTTGAATATTATTACTGAAAGAATTAGAATTTTAGCAATGATTAGTTGAATTATAAAATGTTTTACGTACAAGTAACAATGGTAAGCATCATCGAGGTCATCAAATGATGTATGAGAATAGAGAACAAAAGATTGTAATTATCTAATACTCTGGAGCCGTCGAAACCAGCTTCTAAGAAGACCAGACCGAGCATGAAGCCAACAACTACGTTGACTAGGATTCGTAAATATGTTAATGTCTGTAATAAAGAGAGATTCGTTCGTTGTAGAAAGAAATTATTTGACTACACAGTAGAACATCATCGTTCTATCATTATTACTAATTCTAGGAAAATATTTTTGGAATATTCAAAGTATAAAATACTGTTACGTTTGTTTGAAATACGCGAGAAAGTAAAATTAGTAATTTCAATGTTTCTGAATACTTTTTTGATTACTCAGTTGCACTTGGCTTTTGTTTTTTTTTTACCAAGGAGTATAAGATTACAAATAATAAGAAGATACATATTATTTAACAATTATATAAATTTTGCAGTTTTGTAATACTTACAACATCTCTTTTAGACATGATAAAACCTCTTCTTATTAGAACTTTGATTTGATGTGTTAAAGGAGTAGCCTGAAGGCCACTTTCTCTATTTACAGCTTTTTTATTCGAATCCAA